>SMMW01000066.1:1765000-2365000 GCA_004794655.1 Marisa cornuarietis
GTGACGGAAATCCAGAAAATGTATGGACTTTAAATTCCTAACTGTGGGGCTGGTTCTTATGAAGTTCCATTCCCACGAACATGAGATGAAGTAACTGTAGTAAATCAATGCCCGTATGTCTCCTTTCCCTTCACTTCATAGGAGTGGGAAGGTTCAATAAATGCCTCTCCTGACAAAGTTCCCAACAGAAGTATTTGCTGCGCACTGCCAAACATGTCCAGTACAGTAAGATCTGTCCCCTTTCAAATATGTCTGCCAGTCTTGCTCTTTGTCCACCTCGGCGTCAGCTTCCTTATAATGCGGCTACGGATTTCTACCAAGCAGTTGTTATCTTTGGACAGTGTGATTTTTTGGTGCTTGAAGTCGTCGAAAGCTCTCAAGCAACTGGAAGGTCATGTTGATGTCGACGAGTTTATTTTTGTCAGCGGTGGTCACCATCCTGCATGCTCCCGCTCTGTCACTTTTGTCGATGTTTTGAACTTCGCTGTTCCTGGCTTCTATGAAAACAGTGTCACCTGCCTGCGAGGGGCAAGTAATAGAGCGTAATAGTCATAAATAATAGGTCTCCTACAGATCGAGGGGACAGTATGGTCTCTTGCAGAGGTTCTCTCACTTTGTTGCCAGACAGTTACATGGAGCAGAAGAAACTCCTACTGTCGTCTGAATTATGTGAGCTGGTAGTTATCATTATCTGCCTCTTGCTGCCATCGGTGCGCTTTCCACGGAATTCTGCTTATCGTCCTTTACTTGAGCACCGCTACATCACTGTTGCCTCCTATTGTCTTCGTACATGGATAATGGTTTCCGGAGCCGCAGGCTTAATTTGCAGTTTTCCCGATCTCATTCACAGACGCGGTTAATTAAACTGCCTCTTTCCAGGACCTAAGTGCTCTTGCAGCAGTCACTTTCTTTAGACTTTGCTGGCAAGGGAAGGGAAAGGGAGAAGGAGAATGTCAGCCTTGCATAGTTTCACCCCCATCCCCGTTCAGTCAAGTCATACTGAGAACGGTGGGATGTCTCAAATGTACCGCCTTTAATTGATGCTGGTATCAAGTTTCATGGGGTGTGACGTTTACAGCTTCACAATGTGACAACCCGTAAAATTCCTCTACAGAATATTGCTATTACAAAAGATGCACGATTATTTGGTTTACGGTACATCACCCAATAATATATTTTCTTTACTGATCACTTGAACTTGTTTCGTTTGATCACCGAAGGGGAGGCTTCCTGTCTGTCTGTCTGTCTGTCTGAGCTGATCCCGACGTGGACTCCTGTCTGTCTGTCTGTCTGTCTGTCTGTCTGTCCCTCTGTAGGATAATCGACCAATCAAAGGAGGAGATTGTGAATGACACAGTGAAACACAAAACACTGAAGGATTACCTCACAGGTCACAGGTCATGAAGCTGCCGGAAAGCGTTGCTTTAATTCATAAAAATCCATGTTTGTTTTTTAACAAACGTTCTTTCTCTTTGTTAAAACGTAATTTTTGTGTTTTAATGACAAAATGTCTCTATCAAAACACATTTTTCTTCATGCAGTGAACTTATAAATACTGTCCCAAAACTCAAGCAACACACACACTCTCTCTCACACATACACAGATTCTTCTCTACACTTAGTTTTAACGTTCTTTGTAGCCATCATATCAGACAAATATGAATAAACATTTGACCTAGCAGGCAAAAGACTTTAAATAACCGGTATGTGTAAACTGTAAACGATTTTCAAAGTAGCGATTAAATAATATGAATAATATTTTTCTCCAGAGAATACAAAAAAAAAATTAACCACCCCGCTTTGGCAAGGTTGACATGTGTACTTCCCACTGTCTGAACAGTCAAGACGCCACTGTGCATGTGGTCACGTTGGTCTGTTAATCTTACAATAATAGGCATTTGATATACGTATGTCCATATTAGTCTCAACACGCTCGAAATCTACGATTAGCCCAAAGGAAAACAATTATATTTACAGCGGTGTGTTGTAAGGTTTTCTTTTTTTCTTTTTTTTAGGGGGGGGGGATGATTCTGCATTTCGATAACTATTGACTATAAGTCTGTCATAAAAATCGACTTGTATATATAATTAGCGCATTTACATATCGCAATATAGAAATTGAAAAAAAAACAACCCCGAAGACTTCTTTGGATCAATGGTATTGAACACGAGGGTATATAAATTTCGCAGTAGTCAGACATCTTTGCCGCAGTCCAAGCTGTGCACTCACCGCCAGCCTCCCCACCTGACATAGGATTACGGGCTTTGAAAATAAAGGTGTGTGGTAAGGCTTTAATCTTGACCAGTGACTAGCTGTCAATAACATGATATCAGCATCTAAATCTGTCTCACATGTGTTGCTGTCGCATGGCCGGCCTACTGTTTGTCCCCGCGCACATCGCAATGTTACTTTTGTTCCCGTCCATAGATTGGAGTTAACGACTTTTTCTAACGGAAGTCTGCGCATTGAAGGTGTTGCCTTGGCCTCCACTGCCAAGTGTTTGTTTTTAAAGCGTTGAGTCACTGTGTGTCCTAGAATTTAGAACAGAGGGCAGACCGATTGGGCTAACGACTAGAAAGATGAAAAAAAAAGACCACAGCAATAATTAAGCTCTTGGAAATGAGTGAAACGCTTGAGACACACTCACAAGTTAACGCACACTTACACAAACACGCACAGGTACATAAAAGAGCGTAACACGTACACAAAGAGTGATGAACGAATTTATAAACATACAGGAATGCATTCACACAGACATAATGCATATTTACATGCGTGTAGACAGGCATGCAGACCCACATCATGTATATATATATATGCATGTCGACAGACACAGCTGTCTATGTTCCTGCATAAAACCAACGCGAAAATGTGGACGGAAAGACTGACATATCTACACTGGTATATCCTTCCCAAACACAGACATATATATATATATATACACGCAGAGTATACATACAGAAGATGGGAGGAAGAGAGGAAGGGAGGGCAGAAGAAATAGCGGACAAGAGACAGAGATTGAGAGATAGAAGAAATAGCGCGACAATAAATGAGAGAGGCAAAAACACACATACGGAGGGAGGGTTAAGACCGAAAACATCTGCAGTCGAGCTTTATTTGGGAGGAAAACTCAATACATGTAGCTTAGCCCCAGCGGCCTAAGTTAGTGTCAGGTGTCGCCACGTGTGTTTGCTCTCCTGTGAGGCCTGTTCGCCATGTAGTACATTCAGCTGTACCAATGGTTCCACACGTACTAGTTATTAGATTTCGTCCTTGTTGTTGATTATCTCCATACTGACGAGCCATGCAGGGGCTTATATTGATTTCTCCTGGCGTACATTGAATAGGACAAGTACAATAAGACTAGCAATATCCATTGCAAACTCCCACACACGCATATACATACACACGAAGAGAAGAGTAAGGGAGAAATTAAAAATGTCGAAATAGCTGCCTCTGCTTGGACAGTTACTTTTTGATGGCCTAATTTCCGTCGACACCACACAACCTTGTTTGGAAGTATGGCTTTTGAAAGGCGGCATGAAAAGTTCTTTTGTAGCAGAAAAGTGTTGTTACTGCATGAAACATGGAGCAAGGCTGAAAAAGTTTTGGCGTTTCTGGTAATCTTGATCTTAACATTCTTCGACATGTAACTTAAGCTATAGGGGCGTTTCACTCTTGCAGGAAATAGCTGTTGTTGTAAACAAAGTGTGGTTCAGCACTCGGGCACTGGAATTTATTATATCTCTGCGGTGTGTGTGTGTGTGTGTGTGTGTGTGTGTGTGTGTGTGTGTGTGTGTGTGTGTGTGGTCCTCAACAGAAACTGCATGTAGAACAGATTTATAAGACAAGCTGTTTCCAGAATAAACATTTCAGCTATCTATTGCCTTTTTTTTCTCAATCTAACTTGTCACTATTCACGACAAGCTCAAGAAAATACCAAAAAACAATTTTCACCAGCAGTATTCTTGTTAGGAACATTTGTCTGTTACATAAGCTTTACATTCCTTCATGTGCCTGAATGTGTACTAGAATATTGAAACACGCCTGATTGTCCTAAAGAGGACACGAAAGGTGAAAATTTGAATACATAGACATTTACATGTATACACATACTTGCATATTTGAATTTTGACCATTTTGTGTCAGTATTAAAACATATTTCAGCGCTTTACAAAACATATTCACGTACAAAAGAAGGATTTCATTTTCGGTATTTCTCGACTATGGACATGGTCATGTCCTGTATGTCCTCGGAATCAGCTGCTGCAGCTAATGCAACATGTTTAAGTAGGGGTGGATTGGCTACTAGCGGGAAGCCAATGTTCAGAACCTTGATTCTGCTGGAGTTTTTTGGCAACCTGAAATTTGAACAATCTCCTTTACCTTCAACTTTACCTTAACTCTTAACAACCACTCTTTACGCCAATATAGACTAATTTTTACACTCATAAAGATCACTTTTTACACATATGCAGACTAGATTTTACAGTTATAAAGACCACTCCTTACACCTATACAAACTACTCCTTACCGTCACGATACTATAACGACACGGGTTTACATTTTACTCATTACCAGACAGTAAAAAGCTTGCGGACCGTTCAGATCTCTCACCTGTTACTGACAAGCCGCAAAGGGTGTGTCCACTACACGCTAGTAGCTTCACGGACCTACCTTAGCGAATGTCCGTGAGTAGCTTCCTGTTATTTGGTAATGCTTTCTTCAGCGTTTGCCGCAATTAATTAAGCTATTTGAAGTCTGCAATTTCATTGGAGACCATAAAACGACAAATTAAAGACAATGTGCGCATACGTGGGATACGTCAGCGCAGGGAAAACATTACTGCCTGCCAGCAACGAGGTACTGTGGGTCCCATGGAACTAATTATGTCCATGACGGGTGCCTGCAATGAGGTACGGAGGACAGGTTTTATCGCCCTGACCGGCCCCGGGAACTAATTATGTCCATGACGGGCACCCGCCGTGCAGTACGGAGGACAGGTTTTATCGCCTGACCCGCCCGGAAGCTCGTTACAGCCTCAGCATGAAGGACACAGTCAACATCTCGACAGGAATTGAAAAAGTAATAATAAAATTTGCATAATTAGACTTAGAGGTTTTTTTCGTTTAATTGCCATACCTTCCATAAAAGAGTCAATTGGTCTGTTCTTTTACTACTAGCAGACCCTTCGCGAGCTACTTTTAGCACACAGGGCTCTCCTTACAGTCGTTGGCTGTGGGCAGTGTGTTGTCGACTGAGTGTAAATCTGGGGAGCTTCGTTCCCAGGAATCAGCAAACGTTTTGGTGAACCTGACTAGCTTTATTTCATGTTTTAAAAGGCATTGCAGCTGTCGCTCTTTTTTCCAGCGGTTGGTTTGACGGATAAGACAAATGCAAACATAGCTAAAAGCCGAAGCTTTTAAAGTTCTGGGCCTTGCGGTTCGGACAGGCTAGATATCGATGATATGTCCGCATATAGTGATTGTTTGAGCGAGCTTGGGTAAAAGGGAAAAGAAAAACAAGCAAAAAGAAGGTAACAACAAAAGGGGAGGTCATAACTTTCCTTTTGAGACGCTCACAAAAGGATCAATTATAAACGTTTAACAAAGAGAGAAGCAAGGAAAGAAAAGGACACGAAAATAGCTTTAAACATCTATATTTCGTACTCAAGAATAAGATCAAGCCATGTACATTAGAACAAGATATATGAAATACGTATTGAATAGTTTGAAAAGGGACATCAATAACTAAATGAAGTTTATGTTTGAGTTAATCTGCGGATGTTTTCGTGTCATGTGTATATTTTTAAAAGAAAAAAGAATAAAATAAAAAAGGACACTAAGAAAGAAATTTAAAAAGAAAATTTACGTCTTGATCTGTTGCCTAAAGACATCCGAGCCCTAATACCCCCAAATCTTCCATGTCAGAAAGAAGCATCTCCTCCCAATGTGGACAACCATTGGTTCAGCATGGTTGCCACTGACAGAGGAAAGAGCGCAGGGCGAACGTAAGGTTTGACAATTTCGTCTTGATGAATACCAATTGAATCCCAGGCCTGGTCTGCGCATGGCGGAAGTGGCAGGGTTAGAGACGAACACATGACCTCAGCAGACAGAAGAAGGCGGAGCAGGAGAAGCTCACGGCGCAGACGCAGCTTAAGTCCCTTCAGCGTGATGGGAATGAACTTGAATGAAGTAGATTACTGTGAGTGACGAGCAGACTTAAACTTTGTAAGGGGAAACAGGCATCCAAACTTCTGTTCTTCTTCCACGCGGATGCAGGGTCAACGTGTGTGACGCACGTGGAGACAGCACGTGCAAGACTGAGCATCTGTGACGTTGAGAGATGACTCGTGTGTGTGTGTGTGAGAGAGAGAGAGTGTGTGTGTGTGTGAGAGAGAGAGAGAGAGTGTGTGTGTCCTTCAATCCGTTTTTTATGAAGTGATCTGCATGCAGTCTGAGACCTGGTTTGTCTCAGTTTCGAGGAAAGTCATCAAACATCATGCCGGAGAGGACAACAACGCCCTCTATCGATTTCTAATCGCGTCATTGACCTGACAAGTAGACATGCAGACAGACAAACAGACCAGAAAAATACAGGCATGTTTTAAATAACTAGGTCCCTAAGGTACGTGGAACAAATAGTGGAATGCTTGAACAAGAATATCTACTTGCAGTGGCGTAGGAACAAGGGGGGGGGCAAGGGGGCAGCCGCCCCCCCCCAAAAAAAAAGATGGTTGGGAAGGCAAGAATGTGAACGTTATTCATTGTCAGCATGGAGCTTGCCCCCCCAAAACCGAGCATCTTCCTACGCCACTGACTTGTCTACATAGAAAGCCCCCGGCGGGGATTAATATTTTATGTGTAAATTTTCGAATACGCTTGCTGATAGAAAAAGCGATACGGTAAAACCTGCACCCCCACACTGCACCCCAACCCTGCACCCCAACACTGCACCCCAATCCTGTTTTGAAAGGTGCGCGTGCCGTGCAGCGTGTTTCACGTGCACATGTTGCCAGTCGTTCGACGGCCACGTTGAAAATTCTGTCCGTGATCGTTGGGAGCTTTAAACACAGCACACACGTGTTTCGTGCACAAACCAGCTATCAAAGAGAGCACCGATGCAAACCAAGATAGCACTAAGTATAAATAGTTCACTTTTGTTAAAGCAGTCTTTCCATTTCAAAAATCTAAATATGAAAAAATCTTTGTTCAGAATGAAATTTCACGATGTCACGCTTGAGTAAAATACCTTGATATGAAGACTGGGTAAAGAAACTTGATACGTAAAGGTATGGAACGACAAATAACAGACTTCTTGTACCAGAAACTATATGTTTCCTTTTTTGTCAAAAGTTCTATATTTAATAACTGCAAGAAAAGATCAGTTTCTGATGACATTTGCACTGTCAGAGAATAATTATAAACAAAACAGGCACCGGTTTTCTTTTCTAGTCACGTGGTATACGAAACTCTTGCTTAGTGTGAAATGACGGCATAAAGTCTCTTGACTTGATGACAGCTCGAATGTGACCATCCCTTGCATCCATCCCATAGAGTGATTTTGATGCCTCACTCACTGTCCTGACACAGCGTTTGACTCCCTGAGAGTGGCATAGTATCTGACTGATGAAGGCCTGAGTGACAAGCTGCTGTCTTTATCTGAGAGGTGCTTTGTGAGAGGTAGTTCCAGTGTGAGTTCCTCCACTGATGGCAGTAAGTCTTGCAAAGTTTGAGCATTCTTCTTTAGTTATGGGAGGTCAAAATTCTCTGACTTGCTGTTGAGACCCACCAGCTGCTTGGCGAATGGTCTTTATTATGTCCACTGCTGCCTTGCTATTGACTTCATCGTCATCTTAAAGCATAGACAGAAGAACAATTTTCTGATGGGCCCGGTATGCGTTCCGTTGCACTACGGGCCATGTTATATTCCTGCAGGCTGATGAGAACAAACTCTGTTGCTTAATTTTTTGAAGCAAGAGCTTTGGTCTCTCAGTGGATCTTGGGCGACTTTTGATGCTAAACCATGTTGGTCCATAGCAGCAGACAATGAAGTGTGTCAGGGAATACAGTTCGTTACTTGGTTGCACTGTTGCCACATACAGCCGACATATCCTGCTAGCAGTTGTGAGCCATCTGGCCATCGACATGAGCCCAGACTTTTCCTGCAGTAAATCGTCTCTGATGTTTTCACTTCTAATAGCTGTGATCATTTTGTACAGGTAGGCTTGGTCATTACTAAATTCTCTGACTTTGCTTTCTGGAAAAGGATCACAGTCGGTAATGAGTCTAAATCTTTCTGCAGAAGGTGGCAATGATACACCCTTAGCTAGTATATTTTCAATCGTTCCTTTCCACTGAGGGGGTCCTTCCGTTGAACCAGTGAGTGTTTTGCAGAGATGGCGGAATGGAAGCTCGTTCAAGTGTAAAGAGCAAATGAACCACTGCAAAGGGCGACCAGTGTGAAGCTTCATCCATTAATCGGGACACTGAGTTTGACGTTCTTGAGTGGTTGTGATGGAATTCCAGAACGAGTCCACTGGTCTGTCCGTGTCTGAGAAACTTGGGAAACAAGTGTCCTTGTTGCTGGTGTACTTGCTGTCCTTCAGAAGAAGAAAATAACGTCCAACTTACAAACGAGTTGGAGGTTCAATCAAGGGAAGTTCTGACAATGGACTACCAGAGATACTATGGCTAGAAGCCGACCTTGTCTTTAGGCTACTCATTATATTGTTGTACAACTACTTCACAGTTTTACTACCGTTCTGTTCTTCCACAATAGATGTATCGCACTGTCCTATTCAGTTACTTTATATCTCACGGTATCACTATTCACTAGTTCGACTGTATCACTGATACGACCCTCACTGTCACAGAAGCCGTGCTTATATACTACACGCACAGATAAGTAGAACGTTCCAGAAGGAGCTATATATAACTTGAACGTTCTACAACAGTCTAGACCTACGTAGCAATGACGTAATGATTTCTAGTCTTGTTTACATAGAAACGACTTCATACCGACAGCTGACGTCGCTCTATCTTGTTGCTATGTGTGACGTCACATTATTAATTTCGTAGCTAATGCACTGAGCTGAATAGTAGTAGTAGTATCATATCACGTCATCAACATCTACAATAAAGAGTAGTAATAGAATAATATCACGTCATCAACATCTAGAACAAAGAGCAGTAATAGAATAATATCACGTCATCAATAAACATCTACAACAGAATTATCCATTCAAAAAAAAAAAAAGAAATAAAGATCATGCAGAAAAAAATAGTTTTAAGTACAAAACATTTTAAGTCAAAATAGATCAACATTCTGACCTATGGACGTGTCAAGTGGAAATAAGGAGGGGTTCTGCTTATCATAGAGCAAGATCTTGTTCATATTTGAAATCGGGAAAAGGAATTGTACAAAACTCATGTGTGCATCAAATCGCTGACATCACTACACCCTAGTGCACAGTCAAGGAGATTTATTTTTATTTAATAATAATAATAATAACGGAAATTTATATAGCGCATTTCCCTTCTTTACAGAAGGCTCAATGCGCTTTACAAAGAAATTCAAAGACACAAATTCGCACAACAGACAAAGTGAAACAGACTAAAACATGTCCACAAACAATGGTACAGAGATATAGCAGGGCGATAGAGAAGACCACCAGACCCAGAACGTTCATGCCAGAGCTTACGACCAGCTTCAGGCTCTCTATAATGTCTGTGACTTCCACCATTGCAGTTCCATTGGACGCGTTTCTGGTAGCGCCTTTAATCAAATCAACGTCTGTTGTCTCCCGTTGAAAACACATCGTCATTAAATTATCCGGAAAGCAGTTTCTGATCAAGTCCAGCAGAGCGTCCAGCGATTTGATGTTCTTAGAGGCGCCACTGCGTGGAATGGTGTTAATGTCACGTGGGTCTCCGGGATGGATGGACAGGACAAGAATGATGCCAAGAATGACGGTTGACAGCGTTGTGGTCATGTAGTAGATCATGGCGCCCAGCCCCAGTTTGCCGGAAGCTTTCTTATCCAGCGTGGCCATCGCCGTCACCAGGCTGGACAGGATCAAGGGCAGGATAAGCAGCTTGAGCATGTTGAGCAACAAATCGCCAGGAAACCTTAGATAGAAGATCTTGCGCTTGTCATTGGGAGTCCAAGGTCCTGGGAGGTATTATAGTCCCAAACCAAGTCCAATACCAAAGATTACACAGACGTCTTATTTTACTTATGTAATTTTGAAAGAAGTTTAGTGGGTAGAGCGTGGCAGTATGGTGACTGAAAATTTCAAATAATGTCGAAGTGTAGGAGCAGCGTGAAGTCTGCAGCGAAATGTAACTCCTCCACCAGACTTCTCCTTGTTTTCCCATTTGTAAAATAGTTCAACGATTCAGGTTTATGCTGTATGTATGTAAGACGTGATACTCCGAACATCAATCATTCTTTCGCTTACACTGCTGAATAGGCAACAACATGTATATCAAATCTGTTGTCATGGGCTTCTAATGTCATATTTTTAATTAAAACAAAACACTTAAACTTAATTACCCATGAAAATTATCATATTTTATGACTTCACCAGGAAAGAACTCTCTTCAACGTTCAACGGTGGCAAACCTAGAGCGTATGAGAATGATTCACTACCCCAAAATGCAATTCATGAAATAAACGATTCCTTGTACTTCTATTACTACAACAGCTGCTGCTACTGTTACTAATGAATATTAATATTCTATGACGAAGTGACCACCGTAAACCCTTTCAGCCACCTTATTTGCTCACCCTAAAGTTTGTTGACACTAGAAGTTGATGGCGTACTAAAATATTATTGAACACACACACACACACACACACACACACACACACACATATATATATATATAGGCCTATACATACTTCCTATCTCTGTCTGCTTACACTCACTGTGGAACGCTAATTTCTTTGTAATCTCTTTCTGGAGGTAATCAGAAAACTCTATTAAAATTTGTTTAGACTGCAAATGTTTGATCATTTTCATTCTCCTTCAGAAAATTATAAGCAAATGACTAGAAACATAATGACTAAAGCAGAAAAGAAAAATAGTTATGGGTCATATGTGAAGTGGATGTCATATATTGTACACACGCTCACACTTCCTATCTGTCTCTCGTTTGCCGAAATGAAAAGAAACGACGATTGAAAAGTAGCCCTAAATGCTGTAGTGTTCAGGTCATAAATCTGTCTCTCACTGACACGTGGCAATACACTCCGTCTAGGGGCGGCCTGTGTTTCAAAGGTTTGAATAACGACTTGTTTCACTGGCATAGTTTAACGACGTACTCTAAAAGGATGCTAAAGGCTAATACATCATGAGTGATTACTCCATGCATGTCTGCCGCTTAATCAGAAAGCCAATTAGGTATGTGTGTTAGCTATTCTCGCCAACCCGTTCCCCATTTAAAGGGCCATCGTCACACAAATATTTCTGAAAGGCACCTTTAGATGGTCGCAGACTGAAACTTCGTTGAACAACTTGCTTTTACTGGATGACCGCCTTAGTTTTGTTTTCTTGCAGTCAATTACATTTTCCGACAGTTGTCGTAAACATCGTTATAACAATGAACATGCCCGATAGCTGAGAAGGATTTTCATCGATTTCGAGGGGGGGGGGGTTAAAGTAGTTTTGCTGTGGCACCAGTTTTATGTCGCTTCTATTATGTGTTTCAGTAACTTGTTTTAACTAGTTTTAATCTTCTAAGTTTTCTTAAATTTTTCTATTTCATATCCACGTGCGTTTGTATGTGTGCGTGTATGCGTGTATATAAGAGAATGGGAGAACCTGTGTGCTGGAATGAAACTTTGCTTGTTTCTTTGCTGATGTCACCGTTAGCTAAAGATATGCACAAGGTACATGCACTCAATTGAACGAGCGCGCGCGCACACACACACACACACACACACACACACACACACATTTACAGAGAGACAGAGAGAGAGAGTGGGTGAATGAGAGAGGAGTTATTTATTCAGTGTGGGCTCACATTAGTGACTGAAGGGAGATAAACAATTGACATGTGGAAACACTTACATTTTGTAATCTAGCAAAAAGAATTAACTGATTAAAGTATACAGTTTTATGAAGGCAGGTAAACAACAGGGACAGCACACACAGGTCAAACAATGGGCTATCTCTTGGGTATTAAAAACGCAGAGCTGGCAAGATATACATAAAGAGTTACATTTTTCCCAACAAAAATAAATAACCTAGTATGTCTATGTGTATAAATTTAGACATACAAAAATTAATGGTAGACATAATGAACACATGAGGTAACATCAATGGGACTAATTTGAGGGGCGAGAAAGGGAGAGAGAGATTGAGACATACAGAAGGTAAATACAGAGATGTGTTCGCCTGTTAAGAAAGTATTTTTTCAAAAGGTGAGTTTACTTTTCGATTAAGCTGTCATGTCATGAAGCACTAATTTGTGCAATTGCTGTATACTAAGGACAGCTTTTGTTTTTTTTGAAACTATCTTCTCTTTGCCTGCCTCTCATTCCCATTTTGGTTCTCTTCCGGCGTTTGGCATTCCATAAGAAGTAAATACACAGAATACACAATAATACTTTGGCATTATAACTCATCCAGCAACCCACACAAGTCTGTATTTCTTGCCCTTTCAAAACACCAATCTCCTCCACCACCACCACCACCACTACTCCTCAGTCTCCTACTTCTTGCTATAGTTTCTTTGGCTTCCAGCGCATCCCCCCGCCCCCATTTCAGGCCGTGAGATCACTGCAAGAAAAACGCCCTGCTTCCTGTAGACCCTTTTAACTTGTCTGGATATGGAGCAGAGACATGCAACGAATGTCGCCGAAACACTACTCACCCGCTACCCATTACTATCTTTCGCCCGATACCGGAAGTCACGCCACAGAGAGCCAGAGAATGTAAGAAAAAAGGAATCAAAAAGAAAAAGAAGAAAATGCGGTCGTAAAACAACGTGTTTTCAACCGTCTGGCTAGTCAATTTATTTTTCTTGTCTGCACACACACACACACACACACACACACACACACGCACGCACGCACAAGGGAGTTTGAAGGGCGGGCAGGCCCGAGTGCAGAGAAGGTAGCACGTCATCATGGCCACTTACGACGAAGAAAAATATAAAATACTGACCCGTAGGTTTCACCCTTCATAACAAACGGACCTTCACTTGGTTGTTCTCCCCTTCTCTCCTGGAGTGCTGATGACATCCCGATCAATGAGCATGGGACCACTGTCTACTTGCGGTACAAGCTTCTTCCGCTGGGGTTTTGAGTCCTGATTTGTCGCGTGAAGACTATGCCTGAAATTGTTTCTCTTGATGTATTAAGTCATGGCCTTTATGTGTACTGTGTTGTATTGTTCGTGTCTGGACTTTGTGGACTGCGGGGTAGCGAAGAACATAAGCGTCTGGTGACAAAGGTACAAACTAGTCGTATACGGTTCGATGCCCGTGAGCGTACCATACGTCTACCATTTAACCCAGATGTTCCATGTGTACACGAGCTCTTTAAAACGGTTAATAAGGAAGTAGAGATAGTGAAAAGAAGCTGAACAACGACGTCACAAAAAGCCGGCTTCCAGATAAGTACTTTCTTCAACACCTTACCCCCAGCCAAAAAATGTTAGGAGACTTCCATTACCTTTTAATTTAACTATCCACTAAACATCAGGAAGTGTTCTTTTTTTGGTGAAATAAGTGTTCCTGACGTATTAAGTAACTCGTAAATGGGTGAAGAGGCTCTACCCTTACTCTGGTGTCTAAAACGGGGGAGGCAGCTTTAAAGAAAGGAGAATTACTGCTTTGATGAGGCTGTTAGATTTTAAAAGTAGTGAAGACTGCGTAAGACTGTCTTTGCCAGTTTTAATACGCGCAAAAAGGTCTTCAAAATCACAGTAACATTACTGCTACTAAAATGGGTACCTTTGATAGACAAGTTCCCGATCCACGGAGTTGATTCAGCGCACTTACGATTGAGAGAAGGTCATACTGGGGGAAGCGGATGGCCGAGTGGTTAGAGCGCTGGCGTCCGAATCGAAAGCGCGCTGGTTCAATTCCCGATAAGCGCAGCAAACTTCCCCCCAGTCAACTCAGCTGACGGGAATGGGTACCTGACTCCTTAGAGGGTTGGGGATGGTAAGGCAGCGAGGGAGAGGAGATTGGCACCACCCTCATGTAAATGCTGGCCCCGAGAAAAGTGGGGTCTCTAACACCTCACTCCCCCACGACCTGGAAAAGGTTATGGGATGACCTTTACCTTTTACCTTACTGAAGTTTAACGGTCAAGGTTGTGTGACTGCAGCGCCAGTAACTACTGTAGCAGTAGATAGGTAAAGGGTAGAGTTAAGCTGAGCGCAAGGAAATTGACATCACGGATGTATGACGTAGGATGTATGATGTAGTGAGTATGACGTAGAATTTATGACGTAGCGAGGGACGGTTGAATGAGAGAAACGATAAAGGATGGAAGCCAAAACAGAATAAAGACGCTTACTATTACAACTACCTTCTTGAATAGGTTTCAGAGGAATACGACACACGTGTTCAATGGCCGTGTCGTCGCGTGAACAGCTATGATAAACAAACCTGCAGCCAAGTTGTTGGCCTATTTGCCTAATCTTGCTGAGGGCAGAATTTTCACGGCAGTCGTCGTTTCAACCTCTGACATCGTTAGACCGTCTGACACCCACTGGCGTCTTGAAGATGTGCAGACCCAACTTCAAAAGCGAAGAGGCCATTGACCGATTATTAAAAGATTTTAACTGTTCCTGCGACACCTGCCTCAGGTTTAGCTGTTTTGATCGTTTTCTCTAAAATGTGAGCACCATTCCACTGCCACGGATGGGTGCGACATTTCTAAAAGTGCGACTTTTTCTCTAGTGCTTTTAGAAAAGTTATCAAACCGAGTTATGTTCTAAATCTCAGGCGAATTATTTTAGGCTGTGCTGTGTCTGATCGATGGCTATGATCTCAATCTTTCTCTCTGTTTCTTTCACACACACACACACACACACACACACACACACACACACACACACACACACACACACACACACACACCAAGGCCTGTTTCAAAGAAACGTGGAGCCGTCCTTGTCATTGTACAAGTGAACTCCTCACGGGTCCTCCAAGTTTATTGCTGTAATACGAACGGCACTTACTCCGACCTTTCAGGATCATGCCCAGTTCATTCACTTCAGAGTGAGACTTATTCATGCTTCATTATTATCCCAGACTACTTTAGGATTCTTTTTAAAAACAAAACGCGTGTTATGTGCGAGATAAGGGTCGCGGGAAATGTTAAGTGAAAATAAATAGGCACTAATCGTCGCGAAGGTCGTGTCTGGACAGTAAGTTCAGTGCGGTTTTCGCGGTCTGGGAGACGATGTCGCCTGTGCAAGTCTGGGAAGAACATGGGCTGGCAATCTACACGATTCTGTGAGTGCTACAGCCCGGCAAATTGTCCACTGTCACTAATGGTGGGCGAGCAAGAGGAAGCCAGTGAAGGAGAGAGAAGAGGACAGGTCTAAATGGCCATTAGCAACCATCACGGAAATATACTGTCTGCGAGAATTTCAAAGGATCATTTACCACGGGGCTGGGGACAGGGAACAATTTTTTAAAGTTCATTTCTGTCAGATATGCAAAATGTCATTTTATCATAATTCCCACAAGGGTCTTACAAGAATTCGTTTGCAATGAACGCAAGAAAATGTCCTCGAGATATGTGATGGCTTTTTTTTCAAAATTGCCTTTGGAAGTTACTTATGTAAGATGATTGCTGTGCTAGCAGACTTTTGCAATCGTCTGGGATAAAACATTTTTTTTCTCCATACCCCTTTAGCTATACACAGGCACCTACTCCCTCCCTCTGTCTAGTGTGCAAAGAGACATTCATGGGGACAGAAAATTGTCACCTCCCACATACTATCGTGTTTGACGTTCGCTTTACTGGACGCACTGAAAGATGAAAGGTAACCAACACACCTCAAAGCTTTAAGAAACACTATGGAATTAACCTGCAGAACATCAACACTCAAGCGCACGAGAGAGAACGAGAGAGGACGTAAGAAGATGGCTATTTGGGTGAAAGAAACGAGTTGACTATGCCACTATCTCTGTGTCACTCCTGACCATGTACATCTACCTTCTACTTCCTGGAAAGAGAAAAAAAGCGTCTTTTTCATGCATAAAGTCAAAATGCGTGCTGAGGATGGCGATGTGGTGTGAGGGGTGAAGTGCTATCCTGAGTTTAGATATCGTCTTTGGCTCACGCATTTTCTCTGGATGAAGCGACTGTTTACGCACGTGATCAAGCTTTTGACCGGAGGTAAAAACATAAGGATGCTGGCAGTAGGGCAATAGGCTTTGAAGCTGTATCGGATTCCTCTACTGCTTCAGCAAAATGTTGTTACCACAGCATCTGCCATCACTGCCAGCCTTACCGTTATAGCCACCTGTATACACCTGTAAAGTGCAGCTAATTTCGTGTGTAAAAAGATTTTTCTGTCGGTGTTTTTACTTACAACTCTCTTCATAAAGACGAAATAGGACGGCTCGAATAACGGCATAAATAGACGCAAAGATAAAGAAAGAAATAGAGAAAGCAACACGGATAAGGAGAACAATTGTTTAAGAAAAAGCTGCTGCACTTTCCATGTGAGCCGTTGTGAGCTGACGTGCATCTTTCGGTTGAAAAATCATCCACCGAAATAGTATCCAGGCCAATAAATTCTCAAAGACCGCAGATGCCCCAAAAGCAGGTTGCTCTCCTTCCATTTCATTAAGCACCCCAGCCACATGGTGAACTCTTGCTGTGGCCCCAGCGCTTCCTCTAGTCCCTCGTCCTTGTTCTTTATTCTCGACCCAGACTGTGCGCGCGCCGACATATTTCGTGCCAGACACGTGGGGTAGAATATTCATGTCGTCTGTATTAGCGTATTTCTTCTCTCTCCTGATCCAAAAGTATCCAAGCTGAGAGCTTTTATGAAATTTATTTTTTCACGCTCACGGCTTTGGCAGAATCATGGCAGGCGATCGGAGGAAGAGAAGCGCTACATGTGAAGGGGAGATTAGTCTTTGCTGTAAGGGACAAAAACGTACTGCCATAGGGAAAAAGAAGAAGAATACAGAAAAATGGGGGCAGCAGACAAATCGGCTGCTGACTAGGATACTCTCTTGAGAAAACTAATCTCAACAGAACTACTGTTGCATCGTCATTGGACATCTTGCTCAGATGTAGTTGCCTTTCCTAAAGTAGTTCCACGTGGTGACATAGTAATCTGTGGTGGATATAATAGCAACTTAAAAACTAATATCTGTGGGCCAAAGTTCTAAAAAAGCGCGTGAGCTGCAGGAAGATATTAACTACTGCATATCGACCTCTGTTATCGTCATCTAAATGACGCATAACACTTTCATTCTTATGTGTGTGCTGATCAGATTGGACACAAAGTCCTGGAAGCACGCATAAACTTCATCCCAATCAGCTTAGTCTCAAACGTTTTTTTATCATTGCAGATTAGTTTTGATGAATGTATTTCATGTAAAAACGGTACATACTCAATGAATGGCTCAAAAGACTGTAAGATTTAAAAAAGCAAGTAAGAATCAAGTATTTCATCTGTTTATTGCAATTTATCCCAAACTCTTTTACAATAACTTTATGACAGTATCTTTTTTGGGTCTCAATGCAGTAGCACCGGAATGGAATTCCAGAACGACAAGACCGCGCATGATAAAGAGGCCTACTGCTTGACTTGCGAACAGAAGGACTTTGCTGAGAACATGATGTCATTAGGGAGATGAGAAGGAGCACGAAAATCAATCAATAAATAAAAATAAATAAATAAAATAAAAGCCACGATAAAAATAGAAATTAGTTTAATGTTTCGGCCAAAAGTTTGAAAGAAGTTGCCAATAGAAACCAACAGACACAAAAGAAAATGGGTAGCAAATTTCTGCCTATCTCAGAAAATCATCTCCATTCCCAGTCTGCAGTTACTCAAAAAATGATTTTTGTTATTTCTCGTTGTTTACATTTGTAAAGATAACGAAGATTTACAGCGTCCTTATCGTGGTGACTGAATGTTAAGTATGGCTGCTTGACACACCTACTCTCCAGGCAACGACAGATTTCTTCTTAAAGCGACGATTTGTTTGTGCACTCATGCATATCATGCATACCTCACCATCCACTTGGCCCTAGAACATTTCACCCTGTTCAGTGTTATACCGTGACGCCTGTGCTGGTTTCAAAATGGCGTGACGATGGTGAAGGCGTCCTTAAAATGTAATCACATGCACGCACGCACACACACAGAAACACACACACACGCGCACGCACGCACGCACGAACGCACACTTAAATTCATATGGGATGAGATCGGCTATGATACTGTTCAAAGCCACTGTCTCAGACATCGATAATCTCATGATTGATTGGTTCAAAGCAGGATGCAGGCAGGAAGGGACAAAGAAGAGGGCCCGGCCAAAGGAAGAGTAAGAAGAACCTGCATGCGATTCCGGAAGAAACTTGTCCACGCCGGCGTGGGTGATCGCAGCCAACATGGCGCCTCGGTGGAGATAAATGGGCCTGTAGATGGCGTGAACCCTGGCACCTTTTTGCGGTCCTCGTGTAATTTACCCGCATCGCCTCTCGCTGCCAGCTTGAATGCTGTCGCAGACTCGCCCATCTCGCCCCCCATCTTGCCCCTATCTCAATCCTTGCTGTCGATTGCTAGCCGCATAGCGATGCCGATATCGCCCAGATCCACTGACTTTGGTCCATCGATTCCCGTCATGAGTTTTTTTTTTTTCGCTGTTCCTTTGATATTAGTTTGAGAGACTTTACGATGGGACTGAACCATAGTCACTAGACTGGCATGGTGCAGTCTCGTGGGCAGAGGGAGTCAAGTCGAGGGGGTGTATTCTGGAAAATGAGGAACAAGGATCCATTCGGCCTCCAAACACGACCTTGTGGAGACTCTTGTTCGCAAAAATCAGCCCAGCCTTGCACTCTGTGTGAAGTAGCTTCCATTTTGAGCACTGACATATAGGTCCAGACGGAAGGGCATTCTGTAAGGTATTAAATCACCTGACGTAACAAACGAAGACGTCTGTATCACACAAGAACATAAATTTCTGACTCTTGCTCTGTCTCCTCTCCCTTTACGATTTTTCTTTGATGTATTGGATACAGTTTCTGTTTTCATTTTATTCTTTTTATGTTTGCATACTCAATTTTAGATCAAAGTAATAATAGAATGGTCGTCGTACACCACCGAAAATGTAAGCTCGTTGTTTTATACAATACTTTCAATAAGAAGATGTAATAAGCTGTAACTCGTCTATAAAAATGTATATCGGGGCTATATGTTTTTTTCAAAGTTAACATTAGGTAGTGCTGTTATTTGAGTTTTTTTCTGAACCGTGAACAGAAAAGGTATTCAAAATTGAAGTCTAGAAAGACTTTACTGACCGTCGAATTTATTTCTGTATATGTCTCCCACACAATCTACATGGGCTTACGGACGATATAATCACCCTCAAAAATTTGAATTTAAGATATATATACATATAATATTCGAAATTATTCATCAACCACAATGATTAACATTGCATACAGTCTGTCGGTCAGTCAGTGGTCCCTTGACCAGCACCTGTCGTTGGGGCGAGCACATGGATAGACGCGGCAGCTGACAGGGCCGCCACTCTTACCTATTGTGGGCGATAGTCAGCAGGTCCTGTACAGGACGATCAGTCCAGTCTTTGATGTTCGTAAGCCAGTTCTTTCTTTGGCCGACGCGGCGTGGACTACCATCCAAGATGCCTTGAAGGATAGTCTTCAACAAGGTGTCGTGTCGGGTTACATGACCAAAGAAGACCAGCTTTCGTCGCTTGACTGTTGAAAGTAGAAGTTCCTGGTGTCCTACGAGTGTGGCAATCTAGTTTGGTACAAAGTCGTTGATTTTATATTCTCCTTTCCGTTTCGGCGAGCAGACTACACGTGTAACATCGTTAAAGCAGGATCGGTATTATCAGGGATGTGTACAGATTGCACTTGGTAGTGAATATTGCCAGGTTCCCCAACCCGGTCAAGGTGGAGTAGAAGGAAGAAAAAAGCAGCAAAAATCTCTCCTGGCCTTAACTTTCAAAATCTACCTTAGGGGATGTTCTCAAAGATGCCGTTACTTCAAAGAAGCCGGTCGCACTCACGCACTCACCCATGCATTCCCACGCAAATCACTGACCACCTTTACCGTTTTCTTTCCATGCAAATGATTTTAGAGAAATAACAGATTTGCGACAGCATGCAGATTAAAAAGAGAGAATGACGCGGAGAGAAAGGCATGAATAGTTTCATTTCGCATCTTTTCTGTTTTCTTTCTCTGGGGACATGGATTTTTAATCTGTTCTTTGTTGAGTTTATCTCCTAGAAGGGGTATGACTCGAAGCGCAAGCGCTCATAAAAAATGAAATTAATTAGATAATGCAAACTGTTGACTTCCAAATGAAAGCAATTTATTTTAATAAGTAAATAGCAATAAGGTTACGAGCTGGTAATGTTGACAACAGCAACATGTGAAGGTGAGATCAACGGCCTCAAAAAGGGTGTATTTTTCTACCAGCATCATCAGCTGCCTGGAAAGCAAATCAATTACACTGCTGTTCCCGTTATTGTGGCAAAACATTCGTTCTCCGGGTGTGGCCACACATTTTTTTTTAAATTATGTTACAAACACTTTAGCATGTTGACCGAATTTTGCTAAACGAACAGAACTGTTTTCTTCTCCTTGTGCAAGTTAATGGCACATTATTTTTCGCCCTTTAAACTTGTTCTTTTTAAAGAGTTTTCAACTACGTTGTACCAGGATTGAAGAAGTGAATTATAGGGAAGCGGAAGGAGAATAGAACTTTACTTGACACTATCGTTTCGTTAATGGGTCTAGATATGCAGAAAATGTCTTATTAAAAATTAAAAATTACAACCTTGTTCTAATAATGAATTATTCGTAGAAGAATGCGTGTAATAACATTATGAAAAAATAGAAGGGAGCAGGTTTGTCACAAAGAGAATAGATTATTTTTGCAGGAATAAAGCTGTACACACCCACTAAAATCATTAACTTGTTTTCTAATTGACCGTCGTTAGAAGTACCAACATACCCAGAAAAGAAACTGATGTGAGCCTGTTGACGGAGGGATCTTTTGTGAACAGCTGACATTTCACACGCCTTTTTCGACAAACACGTGAACAACTCTTTCATTCTTCAGCAAACACAGCTCTTCTTCAGGCGACATAAAACAGGGCCTGGATAAGCCAGGTCTCCGCCAGACTTCTTTTGTAGTGACACCACTTCGCCATTCTCCTTGACTGGGAAACATAAAGGGCACAACCGTTTCTGAATTGCTTCAGAACGGCTGCACGTTACCCAGAGAGACCGATGCTCTGACATTTATTAACACTTTTCTTTTATCTTTAGGACGAGAAATAGATCATATTTTGACAAGACAACAGGAGGTTCTTCTCTGAAAACGGGACGTAAAAGTCACTGAGCTAATCCGAGACTGAAACAAGAACATGACGTAGTACCGGACGGCGCGTGATCCTCTCCTCAGCCATTTTGATGAAAACTTGCAAGATGATTTGGCGGAACAATTAAAGTCACAGAGGTGTAAAGAGTTATAGTGTAGTGTAGACAGTGAGGTAACAATTCTTAGCGTCTTCGTGCTCAAACGTAAAACAAGTCTGCTTGCAAAATTCGACACAGAGTTCTCAGGACGTTTGCTGGAGTTGTCCAAACCATCTGTGGAGCAATTAACATCGGGGGAAAATATGTTTAACATGTTTAAAGTCAGGTAATTAAATGTTCACAGCTGGCATTCACTATAATTCTGCTTCTGGCCCAAAATACTCTTGGGAAATACAACGCAATGGAAATTGCAGAATTCCATTTATTATTTAAAGAATTGAAGACCTGGCTTCGTGTCCCATTTTGTATGCGCTCTGTGGCACTATGCCATCGCTTTAATTATCTCGTGGCTGTTACGCATTTAGCATAACCCATTACTGTCGCAAAATCATTATCATCACTATCACTAGCCAGTCTATCATCATCGTTGTAGTCGCTGTTATCTCCGTAGCCATTAGTTTTGTAAAGTTAAAGAATCTTTCATGCTCTCCTTTATTATTAAGACTATATTATAATGTTCAATAACATGAACATTAACTTTATTATAATATTCTATACTATTCATCATCTAAATCATTCTTCTGTTTCCCTCTCGTCTGGAATAGATGAGCCAGAATTCAAAGCCTTTCCCATCCACCCTCACCTCGTACCCGAAGATAAAGAGACGTATTTCTTTTTTTTTGCCTTTGTGCTTGCGTTGTTTTGGTCACAGTTCATTTATTTATTTGTGCATTACAGTAACAGTTAATAAAGAATATAAGGAATATATTCTTTCTTCACCCACCCCTATTATATGCAGGCGCCTGTACACACATATTAGAACCAAATCCAGTAACAGCCAACTCACATACCACACACTCGCACAATTGTAAACCTAATAAATATAAATAAATTATTATAAATTATTATAAACAATTTTGACTGAAAGAGGACAGTGACTGCCATCCTCGTCATGCTGTAAAATGGTTCAGTTGTATACTGTTGGAAACCTGTCTATCCTAAGCCACATAATCACATAATGAAGAGATAATTCTTTCTTCCCCTTATTTACACGCTTTACTACCATGTATGTTTTAAATTATGCTTAGTTGTCATACACTGGATGCGTCTTTGAAGTCGTGGTTATAGCTCCTTTTACGAGAGTGCTCTTTTCTATTTTTGTTTCAATATTGGGAGTCGGTTGCTTTTTGCAAGCGAATCTAGATGCTCCTGTCTTGGCTTAACCAAGACCAAATTTACTGATCGTTCTTCCCCATTGCTGGTAGGCATTATGGTCGTTTGCGAGTTCCAGTTCCAGATATTCTTATTAGGTACTGCATTTATGACCGTTGCCAGCTGGTCCCAAAACACATCCCTTTCGCCGTCTTCTTGGAAGTCAGACCGTCAGCTTGGACAGTGGCAACATTGTTAGCCCTAGAAGCGCAACCTGCCAGAAATTGGTGTACAGCTGATGACGGCTCCCACCACTACGGCCTTCCACGTGTCTGGTTTCCTCCTTTTATAAGCTGAACTTGATATCACCTACAATGTAAAGAATTTGAGATCAGACTTTTCTCGAGACAGACGTTTTCGCGAGGACGGTACCATCTCCATTTTCCTTAATGTCTCCTCTTCCTTAGCCCTCTAAGGAGTCCTGTACTCATTCCACAGCTGACTCGACTGAGGGAAATTCGCTGCAAAAGTAGCGTCTTTGGGCTCGAGAACCCTTTGTCTAGCTACTAGGTAATTCTCTATCTACTAGGTTATTCTCTTTAGCTTCTTCCTAACGCTGCACGTGTCCCTAGCCAAAACAACGAGTGCCAGTTTTTCAAACAAAAATTGTTTAGATGCTCCATCTCGATCAGAACGCTACTGGCATCGTGCTGGAGGATGTGGAGACCATCAAAGGGCACGTTATCGACTAATAAAGCTCATAAACCAGTAAGCCTACGAGTGTCAGGCATGGTGCCTCCTGCTGACATCAATCAGCGTTCCAACCTCCTTCCAAACTAAAGTTAGTGTTACGATCGTTACAAAGACATTATCTTTCATTGGCGTGGGGCGGTGAAGCACACATACAGAAGGGTTCCAGGTAATAAAGATACAGAAAGTACTAGAAACAAGGCTTTGTTGGTGGTCCAAGTGCTTCTTCACTTCCAGCGACACAAAAATGTTAGAGCTTTTCAGAGCTCACTGTTTCCAGTCCTCTGACGTACAAACCGGTCTCTTAAGATAAGGATATCTACAGACGTAGACTAAACCAGAGACTACCCGCGTGTGCGTGTGAACACTTCAGTCATGCTTATCTTTTCTGGTTCTACGGGATCGAATCTGTCAGAAACCAAACAGAAGAGAAAGCAGCGTTGAAAAAATCACACTACAGCGATGTGTGTATATAATTATATATATATATATATACGGAGATCAGACAACTCTGATTGAAAACACATATCCACCGTTTGTCAGTCTGGCCCGGGTAAACAAAAGATACCCGTCTAAAGCTGAGTGCTGAAATGGCCAAGGCACGAGAAAATTTACAGAAGACTTTGATCGAGCTCAGACTAGACCATATGAGTGCGAACATGTTCGCATGGAAACCACTAGTATAAACAAAGCAGGAACAATGAGAAAGAGAAAGAGTGAGAGAGGGAGCGCGTACAGGAAGAGACATAAAACACAAGCTGCAGACTAACTGTATAAAAAATACTTTTGGAATCGGCACATGTATTCACCAACAAACCCAGTTCACTCATGCAAGCTCAATCTGAGCTTATTGTTAATAAGTGCAGATAAGTGTTGATAAAAATAGATTTATCCTGAAGTACCAAAATGCCTAAACCTATGATATTTTACAAATAAAAATGAATATTTCTTTTAATCTCATAAAATTAATTCTATAAAAGTTTTCATGAGTTTTTATTAATGTGTATTAATTTGTTTTGACATTTATGCTTTAACGGGGAGGTAAAAAAAAGGTAATGAAAAAAGATAGAATCACGTACAGAAGGGTACAGAAAAGTCAGAACTGATTAGCTCATCATGCAAATCATCGCCGTAAAGTAAAACAATTATTCAAAAAAAGGGATAACAAATAAAATAATACTCACACACTCGTTCACTCACTCAACCAGCAGGAAACCTGGAAATTGTTTATTTCGTTTTGTTTTCCGTTTTCCCAAGCTTAATGAGAATCACCTAGCAACGAGCCAAAAGTCGATTAAGCACGTTGTTTGGAAACGCGGGTATGACGGTCCCCGTGCAGTTAAAGTATCGGATGACGAGGAAACTCGGAAACCTGTCATCCAGGTGTAGTTAGAGTATTTGATGACTTTCACACGGAGGAACCTGTCAGACCTGAACGCAGGCTTACAGAGGTGGCCTTTCCGTTCTGGTTGATGCATTAAATTTCAGCAATGAACTAGCGCCTAGTCTGGATCATATCAATTATTTATTCTGCTTAGACTCGCTGTGGAACGCTAATTGCCCTGTCATATCTTTCTGGGAGTAATCAGAAACCTCTATTAAAATTTGTTTAGACGGCAAATATTTAACCATTTTCATTCTTCTTCAGAAAGTTATAAGCATGGAGCGATAGTGGCTAAAAGCACACACACACACACACACACACACACACACACACACACACACACACACACACACAGATACACACACGCGCTAGGAATGTTTCTGACGGTGGACTGGTCACAAAGGCATACAAACGTTGAAGAGAATAATGAGTGCACGTGAAGTAGATAAAACATTGACATGTTAGACACTACTAACTACTCATTTCTCTGACTGCAAAGCCAAATCCAAGGACCTCAGTATGGCACTACAATGAATTAAGAAAATCAAATTATTAATTAAGAAAAGCAGAGTAAGTTTTTTTTTTAAGACACACCGTAGTTTAATTGAGAATTTTATATTCTGAACATAACAATATTGTAAAGCACTGAAGATTTAGCAGGACGAAAAATTAAATCATTACACTCGAGACACGTCCTCATACCATCTTGATTTTACTCTCTCTTTTTCCTTGAAGATCGTCAGAGACAGTAACTCTGCTAATTAACTTTGACTATGGATCATGCCTTTCTAAATGAAGAACACAACTTCTTGTCTGACTTTTCTAATGTGTTTGTATCTGGCAGCATCACTAAATCAAGGTATTCTAATTTGAATGTTTCAGGTTTTGCAACCAAGCACTGTAGGGAGAACGGAACATGGTACACTAACCCAGAATCATCTCAAGAATGGACGGACTACACTGCCTGTGTACAACTAGATGTAAGAAGGGTTTGCTTTTAAAGATATTATTTTCGGGGAATCTAATCAGAAATACGATTTGAATCTCCGGTCAGACAAATATTAAGAACATTATAAATGCGTATGCGGTGTTAGTGCTCGTTTCTTCGGAGACCAGTTGATTGGAGCATTTACTGCTTTGACCACCGCAGATGTCGATTCAAGCACTAACTACAGTCAATTAGACAACAGTCTCTCTCTCATTCGTGGTTGCTGCCTATGTCAGCACCTGAACATGTCCTTATCTAGTTCTTGTTGGTGCTTGACTTAAAGCGTCTAGGTAGCAGGATTAAGTCGGATTAGTTATGGAACTAACCATCTGGCGAATGCCATGCTGCCGTCTTCTATTTCTTGAGTGGATGTAGAGTAATGGGTAAGGTGTTTTGAGGACTCTGAACAGACTCTATGAGTCTGAGGCTTCTATCGTTGGTTTCGTCAAAGACAAATTTACCCACAGTTTCTGCTCACATAAATACTCTGATGCCTTGTTAATACTGAGTTTTTTTGGGTAGAGATTTACTCTCTGAACCTTCATTTTTCCTAAGATTGCCCAAAGGCAGTGCTACCATTTCCCCATAGTTAGTGAGGTGGTGGGCCGGTGAATGGCGAAACTGTGTCTAACATCATGTGACTAACACGTGTTAGTATTATCTCGTGGGAAAAAAAGGCGGGAGAGAAAGCGAAGACTACCTCGTGGTTTATCAAACTAACTAATCAAAAATTTTAAAACATGAGCCTAGAAAAATGCCACTTATTTATGTAGTAAAAATAAAATTAGAAATAAGAAAAAAAATCTGTGAGATGATCATACTGCGTCTTTCTTGAGGGCAATGACTTTCACTGCCAACTCCAAGTGGCGAAGACCAAAAGCTTGTGTTACCTAAGGATACCGAAAATCTAGAGTGGAAGCGACAGGCTACTTCGTGGCTTCTCGAGGAACTAATCAAAAATTTAACAAATGAGCGGTACTAGATAAAAAAAGTCACCTAAGTGTGCACGAAACTCAATAGGCTCAGACACTTTCTGTCTCTTATCGGGTGTGACAACTATTAGCAACGATAGTAGCTTTTATATGCTGTCTGAACGACACTTTTTGTCTTTGCATGCGCGTGCGCTTAGTTTGTGAAAACTGCTCGAACTACGCCTTCCCTCTAACACACACACACACACACACACACGAACACGCATGCATGCTTGCACTGATATAAGTTTGTTTTCCTCTACACCCAAACAGAAAATAGAAAATAAAGAGACAACGAACAAACAACAAACATAATTTACAATATAAGAGAAAGAAACAAATCTAAAGCGGTTAGCCTTGTTATCAGACATTTCAGATATGCGTTTTTTCCAGAGATGGGATTTTTATGCTACAGCTAAGTCTCATTAGCCATGTAACTGCAAGTGTTGTGATCTCCGGTTCTTTATTATCAGCAAAACTGTTATGCTTCCAGATGACCTAAGTGTCTGACCTTGTTGTTCACCTCAAACTAACATTTTCTGGATATGGTTTTCTCATGTTTTACATCAACATTATCCTCAGCCCAGGAAACGACGCAATGAATGCTATGTTATATTCCTTTTGATCTTGGCTTAATATCCAGACCTGTTTTAGTTCTTCCTGAACTATTACTCCTCAGTTTAATCAGTTGATATTCAGCTTATTCCTTCCTGGTAGAGCACAAGATTATGCAAATTATTTTGCTTTCGTGGAGATTTGTAATAACATTTTCTCTCTTGACTTTCTGAAAATAATCCGCGCTCTGAAAAATAATGAATAATAATTATTTTCTTTTTTTTCCTCAGCATTTTAAGGCTTTGTTCTGGGTGAGTGTAGTCTGCAATATATTCAGCCTTGTTCTTCTTCTTCCTGCCTGCTTCATCTTTCTGTACTTCAGGTAAGTACTGCTGTGCTGATGTGGTCACGTTGGTGTATTAAGTGTGGGATGGTGACGACCACGTTAAGTGCAGCACAAAGTTGAGAGTGTGGTGTGCAGCTTCATACATAGGCAAGCGTGTCACTGTCGTAGCTCAGGGGCCAGTTGCACAACACGTTTCTAAACCTTAAAACTTTTCTAAAGAAGCTAAATCTCTTCTTAGCCATTTTGATGCATGGCAGAAAAACATACAAAAATTGTACTGACAGGACGGAAAGTCAGACTTAAACAACTTTATCTTACTTAAAGCAGTTTTAGTTTTAAAAATTCTGAAATTGTGGTGTGCACTTTAAACTAATTATTTAAATAGATTTAAGGCCTAAAAGTGTTTTAAATTAGAAATGTGTTGTGCAACTGGCCCCTGAAGTCGAGGGGTGAATGAGCGCTAATTTTGGCTGACAACTACTGCTGACACAAGCTGTAGAATTATCCCCCCTTTTCCCACCACTATCAGGGCTCAGTGACGGGGCAACACTTGTCCTATAGTAAGCAGGTAATGAACACACTGAATAAAGCTTACTCTTACTTTATCTTTTTTCCTAAAGGTGCGAAAGTAAAGTTTGGTTCGAAATGTTCCCTGACACATAAAACTTTTACAGAAACAAATAGACAAACAACCACACACACAGACACCCTGACATACACACACAACCCTCACACACACACACACACACACACACACACACACACACACGCACGCACACACACACACACACACAAACAACAAAACACAAGCAATTTCAACAGATGTCACGTAAATGTCTGTTTTATATAAATCGATTCTTGTTAATACAGTTTATCAAAACAGTTTTCATTGCGATATACTATAAATATAATATCTTTATATTTCAATTGTAATATCGAGATATATTACTGCAAGTGTCCTTAGGTGGTGTTGGTGGTTTGGCTGTACAGGTCGCTGCGACATCAGCACCGGATCAAGCTGCATCTGTGTCTCTTCAGCTCCTATGTCTTCACCAACGCCGTGATGCTCCTGTGGGAGAGCCTGGTGTTTAGCGACCGCCTATACCGAGACACCAGTGACACTGTTATGCACCAGAACTCGGTCAGTCTGAGTCATAGACACACATACTAAAGCTCTAAATAGAGACTAAATATTTCTGGTCACAAATGTTAATTTTCAAGGCACAGATACTCATGTTGTAGTAATATCTGAATTGTTAAGAAGTTGTTTGTACAAAGAACCCATCCCGACAAGTAAATTTAAGTGTTTGGGAGCCACACTCTCCAAAGACGGTAGCTCCACGACAGATATCCCCATCAAGATCGCAATAACAACAGCGACACTGGCTAGGATAAACAGGGTCTGGGGCAGCCATAACATCAGACTTACTACAAAGTACAATCCGTCCCCTAGAAAAACAAATCCTGCTTTACAGACGTGAAACGTGGACCTTGATTTCTGATGCAAAGAGGAGAATCCAGGTATTAGACAGCAAGTGTCTAAGGAAGCCGTTCCTCTATTTAATCATTCAAGCCACATTATAGAAAGCAGAAGTGCTCTGCAAAGACCTTTTCCTTTTTGTCCTAATTTTTCTGAATTTTTTTTTTTTTGGGGGGGGAACCACTCTGGCAGTTTTAGGACCGGTTTATAGGTAGCAATCTCTAATTTTTAAAACAAGCCGGGATGAAACTAAACATGTTGTTAAGAACGAACAATCATGATAAAAGTCCGTGGGATGGTGACGCCGAAAAAAAGAAAGCGTACAAAATAAAGAAAAGAAGAAATGAAAAAGAGTGGGGAAGAATGTGTGGATAAGAGTAATTACGATGAGGAGGAGGATGACGACGATGATGACGATGAATGTTGATGATAACAGGTGGGATGCCGCTTTCTTTTCACGGTGACTCGCTACGCATGGACGACAAACTTTCTGTGGATGTGGTTAGAAGGATTTCACTTGTTTCGTCTCATGGTTCAGGCCTTTGCCGTGCCGCGCTCTCTCGTTGGTTTCTACATTGGTGGATTCTGTAAGTAACCTAAGGCATCTCTCAGCAAAGTCAACACTCATAATACTAAATTCCTTATGTTAATAAAAGCGATAAGAAACATTTAAGTTATAAAAGAGTTTATTAGTGCTTTACATATTTCTCTGTAGGTCAGCTTGTATACAGCTTTCTTATTTTTGGAAGAACTTGTTACAGTGTTTAATAAATGATGTTTTGTTACACATCAAATGCTTCTGGTTAGTCTTGCAAACCAGTCAGTCATTTTTTTGTTGCTACAGTCCTTTCTGTTCTCAAAATATATTACAGAAAACGCAATTTCACTCTGTTTTATTATTGACAATTGTAAGGCGAAAACTTAATAATAAACATGTGATTTATATCACCCTCACGAAAGAGCATGCTGTGAGCAGGAGACCTGGTGAGAATACGAAAGACGGAAGGAGAAACAACTATGCAGACAAACAATAAGACAAACTTAGAAGACACAAAAAGGACTTAGAATCAGTCTGACTACTACATGATCTCTTCGCTTCTTTCTTCACTGTTTACACTTGTGTTCATTTCCTTTCAGCATCGCCGTTAGTTCCAGTCCTGATATACGCCATTATCAGAGCAGCTAGCCCAGATCTCAATACACGGTAAAGTGTTGTCATCTTAAACACAACACACAAACTATCACACAAACATACAATGACATGCATATATATATATGTTTCTCCAAAAAACGCTTTTTAGGTAGTGTGCGTTAATACCTTGCTGTTTTTCATAATAACGATTGAAGCAAAAAAGAAAAAAAGCATCCTTGCATGAAGTTCTTTTGAGGCTAAAAATATATCAGGCTTTAATCACGAAGATAAATAATTGGCCTGTCGTCAGCTTTGAGATGTAAGTGGTGATTGACACTGCTAGACATGGTCAGTCACATGTGCTTGAAATGGGCAGCAGGTCTTCATGACTGTGGTTTGCTCTGTTTGCCTCAGGTGCTGGGTGCATAATGCCGGCGAGATCGAATGGATTATTTACGTACCTATACTATTTTGTCTTGCTGTAAGTATAACATACATGCCCTGACTATGTAGTCTCCGTAACAGTCAAAACGTAGTCGTTCTCACGTTTTACACACACACACACACACACATGCACGTGTGTGATTTGCGTTTTGCACAACTAACATATGCACAATGCACAGCACAGCACACACACACACACACACACACACACACACACACACACACACACAAGTAAGTTTTCTTAGAGAGTAAGAGATTTAACATCTTTTATTCTTTTAGAAAAAAAATCCTGTTTTAAGGGAACATATTATTATTATTGTTCTTTGCTTGTGTTTGAAGATATCGTTAGAGGTTTTTTTTCTTCTTGCAGGGTAATATCTTCTTCTTGGGAAAAATTCTCTGGGTGATGCTGAATCAGCTGCAGTCTCACCCCAATGAGCCAAGCAGCTACAGGTCTCTTTTTCTCTAAGTCTTTTTTGAGATCACGTGACCACTATTTCACCTCATATCAGTAAAGCAGAGTGACGATGTGTGCGTTTCTAGGGGATAACGGTTGAAACCTAAGCCAGCCCACACTGTTTATCAGGAATTCGGCTGGAATATTCCTATCGATTATGGCTCAGTCGTGAGCTATGTTTGGTAGTGTACATTACTCTGAGGAATGTTTATTTCTGAGATTTACGATCTCTGCTCTCTTACCATTGGCGCCAAATGTAAAAATACTCAAATGTAAAAATACTTCACAGGAGAAACTGAGACTTCCTCTAGAACGAATCCCAGACATGTAATCCCCTAGACTTTTAATCCCTAGTCACTTAATCCCCAGACACTTCATCCTCAAAATGAAATTTCAACTCAAAAAATTATGAAGTGGATGAAAAATTTAATTCAAATTCAAATAATTATTTTCACGTAAACATCAAAATAAGTTTGACAATTAAAATAATACTTAACTTCAACATCTATAACATTAGTTAAAGTTCATGAGAGCTATTAAATTCAATGTTCTTCACCAATATGATATGAAAAGTGTTGTTAATCAATATGACAGGTAAGCTAATGATCGGAGGTACAGAAGACGATCCATTGCCTCATATCGTTGTACAATGTTGCCAATTCTCATGGCCAGTTCAGCGTACAGGTATTTGTTCCAAGTATCTGGAGGGAATAAAGCTGAAGCATAGTTATCCCTTCTACCGCCCAGTCTGTGACCACGTATATACGTATACTCGAAGTAGGATAGAAGTTCCGGCATGCGATCATGTTGTGGCATTGACTCTGCAAGCATTTCGAAGGAATCAACATTGTCTTCTTCACATACATAGGCAAGTGCTGGGAGGCATCTGACCATTCCACGTGGCTCGTCGTTTTCGTCATCGTCACTTCTCATACCCAATTCAGTGACTTTGCGTAATACCACGTGACATAAGTGCAAGTAACATCCCGTCACTCTACACGACTGAAACTTCTCTCCAATACCGGTCATCGCCATTGTTACGTCTCATTAGAGTAACCACGCGACACATTTCTCTTACGGTTATATTTCAAGTTCACAAAATAGCAGTTCAACGATAAATAAAAATATTCAGTAGAGGCATAAACCCTCTGACTCCGCAGAGCCAGTTTCGCAAAGTTTCAGAAAATTTGTTTTATTAAAAGGTCATTTCTCTTTAGTTTGGAGCCATTTTGAGTGTTGTGTCGCGATTTGGGGGCATTTTTGAGTATTAAGTGTCTGGGGATAAAGTGGCTAGTGATCAAATGTCTAGGGGATTAAGTGTCAGGGATTAAATGCCTAGGGGATTAAGTGTCGGGGATTAAGTGGCTAGGGATTAAATGTCTAAGGAATTAAGTGTCGGGTGTTAAGTGTCAGAGATTAAATGTCTGGGGATTAAGTGACTGGTCACCCTCTAGAACACAGAAGAAATGTGGACAGCGTCGTAACTTAAAACGTTTGTGTGTGTGTGTGTGTGTGTGTGTGTGTGAGAGAGAGAGAGAGAGAGACACACAAACACACACACACACACAGACGGAGGGAGCGAGGAAGGGGGTAGATAGCGAGGAAACGTGATTCGTTCGGTGACTTCACCCGAAAAGTTCACCTGTTGCCGAACACGAGCTGTCAAACTGTCTAGTTAGGGAAGGGACATCAACAGGACAAGTGCTTCACTAATGCGCTACACTGACGCCGCGCCTAAATATTCTTGACTCAAATGAAGCGATGGATTGAAAGCTGACAATAAAATCTTACCCACAAGGACTAGGGGCAGGAATCGATGCTGGGTATCCTTGTTAGTACCTAATATAAGAAATCCCTTCCTATACTACAAGATGTCTCTTGGATTACTGCACCACAAATGTTTATTTTTTAATGGACATACCTGCTGACATACGACTTGTAAAACTCTCAGCCTGGCAAGGGACACTAAATTTGCCAGCAAAGTTACTTTTCTGATCCAAAACATTCCTAGAAAGTTTTTTGTTGATTTATTAGTGTCGTCAAGATGAAGGTCATGCACAATACAAAGAAATGTTGTCCTTGATTTAAGTTTTTTCAGCCTACAATTTGCTGTTAGTGACACATACTTTAGACCGCTACCTGTAGTGACTGTTATATGTAAGACGTTAAACATTGTGATGCTAATTTTTCACTAAAAACGTGTTTTTTTCAAATTCAGGAGAGCTGTCAAAGCCGCCGCTATTCTAATTCCGCTTTTTGGACTTCAAGCTCTGCTTGTAATGATAAGACCACCTACTTCTTCATTTGCCTTCGATGTGGTTTCAAGAATCGTCAGCAACACTCAGGTTTGAAGATAAAGTCAGGCAATATCTATTAATTAAACAAACACACTTTAGCAGATAATATTACTTATAAGCTTCAATAAAACTCACAAGAGTCTGTGATAATAATTGATACACCATTTGTAAAAAGGCTAACAGAATCTTATTACCCGATGAGAAGAGGAATGAAAGCCAATCCAGTCATCAAAGAAGGAAAAGCAACGCCAAACAAAAGCAAAACACAGGAGGATCAGACGACACTTGCGAGAAGAAGACTGAGAGGAGTGGTCAAGAGGTCAAGATGAAAGTGCATCTATCAAATGCTTAATGCTTAGTGTCGTGCGCCGAGACCCATCATATGCAGCTCATCAAACTTGGACATGATGCCATCAAAGACAACTGGCTGCTAAAAGAGTAAACACGGAATAGTGTCGCCGGTGACTGGCCAAAGACGGGCTTATCGGCCAGACCACGATCTCATTATCAGCAAATCCCGGTGTTGTAAGCACAGGGCGCCATCAAAACACATCTGGGGCGGCGACAGCGAATGGAAACTGCGAGAGAGGTCCTTTACATGGTTTTTGTTGACAATACCTTTGATCAAAACTCTAGGGCTTCTCCTCTGTCCTTCTTTCAGTGAATTGTACAAAAATAATCAGCGCGAGATCCAGTAAACAACGTCGACATTTTGCGGAAAAGAGCAATATTCGTAATATCATGAGAATACAGAGGGAATGGGGAAAAAATGCAATGGCCGTTAACATTCATTAGCTTCTCTTCTTAGGCTTTTTTTCTATCTTTCCTTCAGTTTTATACACGATGATAAAACTTTTCATCCTTGTCAAACGATTATGTGATAAAAAAAAAATCACACATACAGACACCAATAAACTTTCACGAGCAAAATGTCGACGTTTTAAAGTAGATCAAAGGCCACGACATTCTCCGGCACAAAATTTTCCCGCTTCTAAGATATATACAATTTCATTGCAAAAAGATTACATTCTTGTAAGATAAAGACCTTCCTTCTGGGAGTAGCCAATGGAGAAACCAGATAAGATCTTTTTATCGGAAAACGACATTTCATAGCGGTAAAATATATCTCCTACAAAACCGGCTATTTATCGCGTTCGGCGCGCGCAAAGTAAAAAACGAAACCTGACAGCAAAAGTGCATCAACAAAGCTGTCTCAAATTTGCATTTAAAAAGTCACTTAACAAAAGTCTTGGATATCACTTTGCCAAAGCTCGATGCTCTGAAAAAAAGAGGTCTGAAGATATACTGTTTTTGGTGTGCTTTGTTGTTTAGCGAGCACACACACACACACACACACACACACACACACACACACACACACACACACATTTCCGTAAAATGTGACATAATTCAGTTATTGTCTACTTTCTCCAGGGAGCTGCTGTTGCGGTGGGCTTCTGCTACCTTAACGGAGAGGTAAGAGTAAACATTTTACATTTTATTTGATTCGAAGCCCAAGTAGACGCCTTGCTTTGTGCTGACAGTGTTGGCTGTGTGTCTGTGTGTCCGATGTGTATGTATGCTTACTATGTGCATGTGTCCGCTATGTTTATGTGTGTCCGCTAGTATCTTCTTCCGTCCACTTGACCCTCGCAGTATCTTCCCCATCCCTCGTCTGGCCCCCATAAATTATCTGATGTCATATGCTCACTTTTTACGGTGTATATTTTAAAGGCCTTAATAAATATGAATATAAAGTATATTCTATCTGCGGGGTTGCTGTACCATCGCTGGATCTCTCAGCCATCACAAGGCCTCTATAGCCATAGTTAGACGGGGACATCTAGGTTATCAGCAGACCTCGTAGATTTGTTCCAGTTTTCAATTAGAGGACCCCGCAGCGTTTCCGGCCCAAAACTGCCAGGATGCAACCTATCCTCTGCTTTATAAGTACGGTTGCTGCTGCTTTCAAACACCATCCAGCCTCTTCAACGTCCTCCCTTCACGTCTTCCGAAAGCAGCTTCTAAACCTTTTTTTTTTTAGCCTCTCACCCACCCCATATTTCAACAGCCGTAAGTGGACGTGCATCTGAGACATCTCTGACAAATCTCTTGTGATAGGACAGCAGTCAAGTCTTTGTCTGCTCCAGTATAAAGCCAGACTGTTTATTATTGTATTATGCCTATTATGAGATTCGTAAGATCAGTGCTATCCGTCACTTTCTCTCTACACGCGCTACCAACACTCTTGTCTGTGCGTTTGTTCTTTCTCGACTTGACTACTGCAACTCCTTGCTGGCAGGCTGCCCCTCAGACCTCACTCAGAGACTCCAGAGAGTACAGAACTCCGCTGCGCGTCTGGTGCTTAGAGCAAGGAAACGGGACCATGTCACTCCTCTCCTTCGTTTTCTACACTGGCTACCCGTCTGTTCTAGCATTCAGTACAAACTGTCTGTGCTGTGTTTTAATTTCTTTGCAGGCTCCTGTCCTGACTATTTCTCTGAACTTCTCATCCCTTACTCTCCGGCCAGACAACTACGCTCTTCGTCTGACGACCGTATCCTAACTGTTCCTGTCACCAGAACAACAACATATGGTCACAGGACTTTTGGCTACTGTGCTGCAAAACAATGGAACTCTCTTCCTTTCCATATCCGCCACCTTCCTACAATTGAATCTTTCAAATCTGCACTGAAAACGCACCTCTTCCTTGAGCATTACTCCTAACACAGTCCACACAATGCTAGTCCTTCTTACCCTCCCCCCCTTCCGTCTTGCTACTTTACCCATCTTTCTCGCAGAATCACTATATTTCTCTGTTCCTGTTACTTGATGCCTTTTGTTTTCTGTTTCGTCAGTACTGTCGTTTTCTTTCGTCCCCTTTGTTCTGTCTACTTAGTCCACGTCTCTTCCTTGTTTTAAGCGCTAAGAGCATGCTCTCTATGAGTGTGAATATGCGCTGTAGAAATCTTCACTATTAATATTATTATTGTAAATTAGGATTACACTCGCTTACTATCTTGCGTAAATGATGTTTTTGATTAGAGCCTTTAGATGTACAACTTTTTTCTACAGAACATTGGTCCGACTGTAATATGTTTATACGACGTTTTATTAGTTTTGTGGATTATATTATTTGATTATATTGTGTGCAATTGCACAACATTAGTACAGTGGTAGCTCTGAGAGAATCAACAGTCCAGTAAATCTCTCTATAACTTTATTCTTAGTGCCTTCTACAAGTTAAACTATTCTTAAGTTAGCATATCCGAAGTTCGGAAACTCAAGCCAATGAATATTGAACTCCTTATTGATTCTTCAAAGAGCATTAGACAGTAATTTTTTTCTTTTCTCTTTCTTTCTGCCTTGCTGAACTTTCATCGATCCGATATCTTTCTTAGCTCCTATTCATCTTTTTGCGGCAATTTATTCTTCACATGTGCGTCGAAGCATGCAGCCATACACGGATGCCTGGACCTGTACTTTTTCACATGCATGTGACCGCGTCCGTCTGTCTGGTAACCTGTGCATGTGTATGCATATAATTGCTGACGCACATTTTCCCTTGCAGAGACATAGCTATGTATATATTAATATGTTTAAAATTGTGTGAAGCATGGAGTAACAAATCAGCATAGGTTACAAGTTAAATGAAACACTTGGTAACTTGTTATACATCATATTATTCTGACCTTACTAGTAGTCTTGCAACAAATTTGATTTACTTAATATTCCTAATTTAGTGGGTAAAGCGCAGATAGACGAGCAGACACACAAACAGATGGACGGACAGACAAACAGTGAAGTTAGCAAATCAGAAAGACCTACGTTTGAATTCTTGTGCAGTATATGCTCTGTGTAGTATAAACTCTGTTCAGGATAAACTTATGGGTTTATCCTCGTTCCTTATGAGTGTGTAAAGTACGTTTTGGGTTGGTTCTTGCTCCAAGATAGAAACAGAATTGTCCGGTATTGGACGTGTTTGACGTGTCTGTTCACAGGTTCTAACTGTGGTCAAAAACGTTCTTCCGCACTCATTGCGCTCTCGAGTGCTGCTTCGCTCTGACCAGCGGAGCACCGTGTCCACCCAGTTCACCACAGACGCCGTCTCTCGCTCTGGGTACGGCCAGAGCAACCAGACCTCACGCGCATGTCTGAGCGGAAGCAGCGAGACCAACGCGTCGTTTCGTGGGCAACATGGCGCCGGCTACATCCCGCTGTCTACGATGTCAGACGAGAGCAAGGACAAGGTCAACGACCAGGTGAAACTTGGTAACGGTGCTCTCTGAACTAAGCACAGCACGCCGCAGCATCAGCTGGTGTTCTGACAGCCGTGTACGATGTTCTCAAACGATGAGATTCATAAAACAAAACTGTGACCGGGTGCACTCTTTGTCAAACTTTCCAAACCTTCAGCGGATCCAACGTGGTTGTTGTAAATATGAAATCCGTGTTGTATCCGAAATTTAATTTGCAGCGGGCATCCGACGAAGGTTGAAACTGGGTAGCATCTTGACAGAGACAGGAATATCGTGGAGAAAATGGTATAACACAGGTGCTATATCATTACCTTGATGAAAGTATACACACACCTGTAGCTCATTGACTGCTGTGTTATGACTGCAAACAAAAGTAAGAGGAAAAGAACAGTTGGGACTCAGTGAAGGACGTCGTGCGAGCAAACCTTCCCGTCCCTCGATTACCCGGACGGCCTGTTCGACAACTGAGTAGCAGCCTGAAACTATTAGCATGGTGTCTTAGCAGTTCATGTGTACCTCTGTTACTTCTGTGATATGCGCAGTTCCATCTATTTCTTGTTTTATAAATAACATCCGTAAAAATTCTTAGCACTCGGAGGTGACGTTTCACAGATGGTCTAGAGGAGGGCGGAGAATATAAAACCCTTTTCAATGTACCTGCAAATGTGTTAACTCCCCCTGTCATGAAGTCAACACTGGAGAATGGACGGGAAAAAGAATTGGAAATCAAGCCTCAGTGCCCCGTCAGTCTGCATAACTCACAGGTTCATCCAATCATCGAGATGCTTGTGAGGTGCAACCAGCGCATCTTTCTGCGTTAATATTCATTGACGACAAACGCTTTAAGGGAACTGGCCAACTCCCTGACATGTCCGGCTATTGTAGTCGTTCTTAGACAAAGAAAGAAAGAAAGAAAGAAAGAAAGAAAGAAAGAAAGAAAGAAAGAAAGAAAGAAAGATCAAGAAGGACGAAGGCAAAGGACAGCACTTCCTGTTGCTGCAGAAAGCGCTGGACTGTAGAGCCTGATGCTAAAGAGACTCAACGCTTTTTGCAGCTTTTGTATGTACATCACCAGCGACTCTGCGTCTACACAGTTTTTCTGTTCTAGTTCACAAACCTAACTGAAGACTTTGCAACTGTTAAGCTCTAATATTTGAGTTTTCATTATGTGACTGTTAAGTTCTGACGTTCGCACTGTGAGAAAGTGCTAAACGTTTGCGGTTCTTAAAAGAAATCTTATTAGTAACACGTTATGCCTTTTTTCACACTATCACAAGTGAACATTTCACACTGTCACAAGTGAACATGTTTAAGTCCGTTGCATGCTTTACCAGTGTGTTCTTCAGATGGCCTTGACGTAGTGCTGCCTCGTTTACTTGTCATTTAAGAGCTGCACACTGAGATCAGTTTCCTTCAACCGTCGAGAGAAACAATAGACTCAACGACAGGATTTATCAGGTTTGTTGAAAGTCAACATACACTGTAGAAAAGCAAGTCAAAAAATAAACACATTCGAGAAGAAGGTAAGAATAAGTGAAAGGTGAAAGTTGCCTCTTCGAACGATTTTCTAATGCTTGAGAAAGACATGAATTTCATGTTTTAAAATAAGCGTTGTAAGGGATAGAGGTTAGAAATTACAGATGCTTTAGCGTCCGGATTGTCAATTTTTTCGCGTTTATTTCTTACGTGAGAACAACCCTCTCACTTCAAAAAAGAAAAACGTATCTTTAAGCTATTGAACTGTTTGCTTTTTATCATCCTTAGCCCTACTGGAGCACAGAGGAAAAAAAAAGCAGCTAGATCACGCAAGAACTAACTAGATAAGCCTAACAGGTTGAGTGGCAAGGTGACAGTTTGGGCAGCGCGAAGTGCACGGATGGGTGTTGTCTGGAACAAATCCGATAAGAGCCACATACAAATCAACTGTGTTTACTGTTACTCGACGGACCCCAGATTCTCCCACCAGCACTCACCCCTTATTTTTAAAATGTTTTTTCTGTGCTTTAAATATTTACGAAAATAACTACTGGGCCAGCCAAGCGCGTAAAGGGGATCCATTTCTACACTAGCGAGTCTAACACGCAAAAGGTTTCCGAGAACTATTTCTTTGAAGAAGTTGGGTGGAAGGAAGAAGAAGAAATGCAGATGTAAACGAATCTTGTCCATTTTAAAGGGGGCACATGGGAGAGGTCTGGTGGATCCTGTGGACATCTCAATTACATGAAAATGGCGTCTGACATGCAAGTCCGGCCTACTGGTGCAGGCAAGGGCCCAGTAGCTCGGCATGTCACTGTGGTACCACGATGTGCACCCTGCACCAGGCCTGTTAAGGTTGATAAGGCTTTAGTGAGCGAAACTGAACTGAGAAGGGTGAGTCAGCAGGTTACCAGCCTTTGATTTGAGTAACTTGCGGCGTGCATCGGCGCTTGCATCAACCGTGAACCCCAAACCTTTTTCGAGCTTCTGAAGAGGTAATTAAATCACCTGCTGTGCAGAGCAGCCAAGCAATTAACAGGTCAGATTTTGTCAAGCCATTATCTGGAATTGCATTATAACATTGGGACTTTGTGCTGCCTGCTAGCAACATCGATTCGAGTTCTAGTGTTAGAATTAATAAGATAAAATCATTCAGGCATTACTGCAACCAGCTACAGTTTAATGACTGTCGACTGCAACCGGTGTATGCTGTTATACAGCCTGCAAACAGTACTAACCTCTGTTGATGCAGATGGCGGTTACTGTAATTATGGAATTAAGCCAATTTATAGGAAGGTATAGAAACAGACGAGGTGTTTTAATATGGCCTATTCTTGAAAAAACGGAGAAAAGAAACTGAAAACGCCACCAAATGGAAAAAAAAATAAAAAAAGAAAGAAAAAGAAAAAGATAATAAAATCTGACTTCTTAAGTACGAGTATGAAAAAAATCTATAAAATTAAAAAAAAATATTTCATTGTTTTCTTTATGGAAGGCTGCCAAAGTCAAAATAATAAAGGTCACGAATTAATCGTTTTAGTTTTGGTCACATTTCATGACAAGATAGAAGTTATTGCTAATGCAGAATCGATAAACATAATTTAAATGTTCTTGAAATCCTTGAGTTAGGGAATAGTTGGAAATAGCTCTTGCTATAGAGCTCGGAATGAGATACAAGTCAGAGGTCGAATGATAATGATCACTGGTCATCGTCTGGGGCTCAAGGCCGTGTCTACAGCAGCTGACAAACTTCCCAGCAGTCGGTCTGTGTCTGCCCTCTGTCCCTTTTCCGTTTCCAGCATCAAAGATCAGGCTTAACAGGTTTTCTTAGTTTCTGTACGCTTCAACGAAGCTCACGCAGAAATTGTTTTTAAGTGGTTTTTTGTCGTTAATGTTCACTTTACAATAAGAGTGCAAAATTCGGAAATAATTACTCCTTGAAGTCTGCCTGACATCCTTTGATGTGGCACGCAAGGGCTCTTTAAGCTCTCGTAAGAAGCTTATAAATCTTTTTTTTACCTCTGAATATCATGCATTATGTCATCTTTAAAAAGGACGAACATGTAGCATTCACTTAAGTGTCAATAATATTTCACGCACCGATCCATTTCAATAAACGATTACCGCAGTATGAAAACTGCAGCTCAAAGCAGCATACGAGAAGGTTTCAACTTTGAATGGTTCTTTGAACCATCGAGGTGCCGAGAACAGAGACGATGTTATCTTTGTCAAGTGATAAAAACCCGTGCATCATGCCAGCTTGCTTATTTTGTTGCTGGCTGGTCGGATCTATGGCTCCATGGATGAATTATGCTTTTGAAAAGTGTCTGTTTATTTAATTCTTCTGAATGCTTGCACTTTACATTCGCCTAGGGTCTGAAGAGTATGGTTTCATTAATTTCAAGGAAACTATCCACTAAAAGGTTTAGATTATATGAATAATGGCCAACACATGGAAGTTCGCGTCAAAAACAAAAAAGGAAACGAAAGTTTGCAGTAATCATGAAATAAAATATTCAAATTTTACACAGCAGAATAAAAATTAACATAAAGATCAAACTTTGAATTGCCTTTTATTGTCTGTTTAACGCTGCTCGCACTGCATACAAACCCATCTTTCCCATTTGTATAAAATCCTAATAAAAATCGAGAATATTGTTCTCAAGCTGTGATTTATTCTACTATCGTGATACAACTCTTCTGCTACGCTAACACAAAGAAAAAAAATATAAGAATGGCATCGAGCAAAGAATATACAAGGAAAGACCATTCAATGCTTCGAAATGAATAAGTAAAGAAGTTAACCAATCTGCCGGAAAGTTTGCTGGAGCAAGGAACTCGTGTGTCACAGACTTTGTATCTAGAGAGTTTCTGCTGTAGCGAGCTCAGCCCTTCTGTCGCTGCTAAATGGACGCTTCTCCCCACAAAGGGTGTAGACACCTCTGTTCCATACACGAGGTTATCACTACTTATGTATATAATGATCCTGTAACATTTTAACTTCAATATTCACTAGTGTGACGTGACCATGCGAGCACGTGACATTCTGAGAACTATTTTGATTACCGTTTAATATTTGTTTAATATGGACAAAACATTTTACATTAAAACTTGTGTTACACATTATTGCCGATTCCATTCAAATGTAGAACGATGAACCATTGTGAAAGAGCAGTACTGTCCTCTTAGATCACGATTCCTGCAGGGCTTGAGGGTTTGTTGTTTTTTTTTTTTTTTTTGTTGCATGTCTATTGTTGTACATTGGTTTGTCGAAAGTTAGTAAATTATTTTAATGAGTTCCTGTCTATATTTTTTCGTAATCTTTTAGATGTTATACGATGTGCACCATAGTGTACTTGCTAATAGAGTTATGTTAGTATCATCAATGTTTCCACTTATTTTATCATCACATTGCTATCAGTATCATATACCAATGTGAGTGATGCTCGTTTTCACTTACTACTGAATAAAGAACTATAACTTACAATTTTCTTCTTCTTTCTAAGGATCCAATCTTGTCATTTTAAATTCAGCATTTCGTCTCTATAACTTCTCGGCATTTGTTAAAATTGTTTGGTTGCTTCTACTAAGATTAAGTAAAGAACATCCAATTTGTTGCTTTGTTATTTATAAATAAGCTATAAAAGCGTATGAATAATTATTATTTATTTGATATGTTTATATCCATACATGAATAACATCAAGCCACTTGTTGAAGACGCTGATCAAGCTATTAAATATTAACACTGACATGTGTAAGTACACATTATAGCCCACGTGTGTGCATGTATGACATCCATATACATTTTTAATCACTGTAATAAGACATAATTTATTTTGTTTGACATGCATGGGAACAAACAGTGAGTTTTGTACAACGCGGTAAAGCGTCAGCCCAGACGATAAGCATAAATGGACCAGGTAACTATTCCACGACCAAAGCTATCCTCACAATAGATGCTAATTGGTGTCAGCATTTGTCTAACGTTTGGGTAAAGTTGATGAAAAATCAGAAGGAAGTCAACAGTACAGACATCAGGATCGTACTTGGATACCTATTGAAGGTCGTAGCCAATGGGAGAGCTGGAATCGTATGCTAATTAGATGTATCTGTGTACACAAGTGACGTCACTATTTTGACCTCTTTCTAGGCATGGTTATGTCTGTGGAGGTGAGTGACTTTATCCAGCTTTGTCAAAGCACTGTCTTGTACTGAGTTTTTACCTAATCCTTAAAGAAAACCAAATCTGTTACCTCATTAGCTCTTTAAATGGCGTTCACCAGTGAACAGGTCTTGCAAGACCAGTGCACATTTTATATGATTGATTGAAGATAGAGATGACTCTTCACTGCACTTCCGTTTCAGATCAGACATCAAACGTGCTGGCAGACATCTTTGTTATACCATAATCGTTATAGGTGGAAACGCTTTCTGTCTAAATAATTCTAATGGTCGCAAAAGCAAGGCAATGTGAAACGAAATAAGGGAGGCTATAAAAAGCAAACAGACTGACAAATCATGATACTCCTAAGTTGTCTCCCATAAACGGTTTCCTGTTGGTGTAGGAATAGTGCTCACATCGAGCGAGTGTGGTAACACAAACCACTCACGGTAGATAAGAAACTCGACAGTCAGAAATCGTTTGTTCCTCTTCTGCTGGTCTACTTCTATCACTCACTCTTCGTTTTCTTCTTTAACTCATTTATTCATTCAGACAGACAGGGTAAGAGACAGAGCTTGATATTGTTTTACATTTCTATTTCCTATTGTTATATGGCTATCGACAATCATTATCAAGGCTGAGGAGAGAGGAGGAATGTAACAAAAGACTGCATAAAAATCATCAAACGGTAGCAAACACCATCTGAGTTATAATAATAAGATTTCTAACCTCTAAAGAAAACATAAGCTTACATTAATGCTTTGGGGTTGACACTACGCCTGTCAAAAGAAGTCGTGAAGTTTAAAGGCAAACTGTTGAACCTTTACAAGATCTTGAATGTTGTCCTCCCTGTTGTACAATATCAATGATAGAAGCGAGCTGTGACATATGTTCGGCAAATATTTGTGTCTGAAAATCGTGTGGACTAGGCATTTAAGCATCACTCGATTCTCACATCACAGCTATTAAGTACACACAGAGCGCGATCTTAATGCACTTAGCTAATTTACTAATCTTAACTGGCTGTTCTTAGAGAGGAAGATGAGTATTTATTGGAACAGGACAAGGTCAGTTTTAGGAGAAACTGGGAAAATGACATCCCAATAATTTTCGCGTTCCAGGTCGCCAAAAGGGTATTAAAAATCAAAAAGAAAAATAGAAAAGCGGGATGAGAAAGGATGAAGAAGGAAAAGGGTAAACAAAAATTTAGTCATTCGTTCTCCTCTTGACCAACTGACGAACGATCAGGTTTGCCTTGGGTGGTAAGTCGGTGGAGTCAAATGAGAGACCAAAATAAAATTTAATAAGAAAAGCCTTGTTAGTGTGGAGACAGACAAAGAATCACCTATATTTCAGCTCACTTTTAAAATGTTTCTAAGCAAATATTTAGCATTACAGTATACTACATCAGCACGGTCCTTGACATTTATATTGCATTATGATGCACAATGCATGTGACATTTACAATGTAAAGCAAGGAAGACATACTCATCAGCTTACATTTAAATTGTTTAAAACTTATTCAGTAGCTACATTTAAGCAAGAAGTTGAACTGAGGGAGCTATTGTTTTGCAGTTATGTCCTCTTATATTTCTACGAATGCATAAAAATTTTCAGTTTTATGTTTATACTGCAACATGCAAAGAAGAGGTTGTAGTTGGGGATACTTTTTCTGTAGAGTATAAGTATGATTTTGCAAGCATTAATATTAAATACAATGCATCTGTCTTAGAGTTATTATTTTGTCCAGAAAAAATATGTTCACTAATATCATCGTTAAAGTAATCATATCTTTCTATGAAATACAATTGTGTACTTTTGTCCTAGATATCCTGAGCAATTTTTTTATTTCCAAAAACATGCTGAGTGTTTCTTGTATCACATCTACAAAGGTCACAAAGATAATCATCTTTCAGTCACACATGAAATAAAGTTATTCTTTACTTCATTTCCTTATTACTCACTCAATCGTTAACATTGGCGAAGGGCTAGATACTGGGGTGATTGGCGGGGGTAGCGATAGCGGTCATACCAATGAACCAGAATAGGAAACAACAGCACAAGCTCACAGAAGGCAGACCCTAAGTAGTCTAAAAGAGACCTGTGTTAAGAGTACGACAGAATTGCAGGATCACAGTTAATCTCTGCTTAAACATGCAAATGTCTCTGCTACTCTGGCAGACCAGTCTCTTGTGAAAGCGAATGCTTTTATGTTCTTACCTTGTTTTTAAAATAATGCCTTGCTGTGTTCTGAGAAAAAACACATCACAGCTTGCTTATCCCAAAGAAAACAAGCTGTTGACTTTGTTTATTTGGTCAGATGAGTTTGCTTGAAGCCATCTGTTGTTTACAGTATTGTTGCTCCGCTTTTGTGGAACTGGTTCCTCCACAGAAACATCGATTCGACGCAAAACTGAGACACAGTCCAGGCGGATCCAGGCTGCACTCCAGATGTACAATAATATCCAAAATCGAGAGTCTGCGTATTGTGCATGTCTGAGAGGCCATCTTATCTGCAATTCAGAATACATGTATGACGCATTCCCTTGATACAGTCCTCTCTGAGAAACAGTAGAACCACAATGTATTCCTGAGGTAAATTCTCTGTGAGATTTATAGTCCATCCATGAAAAATAAAATTTTGCGGCTTCTTTCTCCGGTAGCTATGAAGAAAAATGGTAAGCAGTTAGGAAACACACTTTATCAGTCTTACTGGGAATTAAAAAGAAAAATAAATTATTAGAAACATCCCATTGATGTATTCGTCCATTGCCGTTCTTTCTTTCGGCACTGTTAAGAGCAGCAAGAACAAGTACTATTGCTACTGCAGCTCGTCCTCCAGCAACAATATAAAAGTTCCATTAACTCCAAGGCCTATCGTAAGATCTTTGTGTCACCTCTGGGTCAAAACAATCATCTTCTGTCGATGACCCGTAGATACCAACTCGCTTAAATCGATTCATCAAAAAGTCTCTCGCACAGGAACTGGAATGATTCGAGACATTTAGATCATGAGGCAAGACAGCGAATTCACTTGCGCCGGCTAATTGACCATCTCTGTTAACATCAAACAATGGAAGACTTTGCAGGGCGCTGTTGTGGGTTATCTTCAGAAGAACATTACGATAGGGGCTTATTCAGATGAAGGTCCTTGGGAACAGATCTGAATATGGTTGCGCAGTTTTCGCAGGAACTCAGCGAGGAGTCGTGTGCTATGATCATTCTCGGTCTGACCTCCTCACACCAACATAAACTGATGCTGACGTGTCAACAACAATAGAGAAAGGAACGTCGGATGCCAGGTCTGAGACTCTTCCTTCGCCGTCATTTCAAGCGTCCAGAACATTCACGGAGTTATGAAAAGACTTAGTGTTGTAAGACCTTTTTAGCGTCAAAGCTGAGAGACCTTGTAGCTTCAAAACTTACTGCAGAGAAACCTTGTAGCATGTATTATCACTTCTGGCAGTCTGTTGGCAGTAACTGTAGATAGATAACTATTTTTTTTATTAATTATTAGTGATGATCTACTGTTAAGTGATGGTGAAATTTACAAATCTTAATGTAATAAATGAATGAGTACAACAAAAAAGTCATTCAGCAATCCCTTGACTAGGAGAAAAATTTGCCGTGCTTAACCTGATGGAATGTGATGTAGACACCGTCGCTGGAAACATCAAAGAGGTGCTACTGTCGACAGCCCAGGAGGTTCTAGGGCGACATAGGAATAAGACACAGTCATGGGTCACGAATGACATCCTAGACCTCTTTGACCAAAGGAGGTACTTGAAGAAAGAAAAGAAAAGCATACCAGAAGCAGCCACCAAATACAAAGAAGTGAACTGTGCCATCAAGAAAGCGATGAAGGAAGCTAGGGAGAATTGGGTCGAGAACCAGTGCCGGAACATAGAGAATGGAATGGCACGCGGTGGCAGCAAAAGCATCTTCAGCATCAGCGGGGCCTTTACCACTACTTCTTTGACATTCGACAGAGTCTGGCACGAAGGGGTATGGCATGTGATGAGAAAATTCAGCATCGAAGAAGGCCTCGTCCAAGTCTTTGAAGCGTTGTATAATAGCTCAACGAGTACAGTACTGCGCACCACAGTAGGGGTACGTCAAGGATGTCCCCTATCACCTGTGCTGTTGAATATATTCTTGCAGAACATCATGCTTGAAGCTCTTCGCGACCATCATACGTCCATTTCAATTGGTGGAAGACCAAACTGCAACCTATGCTTTGCAGATAGATCTGTTAGCAGATACTAACAAAGAACTGCAAGACCTCACCAACAGAATGCCATACAGCTCACATGCATATGGAATGGAGACCAACACTGAAAAGAGCAAAGTTATGATCAATGGCAACGGCAAAGCAGAGATCTATAGCGGTACTGATGTTGTTGAGCTAGTATGCGACAAGGAAGATCTGAAACTACAAGAGAAGGAGGGAGGCAAGATTTGTGAAGTTTCTGCGTCCTAAACCTTTTCCTGACCTCTCCGTCATTGTGACTGTACCAGGACAGTGCGGGGACTTCATAATCCTCGCCAACATACTCGTGGTACTGAAACGTGTTTCGGTGTCACTGTGTCGAACTGCCGCCATACTAGACATGTAGATATGTCCAGACTTAAGTTCTCTGTGTGGACAGTCTGGTATTAACAATGTCTGAGAGATCTACTGAAACGAATTCACAAGCATTTTGACTAACTAAGTGCTCTATAAAGTTACTATTTGTGGCAGCTTTGCGTAGATCCAGATGAGAAAATTTCAGATCACTCCAAACCAAAAATGTTTCCTTCCTTCGTGCTTTCATTTTACCAGAAACGGAACACCATCTTACATAACTGAATGTGTTTTGAAGTGTTGAAGCATGTCTAATAAGACACAGTGGTCCGAATTCTGCTATATGTTCACAAGTATATGAAATCTGTATTCTAAGTATCCTTGTCAGAACATATTTCAATCGTCTAGAGCTCATTTAGGGATAAAATGGATATCCCTTCTAGTAAATGGAAAGTGGTCAGCAGTAGAATAGTTTAGTCAAAAGCGTAGCTGTTGTAGAAACTGCCATCCATGTTTACACAAGGCACGTGTTTACCATAAACAATGATTAAGGAGCGTCATTAGATAATTTAAGTTCTTGACAAAAATCTCGTCCCAAGTGTTTAATGCTTTAATGGCATACAAAAAGCAAAGAAGAAGAAGAAACAAATAGATGAATGTTACTTCATACGTCTACAAGCAAAGTGTTACAGGAAAAGTTCAGGCAAACACGGCAAAAGACTAGTCGACAGGGAGGAAGGCGGGCGGGGGCGGAGGTGGAGGTGGAGTTATCACGGACTAATCTCCCTTGGCGCGAGACGTGTGGCGGTGAATGGCCTGGTGCCTGTTTAGCTGGAGAACAAGACCTTTCAGTACTTCACGGTGGCCTGCTACACCCTGCGTGCCCCGTGGTCCGTGCTGACGACGAACTCCAATCGAGAGGTGAGCAGTACTCAGCGGCATCAGGCGGATCATCGTATTCTGTTGAAGTCTGTGATCTTATGTGAACATAATGAAGCGAGAGCTTATTACAGAGGTCTGCTGCTACTGCTGCTCCTCTTCGTCTCTCTTTCTCTTTTTATTTTCCACTCGCGTTTCTTCTCTCTTTCTCTCTCCACAGACCATTTCCTGTGCGTGTGTGCTGAAGAAAACGCGCATTTTACTCTAATACGGTGATAACCTATTGATTTATTACTTAATTAATTCTATTTATTTTATATATTTATCTATGGATAACTCAGATTTGTATTCTTCCTATAGCACAAAAGACTGTCTTGTTAATTATGATTGAGATGCAGTTATTGTTGAAGCAGAAAGCCAGGTGATTAGAACAGCAGAGTCAAGCCCCAACGACAAGGATTTATTACAAGAGAAGGCTTTTATAACAGTCTTACCGCTATCTTCACTTTTTTGGTCTCCTCAAGATAGTTTGTTTCGTTCCTGTTATGAGTTTTTAAAATATTTGTTGTTTATTTTTCATTTTTGAGTCGACAAGGATGCCGACATTCTATGCTATACGTTTGGATTCATTCACAGATTTTCAACGAAGCCAGAAACTCGGTCAGCAATAAAGACTTTACAAAGATCTTGTAAAGATTTTTTAACAGTTAGGCCGCAGTGTCTGCTTTTGATCCCTTCTTTACTGCTGTTCTTTGTGCTTCAGATCAGAGAGTGAGAAATCGGCCATTTACAGCCTCCTCTCATCAGGCCTTATCGCGGAGGGCGAGTACGTTGGGTGGGGAGACCCACGTCAGGTTGTACAAAGATGCTGACGAGTTGCAGAGCGACCAGGCGGCGCTCGAATCAATCATCGGCCTCTGAGTCTTCCAGAAGTTTCTGCGGTCCAGCGACAGGGTGTACAGAGTGGAGGTGATGTGATGGGCCAGAATTATCTGCTGACCTCCCTGACCCTCTCTCAGCATGTGTCCGTGTGAGCTACGTGAGTTCAAAGTTCTGACCGACTTCTTGTTTGGCATCCAGCGCAGGAGAAAATCAATGCTCAAAGATGGCTATTGTAGACATGATTCCCTGTGTGCTTTGTTGAGAAACAATAAGACTTTGCTAAAAAGAGGCTGCACACGCTCTAAGGATGAACAAAACACACGCTACAACGAAACAGGAAATAACTGCATGCATTTCTTCAAAAGCTAGCCTTTATTTCATAATATTCTGTCTGCGTAAGGCCATCACAAAAGCAGACAAAATACCGAAAACAAACCTCAGTGTAAACTTCAGCCGACAAAAAAAAGGTATAAGGCACTAAACAGCATATAAAAATGATCTTTGCCAATAAAATTTGGCCACAATATCTACAGCGAAATATCTACTTTTATCACGTCCCTCCTTCATATATTGCACATCACATACGTTTTTAACACGATATATCTCTATTAAGTGTTCTGCTTCACTGACTAGACATAGAAAACATACATAAGATGTTACAAATGCTATTAACACTATAACATACTGATATTTGTTGACTGAAAGACTGAACTCATTTTAGTGAGAGAAGATGTGTACCTTTTATTTGGAAAGCACAGGTTAAACTTAAGAAATGTGACTTCGTTAATTCTTGTTATCATTTTAGAACTGAAATGTTGTGAAAGTGTTGGTTTTGAAATAAACTGTCCTACATTTTTAATGCAGAAAAGAAGCCAATAAAGGCAAACAAAGGTTCGAGTTGAACATGTACGTCTATGCTCATGCTGGTAGACAAACACTGAAGCAATGGGTGACGTGTGTCTCCATGTTTGCTAATAGCTTATTGTGTCCTTACACTTTAGCTTTACAGATAGTTTGTTCTATCCTTACAAGTTAGCTACAAAAATAGTTTTTCTATGTTTACACTTTAAGTGTAGACCTTAAGAATTCTTGGGGAATCTGCACAGAGGACATTGTAAGCAGCAGTGTATAATGTTTGCTCTCATTGCATGCCTTGAGACCTAACTGCTTTGGAGACTTTTTTTCCTATTGCTGTGTCAAGTTCTGAAATAAGTAAAAGAAGCACAAATGTTGTGGTCGTCAGATGTTTATTTTATTCTCACCACTTCACTAGCAGCACTCCCTAGCTTCAGTGTAGTGTCCCAGCCTCTTGCATGCAGTTCTTCGCATCACTGGGATGTAAGGCCAACAAGAGGAAACAGTTCAGATGTTTCCCGATATTTTCAGTTGTGGGAGGACAGAAAATTGACGCACATCGAAGAACTCTGTCATCCGGAGTTTCCCAGTCTTCTAAATCTGAAAGAAACTGCTGAGGAATTTCAAGCTGCAAAGGAGTGACTTGCTGTCTGTGAGGAATGTGTCATGCTGATCGATTTCTGCACTGAGTTTTGTGTGACTCTAATAGGACCTCTTCCTGTATTTGCAACACTTCGTTAGCAGTGCCTGAGGACTTCTCACGCACTTTCCATTGATTGCAGTGTTGCTGTGTCCCAGTGGCAAGGCCTTGTGTTAAGAAAGCAGATCGTGTAGTTTGAGACTAATGAGCAGTAATTTCTTTTTTTAAAAGTATCATTACTTCAGCTAGGTAAAGTAGTTGGAACTAAGTATAAACAGGTCACATCTATAGAACAAAATGAGTAGATCAACATTTTTCTGTTGCATTTATCTAATGATGGAATCACAGACAAAGGGGAAAGAGCACCACACAATTCCACTTTGAAAACTGAAAATAAAATTAATGAAGAAAGAAAATATATTAGGTAGCATTTAAATTTTGGACTATTAAAAAGGAAGGTGTTTAATGAGAAAGAAGTGGTTCAGAATTTATTTTCCTAAATGCGTAAGATGAAAAAAATAATTAAAATAAAATCAGATTTTGGTGAGAGAACAATATTTTCTCATCTACTGCTGTAATCAGGGAGTTAATTTACAGCTGTATTAGCCTAATAAACACTTACAATGAAGCAAAGACACAGGAACTGGATAGGGAATCGAACCTGTGGCGGTGGAATACGGAAGCAGGATGATCGCAGACATTTTCACTTCTCTTTGATACAGTTTTGTTCTTCTTTATGCTTATTATTTGATATTTCTATGAAATTGGCCTTAATCAAATAGAGAAAAAAAAGAAAGATGACAAGAAAATAGAGATGATCATCGCAAGGGAACTTGAGCATTACGGGATCAGATCATGTCTGCAGATGATTGACAAGATATTTGTTAATTTGTTCCTGTAAAGGTTGCGAGCTGAAAAACGGTGTTATTAGGTTCATTGTGGACAAAATTGGGGAGGAGAGAACTGTGGGCATCAACACCAACATCGTTTACAACAGCAATGGCGAAGTCTTGGCTGGCGCCCTGGGGAAGTGAGCGGGGGAAGGTGGTTAGTAAGTTCGTAGTGACGAAGTTCACACAAACTGAGGAACATATGACCAGCAACACACAGACGAGAACGAGCAATTGATTTCACGTGTGACCCATCATGATATCATGAGCGTGTTTTCACTCATTTATGAAAACTGCTATTTAGCAATATTTGTTCAGTTTTTAAAAAATTTCAAAGGAACGGCTTAAAAACCTACAAGAACTTAGAGATTAATTGACATACATTTAATCTCTCTCTTTCTCAAACACACACACACACACACACACACACACACACACACACACACACACACACGCATTCACATACATGAACGCACACAAAGAGACTGGCGGATTGAAATGTTATAACTACTAATACGCGTCTACGTGTGAACAAAGAAACAGGTGAACAGGGTGCCTAACGCATCTTGAAAAGATGTAAAAAAAAATATCATGGTATCCGACTGCTGCTTGTAAAAAAAAAACACTTTGAGATGGTTACAGAAGCGAACCTGATGCAATGAATAATAATTAGCCACCGCAGGCGACCTCTGGTTTCCGGTGACGAAGAGGTCTGCCATAAGACTACATCTTACCCTCCCTGCACACATTAACGTGCTATAGCTCGCCCCAGGGACGGACTGGAACCTCGCTGATTTTTGTTCTCTCTTTCATGTACCACATCTTCCACCCTTTTTTTAGGTCCCCAGGAGAAGTGATGATTTGATCTTGATAGCACCCACGCGCTCTACGTCGTCGTGAGACAAGGGAGACAAGCTGATTACGCTGCAGAATCGTTTTTAATTCTGTTGCAAAAATAAGTGGAAGTGGGGCCAGTTGCACAACACATTTCGTATTTTAAACACTTTTAGGCCTTAACTCTATTTAGATAATTAGTTTAAAGTACACAACACAATTTTAGAATTTTTAAAACTAAAACTGCTCTGAGTAAGATAAAGTTAAGTCTGAGTTTCCGTCCTGTCAGTACAATTTTTTGTATGTTTTTCTGCAATGCATCAAAATGGCCAAGAAGAGATTTTGCTTCTTAAGAACAGTTTTAAGGCTTAGAAACGTGTTGTGCAACTGGCCCGTGGACTTGAAACAATAGGAGACTACGGGGAGCACAGTTTCTTCCACATCATGTAACAGAAAAAATGTTTTGTTGATGTAGTCACCATCTCTTACCCTTTTACATATAAAAACTGTTTCATTCACTAGTCCTAATTTCAAAACTATGCTTCTCTTTTACATCTCTGCAGATTATGTATTTTATGTGTATGCACACGGATGTACACGTGCGTACGTGTGCATGGATATGTAATCTCTTCATGATGTGAATATATGCGTGTATATATATATATGTCCGTGAGTGTACGTGCATCTGTGTCAGAAAGTGAATGTAACGGACGCTTGTTTTGACGACTAGTTGAAATAGAGAAACATCCATCTGGAGGCACTGGTATATCAAAGCAGCCGTAGTTCGTAGGCGCACTCAGTTTGCTTACCAGCTGGAAATAGGCTCATACAAATGTGGGAGAAGACAGCGTTAATCTATTAGAGGGGTTGATAGAAAGGATAGTTTCCTGGAGGAAAGAATCATGAAAAGGGTTCACCAAGTGCGCTATAAGTAAAAGAATACAGAACGAACACGGAACACGTACGTTAATTAAGCAAGCACACTCACCAAAGATTAATGTGGCAGATGAAGTGTCACTTTTTCAGTCTAAAGATGCTAAAAGACTAGCTAGAACGTGCTTTACAAAGTCACATCTAAGTGGATACATTATTATTATCATCATTATTATTATTTCAAAATCCATTATCCAACCTGTACAGGTTTTTTCTGTATTTATTAGAGTTATCGTTCTTCACACTGCTATCAAAACAGGGATTTTTTTCAGTGCACTTACGTGACACGGAAGCTGCATATTTGCTTCTGAGACGATCAGTGCGACTACGTGTTTTTCTCAACAAAGTCATGTAATAACATATACAAATTTCCTTCCCTTGTGTCAGATTACAAAGTGGACGTGTGTGAGAAAGGTCATAACAATTTAGTTTTGTCTGTCTGTTGTAATTCGAGACGCTAGGTTCACAGCAGAGTCATCTCCTCGCCCCCCCTCCCCCCGTCCTTCCCGTGCATCTCCCAGTTTTCTGTTTGTTTGGTTAACATGAACATTAATGCATTGACCCCAGGGACAAGGAAACTCCTGCGATGTCAATAATGCAGGGATGCCACAAATTATTTTTTCCAGTATCAGGCCCCACCGGCACCTAATACCTGAACTCAAATCTCGCAGAAGAAATCGATGATGTCTCAGAGATACCAGCCTTTGTCTACGGGCAATTGCGCCATCTTGCCGAAAAGCACACCCGTGTGACATAATCCGTGAGCTGGATTGTGTAGCCGTTGAAGAAGGCGATGATTTACGGGTTGACGTTCGAGCGTGACGTTGCCTTTAACTCCCTCGTTTACGTTACACAGACTGAGCTCCGAAGATTCCAAGATTCTGACTTCTCTTTCTCCTCAACAGAATGCCATCCGCCTTCAAGCGAGAGTCTCAACCTATTTCTTCCCGCGGCACACACAGCGATCACATCCTTTTTTTTTTTTTTTTGCCTTCTTAGCTGGCTTAAAACTGCTTGGTTAAGCGCTCCTCCTCCACAAACTAAATAATATAAATAAATAAAATGGCTCCTTCTATCCTTTTGCTTCATTTTTATTCATGGATTTTGCCTGATTCTCTGTTCGTGTTTTGGAAATGCTTTGCGATTACTGTTATAGATGATAAAGTGTGTGTGAGAGAGAGAGAGAGAGAAAGGACACCCCAAATTGAGCCTTAACGCGAAAATTTGAAATTGCTTAAATTATATAGAATTAAATTGTATATCCAATGCACTTGAAGAAAGGAGCTGGAAAAGAAATTCGGCAGCAAGAAGCACACCACAAAAACAAAAACAAAGGAGAACGTAGTGGGCGCCAGAGAAAGTAAAAAGGGGGAAGACCAGGGGCTACTGAAGGTATTCACGTATGGCTTGATAACCAACCTTGCCTCTCGCCTGGCCATTCTTAGAATTGCTTACCCTGGCTGTCAGCTTTCTGCTGTCTGTGTTGTTGACTATTTTCAGCTGACAGGTTGAACGCGCCTTTGCGTGTTTGTGGGGTATGGAGGGTTAAAAGTAATGGCGGTGATCGATGCCGACTTTCTGCTTTAGGATCGCGGAGGTGACCCCGGGGCCATGTGCTCCCTCCGCGTGTTTCCTCCGCCTCATTCAGCATGATCTCCCTTTTCAGCTCCAGACGACGGGTATGCGTCCGAGTTCTGCAACACTTCTGATCTTTCCACTACCAGTCTGTCCTGCACGCCATCGCATCTCCGGGACGAGGGCCTAGCAACTGGCGGCAGCTGACTGGACTGAATGTGTGCGTGCAGTCATCGTTTCATCATTCTTTTATAACCTTCTTCTTAGTCATTACGACTAAGTGTGTGTGCCTGCGTGAATGTGGGAGTGTGAACGTGCATGCGTTTGTACGCGCGCACATACGCGAAACGCAAACTACGAGACAGAGATGTTATTTAAGAAGGTTAGCTAGAATATTTAACAAATAAAACGCGGCATTACAGGATCATCCTTTATGTCAAGCATTTTGGGGGGCAAGTGATTACGTTCATTTTCTATTTACTTACATAGATTACATTTCCTTAGCGGGTGGACACAGTTATAGCGAAATAGAAGACAGTAAGTGGAATAGGAGCTACAGTATCTTACATTACCTGCAGTTCTGCTTTACAAGAAGAAATTCAATGGGGAAACATGCTTGTGGTAGTGGCGGTGGTGATGGTGATGGTATGTGTGTAGGTAAAAAGAAACACATATCAGTGAAAACATAAGAAACATATTTATAGAACAACACATTTATAGCTCATTTTCTCGCTTAGTAGAGAGGCTAAAACGGTTTACAAAAGAGAGAAAAACAAATATGTAAAGTGGGAGAATAAAGGTCTAATCGTCTTGTGAAGTGAAAGGACAATGGATGCTCAGAGTTGTCCGTTCAGCCTTGTTCTGCTTTGTCATAGTCCAAGATTTCAGACCTATTGGTCACATAAGTACTTCAGGCAAGAAACAATGCCCTCGGGTTACTACATTACAAATCCATTCAGCGGACTATATACTCCTCGCCGAAGATATTGAATATAAAATTTATACTCGAGAACAAAAAGAGTAAGACTCAGAAGCCGTGGATGTTGTCAGAAGGTGACCACAGCTTCGTAAAGATGGAGTTAAGACCATCGTGGTCTAGACGAGAAAAGAATTAATGATAAGAAAAGGAATATTGATAAATCTGCATCTCACCTGTTTTGTAACATTTATAATAACTTTTGTTAATCCATTTCAAGAATGCTGTGTTTTCTGTATTTTCTCTGCAAAAAAAAGAAGGAAAATTTTGACGAATTGTTATTATGTCTGCTATTTATTAAGTCATCCTATGGACACCTAGCCGTGGAAAATTAGTTTATAGACTGATTCTATTTCAGACAGTTACGTTTAAATGTCAGATTTGATACAAATCCCATTTTGCATCTCCTGACGTGGTTTAATGGGATAAATTTAAACGCAAAGCGAGAACAAAAATCTTGACAAACCGGCCACAAGATGAACAATTACACCGGCATCTATATTGTCAAGTAAAGGTACCGTCGTATCACGAAGATTATGGTCAATAAAGCTAGTCTGGAAAATCTGGATTGAATGGACCTATTTTGTCTACCCTGTAGTTGATACCGGGTATCTTTTATGGACACCAGAAGAAGCCCCGCACATTTCTGACATATTAAGACCCATGCTGTCTTGCACATAGCGAGATACAATCGCTTGAGGTAATAAGATTACATTGCCACCACTGACAAACTATTTCAGCTTCGTTTGGGTCTTTGGTAAAGTGCGTGCGTGCGTGAGTGCGTGCGTGCGTGCGAGCCCATGAGTTGGTGTTTGAAAAGAAAGAATACATGCATGGCATTGTGAATGCTTCGGTGCATACAGCTGTTTGAATATTAGCGATGCTCACCCTAGCTGGGAGCTAAAATCCTTCTCAAATATTAGAAGCAGTTTAGATGATTGCCTGCCGCTAATGGGTGTGTGCATCCGGCCATGGAACTTCTGTGACACCCCCTTAATTAGCTCCCCTATCGAAAAAAACTCGCCTGTAGGGGGCGGACTCTGTCACTCTGGCGTTGACAGCGTCTCTACTGTAGGCGGTGCGCGTGAGAAGCGCTGTCTCAGAAATGAGGCAGCGATGGGCAAGAGTTTTCGCCAGAAGGTCGGAGAAATCTTGAGTAATTACTGAGTAGAAACAATACTACAGTCGCCTTCCACACAAAACCTACACACATGGTGGCATCGTTTTTTTTTTATTTATTTGAACTTCTCATCTTTGTTCTAGTCAGGCTATAATAATAGAACTAGGGAGCTCTGCCATGACTGTGCTCTATAGAGTCACATCTTAACTTAGACAAGCTATGAGGTTGTTGTCAAAGTTCTCGTTAATATTTTTTATTTATTTTTATTTAGTTGAATATTTCACCTTTGGTAATCCCTATGTTGTTTGTGCTTGAAGCAAGATAAAGTATGTCTTTTTAATTATTTTAATGCAGCTATTCAGCCCTTATTTCCGTTTCCCCTCAAACGGTAAACAAGTAAGAGTATTGTTTATCGGATCCATGATCTTGAACTTCTTGTCGCCTTTATTTCTGTAACACCCCGTGCGTGCGCTCATTGTATGCGTGCCTGCAGGTATGTGCGTGCGTATGTATGTGCGTGTGCGTGTATGTGAGAGAGTGAAGTAGATATACGGGGGGGGGGAGGGGAGGGAAATTGCCACCTACTGGTACAAGCCAAGAAATGACTTTAAGAATAGCAAGATCCGGTTGCTCTGAAGGCACTCATGTTTCTTTTTAATCAAACCCGAAAATAGAAAGAAAATGACAGTTTTTTTGTGTAAGGGCCCTAGAAAAATAGTTAATTGCCTTGATCTCGAATTTTTCTCCATTTCATTCTAGAAGTTCCAAGTCCTACATTGAACGAGTTATTGGATATTTCATTGTTCGTGTGCTTATTTCTGATTTCCATGTAGTGACTAATGCTTTTGCAGGTGCTGTTGTAGCTATAATACTAAGTCTGCTGCTGTAAAGGTGCCATAATAATTATACTTCTTAAATATTGGTTAAAAATTACTCTTAACTCTGGAAAAATGTGCCATACAAGCTATTCGCAAATACTGGCTTAAATAAGAACTTAAGAACGAGACCAACGTGTAGAATTTGATTTAAAATTAATTGCATTTTAGTGTTTTTGTATCTTGGTTTTGAGGAAAAACGTCCCAGAATTTTCTTAGCGAAATTTGTAGAAAAATCAATAACACTATTTGTTCATCCCTCCGGAACAAAAGAACATCCACTACGTAATTTTTTAGTTATTATGATGGTGCATTTCCTTGGATTTGTTTTCCTTGAGGTCATTTATTGTAGAAAAATGAAGATGTTTAAGAAAATAAAAGGTCCCTTCCTCTCTCTCTTTCTCTCCCTCAAACACACACACGCGCGCGCGCAAGCACACATAGAGTGCACAAACACATTAACAAAATAAGCATTGTATATGAATAGGTTTATGTCAGGACCTCACTGTTTAAAGGAGTGTGAGCCATATGTTAATCACAGGTATCTGGCTATAAACCTCACATCCCAATTTTGTCTTCTTTTTCTTGGCATGATGATGCTAGTAGGCGTGTATCTCGAGAACCGATTTGCTGTATTCATCTTGATTTGGAGAATTAGTATCTTGCACTGAGCTTTATACAGTCGTTCATTAAAACACATTCTCCACCCCACTTAGTTCTTTAAGAAACATTCGTGAACAGGTAAGATATTTTAATAGCAGGTTTAGATATCAACAGAACAATTCATCATAACGAAGTCAAATGCTTGTACAGACGTTGAGGACATAATTCGTCATCTCGTAACTAGTTATCTCACCATCCCCTCCTCTAGCCCCCACCTTTATCGCAAAATAGATTTGGTTCCACCCTTAATTATGGATTATCTCCCATTTTTATTTCGCCGATCTTGCTCTCGTTCAGCTATTGTGTCAAACAGATAAAAGAAATACAACGGGTTGAGACTGTACATAATATCTTAAATATCTTGATATGGGGATTTCCTTCAGTTATCTGCGTGTGTCTTCAAATGATTGTTCACATGCTAGTCATGCAAAATAGCTCTGCTGCAGCGACAAGAACGAAATCTTTGTTAATGAATAATCTCTGAAACGGACACTTGTGTGGAGCTCCATGGCGGTATGTGCTGCCATTGCGTTTCCTAACAGCATTGGTCTCGGTTTCCGAGTGTCCGTATCACTTGCTGCTTGGCGAGACTTGTTTTGTTTGCACTAGATTTTGTGGCGCTCTCCCCTTTCCTCGTCCTGCTGAGACTTGGCGCCCGCAGACGACGTGAAAAGAATAAGTTGGAGCCCGGGCACTTTGACCTTCCTGAAACAGCATAGTCAGGTCTTGATCCTCCTAATGAGAATGGCGACGTGGGGTTTGTTATGTGCAGAAAGAGTACGGATGTTGAATTATTTTTCCAAGATGACAATTTCAGCCAATCAATGATCACGACAATACGTCATACACATACGTCAGACGGTCAACTTTGCCGTATGCATATGTATATATATATATAATGTATTTTGTGTGTTTGTGTGTATTTATATAAACCCCTTTATTTAAACAAAACAGAATCAAGCAAACAATTTCTTTACACAAAAGTCGCTGTTCTCATCATATATCTTTCTTCTACGCCTCAGATATCGTCTCCAATTTTTGCCAAGCGTTCTCTTTACAACCGGTGTCAAACTGCGCCGCTCAACTCTCCATGGTATTTTTGCGCTGTTATAAAAGCATTTTGATTGGGGGAGAATCTTGGAAAGTAAAGTTCGCTACCCAGATTCCGATGAAAATTCTGGTTCTTGAAGAAAGGTATCTAAAACTGATTAGAAGGCACGGAGGTCAGCTACTGGATAGTGTGCTGGACCTGGCGTGAGTACCGCAAGTGACGGTGGCAGTAGTTAGTTGAGACGTGTGTCACGAAACTGTCGTCTTCGGAGAGACTGTCTTCATCAGCGCAAACCTTCCCGCTCCCTTGACGCCTCAATGGCCGTCTGCACGTCCTACTCGATAAGACAGGAAGCGACGCCGCGCGCCCCCTAGTGAGGTACGGGTGGTAAGCTATGATCGACCTGGACTACACAAAGTCCTAGAAAAGGACAAGGCAATTCGTTACGATAAGCAGCCACACCCAGGGGGATTACAAATAAACGGCCGAGTCAGGGCAGAGCCAACAAGATTTCAGTAGACGACAACGTTTCAGACAACGAGACTTTGTGTAAGGCAAGGCATTACGGACACTGCGGGTGGTTTGTAGTACACTAAATGCAGTTTTCGGGATTGTTTGACTTTGAATTACCACCGCTCAGATCCTCGCGTTTCTGGGGAAGACAAACTTTGTTAGGGACAGTAAGAGATGGAGGTAGGGTGGGAGAAGATGATTATCAGGATGTTGAACACGTCGCTGCTGGTCTGACATCAACTTGCAGCTGAGAGAAAGTTTATTTAACCAAGAGTAATTTTGTCACCCTGCCCGGTGGTGGTGTCTTCGCATTGCTTCGTGTACTGTATTTCTTAAAGAAACGTTAGGAAAAAAGGCTTCTTAAGTTTTTTTCCTGCCACTTATATTCATGTATCTAGAAAATACTATGTTAACAGTAACGCAGGAAGTGTTTACCAATTCACACGTCCAAGTTTAAACCAAAAATACCTTTAAACCGCTGTATGTTTGTCGCTTCAAAAGGAAGTTCAGGGTTGCCGTGAGTAGCATTTCTTTCGAGCATTTTGAAAGAAAACTGTGAAATAAGCTTTATTATAACAAAGCGTTTCTGTAGTATATACATGCAGTCACATGGTGTTTTCAAGTGACTCTTATCGTATGTGGACACAAAATAAATAAATAACTAAAATGAATATAGTTTCAAAAATAATGAAATTGTGCTTTTGCGTCAACCAAACTATGTACTCACTAGGAACCTTGACAGATTTTTTAAATCCCAAATAAAACAAAGAAGAGACTATAAGAGCTACAAGAGCAGCCAGCTCTGTTAACAGTTGTCACATGCTGAGAAAGAACCGCGTGTCGAAGACGAGCTTTTGACCCATGCCACCAGATCCTCACGGTATTGGTGACAAGGGTGGTAACCCTAGCGCCACCGGACCGCCCGCAAACAAAGGATGATTGATTGGTAACCATGAGAAGTGCGCTAGAAGCAATAATCACTACACACGGTTTCACAAGTCACCGGCGATGACCTCTCTAACCCTGACCCCTGGAGTGTGCTGTAGCCCCGTCTCTTGGCATGACATCACTGCGAGGTCATGTTGGGCTCATCCCGACTAAGCGAATATCAATATGTGAAGAGAAGATCAAAGAGACATTTTGGATGACGGACGTGATCTTTCAGATCATTCTTCTCTACCAGACCGCTTTCTGCTGTGTCCCACGTTTTCCGTCTGAAGTGAAAGCGAGACAGTCTGACAGGAGAGGAGCAGCAGGATTTTGCAGATGGAGATGTGCTTAAAGGCGGCCTTTATATCAGTAAACTCCATCCTCGTCCTTCGTCTTTCACGCTCATCGCCAAATGAAGGACATTCGCCATCGGCCTAATCCTGCATGTCCATAATACCAAAAACGAGGACATGAAGAACAAAAAGAGATATACTAATCCAAGACCTGGGCTTAACTAAGGAACGTACAACATGCGTTTGCCATGTCCTGCCTGTCCTCTGGACATTCTAGACACCGTAAGCCCATGTTTTCTCAGTGTTCTGTTTCTCATGCAAAAAGTGAACGTCTACACAATCAGGGTACCGACATTTGCATGATGTTTTGCTAGTACAGATGTATTCCATGGGATTTCTAGTTTTTTTTTAATGTGGAAATGAACACCCGCACAGTCAGAGTAACTCTCAGTACAACATCTCTGCAGGGCACTAAAATCTCTTTCTAATTCTATTTTTGAAGTGATCAGTGTACACGCATAGTTTACCAGCGCTGTGAATAATATTTTAAAGAATACGTTTTGAAATGGTCTTGTTTGTTTGAAAATCGTGACACGAAATTCTCAGGTGAGAACACTCTTGTCAATATGTTAATACCTAATTGGTATTCGCTCTTAGTATCACAAAGTAATGATCATTTACATTAATCAACTAGCTGATGGAGAAGTTTTTCTTTACCCATTTCAAGTCCCGCCATTCTCGAATTCACTTTAACTTTTGTTACCCCATCCCCATCAGTGAATTAGATTTGTGAACAAAACTTTTTCTCCTAGTGAGATCGTTAATTCGATTAAAAAATCCGAGTAAGGCAGACCTGAAGCAAACGAAATTTTCCATCAGAGAAAAAAAATAAAGTAAAAATACACTCAGCGTCCATTCCACTCAGGGAAGAGTAAGATCTTTAAAACTGACAGATAAAATCTTGGTCACAGGTGCACAGTAACAATATTTTTTTAAAGACACGAGTTATGCCAACTTTGTGTCATGTTGTAATGTATTCAGAAAAAGCTTCGTCATAGGTTTGTCTGCAAATAATAATAATATCCTAACTTTTTCAGGGTGGGGGCTGCAATATTTTGTCAATCACTTAAAAACACTAAATGACATATTGAGAAGGATGTGTTATGCATTTACTTCATCATATTAACAAAGAAATCGCAAACATTTGTATTTTTGTGCTTCAAACTGACAAAGCTGCTGAGGTTATGACAGATTTTGTGAAAATTCCCTATTTTCCAACATAGTGTACATTTTTTATTTGCGTATTGAGCGTCACTACATGCCGAAAAGTATTTGTTTTGTTTGTTTTATTGCCAAACTTTGTGGTTTATTTTATGAATGAATGCAAAATAAATAGCGAAAATGGCTTTGGAACTACACTACCCAAGAGAATGACCTTTAATTTAATACCAAAATCAAAAATTTCGTTTATGTTCTTCTGATTAGGAGAAAATATGCAATTTTTGTGGTCATGTGATTTCCACCTGCACACAGGGTTAGAAAACAAGAACTGTTTGTTGTAGGGAAATGACCAGTAAAGTAAAAGAAATTATTCTCTCTCCTTAGTGAGCCTAAACGAGGCTTTTGATCTAAAGATGGGAACTTGCTTCTTTTATTTTTTTGAGATGGTGACCAGCTGAAGTGTTTATGTGTGATATCTTGTTTGTTATTCACATCTAGCTATCTGACTCCTTGAAAAGTGGGCAGTACTGGCAACAACACACAGAAGAGACCAAAGTTATGCCGAAACTCTGTCCTCTAACAAATATACTCGGAGTAAGGATCTTTGGACAGATACACTTTAACCTCATTAAGTCAAAGCATCTTCAATCTCCCCTTCTTATTTGTATGCCTTCCATAGGCAACAAAAGAAGTAGTATAGAGTACCATGTTGTAGCTTAACACCGTTTCAGCAGCAACAACCATACAACGGCGAGAAAGTTACGAAAGTCACATCAGATACAGTAACAGGAAAAACTTGTGCAGATAACGTTGCGAGAAAAACTGCTTGAAAGCCAGTGTAAGCAGCAGTTGAAGAAGGTAAACCTTGCTGCTAGGTATGCCCATACAATAAAAAGAGGATGTTACCGAATTTGTAGTCTGTAATAGGTGAGAGTGCATGCTTTGCCTGAGATTTTACCATTGCAGATGATTATATCGGGATGAAAAAACCTATTAGTCCACGTAATTCAATGTAATTATTAGACAACTAGAATAAAAATCCAGAGCTCGACGAATTTCAAGTACAAAGTAAATATATGAAACAACACAAATTGTAGTTAACGAGTTCTACGCCAGATTAACCCCCTTGAAGACCAACCCGAATGGTTTGCGTTTTTTTTTACAGATATCAATAGATAAATGCAATATAAAACTAATCTGTAAATTTCAGCCTCCAAAATCCATCCATTAATTAATTATCTTGTAACGAAGTATGCGATTCGCACGTGCGATCAACGCTAGTGCACCAGTCACAACACTGCCTGCCGTCAACACCACGGAGTTATGTGACTACTGTAACTCCGTGGTCAACATCAAACAGAGAGATTATGAAACAGTTTGGATTATTCGACGCTGAAAGTCTGCATTTATCGTGCTATAGTAGCAGCTTTTTCAGAACCAGAGGAAACTGCACAAATAAAACTGTACATGTTCGAGCCCGAGGGTTCCCCAGTCTCAAACACATCGGAGGCACATGGCGACAGTGATGGCGATGACGAACGACTTTATATCAATATTTCCAACATAATTTTTGTAAGTTTTGTTGAAAACAATGTTACACTTGAAAAGATGGTAATTCAACCTTTATAAACCTCCACAAGATCTGATAAAACTTCACACTGTCGATTGTATGATACAAAATGAAAAGACACATAAACAAAATAATTTAACTTCCCCTTAAAAATGGTTGCTAGCTACATCTGACTAAGGAGCAAATAATTATTTTAACAGATTAACGTAGGCTTTAAACCTTCCTCCAACAAGTCAAAACAAAATATTTGAGAGAAAAGAATTTTACATTGAAGTGTCAGCTTTGTTAATTGACAGCACACATGTACGTGCAGTTATGAACCTGACAATCCAACAATCGATCCCCCTAACCGCCTCCTTCAACTGTGGGAAAGTCGTTCTCACCAGGCCAAGCAAATCTCAACAAATAAGTCTGAGGTCTTAGAGATCGACTTGATAATCGGTAACTATGGTAACTATGGTTCAGTCTTGATGTTAGTCTTTTTCACACTTGGAGCCAATTTCTACCAGCAGATAATAATCTGCTTGAGGCCGTAGACAAACAACTGCTGTACCTTCCATGAGGTCGTGTGAAGTCGTTCTTCATCGCCATCGTTATCTCTGATGTGTTTGAGACTAGGGAACCCTCGGACATTTACAGTTTTATCTGCGCAGCTTCCTCTGCTTCTGAAAAAGCTGCTACTATAGCACGATAAATGCAGACTTTCAGCGTCGAATAATCCGAACTGTCGCTCATTCTCTCTCTCTCTCTGTATGGTGTTGAGGGCTGCCAATGTTGTGTATGGTGCACTAGTGTGACGTAGTACACTGTTAGCGGCGCTCGTTAATAGCAGAAGCAAGTCGCGTACTTTGTAACCAGATAATTAATTAACGGATATGTTTTGGATGGTGTAATTTACAAGTTTTGTATCGTCTATATCTAACGATATCTGCGAAAAACGCAAACCATTCGGGTTGGACTTTAAAGAACCATTACAAACAAAAGATTTAAAATGTTCCTTAACAAAGCTTTGGAAAAACATGAAAAAGAAAATAAAAAATGTGAGGAATTATACTCGGTAGCTCGATCAAACATTTTATCTGCTGGCAATCTTTCACACACTGACAGTCATAAACATGCACGCGCAAATAGCTCGATATTCTCTTTCCTCGTGTTTTCAACCATGAAGCACAGACTGTGAAGTGACAGGCACAGAATGGTCTGCGCCAAAGGCGTATCTTAACCGTAACAAACAGGGGCGAATGTTTTCACATCACGGTTATTTAAACATTTTGTGATACGTTCATCCATTTTTGTCTAGGAAAGACCTTAAAGAAGGGTGAGAATTTTCACATCACAATTGACCAAACATCGTTGTCGTCTCCTCCAGGATCTAAAAGTGTCATCACAGTTTTCAAACCGGAATATAGTCGAACCAGCGTAAAAGGCTCGAACAATAAAACAAAACACGGAGTTGAGAAAGAAAGAGTATTCTCATCGGCAACTGAAAAGCATGATTTTTATTCCGATACCAAAAGTAGTTTTAAGGGATACTTTTAAAAACAATTTTTTTCCCTTCTGTTCGGCATTGGCCATTTTGTTTGAGAAGACGTGGGCTCTATTTTTCCGACCTAGCTGAAGCCCACATACGATTACCAGTCAAAGACGAAAGAAGGAATTGATCTGCAAGATGGAAACTTTGCCGTTGGCAAAGACGTGCCATTTTCAACCGAATCGCATCGCATTAGACAGCATAGCCAGTGTCACACAGTGACAATAATTCTTCATGAAAACAGTGTCGCAAAAAGAGGTCCGAACACTCGCCGAAACGCTTTCCTTGTCTGATTCCCACTCTCACACATAGATGTGCCGGGGGCAGGGGTGGTGGGGGAGAAGCTCTTGTAAATGGAGCTTCAGCTGATGTGAGTCGAAGATCGATTAACTCTCTTTTATACTTTTTGTGACGTGCGAGCGTTTTTCCAGTGGAAGAGAAAACGCGCAGTGAAACGAAAGAATAAACCGTGACAAGGATCTCCACATCGAGAAAAAAAAAGAGATAAAAACGGGGATAGGATGTGGAGAGAGCAACTTTTAGGACTAACGAAGAACTGCTTGGATAGACAAGCGGACGGACGAGAATCGAAACAGGGCGACATGAGAGAAAAACTTGAAAAACGGGGAGAAAGAGAAAAACAACAACGAGATGGGAAAAAAACAAAGAGAAGGAAAGACAGACTCTAAGCAAAGAAATCAAGTAGAAAAATCAAGAAGGAAAATGAAAGAAATGTTGTGGGGACACATCAAATATGCTGCTCAAAACATCAGACTCATTAATTAAGCGTTAGGGATTGCCTATTATTTGCTGTTGTTCAGATTACTGGCTACACATGTGACAAATGAAAGCAAGATGAGACCAGATGGAAGCCAAACACAGGTCATAAACGTTCTTACATTTGTTTGTGTCGGAATCAGCAACGTCTGAGATGACCGAATCTCCTCACCAGGCCTTCACCTTTCCAGCTGCTTACCCGTTTATTTACCTGACACCTACCCCAATTGCGTACCCCTTATCATACACAACACACACATATCACACTTATATACACTTTACATATCATTAAATATCATTCATCTACCTTATATTTACCCAAGTCTATTTTCTTCATCTGTTTTCCTAGCAGTAACTGTTCTTTTAGTCTTCTAAGGATGCCACACAGAAAGCTTTGGTCTACATCACAGTAACCTTCAGCTACCCTACACATACCTATTATGTGCACTAATACATCTTTCTTCTACGCAACATATCTCGTCTACAATTTTCTCCAATCGCTCTTCTCTTTACAACCGGTGCCAAACTCCTGGAGAAGCCATCTGGGACAATGCAATTCATCACAACAGACAGGTCCCTGGCAGTTTTCTGGAGGCAAAGACACCAATAGAAAGGGCGATGATCCAGCAGAACAATGCAGTCTGATTGGTAACACGCACAAGTTGAAGAATGGAAGCAGCATGGTCAAACTTCGCTCCCTCCCCTCTAAGCAAGTGTGGGTTTGGTCCTGCATCCCTTGTAAGAAGGTAATGCAAACTGAATTAAAATTAAACCAACTTAATGTAGTTTTGAAAGAAATAACTTATTATGTTAGTGCGCTTTTTAAGCGACATGCAGGCTGCAGGGTTGTTGACTTGAGAAGATTTATTCAAACATCTTTTAACTCTTATGCGCTTGTAAGATGTCTGACAACTTTGCTCACATTTTCTACGCAAATGTAACAAGTTATTTTTATGTAATCTTAATTTTTTCTCAGCTTTGTTCCGTAATGAGAGCAATTTCCATCAACAGGGTTTTTGTGGACTTTTCTGGTAATTTCACCCCTCTCTCTCTCTCTCTCTTTCTCTCTTGAACTATTATCTCCCGCTGTTGCCACAGTACCCACTCCATTCAATTCAATCACCCCTCATCACTTTGTACTCAGTACATCTACAAAGCTGTCTTCATCTACCAGCCCACATCTCCACGTTGCTACCTATACACCTATCTAGCCATGCTGCCAGTCCCCCTACCTATGCATTGTTTGTGAAATATTAAAAAGGACTAAGCTACGATGGAGTAGACGGAAAAAAAAACAGCAACAAGAAACACTACCACTCGCCTTCTCCGGTGCCTCGCAGCCTGCAGAGGCTACAGTGACAGGAATCACGTGGCAGGAGACACAGACACAGGCACAGGCACGCCGTGCTACAAGGTTGCGCCCGCCCACATTTCTCGCAACCACCATCGATCAGCAAAGTCAAGAAGGCGACGAAGAAGTCTTGAAAGCAGTTCTGTAACTTCAGGAGCTTTTTCTCTCTCTCTCTCTCTCTCTCTCTCTCATTTTTTCTCTCTAGCAGAACGAACATCGTTTTTTTTTTTTTTTTTTGCCGGCGTCTTTTAAATCGCGTGCCACGCCGAGTCGTTCTTGTGGATGAGAACGAGGAAGAAGGATCCTAAAAATCTTCCCACACCTTTCGTATCTGATGAAAGGCAGCGCCTCCAAGAAGTGTGAGTAATATTTCTGGTCTGAATATTGTCGTCAGGGTTTTACACGGTGCCCCTCGGCAGCGACTAATGGTCGGTCATGTCTGCTATTTGTTAGGATCAGCCTCGGGGCGTCTTAGGGTGGCTGTAATTAGCAGACGCGTTAGGCCTCGTAGGTAATAAAGCTTCGGACTTGTCAAAAGTATAGTTTGTTTATGTATGTCGACATTATCTGTTGATGGAAGTCTTCCTTCCTTCTTTCTTTATTGAGAGTCTTGGGCGGTCTGAATGACTTGGGCAACTCAAATGTTTTACCGTAATTCGTCTTAAATATAATTTCACTTCAGAAATTGTATTAACCGTTGCGTGCTTCACAGAAGAGACTGTACTTATTTTATTACCATTACTGTATATATAATATACATTATTAGATATATATATAAGTCCTCGCGCTTGTGTGTATTTTGTGTTTGTGTGTGTGTGTGTGTGTGTGTGTGTGTGTGTGTGTGTGTGTGTGTGTGTGTGTGTAAAAGAGAGAGCTCTATAGTGTGCGGTGTCTGAGGGAGAAAAGAAGCAAAAGAGAAGAGCATTTTCTTACATTTTAAAGATCATAGACCATGATGTCTAAAAATGTTCTTAAAAATCCAACTTTACAGTTGTGGTTTATTTGTTTGTTTTTTTTAAAGAGACGTGTGTTTTTAGTACTGTATGTAATGTTAATTTTTAATAACTGTTTGGATGGGTTGTTTTTTTGAATATTGTAATTGCGTCGTTGCTTATTACTTAAAAAAAGAGTTTGGGCTCTGCGAACACTGCATATCCACAGTTCTTGGCTGTGTTCTTTTTACCTCACATCATCATAATCTCTCATTGCTGTCTTTTTCATTGCGGCAGGCCTTCTTCCATATCTCTTCTTCGTCTTCTTTTATCTCTCCCTAATTTTCTCATTTATGTATGTCTTTTCTTATTTCCTTTACGTGTTTTTGCCTTTGCCAACTTTCGACTCCTTCTGTCAGTGTAAAGCCAAATTTGATTTCAACACAACTTATTCCTGATTTTTTTCAGACGTTGATAAACAACGCTTTAAAAAAAAAAACATTGATTAGAATATTACAAAATGTATGATTTGGAAACCAAAAGATCTATTCAAGATCACACAGATGCCCCATGCTTTGGCATACTCAAAGAGAGGAAATGTTCTCTAGAAATCTGAATGCCTGCCAATGATTATCAAATGAACAAAGAAATGAATATGAGAGGTTTCATTCATAATCTTGAAAGGCACGCGAACACAAGCACGTGAAGTAAATGGTTCCCGACACTTTGGATATTGTTTATACGGAGAGGCAAGGGACACATTCACATGATGGCACGCCACCCTCTCCCTACGCTAGGAGATAATAACCCGTTTTGAAGAAAAAGGGGGAAAAAAGCCTGAACCAATTGTCAGCTGCCTATTTCTTAGCTCTCATTCAAGAAAAAAAATTCTGTCTGACAAACTGTTTTGAGGAAGTTGTCTGTTTGGCTGCACGTTCTTACTGTCCTTTTTTAAAATTTAATTTTCGTATTTTGTAAGTTTTGGAGCAAAAGAAAGTTGTTATTTTTAATAGCTTTTCCCATCTTTAATATGATTTCGTTTTTATTTAATTGAGAAAAGAAGAATATTTATAAGGCTCCCACTTCTTATGAAAAAGTATTACGCACAACCAAAAGTCACTTTTGCGACTTGCTCTTCAACTTCAAAAACCGCTGAGGAAATTTCAATTAACGAATACTTTTAAGGTATTTAATACCTTTAGTGTTTTGAATATCTTTAGTGCAATGAAGAAAAAGGACGTAAAACAGATAAAAACACACGATGTTTGATATCGAAATCGTTTGGTGTCGGTTACTGCTATAATATTCAGACGTTTAGTGCAGCCAGTTGCATGAAGCTTATCATGGCAGGAGAAAAACTTGATAAACATGTGGTGCTGGTACGGATTTCGGTATCTAAACAAAAGTGTCATATCTGTATTTTACTGTAAATGTTTGGGATGTGTTCTGCTGAATTACGGAAAAACAAACACTCTCTCGCCATAAATTATACTCAAGAAATCATAAAACTATTTGGTTTAATTTTATTAGGGAAGCGTTAAATATACGTCAAGGGAGTATTAAAGACTACTATTAGAAAAGTGTTGCATAAAATAGAATGCATGCCACTGGGGTTGCCCAACAATGTACCAATAACTAGTAGCTTCCGCGATATGGATGCTTAATTTTGTTAAGCATTGGTCTGTTTCTAGTTTTCTTATTTGTGAAGCGCTCTGAGCTAATTATTTTGGAAATGTTCTCTTTAGATGATGATGATGATGATGATGATGATGATGATGATGATGATGATGATGATGATGATGATGATGATGATGATGATGATGATGGCATTTAGATCGCGGGTTTGACTGACGTTGGAAATACGCGTGTACTTGTCGTATTTCAGACTGTAGCCTTGCTTTGCTGATTTACTTAATTCTGTCTTTGGGCATCACGACAAGGGAAGCATAACAAGTAGACTGTGCTGTGCTAAAAACTGTCAGAAGAATGTGGTGCGGTGACGAATTGACTGCCTCCCAGGTTTTCCCCAATGAATCAGTAATGCCCATTACCAATCCTCGTAAACCGGAAGTGGAAATAAATTCTCGTAGGGTGCTTGGCTGGAAATAATCTATCAAACAAAAACTTGAATGTTCAAAAATTAGAAGAGAAACAAAAGAAGAGATATGAGGGTTTGTTGAAAAGCAATGAAGATGTCTTTAAGATGTTCAGACAGACTCACTCACTCTCTTTCTCACACACACACACACACACGCACACGCACTCACACTCACACACACACACACACACACACACACACACGTGCTTTCCTAACACGGGTTCGTACCTGAATTGAATAAGCTTTCACGTCTGCACTGCATAGACGCAAGGGAACTCTGGTCAATATACACACATATATATATATACACTGAGCCAACCCCATCCCCTTTTCGTTTGTACGTCTGTACCGTGTGTAAACATTCCTTAACACGTAAACTTATAACCTGAAATAATATAATACATGCATACTTTATAAGAACCTGTTTGTACATGCCTGGCGTGCGTATGCACTCATTTAAACATGTCTTGCATGTCTTTGTCTACTCGTTTTATGCGTCTTTATAAGTGAGCCGCGATATAGTGAGGGTCGACTGCACTTGCTTTTACCGAGCGTCAGCACTTGGCTTTCTATCATCGTAAGTGTGCGATGTTTCGGAGAAGCCTTTCGTCAGTCGCTGTGTCCAGCATAACAGCCATCGTGTTTCGATGCTTGAGTCTCGCTATCAATTCCGCTTGGCTGCTACAGCTAAAGAGATCTCTTGCGGCCTGTTTTATTGGTCAATTTCTTACTCTTTTGGATGGGCAACGCAGCACACAAACCATAAACGATATCACAAAATAGAGGAAAGGGTTTGCAGAAGAAGGGAGGCAATGTATGAGTTCCATTAAAACTATTTTGAAATCACAGGCCGCTGGAGAACAACTTCATAATCAAGCATGCACAGAGTATAAACAGACCCGTATACATAACAGGATGGAGACGTTTGAAACAATTGCCATGCATTCGTTCTTTGGTATTCTCCATTAAACTAATAACTACCAAAAGAACTCGGTAACTACTTCGCCGGAAGAATGGAAATGTAAGCTTTTGCTGCGTTGGAAACAAGCATGAAAAGCAAATCCAGCTTCCAAATACAAAGAGGTGAACTAGGATATCAAGAGAGGGATAAAAACAACTAGTAAAAACTGGATCGAGAGTAAATGCCGTACCACAGAGGAAGGAATAGCACGGGGTGGCAGCAAAACGACCTACCAACTACTCAGGACCCTCCCCAAGACAGGTCAGTACAAGATCTTAGTCATCGAAGACAGCGATGGCTTTCTCGTAGAAAGCACTGCTGTACTTAACCGACGGACTGAATATTTCAATGACCTGTGCAACTTCCAGCTGAAGAATACATCCTTCAAAACAACGGACTAGAACCGGTGAACGCTCAAACCTAGCAGTCCTACAGGAAGAAGTCAAAAGAGCGATCTGCAGTCTAAAGGGAGGAAAGTCCCCTGGCTTCGGCAAAGCAAGGGTGGGAAAAAACTTCAAACGTCCTAAGTGCTCTGTGCCAAAGAAACTGGGAGCAAAGAGGCCCAAGGAATAGACTTCGTAAATAAAAACGGAAACAGCAAATAGTGCACGAATTACAGAACCTTCTCAGGCACCCAAGAAAAGTTGTGTGAATGTAATACAGAACTGCATCAGCATCACCTCTGAAGAACTGCGAGTCGAAGAGCAGGCTGGCTTTAGCACAACTGAGCAGATGTTTCACTGTCGGATCCTAATAGAGAAGCATCTTTAGCATCAGAAGGCCCTCTGTCACAATTTTACCGCCTTTAAAAAGGCTTTAGACAGAGTCTGGTACGAGGGGCTATGGAATGTAATGCAAAAATTTAACATCGAAAAAGGCCTTGTGCAAGTCATCAAAGCGCTGTGAAAGAGCTCAAAGAGCACAGCAGTGCTGGATAACTAGATAAAAGCTTACATTCACACGACAGTAGGCGTACGTTAAGGGCGCCCCCTATCACCTGTGCTGGTTAACATCTTCCTGGAGAACATGCAACCTTAAACGACCATCACACTTCCATATCCATCACTGGAATGACAATTTCCAACCTACGCTTTGCAAACGACATTTATCTGTTTGCAGGCACTAACAAAGAACTCCATTATCTTCCCAGCAGACTGACAGACAGTTTAAATGCATACAGAATGGAGATCTGCTCTGATAAAAGCGAAGTCATGATAATTGGCAACGACAAAGCCGAGATCTAGATGAACAGGGCACGGCTTGAAGTGTTAAGCAGCTTTAGGTACTTGAGAGCCACCCTCTCCAAGGACGCCAGCTGCACGGCGCATCAGGATCGGAACAGCAGCTGTGGCAGTGGTTAGGCTGAACAAGCCTGGCATAGCCATTAGCTCAGGTTGACTACAAAGTAAATCTGTACAAGTCCTTGGTAGTACCGATCCTGCTTTACTGATGTTAAACGTGGACTTTGCTCGATAATACAAGGAGGAGAATCCCGCTATTCCAGAACTTGCAACAGTCAAGCGACATAGGCTGGTTTGGTTTGGTCATATGGTCCGGCGTGACACCTCACTGAAGACTGTCACTCAACGAACCTTGAAGGGTGGTCAACGCCCTAGTGGCTAAAGGAAGTACTGGCTTACAAACGTCAAAGACTGGATTGGGCTGGTCTGGTCGTCCTGCAGGACGTGCTCACTATCCCTCGACACACTTTTGATTGGCGGACTGTGTCGCTTCTTTTTTTTTTGCTCATGCGTCCCCCCAACGACAGGCATCAGTCAAAGGACAAATGACTGATCAAAGTGACTACAGAGTGACTTAGTAATTAACAGCGCATTGCATGTACAGTGGTACCTTGAGATACGAGTTTAATTCGTTCCGTGACCGAGCTCGTAACTCAATCACCTCGTATCTCAAACGAATTATTCCCATTTAAAATAACTAAAACAGAATTAATCCGTTCCAGCCCCGAGAAAAATCCCCAAAGTATTGTAAATTCGAGGAAAAGTTGTAATACACAAACACACACATATACATTACTAATTAAGAAAATATCTGAAATAGAAATATATTTGTTATTTAGTGCTTTCTTCTTCTGGTTGCCGTAAATGCTGCGTCCCTTTAGCATATTACCGTCTCCGTCACCGTATCTCCCGCCAGCTCTTTGTCTTTCGCCCACAACAGGAGAAGCTGCTCCATTTCTTCATGAATATTTGTCCTTAACTGGGACAGAATTTTAGTTCCTTTCGCTTGATTTGCACCTTTGATGGCATCCTTCTGTTTAAGGATGGTGCAAATTGTGGATGTACTGTGGTTGTACATCTTGGCATGATCCATCACTCGTACACCACGCTCATGTTTTTCTTTTATTTTTTACATTATTTCTATCGCCATCATTCTCTTCTTCTTCTCACAACTGTCCTTTTCATTCACTTTCTTCGGCCCCATCGTACCACACACAAAAATTAGTTATAACTGCGAAAATGATGCAAAAACGAGCACCACGCACGAGATACGACTTAACTCTGTGGGTAACACGCGAGAAAGAACGAGACGACGCCGTGACGGCAACATCCTGAATTACGAATCGGCTTCCCGAATGACCACCGGCTCGTATCTCGGAATTCAGCTCGGGTCTCAAACAGGTAATTGGCCTGAGTCGCAGCTCGTATCTCAAGAAACTCGTATGTTAAGCAGCTCGTATGTCAAGGTACCACTGTAAATGGACTTTAAAGGAATAGTAGCGGTAGCTGCAACATTATAGTGCAGCTGCAACTGAAATGAAGTAAGATGCAGTAGAGGAGGGGCAACAGGAACAAAAGATTAAGGTAGAAGAGGCTCAGCATCTGCATGCGCCCTTGTAATGGCCGCTGTTGCGGTGATGTCAACTGTTTTGGGAATGACAAACGTTGCGGTGATGTCAATTGTTTTGGGAATGACAAACGTTGCGGTGATGTCAACTGTTTTGGGAATGACAAACGTTGCGGTGATGTCAACTAATTTGGTATGACACCTATTGAGGTGATGCCCATCGTTGCGGGTTGATAAGAACAATCCAGCTGGAAGAGAGGCAGCGCTCATGATTCTGGTCATCGACACATGAAGTAATGACTGTGGATAAATGTAGAAGAACTGTTGACATGGTAACACTGAGGGAATTAAACACAGAAAAGATTCGATAATTAGTTATAATTTTTCTGTTGTTCATTTTCTACTTATTTTTCTACTGGCTCATAATCTTTCTCTATCTCTCACTCACACACACACACACACACACACACACACACACACACACACACACACACACACACACGCACACACACACACAGAGTCCGTACACAAACGTATAAAACAATATTACACAATTGTCAATTAGCTCATTCTTAAATACACTATGAAAAGCGTTAAATAATTGCTTGATTTTAAAGCAATGTAAAGATAATAATTAAAAATATTTACTGCCAATCAAAGACACATTCCCGGAAGAGTGACATTTCAGTGCCGGCTAATGACCCAGATGAAGGACATTTCTTATTCTCGCAAAGACTTAAAAGAGAAAAACTCTGCAAGTAAATTTGAAAAATAGCTTTCTTTGAACTCAATTGGAAATAACAGCAACTTGAAGCGAATATTACGTGCTGTTTATAGAGCAGAAGCGCGAGCAAGATTTATTTACTGAAGCAGAATAATGAAGGATTTCGTTGCTTTATTGTGGGCATAGCACGTCAGGAGATGAACTAATAAATGAGTTAACGACTGAGTAGACAGGCGGGTGTTGTCGAGCTCACCAGCGAGTGGGTGGAATTAAGTGAATGAGTCTAACCGACCAACAAGCCAGTCAGGCAGTTAGTGTGTCCTGTCGGGTTCATTATGCTATGTAATTTAAAAACAAATCTGATATTGTTACTTATTCAGTTGTCCTGAGAGTTTACAGGTCTTGAACTGTCCACTATAAAAGTACAAAATTTGTCTTTTTACGGCAAATAGCCAACGGGAAACAACTGCATTGATTGAATTTGCGTAAAATCTGAATTTCTGGGCTCAGTTGAGTGCGGATAGGCATTTTTAACGTTTTCCTTATTCCGAAAGCGTTTCTATTAATGATTATGCCTAGCGAGCGACAGAATGAAATGATGTCGGCAAGACCAGGGAAATATGGTAAATTAGGTAAAACATTTATAATTAATTGCACCAGTGTTTGTAAGGTCATCAATGTGAGGGACACAAGCGTTATTCTTGTAAAAAGATGGGACCTTGTCTAGTCTGCAATTACTATCCTCTTTGAAAAAAATGGGAATTTGTCTGTTGACAAGCGGTCTGGCTTTATTATCCTCCTAAAAAATAGGATCTTGTCTGTTGACGAAAAGCCTGGCATTATTATCCTCTTTGAAAAATGGGGCTTCGTCCTTTGAAAAGCGGCCACGCGTTCTCCTCCGAGGAAGATAGAACCGTCTGTTGACCAGCACTGATTGCTAACTTTGCAGTTACAAGTGAACCACTTTCAGTTTACACTAACCACTGGTGAATTTCTAGCAAGCTAAATAACAGATTCATCTGGCAGTGAAGAAATAGTCGAGATTCATCTCTAAAGGTCTAAAAATAGTCAACCACTTTCACACTGCCTGTGTGTTGTGCAGAGGTCATACAATCTCACACAATATCTGAGGTCATGTGACTTTTTTCCCCTCGAGTCGTTGTCCTGAGCTTTATTGAATGTAGGTTGTTTCGTTTTTTTACGTAGACGAATAATGTTACAACCTATATTATGTCGCTAAAGAAAATAGAAGAAAACTGCCATGGCCCTAACGGCTTATGCAATTATAATTTATTTATAAAAAAAATATCTGACATCAAGTACACATGCTACCAAAAGAACGGGAACATTCAGACTAAAGCAGTAGGTGCCTGTGAATTTGTTTCAAAGTTTTACAAAAATGTCTCGGTAAGGAAGATCTAGGTATGGCCCCCGTTTTTGAGATGCTTGCACGCGTTCTTCCGCCTCTTCGCAAGCAACACGGACAGTGCACGAGGTAACACAAACATCTGAGATAGGAAGGAAGGAAGGAAGGAAGGAACAGACAGATTGAAAAACTGATGCATGCTGCGCGAATCTGACACCGTTCTAATCAAAAGTTAAAAAACGGACTCTCTTTGTTCGTCACGCACATAATGCAGAATGATTTGCTTCTTTTAAATTCCGAGTTAACAGAGTAAAATTTTCCCCAAAAAATCATATAGGCCTAAGAAAATCAATAACGAAATCAAAGACGGCCTATTTTATTTAGTCAGCTTCTTTAGATATAATTTAAGTTTCTTGATGTGATAAGGAGATTATGAAAAACATTGAGTTTAATTAATATGTGAAGCGGGCTTTGTGGTACTTAATGAGATAACATTTTTATAACTCACTTTTTTAAATAAATTTTAGCGAGTTCAAAGAGCATAACTTTTAAAAAGAACTGCAATGAAGAAAATAAATCCTCAGATTAGTCCATTCGGCAAAGTACAAACAGTTACACATTTCAAAGTACAATTAATAACACACACACACACACACACACACACACACACACACACACACGAACACACAGACCTCCACCCTCACTTCTAAAACAGTCAAACCAACGAAATAACGAAAAAGCACATTTCAGTTTTCCGTAGACACATGCTGAGTCTTAAGCATCAAAGAGCGAGCCTTATACACCGCTGAGTGGTCATAACACTTTAGAGAATCGTCGGCGTCTACGGAAGAAAGTCGATTTCCGCAGCAAGCGCCGTGAGTACCGGAGCAAAAGAACTCTTGAAGGACAAGAGTCGTAGGGTGTGGGGGCCTCACAGACCGGGGCTGCCGGCCTGCCATTAGTGCCCTGACAGTCCAAGAAAGAAGTATCGCCGACTTTCTGATCGGCAGAGCCGTCTGGATCATCGAAGTGAGAACGCAAATCGAGAAGGAGAGAGCGAGAAATAGAGAGAGAGAGTATGGGTGCACAAAGGCTAAACGAAAGTTGAGTTAGGTGGTGTATGATCGAGTGACCAGGTGACAGCTTCATTACTTCATGATTTAAAGGACAAGGTAGTATATATTTTTTTGAGTAATTAATGAGTGACAGATACAATTTACTAAAATCAATGTAATCATCGCTCTATGCGCGTACAATAATACAATACAATACAACTTTATTTATCCACAAGGGCAATTTCAGATAGTGCTCCTAATACATACATATACACGATATTAAAGAGATAAAGAGATAATAGATACATGTTGAAATTCTCTCTTACACACACACACACACACACACACACACACTTACATTCCCAGCAACAGTAGATATAGTTGGTGACCTTAGGTTACCTCAGGCTACTATAACTTCACGGCCAGTAGAGCTGATCAGGTGAATGACACGTGGAAAGAATGTATTGCGATGACGACTGGTTTTGCAAACAGGCACCTACAGCCAGACTGCAAGAGTGAGAACTCACATGTCAACACATGATCAGAAATAGAGAGGATACGGGATGCCTTCCTGAGGATTTTCTGATGACAGAAAGCTGCCAAGTTCCTCTGCCTGATTCCGGTCATCTTAGAACAGATATTAACAAGGGAGACAAGACTATTCCTGTTCCCTAGGGAGAGGTTGTGGAACCAGGAGATGAAAGAAAAAGTGATGAGACTTTCAATGAAGGACTGAGAGAACCGAGTGAGGATGACAGAGAAAATTTTGAGTTTCATGCACAGTAAGAAGCAAACAACACAGACATAAGAAATTACATGTTTACGTTGTGGAGACCTTAGCCAGTTGAAGAACTAGACTATAGATTAATCACAAGTTGGACATCTGTCTGTATTTGGTATTGTGTTCAAGCGTGTATCTTGAGAATGGAAGAGAGTTATTGAAAGCATTACAAGAACTTTGACAATGTGTCTTTTTTTTGGCAAAAGGCAGCGCCATTTCATGTTCAACGTCTGGCCCCGAGAGGCAGCGTTTGTGTTGTGAGGTTGGGTAGCTGGTCCCGAGAGACAGCAGCATTTTCAGTAAAACGTTTGTGGTTTGGGATATTTGTGTGTGGAGAATTTATGTAGTTATTTTATATATATATATATATATATTCATCGAATCGTCAGTTTTTCCAGTGACTGCAATTTAAGAACATTATCCAGTGTGAACATCGAAAAGTGACTTTGTGCCGGAGTATAAACTTTACTAGTATTATTTGTTAACAATCAAACTGAGACAACAAACTTTCTTTTAGACTGTTTGATAATTAGATTATTTTGTACCTTAGAATTTCTTTTAAGTATTTTGCCATGTTTTGATGATTTAATTAAATGTATCCAGGCGTGAAAAAGAGGCAGAGTTGTTTTGTCTGAGAAAAAAAGAACGCGCAAATGTCCAGGCGTTGAGTGAAGGCAGAGGCTATGACAGATATGGTAAATAGCAGGCTTTGACTGAGGCCTGATGGTTGCAGGAGGCTTCAGGGAATAGATATACGAGTGAGAAGAATTCTGTGTCTGGTAACAAAACCAGTGTTTCCGTAATGGGCAGACGTAACTAGTCCAAGCTTCCTCCTTCACTTTCAATCTCATTTCGCACATTTCTGACAGTCAGGTTCCAGAAATAAGCGGAGGAATTTCCGTGACTGGGAATTACCTCCTGTCGCTCTGATCGCTGATCCTTTTTATATCTGGGTGGATCTGGTTTGTAATGAGGCTAGTTTTTCGTCACCGAAGTGTTTTTAACAAACACCCGCGTTCGCGTTGCTGGAGAAAAAAAAGGATCAAGCTTATTGCTGCCTTTGACATCTTGATATGGTCAAGGCCTAGAGTAAACAGCTGAACAGATTTCTTCCCAACCCTCACCCTCCCCCCACAACCCCCGATGGTTTTATTTTACTTGTAAAGACGTACTTCCTTTGAAAGCAGGAAGCAAAGACGGCAGCTGCTGATTGATCTCGCTGTAAGAAACAGCTTCTTTATTTTCGTCTGAACATTTCCTTAAATGAATCTGTTTTGTTGCATACTTTTTTTAAAGCTTGCACTTGACAGCTCATACTACGAACGTCTGTCATTTAGAACTCAGATTTCTTTTTACTCAACCTAGAAAAAGTACAGCATGACGGTTAAAAAAACATTGCCAGATAAACACTGCTCAAAGTTTGGAAACTGCGCTGGAGGGGGGGGGGAATGTGGCACAAAGTGCGCATCATAGAAATGCACTCGCTAGCTCTGCTCTCAAGCACGTGGTTGTGGAAAAACTGTTCGGTCCGGATGACAAGAAGTCGTTTATCTAAACGTAAGGCAGGAAACCTAACAGAGACACGTGGCACGGGAACAAAACACATCAAGCAGCGTTTCTCGTGTGAAAAAGGAAACGACGATGGACCACGCGAAGAACGATAACTCGTGGGGACTGGAAACGCATGACCGAGACTCGCGCAAGACAGTCTGAAATGTCAGTCGTGTGATCAAGACAACTGGCAATAATGATGACGATTTAATGATGATCATGACGACGATAATGACGATAACGATGGCGATGACAAGGACGATAATGATGACAACGGGGATGATGATGATGATGATGGCTCGTTTTCTATATGCAGTTGGCTCCTCCTACTTCCTGCAGACGTTTATAAGGCTTGGAAAGTACCAAGACTGTTTCAATTTGAAAGTGAATCATGAGAATGTCTGAAAGCGCATGTTCCAAGCTGTATCGCTTCCCCCCTGTCTTTGGGCGCTCATCATGTCTTATCATTCTGCTCCCCTCGGAAGGGAGGCATCGATTAAGCCCTAACCGGAACCAATTGTGTCTGACAAGTCGCTCCGCTAGGGAATTAAAACCTCGCTTTTAGTTTGCTGAAGGCACGTCACCTAGAAGTGAACGCAGGGCTCTGAAGGTTTGAAACACGTCACTCATGCCAGTGGAGGATGAGCACAATGTCCACACTTGTTCTATTTCCTATTCGCTGTACGGGTTCTGAAAACTGAATGAAGTTTCCCTTTATTATTTCCCCGTATTTCTTTATGTTCCTTATTTAGACCTTTAAAAAGCACAAAAAAGCGAAAGGATCAGTAGCTGGCAGTTTTCTAATCTCTTCTCTTGCGAAAAGGGCATGGGACGGAATTTCCACCATGAAAATGCTTGAATAATCAAAGTTAATAGAGCACAGTTCTCCTACAGCTGTAACCAGTGTTCTACCTAACACGTGATAAACGTTTCTTGATTATTTGATGATTTTTGCTGTTGAAACTATTTTGAAACAAAAACTGTATATGCATACTGATTCAAAAAACAAATTTAAAACAATCATTCGTTTATAATTATTTTGCAGGTCTTTGTCTTTGCTTGATTGAGCAGAGAACACTGAGGCTTCATGCGAAAAGCAGTATTTCACATACGGGTAACTACTATATTGGTGTATCTCCACCACACCTACCTACCACGACACAGAGAAGTTTGTTATTTGAGTTCTAGATGATTGCTTCCTACCACAGACTTATCGTTTGAGCAACTATGACCACAAAACGATGGAGCTGCACCATTCTGTGAAGTGAACACAATTTAAGTAGAAAATCTCATTGTCAGTCCTTCAGCAGAAGTTTCCAAAGGTTTACAAGGATGGCAAGGTGCTGGCAAACATCAAACAAGGGTTAAACGAGAGAGAAAGAGAGATAGAGATAGAAGGGGGAAGAAATTCCAGATACAGAAAGGTGAAGCTTCAATTCTGGGAGCCGTGCCATGGAGTTGTGCCGAGATCGCTTCGGGTATTTTGCCGCGGGAGTGTTTCAGATATGGACCTGCTCGCAGTGCTACAAGTACCTCTTCCCAAACGTCAATGCAGTGGAGAGCAGCAACTCGTCCTCATCGGCGCTGCCCACCTTGCACATCACGTCACCGAACGGGGAAGAAGTGCAGCCCAGTTGGACCAACCTCACTGCCATCAACACAGTCTGCTCTTGGATGGACCAACACAGCTGCGCGCGCTGGAAGGAGTGCTGCACAGCCGCCATAGCCTGCTGCAACCACCAGCTTCAGCAGTCGACCGTCTCGCGAGGAACTGCGAGAATCCCGCAACACAACAGAAGCCTTGAGCTCACGTCGGGCGTGACCTGGCCAGCTGCACAGGAGGACAGAGGTCAGACGTACTGCCCTCGCACCTGGGACGGGTTCAGCTGCTTTGACCACACGCTGGCAAACACTACTGCCAGTGTCACGTGCCCGTCTTTTATAGAGCAGAATGATGCGACAGGTATGTATGCATTCGGAGGCACTGCGAGCTTGTTCCTTACATTTTACTAACCGCTAAAGGGACATTTTAATGGACCATCTTGTTGAATATGTGACCACGTTTGAATAATTGTTTAGAAAAAAATTGCCCAACGATGCTTATGTATTTTAAACTTGTCCAGTTAATAAAGTTCCTTATTTATAAAGTTACATACTGGAAAAATATAAACAAAATACAACGGTTGTGTGTGTGTGTGTGTGTGTGTGTGTGTGTGTGTGTGTGTGTGTGTGTGTGTGTGTGTGTGTGTGTGTGTGTGTGTGTGTGTGTGTGTGTGTGTGCTCTTTTGTGTGTATACGTCCAGGTGTATTTCTGCGTGTGTAAGCATAATAGGCAGTCTCCACAAAGACAGAAACCCACATTTTAAAATAGTAGAAGGTCACAATAAGAGATACAGTGTTAACGAAAATTAGATGAAACATTCAGAGGATTCTTTATTTAAAATAAGTACAACAGACAGCATTGTGGACTTTCCGCATGGTGGGCCAATGCTAGGCGCGTCGTAGACTTGTAAAGCACGGATGTGCTCCCGTCTTCACAACAATCACGGGGGGGCATTAGAAGGCATCGCGTTGAGTTTGTCTTCGGAGTGACGCTAATCTTGCTGCCTGCACGTGCCTCACGTGCACTCCCTCGCAGACAGCTTTGTATGTCGTGGCGGGACTCACGTCTGCGTGCTTCGGTGACCATAGCGTTGCGACCAGTTCCAGAACGACCTGTTAAGGGTGGTGTTTATTCGGCTCAGCAGCGTAGTCCTGGGGTATTGAGGAGGAGAAAATCTATAAAGTCTGCGTCCTATCCGATGGACCCTGGCTGGGCGAAATGTCTGTACATTCTGTTGGCTTTATGTTTAAGCCTTCCGCCCCCTCGTTTAACAATGCAACGTATATAAGAAGTCAAATACACATCTTCCAATCATTTAAACTGTTCTAACATTTTAGTTGATATATATATATATATAAATGGATATATGAGTCCCGCATCTATTGTTTGACTTGCTTTATTTTCTTTTTAACGTATGTCATTAGTAATTGATATTGGGACTGTCGACCGATAAAAATTCTCATGACTAGTCAGAAACACAAACTGATTTATACAGAATGTAGGAAAGGCAAGTTGACAAATAAGTTGTAGAATTTCTGGCGCTCATTCCATTTGAATACTTCTATTTGTGAACTGTTCGTGATGTGTTCGTAAAAAAATCATCTGATTACATGAAGGAAAGATGTGTAATCGATACGAAATATTTGAATAGATTATGAAGACTTATTTATTCTTCAGCTTTCGGCGTTCGCATCTGTACTGAAAATGGAACGTGGTGGACGGACCCTCATACTGGACAGGAGTGGACCGACTACACGAACTGCGTCCCCATGCAGGTAATCCTTAAACACACATATATTTATATATAAACAAGCACAGACACAGACAAACGCATTCATATACTTGCACATTCGCATGCACGCAGACAAGCATTTAAGATTTTGTTATGCTGATCGGTTCCCAATCTTCACAATCCCTATCTGTTAGTCTGCATGTCCTTAAAACCGACTTGCTCTGTGAAAGTGACTAGTTTCTGGATGCTGAGACTGAACGACTGGAAGAGTAGACGCGTCTATGGATCGCTAATGTTAACCAGGCCTGTAGAGATTTTCAAAGGCCCTGCACCAGACAGAAATACTTAAGAGCTTGCCAGACGCAATTAGCTGGATGTAGTGAAGGAGGAAAAGAGATACGGAGAAGAAAGAAGATGTAGGGAGAGCATAAGTAGAAGTAATAGTAAAAGAAGAAGAAATGTTAGATGAAAAGGAAAGGCTGCTGTTCCCCTTTACTTTCTTTAAAAAAAATTATATAAAATTACCATTACAACGAGAGATCCAGTTCGTTTGCACGAATGATAAGGGATAGCTCGATTACTAGGACAATAATAGCTAAAAATTTCTGCCTTTTTAATTTGTCTTGCCTGAAGAAAGAAAAAGTAAAAGAAAGAAAGTCCAAAAACAGGAAAGAAGGAGAGCAAAAACGTTTAAAGAAAGCTAATCAGGCAAAGATAGTGTATTCCACGTTGCTGATTCTCTAATAATGATGGACAACCATGCACGTTCACCGCACGATTGTTGTCAATGTAGCTGCTAATCAAGACTTGCGGTGTCTTTTAAATTGATGGTTGACATGATTGAATCTTACACCTCACCTGTAAGATATCACGTCTAAATGGCATGAACCACGGGGTACAAACCTTTCATGCCATGATGCTGTTATTATAGACAGGAAGTCGAAGTCCAGTCCACCTTCAGGCTAATTTAGGCAAATGAAACGAGCCACCAGAAGCTGACAAACATTACAGAGTTTGGTCAACTGTGGGCAAGTTTGTGCAGATAAAACTGTTTCCTGCTCTGACAAGGGGCAACGTGGAGATTGGGATGGGCCGTCATATTTAGAGGAGAGGAAACTGGTGTTTTACCTCGAGTCAGCAACTAAGACTATGTCACTGCCGGCCCTGTAAACAAGTTGTCATAAAATACATACCGCCATCAAGAGCACTGCAAAAGATAAATTATACTATCTTTACCCTTCTGAATTTGGATAGTAAATAGACGTGCTATGAAATTTAAAAGTAGCGAAGAATGTAGGCAAAGTGTAGCTACAAGAAACAGTGATCACTCAAAAAGTTTGCTAGAATATCAAGGATCCAGTATATGAAAATATTTGCTTCCTGCTTTGTCCGTAATCCAGTTCTAATTTGAGAACCGCGAGATGCTCCGTGTTACAGGGCTACCACCTGCTGTACCTTGTGGGTGTGGCTTGCAACAGCATCAGCCTCTTGCTCATCATCCCTGCCTGTGTAATTTTCATCTGCTTCAGGTAGGAAACTTTATCATTAATAGCAAAGTCTTGCTAAATCCTTCCATGCCTCTAGCTGAATATGATACATGTATATTTACTCTACTTTCTCTCTCTCTCTCTGTATAGTCTTTGTAAATGTCGGAATAAAGTCAACAACCTGATGGTTAGGCGAAACACATTTTTCACGATCTTAGCGACGCTAATATTACGAGGTTTGCGGAAGAAACAGTCGTATTCGTCTGAACGGCACCGGAAGCCCCATAATAGACCTGTTTTAAAGCTCCAAAGCATTCGAGATCCAAAGCTTGATGCGAGCTAGTCTCTCCGTGACAGAAAAATAATAGCAGCGCTCTAAGAATCTATCCCATACACGCGGGTGCTGATTACAGCCCTCACCAGAAGGTCTTTGGCGTAATCTGAGCTTACCCCTCTAATGCGACTTGCTGATTTGTCTCCCTTCTCACGTCGTGGCCTTCTTAATAATGTCCGGATGCTATTTACTCACAGCCCAAGCATTGTCTGATGTACTCCAGTGCCTGTGTGAACCAAGAGAGAGAGAGAGAGAGAAAAAAAAACAACAACAATGGGACGCATGTGTGTGTGTGTGCGCGCGTGTTCGTGGGCTTGCGCTTTGACTGTTTGCACATGTACTTTGTATATTTGTGTAGGTCTCTTCGCAGACAGCATCGCATCAGGATTCACCTGAACCTCTTTCTCGCTTTTCTCATCACCTACGGCTCTCTTCTCCTGTGGGAAAATGTTGTTTACAAAGATCGGCTCTTGAACGACAAACCCATCATGCATCAAGACACTGTAAGGCAAACTAGAAGACTCTGAAATCTCTTGTTACGGTCTTGCTATTTTTTGTTTAGAATTCTGGTCATAAAGAACACGTTAGCGCTAATGACTATTTTCTGGGGGTTTTTCTTTTTCTTTCTTCTTCTCCTCCTTCACTCAGTTTCTTTTATTTTTGATTCTTGGTTTCCAATTTCACTCGATGGCTGCAATCGATTCAATCCTAGTTTAATTGGAACTGCTTAGGCAAGTCATTTCTTCGCCGATAATCAAATTCTATGAAAACGAAGATTGCTATTTGAACACTGTCTCCAATCTCAGAGGGTGCACAAAATGTTACGATAGCTTCTTCGTTTTTGACGGCCTGATCGTCTATTCTCAGTGAAAGGCAACACTCACGGGGCTTTAATAACAGCAAAACCCATGACTTCCGTTGAGTGCATTACTTCTGGTTTTTTTTACTTTAGTTTTTGTTGTTGTTGTTTTTTTTTGCCTGAATTACTTTTTGTCGACCATTTAGTCATGAGTAGCCTTCTTATCTTGATGCCAGGCGCTTCCAAAGTAAGTGTGGCAGTGCAACTGCTTGGACAACCGGAGATTGAAACAGGATGATGTACCGGTCCATATTTATTGGTTTGTCATACCTTTTGATTGAATTGCAGTTAACTATCTCTTCGGTCACCTACATTAAATATTTCATCAGAAATATGACAGAATGAGGTCACAGGCTGAAATAACCTCATAACTATTTCGCATTATGCGAAGATTATGTTTCCTATGTGGTACAATCTGCCTGCTTTTCGTAGAAAAACTGGATTTTAGATGCCACTACTTATGCCTTTAGATGAATTGTATTGTCATCTAACCTATTTAGTAGGTGGAACGAATCAAACGCTGTTTATTATTTAGGTTAAATTCATGTAAAACCAATGAATCGACTAAATGAACTAACCTAGTGGTTACACATCCTCGAACGAAAATAGTCTCAATATCATTTCCTGTTTTCTTTTTTTGTTATTCCTTTCGCTTACGCTAATGAAGCGCATCAATTTCTTATTAGAATATTTGTATGTTTAGCTGTTTGATTGTTTAACAGGAGATCGTGAGGGACGTTATTCATTTTCTAACATGTTCAGTGTTGTAAGCAACTCAAATACAACTCAACAAAATACAGTTATAGCAGATGAATGAACAAAGAAGTACATTTCCGCTGGAATAATGCCAACGGTATTAGGTGGAAGCCATTAACCCTAAATAAGAGATTCAGAAAACGGTCTGTTAACCCTTTAAGACTGAAGGCCTAGGAAAGAAAAACAAGGCTTAGCAGTACTTCACACATATAAATTAACAAGAGAAGGGTTTTATGTAATAATTCAACTCTCCAGTGAATCAACCTGCTCTGTGCTGAACCGTGTATCTCGAAGAATATGCTCAGCAGGACAGTTTTTCGTACTATTTTACTGTCAGTTATCATATCGTTTTAAAATTTCTTTGTTTTTTCAGTTTTCTTAATTTCTCTAAATAATAAAACTTTTGTACTACTCTGGCGGATGCTTAATTGCCAGTCACGCTTGGTTTTACAGGTACCGTGCAAAGTCTTGTACGTCATCACACGCTACGCCTGGCTTGTTGCTTTCTTCTGGATGTTTCTCGAGGGTTTTTATCTCTACCGCCTGATCAGCAACGCCTTCCAAACGCCGAAGACAATAAGACCATACTACCTTTTTGGCTGGGGTCAGTAAATTTAGACGCCTTCCTCGCTACTCCTACAAAAGTTTACCAAACAAATTTTCACTTTCTCTACCTTCTGCCTCTACCTTTCTGATATAAAGCTTAGTCTTTAATCTAAGCGGATTGGTTGTAAGACATTTTCATATACCTGACTTTCCTGGAATACACACTTCCCTCTTAACAGTTATTATAGCATAATTAGACGGAGAGGGTTTGCAAAAATTAAGGAGATTATTATATTTCTTTTTCCTGTGTTTTTGTTTTGTTGTCTGTATTATGAGCGTAAGGAAATGATATCGTGAAATCAGAATGACATTTGCTTCTGGTGTCAAGACTAGTAAAGAAGTCCAATTTATCTGTTAGTCTAAACTCTGTATGTGACACCTGTTCGCATTTGTTCAAGCCCAAAATAAAAGGGTAGTACAGTTTGAGGTTTTCGTCCTGCATCTGTTGAGTGCATGGGATAAAGATGCTAACCCACACCATAAGCACTACCATTCGGTTAGATTATAACTGTTGTGACTACTACTACTACTACTAGCAGTTTACTGTTTGTATATTTGCTTCGTGTGTGAAGAGTGCTATTCTGCAGCATCCGACATTTGACACGATACTGGCTACGTGCGCGCGTAAACGTAAGAGTAAGAGGAGTGTATCGCTGCGCGGAGACCGATAAGCCAACGACCACAATAATAATTCACTCGCGTACACCTACACCAACATTCCAACCTATGCAAGATTCACCAGTCTCTCACTATCCACGAAGAAATGAAAATCAAACAACTGCTGATGGAATCGCGCGGGGGCTGCGCCTGTCTCATTCTGCACAGACCAGTCTGCCCTGGGGCCCGACTTATTACAGTCCATTATGTGCGTGTCTCCACGTGTGTAGAACTATTTCCTTGTTATCAACATACGCGTGAAAATGAATCCTTGGCGCAGCCAAACGAAAAGCGAGGTTACGGGTCTATTTAAGTCCCGCCAAATGTTGTAGGCTAGGCTGCCATGTTGTTAGTACCTTCTAATTATGTGACTATCCATCTCTCTCTATCCTCTACTCTACCTGTTTGTGTGACTGCGTGCTATAATAATAGAAGTATATATATATCGTGGCTGTCAGGGAACATTCCCCATCTCAAGTACTCGGAGCAGATTGTAGGAAAGTGGGAGGCAAGAGAGGTTTTATTGTGAAGGGGAGGCAGATAAAAGTCGCAATGATGCCTGCCACCAGCCAACTTGCTCGTTCGCTCTATCCCTATTCTTTATCATTTCTGTATTTGGGTTACTCACTGGGGATCCCTTTGAGTTATGATCTTGACTTAATAAGCACTAAACAGTAGGTGTATATCGAAATATTTTGTTCATTGTGGTATTTTCTTTTACTCAGTTTGGAGCCACTGGAGAAATAAACATGAAAAATGAACTATATGTATGGCACCGTACACTAATATAGTCCGTGATCAAATCGTAGAAGTGTATACACACATATAATATCAGTTTGAAAGTCACAAACGTTGTGGATTTAGTTTTAGCAACCGTCCTCTCCCCCCCCCCCCACTCCCATTCTTTCAAACACGCAGGCGTATACGCACGAAAACACACACACACCCTGCCGCTCTTAGAAGATGGATGTGTTTGCGTGCGTGTGTTTGTTTGTGTGTGTGTGTGCCAATCTTGCCTCTCTGCCTCGTCTGTATAGTTGGTAACTGTGTGGCACACAAGTACGCCCAAGCGCGTGAGTTTGATCTGCACACCTGTTGACGTTTGCTTTTAGGTGGCGCTGCTGCCCCTGTGACGACCTACACTGCTGTCCGAGCATATCGCCAAGACGACAGGTAAAGCTCGCTGAGCTGAAACTAATGGATGGATCCTGGCTAGCTCTGCTTGAGGCCGACTGAATGCCATATTGAGACTCCCAAGGAGATACTGTCTCCATATTTCATATGCACTGCAAAGTTTTTTGGGGTTTTTTTCGTAAAAAACACAAACTTGTATTCTCTTGAATCGCTCAAGTTCTTGTCCTGTTCTGATTTCAAAACTGTAATGGTAGGTGTCTGTCTGGTTATGCTTCATGCTGGTATATATGATACGGGGAGTAAGAAATGGCTGAATAGTGGCCTCAGCATGCTCCATCTGGTAGTTTCAGATTAGTAGTAAAGCTGTTACTGTTATGAAAAAATTAGACACATTTTGTTACTTTCGAGGATTCTTTATGATGATTTAAATTAGCCAGGTTCGCAGATGTTAGTCGACAAAAATCAAGTTCATATTAATTAACAAAATTAGGATAAATAAAGCTATGCTTTCTACAGGGTGGGTAGAAAGAATTTTAAACTATCCACTCCTCCTGTGAAAATTAAGAACTTTTTAAATGATGATTATACTATTTTCAAATTATTGCAGGTGCTGGATATTACACGCAGGTTTCCTCGAGTGGTTAATTTACGGACCTGAACTGATGTGTATCATCGTAAGTATAAATAGTCAATACTCATTATTTCTTCTGTCGAAATCGCACTGAGAAATCAACAACTAACAGCGCACTTGATGACTCTGCTTGTTCTCTTCTTGTTCTTGTTGTTTTTGTTCGATTTGTGTTTCTGTCTATCTTCCATTTTCCGTCTTATCGTTATGTTTCGCCACAACAGCTAATTCAAAACTTAGTTTTCTAATAACCAACTACTTTGCTGGTAACAGCTTAAGTCTAATCTTAACACAGATGAAGTTATGATATAGATTATAGAGTATAGATGTTCGTTAGAAAGCGCATGTGACGCCTTACTGTATATTCTTCTTTTATTTAATTTTTGAATTTTATTTTATCATTTTCTGTCTGATGTGCAGTGGAACTGATAAGATGTGACATGTCCATAATGTTTTATTCTATGTTGAAGGCAAATGTGTTCTTCTTCGTTGGAATAATGAGAATTCTTGTCACGGAAATCCAGTCTCATCCAAATGAACCTAGCAATTATAGGTAAGAGAAATATGCACGGGAAGTCTTGAAGTACTAAGTATAATAAACAATTAATACTCTTACAACTTCGAAACTCATTTTGTTTTCGCAAACTCTCCTTACAATCGTGTGTACACACGCACGCACGTACGTTTGCACAAACACACACACACACACACACACACACACACACACACACACACTTCGTGCAAGTGTTTCTTATGTCATATTACCTTCTGCTGCTTAATATGATCAATTTTAACGACTTTTAAAAACAATGTGTTGAGCTTGTCTTTGTGGCGACATTATCGAGTATTCTGGAACGCCACTAACATGGCTGTCAGCGTTGCTTGGACGCGTTAGTATGGTTGTCAGTGTTGCTTTAGATGGCTTTAGATACCCTTGACACATAGACAGCGCACTACTACAGCTGGTCTGAGGCGTTTAATTTATTTTACTGTCGATGAAAGGTGTTGCATATTTCTTAATTTATAGCACAGCGTAAAAAAACCTTCCGTATAATTCTTATACTTGAGGGAACACGAAGAAGAAGAAATTTCAAAGACTTGAAACCTCAACATTTCCTTTTTTTTCAACAGACGTGCTATCAAAGCTACGTTCATCCTGGTTCCGTTGTTTGGCCTGCAGCTGTTCCTAGTAGCGTACAGCCCTGGGGCTTCTCACCCTGTGGCCCACATCACTCATGAAATCGTAGCCAAAATTGTGAGCAGCTCACAGGTTCGTCTGGGATGTGCATCCCACCTAACTCTGTGCACAGTTAACTAATCGTAAAAATTGTTTCCCTCTAATTTTTAATTATATTTGCATTCAAATAATATTAAATAGTTTTTTCTGCTTTTACAGTGTGTTCATGTAAAGAACTTTTACTAGTTTGAGATCCACAGCCAAGTTGTATCCGCGATGTGGTGATAGGCGGCACTGGGTCGAGTTAGTCGCCACATGGTTCAAGGAGCACACAGGGAACATGAATCCCTCCATAGACGCATTTTCTCATCGGGCAGGCAGACAGAATCCTAACACAAGCTCAAGTGGTGCTTATATAGCAACTCCTTGCTGCGAAATAATAAAGAAAAAAGTATAGAATTTTTACTCTTAACTCTAGTTTAGTTTTCGCAGCAACGGCCATGAAATTATGTATTGTCCAAATAATATTAATGCCAAGCTATATTTTTGTTTTGAAAGATTTAATCAGTTGAAATACTTTATTTCAAACGGTTTTGTTTTGAAAGCAGACGCCAGGAAAACTACTTGCATACTAAGAATTTACTGTTCTTGGTCTGCGAAAAAAAAATTTTTTTTTCTTTGCAGGGTGCTGTCGTAGCTGTCATCTTTTGCTACTGCAACAGCGAAGTATGATTTTTTAAAAGTATTTTATTTGGTAAATTTTGCTTAAAAGCCAAATGTAATCATTTGCAACACCGCCAATGCGTGCTCTCTCGGGAGAATGAGTGGGTGTTTTAAAAGTAATGTGATTACTCTCTAAGAAAATGCCGACACTTGACTTTTGATTTTAACCCGGGTATATGTTTTACATCAACTAGGTACACGCTCACTTCCGCAGCACCCTGATCAATAGGAGTCGTCAGCATCCGAACGGCGACATACGCAGTGTGACTATCAGCACGCACACCACGATGGTGGATACGGCCAGGGGAAGCTACTCTGCAGGCAAACGCAAGAGCAGGAAGTCATCTGCCCCTAATCTAGATCGACGCCACCGGACCAGCTACATCGCCCTCAATGCTTGGAGTGCCAGCGGACTACAGACCACTGGGGATGCTCTTCCTTGAAGCTAGTATAGCGCAGGAGCTTTGTGCTTTGATCGCTAATCTTTTCTTGCTAGAGTTATTTCCGTTAAAAAGCAGGGAAAGTTCTAAGATTTTCATACGACAGGTTCTCACAAACAAATGCTCTTTCTCTGAACCAGCTCCTTTACATTCACTTCAAATCGTGAAGGTGCAGAAAGGTTGTGCGCAATTTTCGTGATGCCAGTCAACGTTAACTGCACTTTTATTTCGAAATTGTATTCACATATACTTTCAAGGCATCGACCTTCCCTGTTTATTCCACAAATCTCAGACTGACAAAATGGTCTTGTGCTTGTTACTTCCTCTGTTGTGGTCAGCAAATCTGTCATGCGTCGGTCTTGCAAAACATTTTATCAAGATTGATTCTGTTTCCCCTGGACACCAGACAAGCGTTGGCAAAGTCTGGAGCAATCAGTTGCTTCTTTGCTGTCCATCCACAGGTTACGACGTCAGCTGGTGAGTGGTTAAAGACATTTGAATAAAGTAGTACCACATCAGCGAGATGTTGCAGATGAAAGAGTAAAAGTTGCTTTGTACCAAAAGCTAAGCATTTTCTGGTTTAGCAAGTGATGGAAGAGGTGGTCATTTGTTCATTTTGACTATCTTGCACTTGCTTCTCTTGCGCTTATCCCCTTCCTTCCATTGCGAAAAACTACGAAGTCAGTTATAAGAACGGCTTAGAACGTGTTTAAAAAAGTGTTTTACATCACTGGGTAAATAAGTCTTTAACCTACATTTTCAAATGAGTTGTCGAAACCAAATGGGCATTTCCAGACACATCTGCTGTATCTGTGAAGACAAACCCGCGAAGACGGAAATCTTACATGCATCACTCAACTCTCTTTATTCCCTATTTGTATGAATGGGCCTGGAATAAAATATTGGTTCTAGATACGTGTCCTTGTAATCGATAAGATAAGTTTCAAGACTTCTAGTAGCTATTTGTTCAGCCAATACTCTAAGATTCCACTTCTATCTTGACATCTTTATCTGTAATAGCGAATAATAAGTACAAAGTAAGATATATCTATTTATATATAGAGAGAGACCAAACATAAGACGCAATACTGACAATATGCAGTCCTCTCCCAATAACAGATATTGTGACTTACCTGCACTCGGTTTCAACGGAACTGTGCAACTCATACAAATACAGGTTGATTCAATTGCGCAGGAAAATAAATATGAGTCACTATTTTATATTACCATAAAGATAAACGTAATTTCAGATTAAATATAAAAACCTCACTAACTGTACAGTCATACAATATAGCTCTTTACAGAAACTACAGTAAAAGTCGCAAAACGCTAACAGTCTACGGTTGTGGTGTGATGCGAAGGATGTTCAATAATAATGGAAACATAACAGAATCACACATCCTGGAAATACGACAAGTAGGCTAACTCTTCAAGCATGGTTTACATAAGACAGACTCGCCAGTTGTCATCATGTTTGCTTGGTCAAATCACATCGTGAAAAGTCTACAACATGTTTTCAAGTAACGCTCAACACCATTTCAGATTTTCAATCGTTTATTTCTACAAAGAATAATAATATAATGTGAAAATAAGGAGAGAACAAGGCGACGAAGTGTATACAGTGAAAGGAATACAATAATACAGTACAATACTCTCACAATCGCTGATCAATCGTCATTCCGGTCGATCTCTCAATGTACAATTAAAGAATGTTGGCTTCAAACCAAAATGGAGCCTAACTTTTAATGCCGTAATGCACAGAAACAACTCCCTTCCCTGGTCTTTGGTTTAAGTAAACAACCATATGACTAGATGTCTTTTATTTAAAAATCGTCATAAATACTCTGAGAACAGAAGCATTAAAGCATCAAAATATTAGAGCAATAAAACATTAAATGAGGTATTAATGAAAGCATTCATGGTCGAAAGTGTCGTTGTCTTGATTTTTTTTTTTTGTTCTGATAGTCAGAAGTTCGGTCTTACGGCTCTTTCTTCATTCATTCTATTTTTTCATTAATGTCATGCTTTCTTTCTCAGACAAAGATAAGGTTGAGGGCTGAGGTTAAGTATACACCATTAAGGTCTTAATTAAATATGCAAAACAATGATTAAGCCAGGACAACAATCTGAAATTGCTGTAATAATGATCCATAACCATTCAGTCTGACAATACAGATTACTGTGTCTGCATTATTGACTTTTGTAATTGCAAAATATTTGAAGAAACTGAAATATAATATTTGACAAACACGCTAAGCCGCTGTTTTAATAACTTTTCTAGGCAACCAGCTAATTCTAAAATAAAAAACTTCCTCAAGCTCAAGACTTTGCCACCCAGTAAACTGGAACACTTTCGTGCATATTTGTAGAATATTTTATACATGTATATATATATTGTTTTTGTTACAGTATTAAGTAAAGTTTATACAAGCAAACGGAAAATATTAAAAGTAAGCACGTGGTATTCACATCAAAAACAAACTTGTTCATTATGTTATCCCGATGTTAAATCATTCATGTTTACCAGGCGTTAAAGGAAAATGGAAATCGTTGTCGGTTTCACGTTGTGTGTGTGTGTGCGTGCGTGCGTGTGTGTGTGTTTGTGTGTGTGTGTGTGTGTGTGTGCTCATTTATTGTTAACTAACGTTTTGATAGTCTGAAGAAAAACAGAATTACGGATGTTAAAAACCGGCTAGAAAGATGTGCTTCGATGATACACTCATGGGATGGCGACAACTTTTCTGCCAAAGTTTATCTTTCTTACTCCCTTACTCCTTCACTCACTCACGCCATCATTCACTCCAGCACTCACTCACACACTCACTGACAAATTCACCATTCACTCACTCACTTACATATACACATAGCATTAAACCCACAAACTAAAGTCGTGCGTTTCATACCTCTTTCTGTCACAAACATCACAAAGAAGAAAAGTATCGACATAAGCAGCCTTCGTCTTAAGATTTGGACACAAGAACAAGTACATGGCAAAGAACTACAATAATCAATATGACAAACATAAGTTGACATTTCAACTCTACTTTGCCATTACCTGCAGCTACAGCATTTAATAAGTAAAAGCACTTTCATGTTGAAGCCTATGACCATAATAGCTAAGACCTCAATAGACAACAACGGAACACAAGATTCTGTTCGCTTACTTGTCCGTCTTTTTTTCCCACAATCCAACCTTGCGCTTTCCAGGTGATAAAAAACGATTGTGCAGATGTAGAAGACAAAGTGGCAATGATAATCTCCATACATACGTGTCACTGTTACAAGAACATTGTGTTTTGACGCTGACCTTGTCAATGAAAGCTCTCGCAGGTTGGTCTCTCGTTGAATGCAGTGATAATTGTAACTATTCTAAATATATTACAAACAAACAATTAAAAATAAATGCTGTTATAAAACTAAGGTCCTGTCAGTCTCTTTCTGATATTAACTACGAATATTAGTTTTAAAAACGATATCGTGAGGTGAGTGTATAAATTGGTGCGTGGGAGTAGGGCACGTAACTGAAGTAGCTGGAGCGCTTGCTTGTGTATGATGGGTCAGTTTTATTTAGCCGTTGTCAAACCATAGATAACCAAAACAGGTATTCTAAATACACCCAATATACGTCGAATGTATGTTTTCCGGTCTTTCTTTGCACCATAAATCTACTCGCCCAACAACCCTCCCTCACCGACCACATACACAGAAAGAAAAAGAGAAAAGCGATGGAATTTTTTTTTTTTTTTTTTTTTTTTGCAAAACCAGAAATCTAGAAGCACATTGAGTTTTGACTAAATCAGAGAATTTAACGCATTTGTCTGACTCGGAACCGGACTTCGCGCTGCTCTCGGCTCGCAGAAGGGTAGTGTCAAGTCAACTGTCAGAAGAGCGGCGATAAGTAGAGCGATAATTCTGTTGGGCACATCCCACTTCCTTACTTGCCGACTCCGCTACACAAAACTGGTGACGGTATTTCCGTTTCCGCTTGGACCTGATCCGTTCAGCTTTGTCGTCAGCGAAACAGATTTGCCCCGTTTTGACTCCTGCGTCCCGCCCTCGGTTCCGTAGCGGCCTTGACCTTGCCTTTCTGTCATGACGTAGGTGTTGGTGGACAGGCCTTTGGTGTCGGTGTCCTTGCTTGAAAGACAGCCATGATAACGTCGCTTCGATTCTTTCAAGTGCGCGAGTACCTACAGAGTAAAATCAAATGAGACTAATATCAGTTGCAGAAATCCCGTTGGCTGAAGCTTACAAAACTCACAAGTGTCACACCTGGGTTGTCAACCTCTTTTCTCAATGGCGGTAATTGTAGGCGTGTATTTTAAGATTAAAGTGTTTTCAGAAATCTCGTACTGAAATTGTCGCACTGTACTACACCCAGAAACACAAAGCAATGTTTTACATTTCTTATTTCGCAAAATGTTATCAAATAATTTAAATGTTGTGTCTGATAACAGAAAATGTTTGTAATAATCAAAATGAAACAAAAAAACAAAAAGTCAAAATGTATCCCCTTTACAACAAAAAAACTAATTTTTGGCTGCACGGGACATAAAAGCATTTTAAATTTGAGTGGGAATGGTTAGTGGATGCTAAGGGAAGTAGTTAACGCCAAGTAGCAAACGCAGAATTAAGCAGGTATTCTTTTTTTTGCATAGCTCTCTATAACTGTACCTCTGGTTTCTTTTGATTGTTGTTCCCCTTCCCCTGCCACAGCCAACTTCCACTCATGAAATACCTTTGCCCTCCGTTCATCACTGCAAACCTTTGATCTTGCTTGCCGGTGAAAAGCCTCTTTGGCAAGACCCATGTTTAGTCGGTCGAACTTCAAAGAATTTCTTCATTAACTCCCTTTTAATGTTTGTAGGATGGAAACAGGTTACAACTGCAGGTGCTAATACTCCTTGCAAACGGTTACTATTACTGCAGTTTCTTCCCTCGATACATCTTTCCTGCTGCTAGCTTATTTCTTTTATTTTAGTCTGCCTGTACTTTGTTTTCCGCTCACTGAAATACGAACAAGTCTGTTGTGTTAGTTTAAACCTGCATGACTTTGAAGCTGAAAATAAAAAACCCACTTTAAGCAACCCCCAAGTTCTTTTTGACTTGGAGAAGCTGAGAGACATGGACATTGCAGAAAGCTCCACAGCCTCAGAAGTAGGTAATTATGCCTCCTTAAACACTGTAGACTGCGATATAGACATCCTTGCTGAAAATGTCAAAGAGGTGCTACTTTCTACAGCGCAAGAGCTTGTTAGGGAGACAGAGGGAAAAAGCAGCCTTGGGTAACAAATACTTTTCTGTGAACAAATAATCTCTGAGAACAATGGAACCGCTTAATAAAGAAAAAGGAGCCCCGAAGCAGAAACCATGGAAGACAGTTACAGAGAACTGGATCGAGGGGCAATGCTGCAGCGCAGAGGAGGGAATTGCCTGAGGTGACAGCAAAAAGAAAGGCATGGCAGCTACTACAAATTCTCACCAAGACATAACAAAATAATCCAAGTATCGATTACAAAAAAATTCTGCTGTCTTAAACCAAATGTACTAGATACTGCAAAGACATACAAGTTGCAGCGGAGGAGAGACAATTATCAAGCCTGCAGAACTACTAGTACTAAGGAAAGAGGTCGAGATTAGCTTATACAGTTTTCAAAGAAAGATGCGGTTAGCGAATAAGCTAATAGTAAGAACTTCTGCGTCCCAACCCAAAAGAGCAGCGGTTCAATACCGAGTGGCGCAGCAAACTTTCCCCAGTCTGACAAATATGGGCACCTGATGCCACAGAGAGGAGGAAAAAGCAGTGGAACGAGACGGAGAGTATTTGGGCGCCTCCCTCACCAAAAAGACGACACATATAAATATTTTTCGAACATCTCACTCCTCAACGACTGAAAGGTCAGGAGGCTTACCTTGATCTTTTCGTTTTCTTTTTCTGAAGAACAGCATCTCAACTGTGCACCGCAGTCAGGGGATAGAAAAGAATAAAGGACCTCACTACTTAGTGACAAAGAATGAGGACCCCAAAGAATGGACCCAAAAATGAATACAATCCCTTTCACTTTGAAAGCAAGGAAACACTAAATGGCTCCAAAACTACAGACTCATAATCTTAATTATCCACCCAAAACCTGTGATGGAAAAACTAATCCAAATCGTTTGAAAAAGCTTTAAAAAAAACTCTCTGGATTACACGAGAAAAATACCACATTGCAACATAAGCGGATCTCCTCCACAACTTATTTGGTTTAAAAAAACTGTCAGAAAACAGAAAAATCTCTTTCACAATTTCATTGACTTAAAAATACTGTAGCGGTGTGCATTGCCGATTAGACCCATGTAGAGAAAACATACTGGCACTAGAAATCTCACAGCTGACCATTCCTTGCCTATCCAAGATAACTTAGTAACCATTGTAAATCATTTAAATGATTTTATTTATATACTAGTAAGCGCTTTGTTCATTTTACCTACTTCACCTGGAAATTTGGAAAGGTAACATTATAACAAATTGTATGCAGTAAAACTGACTCAGTGTTTGTCATTGTGAAGGAAACTTCCGTTTGTTCCTCTTCATATGTACATGTTAGTTATAAATTTAACAAGTTTTACGCGGGGAAGACCTGGACTGTCTGACTGGAAATATATTGTGGAAACTTCTGACCACGTCAACACTAACTGTGGGATAGTATGTAATGGTATTTTCCCATGTGTGTGTGTGTGTGTGTGTGTGTGTGTGTGTGTGTGTGTGTGTGTGTGTGTGTTGGGGAGAAGGGGAATTAGCTGCAGTCTGAACAGGATATTGCGCATCAATACCATTAAGTTTACAGCCAAGTATAAGCAGTAAAATATAGCTCAGAATCCTATCCTGCTGAACATATGCAAGACGTGAACTGTGTTGATAGAGAAAATAAAAACTGCTTCGAATTTCCTACATTGAACGCAATATGTACAGGCACAGCCTCCACCCTGGTGGTTGAGGAAGAAACCCTTCTGGCAACAGTGAAAGTGCATAAGCTGGTCTGGCTTAGTAATGTGACCAGACATGATATTTTGTGTAAGGTCGCTTTTCAAAGCACCTTGAATGATAGTCAACATAGAAAACAACTGGCTGGCTGACATAAAAAAACAGGCAAGGCATCCCCTGGAGGACTTGCTTACCACCACTCAAGACAGACACCCTTTTCATCCACTGCGACTGTCCAGTTGCCCCTCATCACCTGGTACTTGTTCGTGAATAAATGAATATCTCTGGATACAAAAACCTTATTTTCGCGCAAAACCTTCGTTCCGTTGTCTTATGTCCACAGCTGTATTGGTATCAGTAGGAAGGTCGTACTGTGATCAGCATGAGAACTAAAGTAGAGACAGTGGTCAAGCCTTTATTTTAACGCTTTACCTACAAAAATGAATAAACTGTCCAGTGATCGAATGTTTTCGTATTAACGACTTGAAACTTTTCAGTTAGTTCAAATGTTTCCTGAATCTTAGTGAGTTCATTTGCGTGTCCACATGTGTCCTGGATGTTCAAACACCTTCTTAAGGTGTTTACCTTTTTCAGGTGTTTATATTTTGATGCGTAACTGCATATCTTTTTAGAGTATTTACATTCCTCTTTAGCTGTGTTCACGTAACATTTTAGGGGGTTGACATACCTCTTTATTCATAAAGCAGAAAATGATAGCAACAATTGCTCCCTGAAACAAAAAAATAACACATATTAGGAACATATATAAACCAGCAGAAACAGAAATCAATCACATTACACTCTCTCTGTCTCTCTCTCTCTCACACACACACACACACACACACACACACACACACACACACACACACACACACACACACAAAGACACGCTCAAAATGTACAAAAATATATACACCAACATCAAACAACCATTTGCTTCTGCGAAACACTATAGTCAGAGCTCGGTCAATAATTAATCTCGACCGAAGCATGATGTTCTAGCACTGACTGGAAAACTATAATCATCTTCTAGACCATCTAGCACATGGGTGATCACTGGATTCCTTCTCAGTCAGGTTCTGTCACAGACGTCTAGTCTAGAATTCCGACTGGGCGGCAGCAGTAGAAATAAGTAGGAGGTCTGTTTGGGAAAGGTGGATGGGTCGAAGACTCATCAGGCTCGTGACATCTGATACTTCCCGGGTCCATGGTGATTTCCATTACACGAGTCTGCAGATATGCTGTATTTGTTTAGCTTCAGGGGTCGCTGGAGGACTCACACCATTTTCTGTGTCTGTGTACGTGACTTTTATCCTTGCTTCGGTGACACACTGTTTTTCTTCTTCTTCTTTATCTCTTGCTCTTCTACTCATTCCTATCGCTCTTGTTTTTGTTCTCTCTTACCCCATTTTTTTCTTTTTCGCATCTTTTCGTTCTTTCTCTTATTGTCTTTCTTTCTCGCTCTTCCTACCATTCCTAATATGCTTTTAATAAGTATACATCATGAAATTGAATGTTTATCTTAAAACAGGTTGCTTTTTCATTAGTACATTTTTAATTGTTCAAAAAATCCCACTCCTCTAAACGTTTAGTGTAGAACATAAAATCGCTGAATTATGGATAGACTGCAGTAGTAAGTACGAAAACGGTTTTCTCCCAGTTACCATCACAGGAACGTTTAATACATAGTCAGAAATGTTACATACAATGGTCTTTCTTCTTTTCCCTCTCAATGTAATGCAAAATAAACACCCAAAGAGACAGACGTTTAAGCCAGCTTTTAAAGTATAAAATTTATTTTTAAATACAGCATCAGGAAATTTTCACGATTTATGATGAAGATTTATAGAGATGTGTTTCGTGATGGTGGTCGTGGTTGTTGTGTTACTGAATGGTGAGTTCGTGAAGACACTTTGCCTCTACCAGTTGCGCGGTAGGTAGATGGTATGCAGCTGTTTAGCCTTCTTCTACAACTGTCCTCATCATACGGGCCACCTTTAATATCCATACAAGAATCAATTTATTTGGATTTAATGGATTTCATTTTTGCGTCTGCTTAGGCAACGTCTCAGTCCCATATAAGAAGACAGCCTTGCAAATATTTTCTACCTTTGACTTCTGCTGTGTGTTCATGACAAATCTCTGTTGCCCATCAAGAAAGGTTTAAATGTAGCTCTGTTCGTTGAACTCCAAGCTGCCAACTTATGTTTTTGACGAAAATCTCAAGAATGTCATCAGATCAAATCAGATATAAACATAGAGCTAAATGTAGACGTACAATGAGACGCCGGGAAATAACAGTAGCGATGTTAATCAACCGACAACGAATTACTTACTTGAGAGTTTTTGATAAAAGCCGCAATAATTTCGTAGATGTTAGCTGCTTGGCTGGTGATGGGAGGGCTGTACATAATTAGAAAAAGATGCAGACCAAAGAGTGGCACCAGGACCGCCGTAGCTTTCAGCGCGCGCCTGTTACAGAGTCAGTCAGTGAAAACTTGTTTGAGCTTTCTTTGCAAACTGGAATTGACAAATTTCTTAGGAACATATACAAGCATTTGAGAATTTGTTTAACAGTTAGGTCTCAGAATTACTTGCTAATGTATTTATAGGGTATATCTTGTCACGTATGCAAAACAGTCGAAGAAAATGAAATTCAGTTTGTACTTGGTTTGTACAAGAAACGCTTTCAGATCCTTTAAACATTCTGGTAATGTAAACAAACTACTGGAAATAGCGTATTTTTTAAGAATGTATAAAGCATTCCGATTTAAAAATAGTACTTCATATATGAATTAATATTAATATGGTGATTAATATGTCCCTACACTTATAATTCTGTACATTTGATTGTAATTCTATTTAATTCAAAAACCCAGCTACGTTTTTGCAATAACCTTTTATTATTCACTAAAATATTAATCTCTTTCGAGGTGCCATACTCTACATGTGTGGCATGAAAGAGTTAATTTATGTAAATCGTAATATATAATATAACACTTGCTTGATGAAAAAGGAGATATCCAGTCATGTCAAGCTGTTAACGATATATATATATATATAACATAAACATTGATTTTGTCTTCTTAAATGTCTGTATAAAGGGCATAAAGAAATATATCAAATTACATAGCATCAACATAAGCGAGCTATCTTCACTTATAATACAAATAAAATTCCTCGGGTTATTCAGTCTCTACACAAAGGTGCACGAATGATAAAATGATATCTAACCAAACTGTTGTTCAACATGGAATGAAAGGTTTATTCAATAGAAATGTTGATTGGCACATTAGTTTTCTAAAAATAGCTATTATTCAGGATATTACAATGAAATGGCTCCAAATCAGGGTGGTGCATAGAATTCTTGGGACTTTATTTAATATGGGAATTGAGCAAAGCTGGTGTATGACCTTTGTCGATGTGTAAAAGAAAACACTGCATATTTTTTGGAGACGTATTTTTGCCCCAAATATCTGGCATCACTTAAAAAATTATACAATAAACAAATGTGAAATTACCTTAAGAATGTTTTCTAGTGAAAATCTTGTTTTATTTAAATGTTATAATAATTTCAAGACCGATGCAGTATTTGATTTGATTTTATTAATTTGCTAAATCGTAATATGTTCATGCAGAGGTAAAAAATATCCTTCATTTTACAATCGTTTCTTTAAATATTAAAGCATAGAAATAAAAATATTTTTTTAAATGAGAAAAATGTAATTGCAAAACAATGGCAGCCCTATATTCATCAAGTAATTTAGATATCAATATTAAAAAGACTTTTTCGACATTGTTCTCAGTTGTTGAATAAATGTCAGTTTATATTGAACTTATTTATGAACTTTTCGAGTTGATTATTTAGACATCACTTGGATGTCACAGCTCGTACTTAGTTTTAATTGGTCATGACCAGTTTGACTCAAATTTTATTTGATTATCACTGTAAATTTCTAGAGATTTCTTTGCCTCATACTTTGTATTGGTATTATATTTTTCTTAATGCGGCTTGTCTATTTTAATTTAGTGCACCACTAAACTTGATTATTTTACACCAATCTAATCCTGCTATTGTCTTCTGTCTTTGGAGTATTGATGTATTAGGTGGCGTGTCAATTTTAATTTCCTGCACCACTGAATTTTACTTTTGTCCCTTAGTTTTTATTATTTTTCACTGATTTAATCCTTCTTATATAACCTTTCCTTCGAGTAGTGATATTTTGGTGTGCACTTTTATGAGAATAAAATACTGGTTGTTTAAAAAAGCACAAAAAAAACTTTCTCATCAAAGACAAAATAAGACAGTAGAGAGCTAGCTGCTGTCGATTGATCGCGACATCTGAAGTTTGCGCAAAAAGAACAGATGCAAACTGAAAATACAACAGAACTCTCTTTTCCTAGCTCATCAGGGAATAACAAAAACCCGTTCAACGGTGAGTCATTGACGACCGTAAGCTTCGTATACTGAAGAGAGTCTAGAAAGAAATTTTATGTTTTAATACGAACAGAGTAGCATCCCTTGCAATGTGCGAGCTCTCCATCCCGCTTTCTGGTCTGTCAGAAGACACTGTATAGTTAGAACTGTCTAAAATCAGGCTCAGAGTGTCTATAAAACATTTATAAAAACGAGTGTTCAAGGAATTTCACTTCAAAAATAAATTGTTTGTACAACAATTGTATTACTCAAGATTTTATTGATGAATGATGATAGTAAATGCTATACTTTAGTGAACAACTTGAACAGCAGAAAGCATGTTTTCTACTTGTGCTTAAACAAACATCTATAAATAACAATAAACTTACATGATGATGATGATGATGATGATGATGATGATGATGATGATGATGATGATGATGATGATGATGATGATGATGATGATGATGATGATGATGTAACGTGCAGTTTTTCATTAGAAGAATAGCCAGAATGGAGAAAAATCGGAGTAAGATATAAAGGGAGACAAGGAGTGGATATAAATAGGTCCACGTTCATTTCAGCAGATCTTTCTGATTTTTGTTTTTCACACATTTAAGCTGTTTGACACAACCTCTCGCATACAAAGGCTGGTTTGATGTTCGAGAGCGGAAAACTGTCTCAAAGGCTATGGTGGTCTGGCGAAGAGCAGAAGGCCTCGGAGACTGACGAGTTTATAAACAAAGTGTCAGTCAGCCTGTCGTTTGTTTACCTGTAGTTACTGGGCTCGTTGGGGTGGCTCTGCAACTGCATGAGGAGGATGCGCAGTATAGACAAGAGAAAAACCAAATTCACCTGCAAAAACACAAAGGGCTTGCTCTTCGATCCTAAATAGAACAAATCTGTTACATCAAAGGAATAACTTGAGCCTTACTGCGCTGCCTTTGTAGCACGTGCATTTGTATGAAGAGTTTCTTTCACATTTCACAAACACACACATATATATATATATATATAATTAACATATGAATTGGAATCAATACATTATATAGATTTTGATTACCTATAAGTACGTAATAAAAATAAAGAATTCAATAATTTATTGATTCTAATTCTTGTTTAGACGGCTTTTTACTTGCACAAACAGGTATTTGCACTATATTTTTTTAATGTAGTACGCATATTTTCTAAACTGGATGACACTGATGAGAAAAATATTAAGACACACTAAGGAAACTAAATAAATTCTATAAAACGAAACTTCCGTTTCACTATAAAATTTTAATTTTGTAAAATTGGACGGAAACAAATGCTTCAAGGAAAGACCTTTTTTACATTTCTCTTGAAATCCAACGCTTTATCGTACATCAAACAACAGCTGAAGAATGATCTTTACTACGAAGACAAAAAGGAAAAGGAAAAAGAAGAAGGAAGTAGAATACAAACAAGAGAAACGAAAAGAAATAGACATGCAATAAAAGAGAAGAACTCTAAAGACGGAAATTTGTAATTTGCATTGTTTCGTGGCAGTGAGTAATAGAAGTTTACAGTTCAGCTGTTTGTAGCGGAAGAGATAAGAATACCGGCATCCTATAAATTACTTGGCTTACGTCTTCCAAAGACTTGGCTTATCTTGGTCCTTGTGTTTTTAGCACCGACGCCGAAAACAAGTTTTCTTTAAGTTAGTCATGTTTTACAGACAGTTTAGAAAGTTTATACTGAACAAGTCAACAAACAACATATAAAAATATGATTTATGCTTTTCTTTTTCTGGACATATCAAGAATTTATCCTCCCCCCCCCCCCACCGCCCTGCTTCATCTGACATCCTTCTTCAAAATGTTTGTGCTATTTTACGCCTATCTTGTTGATGTCAGGTTTCAACCTGTAAAACATAATTTTTAGTTCCATGAGCTGCGTGTCTCTGCGTGACTGCGTTTAAGATTCTCAACGACGCCTTAGCCACGAAAGGAAAAGAGATACCTCGAGTTTAATTCCCAACCTTTGCTCGTACTTTCACTCTCACACATTTTTGTACTTACAATAATACACAGTAGATTAGGTATGTACAGGATCCACTCAAAGCCTTTAATGTTCCGAACCCAGCATCTGCAACAAAGTAATACAGCACATAAGAAATATAGTAAACGGACAAAGAAATAAACAAATAACAAACTAAAAAAGAACCATTTACCAAACTGATAAAGGAACAAATGAATTAATACAAAAAAATAAGAACATATTATATATAAATATGTTTCTAAAAAATAACACTTAATCTAATAGTCCTCTTATCCTTCATAACCTCTATTTAAACAGGTGTCAAGCTCTATCAAATCAAAAAGTGGGTAAATCTTTATATTTTTTTAATCTGTAAAACCTTCTCTCTGTGGAGAGTATGAGTGCAACTATAAAACACACACACACACACACACACACACACACACACACACACACACACATTTATCTATGTTACGACCAAAGCCTGAAGTTCGGCCATTTCTCGCATTGGCCGGCCATTTCGCACTTTGGCCGACAGGTATGGCCAAATTCCGATGTACTTGAAACGATCAGTGTATATTCTACTTTGGCCAGCCATTTCGCGAAGTGGCGGCGATACTCCGGCCAGTACGCCATGAAGACCTTGCGAACGTCGAAAACAAGAAATGGAGGGTGCTAAAAATTCAGGGAATACACCCGGAAATGAAGCTCCTGCCATGGCAGTGGAACCATCAGTAAGTCCTGAATGGTTGGCTGACAAAAACAATGCGACAATAATTATTCTGTGTGGTGTGTTAAAAAGAGTGTAGTGCAGTCCCATGCCATTTCGCGACCTGGCCAGCCGATTCCCAAAATCAAGAAAAAATCGGACACTTGCCAACCAATTTACAGTGCTCTTAGCCATTTTCCGACTTGGCCGATTTCGGGCTTTGTCCGTAACATATATAACATATATATATATATAGAGAGAGAGAGAGAGAGAGATTGGGGGTACTAGGGATATAACTTGCACACCGCTGTACCTGTGTTACTGAATCCCAGATACTTAATCCCCAGACACTTAATCCCCAGACACTTAATCCCCGACACTTAATCCCCTAGACTTTTAATCCCCAGACACTTAATCCTCAAAATTACATTTCAACTAAAAAATTATGAAGTGAATGAAAAATTAAATTCAAATTCAAATACAATTATTTTCATGTAAACATCAAAATAAGTTTGACAATTAAAATAATATTTAACTTCAACATTTATAACATTAGTTAAAGTTCATGTGAGCTATTAAAGTCAATGTTCTTCAACAATATGACATGACAAGTGTTGTTAATCAATATGACAGTTAAGCTAATGATTGGCGGTCCCTTAATTGAGGCGATTGTTAGTCTCATTAGAGTTACCATGCGACACATTTCTCTTACAGTTATAATATTTCAAGTTCACAAAATAGCAGTTTTGAGTTTTGTGTCGCGATTTGGGGGCATTTTTGAGGATTAAGTGGCTAGGGATTAAATGTCTAGGGGATTAAGTGTCGGGGATTAAATGTCTGGGGATTAAGTGTCCGGTCACCTGTGTTACTAAATAAACAATGTTTCTGAGCATAGTCTTACACTTTCGCTCTCTAAACACACAAACACACACACACACACACACACACACACACAAACACCTACATACCCGCTGTCTTTTCGCACAGCTCGAATAACGACGTAGACAATGACTGGTACCCAGGTACACCCTGTATGAAGCAGTCCATAGTAACTTGATATTCAGTCAAGTAATCAAACAAAATCTTCTTTTATTAATGTTAATTAATTTTTAAAAAATTCAAAGTGAACTAAGGTCTGCTAGCATAAGTTTTTTTCAAATGGCATAAACAGTTTCTTCTTTAAAAGCATTTGATGACTTAATTCTTAAATCCCTGTACTAAAACAATTGCGTTTGTTTGACCGAAAAGACTACTCAACATGCTGATTAATTTGCAAAGAAATTGCTAATAAATATACAAGGGCAAGATCTTTTAAGAATAAAGTAAAATTGTATAAAAGGACCTATTTTTATGTGCAATTCCTCAGCAACTTGCAAGGAAGTGACAGATATAAATTCAGAGTTTAAAACATTTATACAGACAGTAGCTTGATTGTGTGAGAAGCGTCAGGACCAAACACAAAGTTCAGGTGAGGTTCATTAGGAACATATCGTGTGTAGGAAGACAGAGTTGGCTCTCTGGGAATAATAAGTCTTAGAACTTCTATCAGTCAATAAAGTTTTTACCCCAACCAACGACGTAGTAGGGCAGAATCGACTTCGGGGTCTCGAACGCCCGCACAATGAGTCTGTGCAGGTGAAAACCTTCTAGAAACATCCAGCAGAAGTTGCTCATCAGTGAGTAGCGCGTTAGCACATACAGAACTTTACAGCCAACCTGGTAAAGGTTACAGAAGAAACAGAAATAACATTTATGAGTAATTTATTTACTTGCTTTTAAACATCGACATCTTACACTGATTAGCTAAGTTATTAAAATATATCTTGTGTTCTTATTCTCTTGAGTTTCGTGAATACTTTGACTGTTAAGTGTAACTTTACATAATTTATCATAATTACCTATTTTGATCAAATAAGTCTGGTTCTGTTCTTTTTAGTGTTTTCTTTACCAAAGCAGTTAATGTAAAGGCTACGTTTTAAACAAAATTGTTAATTAGTCTAGGAGACTGTGTTGAAAGGTGGCTCTAGAGAGGGTGGGTGGGACTGGTGTTTTACGCCGAGACAGCAACTAAGGCTATATCACGGCAAAGCAGTCAAAACAGATGCAACCTGAGAAAGAACAGCGTGGCCAAGACGAGATCTGAACCCACGGCAGCCAGTCCCCACTGTATTGGTAACATGCTCTAACTATTGTGCCATCGGCTGCCTAGAGAGAAGGGATGGGCTGAAGAGTATAAAGCCTCCAGTATAGAAAGCAAAGGCTCTTGGACACGCATAGCATGTTAAAAGCGTGTCGACTCTTTTTCTTCAATAGAAATGACTGCTAGGACTATTCCCGGCATACCGTGTCCTTCCGTATGATGGTGTCATGGTCCTGGTTGTGAAGGCGGTCGTTGTAAATCAGGTTCTGCCACAGTATCCAGACGACGTTGGTGACGATAAAAGAAATGAAAAGATGCAGGTGGATCTGCACCCGGTGCTGCGAGCGCAATTTTCTGCAAGCACACACACACACACACACACACACACACACACACACACACACACACACACACATACACACATGCACCCAGGCGAGCACCCACGCACATGCATTCATTTATGCTAACAGCTTTAAAAGGGGAACATTTTTTTAATCCTCTTGGAAACGTGTTTGTTAAAAGATTTAATAAGAATAAAGACTTCATAAAGATAGCTAAGACATTGAATAAAAACTAGGAGTCACTTGCAAAAAACTGTCTTGCTTCTTTAAAAAAAACCAACGAAATTACAACTTTCATGAAGTGTTATTGAGATTGTGTCTTAAGAAAGAGTTTTGTTGAACACCGCCCAACTCATCGCTGCTATTGCCCCCTCAGGGGAGGAAAGTGCAAAAAATGAACCTGTCCTGAAGAGGGATTTAAAAATATTTTAGCTTATGAGGCTGCTTAAGTGAAGCCGAAAACGACCCGAGGGCTTAGGCAACGGCTGAATCTTATCATGGAGTTGATATTCATAGAAGGTGAAGGGGAAAAAGTGAAGAGATCTTCAACAGCGAATGATCTTTCAAACTTTGCTCAGACACCCAGTTTGAAAGGAGTTCGTTTAAATGGCAAGAAGCATTAATCTTGCATGTATTTGAAAAAAAATTGTTGACTGAAGTGTACTACCAGAAACAGCAATGAACTAGTGAGTGAGTGAGTGAGTGAGTGAGTGAGTGAGTGAGTGAGTGAGTGAGTGAGTGAGTGAGTGAGTGAGTGAGTGAGTGAGTGAGTGAGTGAGTGTATTTACCGGTACAACCTTGAAAGTGTCTGTCTCTTTGTTTACCCCATTACACGACTGCATGTCTGTCGGTGGTATTTACCTATAAGAGAGAAAGATTGCACAAGAGGGAACCAGTAGGATCAGACTTATTACGTTGCACGTCACAGCCACGTAATGCACGGTCCGAAAATCCTTGAAAGAAAAGAGAGACCACACGTTAGCAAAATTATAGGTCAGACGGAGAGACATTCGTCTTGTAAAGTTTCAAAGTTTCGGAAATGCATTCAACCATTTGAAAGACCAGACATCAAAATTGCTTATTAAAGCATCTGTCAGTTTATTCAGCATGGCGTGCCTTCCATGCAAATAGATCAAGGTGATGAGCAATAAATAGGCAAGTCGAATTGGCACTTTCTCGCATTCACTTTTTTAAAGTCCTCTAAATGTGATCCAAGGCAATCAATCATTTTCTTATAACCTTGAGACCCTTGAGAGCTGAGTGAAAACTTCGGCAATGTTCAGGTAGTGGAAAAGAGATGGGCGGAGACAGAATGCAGCAGATGAAGTCACTGACCGCCGCTTACCTCAATCCGCACACATGCTGTATAATCCGTCCACTCCTGTAGGGTGTTCTCCATTTGCCACCACGTACCGTTCTCTGTGCATCTCTTGTAAGCAAACGCTGTTAAATGAATCATTTTGATTGGTCAAAATCCAGTTAATGAGCAGTTAAAGAGTCAATAGAGAGAAAAGTCTTTGGTGTATTTTATCCCTCTCTATCTGCGTGTTGCAAAATATATCTTTTAGGTGCAGATAGATGGGTAGACAGAAATACATGCAGATTGAAAAAAAACCCTCTATATAAGCCTTCCATATTTTTTAGAAGCCAACACATTATTGTAGAAGAGCGGACGCTCTTGGTGAATTGTCGTTTAATGAAATTTTTATCCAAAATTATTTATTTCGTAACTCTGTCTAGTCACTACACCAAAGGCAAGCCCACCTCACCCATTTCAATGATGTTTGAATGTTGATTGTCACTTAAATATACATACAAATATAATTTTATTTACATATGTATATATCGTAGTTAAAGTCTCTGTGCTTTAATTTTGAAATAAATAACAACAGACCATATGACTGTCACTTACATACACTTAAAATAACGAGATATATATATATATATATCATGGTTAAGTATCTTAACTTCCCAAGACTGATCTTAAAATTGCAAAATTATAGTGCTAGAAGTACAAGAAGAGGTCTAAAAGAAATATGCAAATAAAGTTCTTGCAAAAATTGACTTTTAAAACAAAACAGGTGGAGAAGGCTCGATGCAACAAGATCAAGCGTTGAGAGTCAACGTGCCGTGGTTTACGTAGTCACGTGCTAGAAGACCACTGAGCGCGATTATGTTCTGGTCCAAAAGAAGCAGGCAAAAAAATGACATAATGGGTCCATGGAGGTCTGACATCATCCATCATCATCGTCTTACCCAGACATCCCCCCTTGGTGCAGCTGTCATTGCTTTCCTTTTCACTCCGAAAAGCGAAAATCAGGACAAACAGCCACTTGGCTCGAGTGTTTTGGTCGAGACCTGTGCCAGCATGATAAATGTAGGACTACCAGATTCCTGCTGGCAAGATGACACGACACTTTCGGTAATGTTTCAGGATCGTGTCTGTCAGTCAGTCAGCAAAACAGCTGCTTGCCTTTCGCTCTCTAACTCCCCCATCCACCACACTTTGCAACCTTCTCTGGATCAGAAGTCAAAACAGGCCATTAAGGTCTGCCAGCATATCAGCTGAGAATGGCAGCCAGGCGATGCACGAAAATAACCTCGAGCTGTGTTGATGCCGAGAACTTTTGTCTCCATCTTAAAGGGAGAGGTGGTTGTGTTAAAGAAATGTCGCCGGTGGTCTGGAAACAACTGCATTGTTATTTGTCTAAAGACCATGTCTAATCTGTAAAACCGGAAGTTCTCGAGTGCCTGATTGCTGGACATTCTTTTGGTTCACATCATGGTCAGATTATGCACCACCTAACTGCACTCCATGGCCTGGTTTAAGTACCTTGTTGCGCCAACCACATAACACAAGGCAAGAATGGACCAGAATCTTTGATTGATCTTCCTCGCTGTCGTGAAGAAAAGGACATTTTTATCTTGAACGGCTGTCAGGTACGCAGCTCGGACATTATCTTTCAGATTGATCGACTGATTTTCGCAGCAGCTTAGATGATTATGAGACAGCTTAATGAGTTTTGCTTAGATACCGATACTTGAAAATATACGCAAGTATTTATTTAGTCATACATTACAACATTTTAACTATTGAAATAAGGTGATGGCATTTATTTGTCACACTCGCAGACATTAGAAAAAACATATCTTGCTAATATCATTTAATGCATCGTCGCTTGGCTCAAGAATAACGTGCGAATTAATAATAATAATAAGGCTGATTTATATATCATTTTACCTTACCACCAAGTGCAGGTTCAAATCGCTTTACAGAAAATAAACACACGCAAACATAAAAATAATAATAATTTCAACAATAATAATACAAGCTGATCTCAAAGCAAAGAGTTCATTGTGAGCCCACATATTGTAGTTACTCGTGTTGAGAAGACGGTGAACTCGTAGATGTGGTCTACAACCTTGCCATTGCGTGGAATCTTCGATGTCAATAAAGTTCTGTTTCGAAAAGTTTTTACGACGTTTGTCTAACTGCTCAAACCACAATCTTTGGTGCAATGGGCCAACTGTCTCAGACAAATATCACTCGATCCATACAACTCTTGTTATAGCATCACGGTAATCACACCAGTTGTGATCCATGCCATGTTGTATAAAGAAAGAATAACAGCACAAAAACCACATCATCTTACTACAGCATCCCATACAACATAACAGTTACATTTTATTTTACGGTCATCGTAAGCTTAGCTTCCTGTAGATGCACAATGTCAGACCTGCCTTGACTGCGCACGGAGCTTGCTGTGACAGTTAACATTTAAACTTTCTGGAGCAGTTGCAGAAAAAGAAATGAGAGTCTGAAATCGATACTGCCGATACACAGATGAAAATCTAAATAATGGCAAGACGGCGCAGATGTGAGAGTACAAATAAAATTCTCCAGATAAAAAGAGGAAAAGTAGAGCAGACACAGACGTCAATACAAGAACATCTCTAATCTCTCGGCAGGTCCATATTAGACAGAGAACTTAACACACATCAACGGTCAAAGGCGGGAATGGACGGAAAGTATTCATAAGGACAAAGGAGCATCACTCTCCTATTATGTTTATCTAAACATAAGCAGTTTATGAGAAAAGTTGAAAATATGCTTAGCCAAAGGGATGGTAATATCAAATTATAGAAATAATCACTTGTTTAAAACTTTGTAAAAGGAAGGTTTTTGTATTACTATCAGATGTAGATATGAAAAATATATATAACCGATAGGTAATAAATTATACATCGCACGTGAGCTTAGCAGGAATATGTAGGTATCCAAGGTTCATTAAAAAAAAACAGCTCCTTCATCTCTTCCACTCTCACCTTCCTTCCCAAGGAAAGATAACTCCGTCATACTATCGTCAGCATAAGCAGAAGTTAAAAGTGGTGTGTGGTCACGTGATACCAGGAACTAAAGAGATTTTACCCGACACATGGCGAGCTGAGACCTCGAGGCTTATCGGATATACAGCGATATCGTGTGAACGATGACAGAGACAGCGATCCTTGCTGCCTAACACTCGACGAACACAAGTGTGGTTCACAGATTAAAGACAAACATCCAGAACTGATGGCGACTCTCGTGGCCATAGTACGCACACACTCGTCGGTATCTCGAGAAAGTTACAGCCCTCGAGGAAAACCTCGGGTCTAGAACAAATCTGACATTACAGATGAAGTTCTGAGACTAAATTTCTTCTTTCTTCTGTACCATTTTCTCGCTTTCTTTGTTTCTTCTTCTTTCTTTCTTTCTCATAAATTTGTGCTATTTATACCTGTGCGCCTGTCTATAATAAGCGAGAATCTCGATTTAGCAGTAGATTTATAAGTTACACCTCGATTGTATAACGACACTCTACTTTTTACAAAAGGTTTTATTACTTCTTGTTTTTGCTAACCGGAAGAAATCCAAAAAGTATTTTTCAAAGAAAAAGACTAAAACTTAAAACAGCATTTGTTTCAGAGCATCTTAATAATTCTAGTAGGTGATACTACACGGTACTAACTTATTTCTACTGTGTTTATATGCTTTTACTATGTTAGTCTTTTTATTGGTAGTGTATGTCAATTGGTATGACATGGAAGGCTATTTTGAAGTCTGGGATGGTTAAAGTTATTTCCTGTTTAAATTAATGGTAGTAATTTTGCTGAATGCATTTCATCTTTACTAAAGGTTTTACAGGAACACTTTACCTTTGGATAGTTGTGAAACTTGTGTTCTATCGGTAAAAATAAAACAGTTCCTCAGTGTATCCATGCTGGTGCTCTCTCTCATCCCCCATCTTTACTCCTTTATCTTTCTCTCTATCTTCAATACGCCCTCGTTACCATGCAAACCTCAGCATTCCTTATGGCAATATTCTAGTGTTTTACATCCCCCAGACTCCTTAGGATACAGGCGTTAGAGCTACATTAACTCAGACAAGCTTTTCACTGCACAGTCCAGCCACTGGCCATCTCATCAGTCAGTTGCCTCCACGCGCCTGTCTGCACAAGTATTACCCCCGCTGGTGGGCTTGGAGGCGGTGATGAAGCGGTCCGCCAGACCAAGGTATTAAACACAGTGATTCGTAAGCAAGCGCTTGCACGACTGTGTGTCTTCAGGCGCAGAAGAGGTCTCAGGTCTTTTCAAACTCATAAGCCTTCATGAATACAGCCAGCTAGCGGTGGTATAAACATATTCACCTGACTGAAACTCGATTGTGGCCAAGCCCAGGGATTTTCTTCAACTATTTTTAGACACCCTCACGTCTGGGTATACCAATAACAATTCCACAGTCCTCACGGTGGTTTTTTAAAAGAACGGAAAAAGAGCGGGAGAAGAAAGAAAGTGAGAAGGGAAACAAGGAAAGAAAGAGATGTAAGACTCGCATTTTAACAAGGGCACAAACTTTATTTATTAATTTTTGTTTTGCGAAAGGAGAACAAATCAGATTAGACTAACGCTGACAGCAGCTTAGGACACTGAATAATTCGCGCACAGCATCTTCAGTAAGACGTTCAGCAGCAAAGTGACACGTGACTGGCATGCAAACAGTCTCGCACCTCCACACTTTGCCCGCTTTTCTAACCTGCAATCTATCTCCAGTTCCCTGTGGAACCTTCAGGAAACTTTGTTCTCAATGCGCAAACAACTTTGACACAGTCTTGTGCGTCTGTGGTATCCATTATTTGATTTTCATTTCGCATGCAGCCACCAGACCCCCAAGAGAATCTCCACACGATTTTCATCAGTGCTTCATTTGGCTTGACACGATCAAATAAATATCTTACAAATGCTGATTGCAGAGTTTATTTCTGGTCCTCAGAGGGTGAGGAAGTAGACGAGTTTAGAATGCTCTAATCTAAGCATGTACGCAGCTTCATTTAATTTCTTTTCCTGTCTCCCCTTTACTACCACTTTTTTTTGTCTGAAAACCTTCCACTGAACCCTCAAACCTCTCTTCACGGTAGATTTTATTTTCCATTTTAAAAGCCGCTTACAGAAACTAAGTCTGAAAATAATAGCACTTTGCCTCGAATACTAGGTACATGCCGTACAATAAGACCATTCTGGTTTTTATTTACTTATTTTTTTACGAGACCAGGCAAAAATAAAGTTCTATTTCTGATATCGAGAAGTGCGAGGGACAATACAGTATAATTTCATGACTATTATTGTTTTGGTTCCAATATTTCTTTCACTCACTCACTCACTCACTGATTTACTCACTGTCACTCATTTACTCAAAAGAAATCGGGAAAGAAAAAACATGCATTGTTTTTCGTTTTTGTTTTTTGTTCTCTGTTCATTGTTCACTATTGAAAGCACTATCCAAATCAATCGACAAAAAAAAATTCGGTTAGAGGAGAGTAAAGATACGTAGGCAGATATGTGGAGCATTTTTTTGCCTTAGGGAGGTATCTATCGGCGATATGCACGTGACTCTAATACCCGAGGTTAGTCAAGAAGTTCAGAAAAACCTAAACATGCCAAGTGAAAGTAGGCTTTGTTATCAAAAAGCTGGTGAAGAGAAATCTGCTGCTATCAGATCCATTATTTCTTTAATTCCGTAAAGTGTTCCGCAGAAGGTGTCGGGTAATAACTGCAAAGAGATCAACCTTTTTTTTTTTTTTTTTTTTTTTGAAGCCCTCAAAAGTACATCCAATCCGTTAAAGTATTAAAAACCGAAGCAGGCTGCAGGTATGTCATCCGTTTTATCGCGCAATCAGCTGGCCTTCGCTGCTCTCAATAAACATGAATACTAACGCTAAAACTACGAGAGAAGGACGATTTTCAAAGAAAAGAAGGCTAAAACTGGATTAAAATGGATAGAAAGAAAAATAAACAAAAGCAAACATTTTTGAGAACCAGTTTTGCAGCTACTGATTTGATATTTTACGCCAAGACAGGAAAGGAAACAGTAGTTAAGATCAAAGAAAACCAAAAAATATGTGTGCCGGAGGCGAGATTTGAACTCATCACCCCCTGTCCTCATTGTGTTAGTGACAGGCGCTGTACAATTGCAGTGCTGCATCTTTCCCGCCGTTTTCCAAGAAAATAACAATTTTAAGCAGTTTACCGTAGTGGCTGACATTTATTAAAGTATTATTTAATATCAGTTTATTAAGTGAACGCGGTAGGCACTCATTACCACAGAGGCAGAACAGTGGACATAAAGACAGAGCAACGTTCAGCTGCCACCGGCTGTTGGTGATGTTAGTGCTGTCGGCGTGGAGAGCAGAGCCAGTCGCTGAAGCGAGCGTGAGAAAGAGGAAAGCTGCTGACGACATAAAACAGTGCCAGGGGTCAGGGATGACCGCGACGTCCTCCGCCGTCAGCACTTCCTTTTGCTGCGACGACAAATCCTGCGCAACGACTGCCGTTTATCTTGCCGAGGGCCTTGGCGCTGAGTAATTCTCTCACAGAAATTATCGGCTCCGTCAACTTGCTCGCTTCGCGAAGCGAGGAGTCTGGTCGAGTCGCGGGACAAGCGCCAGCTTGAGTGGGTTGACAAGAAAGCGAACACAATTAACATCCCCCGAGGGAACTGGCTCCGTGCGGCTATGTGCAGATTTACTAAAAGCTTTTTGTCGCCGAAAGAAAGCAGAGGTGAAAGTCAAGACTCGTCCCAAGTGACCGTGATGCTTTGCGATATATTTTTGCAGATAGAGGTGTGTGGCAACGATTTGGATTACACCATGCTGCTTTCTTTCATCCTAACTGCAGTCAGCAACTTTGAATTTGCTTCAGTTGGCGTACACTGAAGTCTATCGATGTCTCTTCTTCCCCCTCCTGTCGCTTTGTAATATAAAGTGTGTTTGTTTATGTTTGTGTGTCAATTCAATACATCCGAGTAAAAATTGGTGTTTTATACCGAATCAGTAACGAAGGGTATCATGGCAAAGCAACTGCACCTGCATCTAGGTGCCACATGCAGAAAAAGAACAAAGTGCTCGAGGTAAAATCGGAACCCAGGACAAGCAATCTTCCCTGCATTAGTGACATGCATCTAACCTTAGCTGAAGTAGACAGCTCAAAAATGTGTATTTGTGTGTGTGTGTGTGTGTGTGTGTGTGTGTGTGTGTGTGTGTGTGTGTGTGTGTGTGTGTGTGTGTGTGTGTGTGTGTGTGTGTGTGTGTGTGTGTGTGTGTGTGAGAGAGAGAGAGAATGAGTTTAAGCAGACGCCCATTTTTACATTCTGCGAAACAAAATCTGCTTTGATGACCTAGGGAACAAACGATGCTACCATAGACGCAGAAAGTATGCTTTAAAAACTGCCAAAATAAATACTTTTTTTAAAACTAAACCAGAGTTTAGCTAGCTCTCCATAGTAAAATAGGAACTGTATAGAACATGCACTTGTATCTTTCACGAAAATACAGTAAGATGGACAACAAAAAAGTATCCTGCAAATCGGCTGAAAAAATAAATGATGAGGAAACCTTTAAATCCTCATCAAGCAAGAGTCATCATTCCTTCCCAATCCTTAAAAATTAAGTAAATGCGGATGCATTTGTCTGGGAAAAGAAGAACCTGCAACATAGAATCTTGTCATCCAGAATTTTGCAGAAAATGAACAGACCTCGTTCCCTGTTTAAGAGTGAGGTGGGGCTATACTCGCCGTGACGCCCTTTCCTTTAAATCAACTCCCTCTGTCTTTCCTATGTTTTTTTTTTTCTTCTGCCGTGGAAATACGCCTGACACAAAACATCTTTTAGACACTCATAACAGCTTTGTCTTCAAGCTGACAGCAATCGCTGCCGTGACCGGCCCTTTGCCTCTGACCTCTACAACTTCATCAGGAAAGCGCAGATAATCGCTATACTGCCAGCAGTTCCAGACCAGCATTTATTGTGGAAAGGATTCTTAGCTGGAGGAAAAAAATGCTGGGGAGAAATCTCTTGTTAAAAATAACCCGCACTATGTATAATAAATTCTTTTATGGTGAGACGCAGAGGACTTCTGTCGCGTATCTCTTTCGGGTACCGATCGTTTAAAGACTAAAACTTGAATTGAAAATGTTTAAAAACTGTGGCCATAGAAAGATGCTGTTTTCTCCATACTAACATAGTAAAAAAACAACAAAATATATTTGAAAGATATTGCTTGTTCCTGAGTATATAACCTGTGAAAATTAGAAAAGTTGTTGCTACTAAACATTGCAACGCATTTCCTCATCAGTCTTCCTATATTTAACGATAATGAGCAAATTTGGCCGAGCTGCTTTTAAAACTGTCGCAACATTTGATAATAATCCACTTCAAAAGGGGACGAAGTGCAGAGATCTTCCTCAAGATGATACTCAAGTGCCAATTAAACTTGATTTATCGCGAGGTGGTGGGTTTGTTTTGAAGAGGGCTCTCCAACAAATTTTTCAGTGCAGTCCAACTTTTTTCTTAACTGAGGTATAAGCCGAGCAAATATGCTCGTGTGTGTGTGTGTGTGTGTGTGTGTGTGTGTGTGTGTGTGTGTCCGCGCGCGCGCATGATTCGTTTTCATAATCTTACTTATTATGTCCTAGAGGAAATCGAGAGAGGAAAATAGAAATATAAACGCATCACATCAGATATAAAGGCAAAACACTTACTTCATATCGAACACCAGAGAAATGTCAGTAAAACAAATATTACAAAAATACAGAAATACAAAATAGAAGTGCGTATAAACATCATAGAAAAGCAGCCGCCTACTTCAGTACTATATATATATACACCATACACATATACATAGATAATATAAGGCAAACATGAGACGTAAAATAATATTTCTTTTTACTTGTGCTAGATGTCTTCTAATTTATTATTTAATTTATTTGTTGACTGTAACTATACTTTTGAATCATTTTGTAAAAAAATCTTTAAAAAGTAACTAGATATATAGTAAAAACTGTAAGTGTTTACGGGTTCCAAATTATTTTATGAAGCAAAGCTAAAATTTATATTTTGATGACTACAGTCATTACAGTCTTATTTAGGTAGACGACAAAACTTCAGCTGCTTAATATTCTAGAAAAACCCGCCTCCTGTCTTCACGAGTCGGGGTGAGAATGATAAAGGGAGACAATTTTTCGACGCCTTTTCTCTGTCCGATTTGTGTATAAACATTATACATTGAATAAACAATTTGCATTGTGTCTATACATTATACATTATATAGAGTTTACATCGTGTGTATACACTATATATTATACAGAACTGTGTTACTTGGATAACAGATGCATAAACGTACACACACGAACATGTATGCCTATTCATGCTGCACACTTACTAACGAACCTACGCATGCATGCAGATACACACTCAAAAATAAAACTAGCCTGACCGACACACACACACACACACACACACACACACTTTCTTTTTACCTCTCACTCTCTCTGACCTTTATCCAGACATACATCGACAGCTTGAAACTCTTAAAAAACAAAAGCAAAGGAAACGAGTTTTTCCCCAATATCCTTACCGCAGAAGAATAAAGACCTGCAGATGCGGCTGATTAATGCGCTGTCTTGTTAACGTTCAAGCTTCCAACGATCTTAAAATAACTTCTCGTAAATTTTGTGGTCCTGTGATCCACCAAACCTTTTGCAGCTCCACGAAGGATTATTTACAGTCACTAAGAATACATTTTACTAGGAAAATAATCACTTTAATCCACTTCCTGTTATTTAATCGTTCTAGTTACAATGCTTGCGTTCATTCTTGGTCTGTTTATCCTTCCGTTTGCTATACAATTTGTGCCTGTCCTCACAGTAAATGAAGAACAGAAAACAAAAATAAATAACAGAAAAACTTGTCATTGCTTCTGGTACCACTAGTTAAGGTCTGTAAGCATCGGGTGTTCGCTTATTAAACTTTCTAAGAGGGCATCCTTGTACTGCATCGTGAAGTTTAATTTCTAACATCTGTAGTTTGTTATCAAAGTAGCAGCAGGTCTGTGAAAGCCACAAACTTGTCTTCCTCTGCTTAAATGATGATGCCAGTTAAGTGAAAGTCTGTGAAAATACTCTTCCTTAGCAAGGTGCTGGGTACGTGTTTTGTAAAGTAGCTTTTTAATCAGGCACATAGAACAACCGTTGCTTTAAACTTCAGTAAGATAAAAACACTTTTGAGAAGGGAACGATCTGAGTTTAACCTTACTTCATAATCTTCCAGTCTACAAAGTTACCTAGTCAGCCGACATTACTCTCAACAAAACAGACAAAGGATTTATAGAAGTTTTAATAAAATGTATAAGGAAGACAACTCCAAAAGGCTTCTGCCTAATGGCCATGCTTTATGTAAGAATCATGACAGCTTGCAGCACACTCCCCAGACATAATGTCTGTACTAAACTAACACTTTTCACAATAACAGACTTTACTAAAGCAGCACTTCATAAAAATAAACATTGCTAAACCAGTACATTTCACAAACATAACATTCAGTATGTAGAATATTACGGACTAACAAACTAAACATGTACCACATCATCAATGAGTCTTCCTACGCACTTTGTGATACAAAGGCCATCAATTCTAAAATCAAACAACAGCCATAAACTGGTGCTGATTGTGGAATCTTAGAGGAGTTCATGGGACTGATGAGACAAACTCCACACAAAAGCTAAAAAAAATTTGGTAATTAAAATAAACGTAGAGAGAAAGAAGTAATCAACGAAAAACAAAGAATAAAATAAAAAGGGAAAGTAACAAAAGAAACAAAACAGGGACACATAGATAATCAAAGACGTGAGCAGAAAAAAATCCCTGACATCAGAAGAAGACCTTTTCCTTTCTCCAGCAGCGATATCGATGGTCATATTGTTATCAGTTCTTGCATTCTGTTCTCTCAGGCGAGTGCACGTGAATGTGGGCATCACTTTACTATGGCGATATTCAGCTGTGGTCTTTCCGATCGATTTTGCTGAAGAAACTGCCCCAAAATCAAACGAGTCACTTTCCAAGGAAGCTACCTCCATCGCCAAATCTTTTGATCCAGTCTTGTCAAGATGGCAATGATTTTCCCCACAATTTTCGCTTCAGTATCTCTGTGGAGATCTTTAATATTTTCGGCATGTACTGAGCCGTTAACAGACTTTCCTCTCTATCTTTGACGTCTTCCTGTAATGCAGACACACATCTGAGGAATATTTATGATTAATAACAAAAAGCCTCGTATGTTTTTTTTTAACCTAGATGTGTCACTAGAATGTTTGCTTGCAAATGGCCTTCCAACTCCTCAGTTTTTTGTTCTTCCATAAAACAATGCTTCATGCTTTGCTGTCATCCCTTATAAGTGTGTTGCCTCCCTGCTGTTGCTAATCTCCCTTTCTTTGTTCTTCCTCCCTTTTTTTTTTCTCTTCAGTTTCAGAAAGTACAGAACTCCGCTGCGCGTCTGGTGCTTAGAGCAAGGAAACGGGACCATGCCACTCCTCTCCTTCGTTTTCTACACTGGCTACTCATCCGTTCTCGCATTCAGTACAAACTGTCTGTGCTGTGTTTTGATTTCTTTGCTGGCTCCTGTCCTGACTATTTCTCTGAACTTCTCATCCCTTACTCTCCGGCCAGACAACTACGCTCTTCGTCTGACGACCGTATCCTAACTGTTCCTGTCACCAGAACAACAACATATGGTCACAGGACTTTTGGCTACTGTGCTACAAAACAATGGAACTCTCTTCCTTTCCATATCCGCCACCTTCCTACAACTGAATCTTTCAAATCTGCACTGAAAACGCACCTCTTCCTTGAGCATTACCCCTAACACAGTCCACACAATGCTCGTCCTTCTTAACCCCGCCCCCTTCCCTTTTGCTACTTTACCCATCTTTCTCGCAGAATCACTATATATCTCTGTTCCTGTTACTTGATGCCTTTTGGTTTCTGTTTCGTCAGTACTGTCGTTTTCTTTCGTCCCCTTTGTTCTGTATCTACTTAGTCCATGTCTCTTCCTCGTTTTAAGCGCTAAGAGCATGCTCTCTATGAGTGTGAATATGCGCTATAAAAATCTTCACTATTATTATTATTATTATTATATCTTCTTTTAACTTTTTCTCAGTAACCTCCTATTAACCTTCACATGGAATTTAAACTTTTGTTTCCCGTCACTACTTCACTAAGTACATTTCTGTTATACTTATCAGAAAAGTGCAGAAACATTTCATACGGACTTTTCCTTTGTAACCAGACAGAAAAGTACCATTTGTTTACAGGAACGTTTACGGATAATAAATGTCGTTTTGAAATGTTATTTGTGTCTTTTATTAAATATTTGACACCTTTATTGTTTAGTGAGAATTGTCTTGCCCAGTACTTTTAGGAGGACTGAGAAATCCCATAAGCCGTTGAATGTGAGCAGCTCATTGTCTGCAAGTGAGATTATACACTTTAATGATCCAAACATCGTAAGGAAGTTCCAAAGAAACGGCAAATTATACTGTAGAAAAAATAGGATGTTTATATATGTGATATTGAAGACAGTACTTGCAAGCTTTCTTCAATTTACTAGTATTTACTGGTATTCTCGCACTGAGGAAAGACCGAAAAATTAATTTGCTTTTTTCACACACTTTTTTTGCTCATATGTGCAGAGATAAATATAATTTTAAAGAGCATCAGAAACCTATGTCTTAAAGTCGGTTGTCTCCAATCTCTCTCTTTTTCTCTTCCTCACTCTCTTACCTTTTCGCTCTCTAACCCGTTCTACATTTCCTCTAACACGAACTTATCAGATGCAAAAACATTTTTATATGAGGCTTATATGGTAACTAGGATGTGCTGTAAAAAAATCTCACCTGGTCATGGAAAATAAAAGTTGTTCTCGGAAACAAACAAAAGGAGACTTAATACATCCATATACTTCGTTTCGTGGCTACCCTCATGACAATAACATGCGCTTTCAGGACTTACAGTCAGGCTTTAAGCACTTCCTCTTGAAAAGTTTAGCCAATATTCTTTCTCTATCTCTCTCTCTCTCTCTTCCTGTCCCCAAAGTGAGCTCAAAGCGCGCATGCATACACATGATGTAGTAGAAGTAATAATAGTAATCTATCAAGGGTATATGATCATCAGCTCCGGATGTGATGAAGTCTTAGTGATAACAGTCGATAAACGGTGATAAAGCTTACCACAAGGAACATAGTCGTCCGTTACTTCAGCGCACTCACTTATGACTGTCAAGGAAGCTGCATCAACACAATGGCAGTTAAAAACAGGGATGGAGCAGGAGGTAGTGTTGTAGACAAGAAGTCGGAGGGTCAAGTCTACACTCGTTGACTCACGTAGATCCGGAATCGCAAGCAAAGATAATGTAACACGCAAAATGAGCTGCACAACAGACACAGCATGAACAGCAGACACAGGATGAACAGCTGACACAACATGAACAGCAGACACATAGTGAACAGTCGACACAACATGAACAGCAGACACATAATGAACAGTCGACCTAGCATGAATAGCAGACAACATGAATACCTGTAGGGAAGTGGAGTGAATTAATCCACAAAACAACCAAAAAAATCCCTAGGAGTCAAGATGTCTAAATATGGCGTCTGTTCCTGTTGGTCGATGAAAAAGGAAACTACCAGGCACTGACACAGGAAACACTGTACATCAGTAGCAGACGGGCAGCAAAAACAAAAGAGAAGGAGCGATATGGTAAGAAAAAAATATATATTTGTCTGTATTTAGTGTGAATGTATGGGTGCACGAGGACGTGTGTGATATTACCTGTGTGCGCCTCCCCTTCCTCACAAAATATTAGTGAAAGTGACAAGATAAATGATGGAGCAAAATCAGGTTTGATGACTGCATTTTCATCCAAGCAAGAGCCTTAATGTGCTGTTCAGGCAACCCTATGTTGACATTTCTCTCCAGGCATTAAACCATGTTTGCATGGGGCCCTAGTCTTTATCCACAATCGTCAAAGCCCGCTCTTATTCAAACCAATCACTTGTCCGAGTTTTACAGATAAACTGACAAACTAAAATATGCTAATCCTCATGTTTAACTTCATCTCTTCTCTCTCTCTCTCTCCATTCTTCCGATTCTGTCACTTTCTCATTTATTCACTAAATATCTTCGACCCAACTGCCTGCTTCCAGTGATGGCAAAATATCACATTATCTCACATTTCAACTTTAATTTCTTTTAGGACTTACTCAGCTGGAAGTGATTATTTCTTGTTATCACTAGCCTACTCAGTAACATGCGGGTGGCAGAGAAATTCTTTTAAACCTCTCTGGATCGGAAATTGGGTTTTGCTTCCTCGGGCAAAGAAAGCAGACAAACATGACAGTGCCTTTATGTCCTAGACTGTTCACTGCAGACAGAAATGTTTTCTCTGAGTAGCTGTGTTTCTGGTTCCAAAAAATATTTTCCTCTCGACTTCTTGTACGTTTTAGTGACTATCTACACCCACTTGTGAGATATTTCGTCTTGAGCAGGTTCTGGTTCAAGGCCCGTCATTTTTATCTCTCCCTTACGTGCTCTTTCTCTCTCTCTTCTCCTTTGCCCCCTGCCCTTATGTCTAACACTTTCTCCACCTTGCTCCAAACACACTGGAAACGAAGCTTTGAATGCGTTTTAATGCCAGGCAGCCGCCGTTGTGTGCACCGATTGATTAAGTAAAAAGTCATGTCTGTTGTCAGTTGTATTAGAAAGTCGTCTATCTACACTGAGTCATGAATACAAATGAAACAGCTGAGGCAACATTGAAGTCCTTGAGGAAGATTTATCGCGACTGACCAGCGCCAAGGAGACGGCGTGTGGTTTGTCAAACAGATTAATCTGCACAGCCATGTGGTTAGACTGGACACCGACAGACAAGATACATTGATGCTGATTAGACAAGGATGAGGGAAGAGTGACCAACTGGTCTGAGCCGGTATATATGTATGCAGATGTATACAGTAATAAATTAAGCATGAGGAGTTTCTGGGAAACAGTTAAAGCCTTACCCTTGGAGAAAATTACTTTACAAGGAGACGTTTTCGTTCAGTATGAAATACTGATTATTAAACAGAACAAACAGTTCCAGTGACTTTACAAAGTAATTGCACTGATTGGCCCAAGTTCATTAGCATTACTGTGGCTTTCAGTGATGTAAGTAGTTGTAAGTTAAGTTAACCCAGGTGTTTAAAAAAAATACAACGCATTTTCGCCATATAAACGAAATCTTTTGATAACAATTGTGAGCTAATTACATGTTTGACATGGGCCAACTTTTAAGACAGGGCTGAAATAAGCAGAAATATTGCCAATACTAAGATGCGGTCATCAGACTCTGGCACTAATTGATTTTTCCAGAAAATTAAAGCTGAGCATCATCGTCTTTGAACGTTCAAAGCCACAGTTTTGAAATGTTATTTCATTCTTTGTAAGAAAGCCGTGGCTAAAAAGTGTAAAGAGTTTGTGATGCTAGATTTTAACTGCATTTCTGCACAAAACGAAATTCCCCATATACAGTTCCTCTGCAATTTTATGAATCAGAGGAGAAAGAGAAGCATTTCCTCTAGCATGTTCAGTAGCTGAAATTCAAAGGAGGACATTCAAATTTACAAGCGTGTTTATTATGGCTTCTTCCTCACAGAGCCCAGGTCTAGGAAATGTGTGAATTCCTTATGTTTGCGCGTGACTCCATCTTGTTGAGTCGTTACGAGCCCCGCAGTCGACCCAGCATGCCATTCGACCCAGCTGACACACTGGTGCCGTGTGAGGCTGACATCTGTGTGAACTTTTTGATACCAGCACTAGTCTGTCATCTGAGCTGCTTTCATGTGTTGTGAGCTGGCGTAGCTCCAAGCCTCTGTTAAACCCCTCTCCCCCTCTCTCTCCCCCCCCTCTCTCCCCCTCTCTCTCATAGTGTGACCTTTTTCTCACGTGGTTAAATGCCACATGGGTATCCCCTAACCCGTCAAAGATAAGTTATTATATGACATTCGATATCTTTGGCTACTACCTGCGCAACCAAAGAGATGGACACTTGGTCTCACGTGTTTGCATTTATTATGCTTTAGTTTGGTAATGTATATAAAGATAACGTATTATGGTTACGTTTCGCTTTGTAATATAATGTCAATAGTTAGTTTTCACTTTCTGCCACTAATTCATGTTTTCTGGAGATTTCCGGCAACTTTTCTTCACAGTTAAGCCTGCAGCAATCACCTCTACCGAAACGCAACTAGTCTTTGCAGTGTTCTTTGTTTTACATCATTGCGAATGTTATGTCAGCGCAATGAGCAATAACCTGTTGGCCAAGATATTGCAATATACAAATTATTATTATTATTATTATTATTATTATTATTATTATTATTATTATTATTGTTGTTGTTGTTGTATGTGAAAGTAACCGATTTTCCTTGTCCCACTGTCCCTTATGGCTTGTTCAATACAGAACTTCAACTTAAATTTTTCTCTTTCGTTCTTTCTGTTGATGGGTGAGTACAGCTTACAGGCGCGGTTAAAAACCTTTCCGAGTGCTCCCGACGGAAGTTTTTTTTCTTAAAAAAAAAGGTCTTTAATCTTATTTAATTACATCATCTCAGTCCAAAACTGTGAATTTTACTGTGTGTTACATACAGTCACTGGTGGTTTGTGGGTTTTTCGTGGCGAGCCTCTCACTTCATGTGGCAAAGGGCGACAAAGGCCGCAGTCATACAGGGCAAGGTGAGCTTTAAGAAAGTGCAATGCGTACTGCTTGATGTCATCGTGTCTCGTTTTTGATGTGCTCTGGTGATGTTGAACTGAACCCTGGACCCCTTAATGACAAGATGATTCCTACTTCTAATGCAGCTGACCAAATGGCGAGTAACTGTGCTTCACCCGACGTTTCGATCTTGGAAAAAAAACTATCTCTAAGTGCTTTCCACAAGTGTCAACGAACATCCCACCCATGAAGGCTTTATGTCAAAACAACCCATTATTCAAAACATAACATCCATTCTCACTAATATCTCTACATTTTTTTACATGGAGCAATCGCAGTCTACTTTTGTTTCTACCGCAGACAGCCGACTTCTTGGTATCTTGGTATTGGAGACATCATTACTCATCAGATTTCGCAGGAAGTACAAACCTCCCACCGGTCCTTGATGCAACAAAATCACTGGGCTCTAACATGATATTGATTCGGTATATGAAAGTAAGAGACGCCCAGACTTGTTAACCGAGGAAAACGAACTGTTCAGAGAGAAACTGAACGAGATTACAACAGAAGTGGACAAGCTTTTAAGGCTGTTTCTCGGCAAAAGAATGCTTGGTATCAAAGAAATTACTGACAACTGTGTTGCACCTCTCTCTAAAGTAAAGTGATCTTTTATTCTGTAAAATCGTGGTGTGTTGAGGACCCTGAACGGGCTCATTGCCTCAGAGACACTAAGCCTATCGATACCCGCCCTAGCCCCATAATTGTGCAAATTTGTCGATCGGCCGGCAAAATGCGTGTCTTGAGCAATAAGACGGATAGAGATATACACGGGCGGCCGGTATTTGAATCGCCGATGATCTGGCGAGACAACAGGCGAACAACATCCTACAAGGACGTGAGAAAGGAAAGTTTCAAGCAAAGTTTTATATTTGTCAAGAAAATTAATTGTTGATGACCGTTTGGAGTAATAGGATTTACCTTTAGTATGCACTTTATACAGGAGAAAGAAGGCATTGATAACAAACCCGATGAATCGAGAAACTCATTTAGAATCTTGGTCTAAAACGTGAATGTCTTTTTCGAGTTCAGCCCTCTGATTTTTAGAAAAGCTATCCAGAGGTAAAGCCACGATTTGTACAAACGTGGACACAGCCGTGGACCTGTTTAATCTAAAACAAAAAAGCAGAATAAAAACAATAGTGGCTACAATCTAGACCTTCTGTTCAAACCTTTTGACAACCAAATTACATAGTTACTGTTTGTTACAATAAGGTAAAATGCTTAATTACAGTGTATTATGTTATAATATTGACTGATATTATATTATGTTATACTATACCAGATAGGCTTAATGTTAGTGTCCGAGCTGTGCTCATCACCAGTTGAGGCCCGGTAACAATGCGTGTGCCTGTGTGTATATATGTGTGTGTGTGTGTGTGTGTGTGTGTGTGTGTGTGTGTGTGTGTGTGTGTGTGTGTGTGTGTGTGTGTGTGGAGCGAATGTGCTTCAAAAGGACCTACCGGATGTATCACTGTGGTCAATATAAGCTGGGCAGCTGATAGAAGCTGTGTGCCCTGCCAGTGTATCCTGGAAACAGCCGAACCCATCCCACGTGCGAGGACAGTAGACCTGGAAGCTACCTTTTCCATCAGGCCGATACCTGCTGTCGAAGGCTGAGCGGAGAGTTGTGTCCCTCCCATGCACAACATAGACGCTTTCAACGTCAGGAGATGATCCAGCGCCAGGAACGGCTACATCGTTGGCTTGGACATGGACCTGCTTACCGTCGGTCGGTCTGGCCGAACTCGCCGCCGGAAGTGGCATCATCCTTTGTTCCTGGCAGCAGAGGTCGGCAGCTCTGCAGCACCGTTTCCACCGCTCGCAATCCACGTCCTCCAGCGATAGGCAAATGGTGCCGACGGCAACGACATTGTCGATGTCCGGAGAGACGGAAAATCCTGGAGACGTAGATGAAAGCAGCTGATGACCGTGGGGTAGACGAGAGAAAAAAGCAGGGCTCGAGTCCTGAAATAGGTATGTGTAGCACATGGAGCACGACCAAAGGCGGAAAAACGAGGCGTTGAAAACGCCGAGGCGATCTCGGCATGGAAGCTCCATGTCCAGCGTGAGTGTTGAGTCCTCAACACAGCTTTTTGTCACATAGCTGTCTTCAGTGGTGTGATAAGCAGCTCCAACACAGATATTTCTTTTTAGATAGCTCAGATGTAAGTCTAAATCGCAATGGCTACCCCTATTTCTTTCACTTCGCGAAGTCGCACCAGAGCAATAGCATCCTTTTCGTGTAAAAATTAAAAATGTGACATAAAATATTTGCGATCATTTAAAGTACCTGATGTCAATCGTTCTTAGTGGGAGTCTTGAAGCATCGAACGACAGATTGTCAAGAAGTTAAAAGCAAAGTTCACGGGGGTGGCAATGAATGTCATCTTATCATCTGCGCATTTCCTCAAAGGATTCACCGGTTTCTGACGTCAAACAACGTCAGTAACGACATGCAGGTCTGATACGTGAAGCCTCGTTATCTCGATGTCGGAAGCGGAGCACTAAGGCTTTGTCTTTCAGAGACAGAGGATACCTAGGCTCAGAGTCCTGAAATAGTTTCACAGTGACAAAGCACCAGAGCAAAGCAGTTCTCGCAATAATATACACTGAAGGTCACACTTAGAATGAAGTAAAACTCGCTAACCTAGAACATTATTTTCTTTCGATTACAAGCAGGAGTTTGTAGCTTCTTCTGAAAGAATCTGCAATTAAAAAAAAGTTGCAATTAAAATAATAAACATTAATCTTAAATATCAGACGTGATAAAATATCAATTTTTATGGTTTTTTAACCAAAATAATACTTAGTCAAACTTTCTCAGTTTTAAGGCTCTCCCTGCTGTACTCTCTATTTCTCTCTCTCTAGCTTCTGGTTTTCTCTTCCTGTGTGTGTGTGTGTGTGTGTGTGTGTGTGTGTGTGTGTGTGTGTGTGTGTTTGTGTGTGTGTGTGTGTGTCAGTCTGCTGCATCCTAGAACCGTAACCGCACATTCATGCTTTTACGTGATTGCTGCAGAAACATTTAGGATGCTGACAGACGAAAGATGTGAAAACGCATTTGTGAAGAAAAGGGGAAGAACATTTAACTTTCCCTGATTAACTTAGGCATTGCAATTTAAAGTAAAGAAGAAGTGCCGAGCAGAAGACAGGAGTAAAAGAACGAAGAAAGAACGAGTGAATGAAAGAAATAAGAACATGAAAGAGACAGCCAAAAGTAGAGCAAGAAACTAAAAAAAACACAACTGTTTTGGGGGGAGGGTTAGGGGGGTTTGGTGGTTTGGTTCTATCAATTAAAGATAACAAATGGAAGTATTATTAATTAACAGACATAGACCGTTCTCTATGGACATTCTAAGGCTGTAACAAATGATGAAATGTTAAATGGTTATAGATTTAAAAACGTATTTGTGTTTTCTCTGTGAAAAGATCGTCTTGGACACACTCAATCTTTGTCGCAGTTATGGTTTCACGCCATCGAGACTGCTTGTAGGACACGTTAGTCTGAAAGTTGCATCTTTTGCATGCTAAGGACCTCACTGTTTTGACTTCCTTGGCATTGCATGCCACTCTCTTTATCATGGCGGAACGCTGACATGTATCACTTACTGACAGTAGTACATCAGGATATTAAACAGATCACTCCTGGATCCGAGAACCGAAGTTGTGGAAGTCGCCAGGCATCAAGGCTGATGATTAATCTGCTCTCAAGTTCGAACAGGTGTCTATAATCAACCCCTATTACCAGTCACGATTTTAGCCAAAAATGTATTTTTCTGCAACGTTTTAAGTATGAACCTTTTTGGCAGCAAAGTCTGGTTGTCATCTTCATGTCTTACTTTGTGGTGCTCGGCTGCTCTTCGCAGACATTATGTCCTTAAACCTGTCTCCGAGATCGTCTAAGGGAATTCTTCACGTCGGGGTGAAGAGCCCGTTGAGTGAGGCCTCAAGGACCCTCTCGCCCCGCCCCGAGACTGAAGGAGGACCAGAGGTCGGGATGACAAGAAGAGCGGTTGCCTCAGCTGCTTACACTCGACGCCAGGCTGGTCCTGTCGTCTGCACGCTGCTCTTATATAAGAGGCTCATTTTCTGTTTTCCCGGTATGCAGTTTGATATAACCTTAACTCGCATGCACACTGAATCAATAAAGCTGTGAAACTGTAAACTGAATAATTACATCGAATGTTAAAGAACGACCTTTGGCGTCTGCGTATAACAAAGACGAGATCAACTGACTTTGCCACAGGAACATCGATCATAGAGAGGAAACATCTCATTTGCAAGAACTACCACGATGTATGCTGGTGAGGACAGTGTCTGCGTGTCTAAAAAAAAAAAGATTTATCAATTACAGCGAGCAAAATTATGTTTGAGTCCTTTCTCAGCGAACCTGGAAACAAGTCTATTGTTGAAGAACACAAAAAAGTCAAGATCAAAAGGATTTTTACTATTGTTTTCCAAAGACTTCTGCGAGTAGGTTTCCTGTTACATCTATCCACTGTGGGAAACACATTATCTCAAATACCTTGTTGGACACTAATGAGAACCTTTGCGATCACCACACTCTATAGACAGTAAATGGACGATTTCGCATAACTGACATCAAATTGCAATTAAAAGAGTTAGGATCCGTGTTTTATCAGCCAAATGCATAAGCTAGGTGAGTGCTTATTGGACGGGTAAGGAAGAGACTGAAGAGCAAGTGAGAACATATCTGCGCATGTGTGCAGGTGAGTGAGTGTGTCTACTTGTGTCTCACAAAATGTCGGAAACCTTTTTATCCTTCAGTCCTTCCTGTGCTATTTTGCCCCCCCCCCTCTCCTCTGGTTCCCCAATAAAATAATGCTTTCTGGCCCATTCCAAGTTTTGGTCGGATTCTGCAAACGCCCTGCCCACACGTCGCCGCTTTATTCCCATCATAACCACCCGTGCCCAGCCTTTTACCGCTGCCTGAGCCGAATACCTGGCATTAACCCTCCCATGCTGGCATTAACCCTCCCATGCTGTCATTAACTTTCGTTGGTTCCGTGCGGCACATTTTACGGCCGCGTGGAGCTCAAAGTAGATCGATTTCGTTAAGCACAGAGCGCACGCGCCTACTCCTCCGTCTTCCAAATAACCATGTCTGAGGCATGGATCACCTTTAATCTTCGTGTCGTTTGTACGACTGTCCTTCTCTGTATCTTCCACTAATATATTTGACTTTATAGTTGCAAGATAAAATTTCTCAAATGTGTAGTCTTATGGGTTTTTTTCTTCTTTTTCTCCTTCTTTTTAATTTTCTTCTTTTTATTCTTCTTCCACTTCTTTCTTGTCTTTCCTTCCTTTCTTCTCTCCGAAGAAACAGCGGAAGCATAAACAAAAGGATGCCACCAAACACAGACAAGCCTCAAAAGTGTTTGGCTTAAGAAAAACAGTGATCCGAGTGGTCAGAGAGCTCAGTTACCTGGACTGTCTTCATTGCCCTAAGGCGGAGGGGCAACGATACCAGCTCCACTGCCGGCAGTCATTAGCTTGTGTCCTACTCTAACAGACCTTCCTTTGCCTCCTCCGTGCACTTTCTTCCTTTGCAAACATCTGGAAATTATATTTTATTCTCCTTTCCTCCCTCCTGTTTTCACCAGGCAATAAAAAAAATCCATCCTAAATTACTAACAGAGCTGAGTGTGCTTGATCCTATTTCGAGTTTTTTTTTCATGAGTGATACATATTGATTTCCTGTATTCATTTTTTTCCAAGTCGCATGGACTTTTTTCTTGTATAGCATTTGTCATACTGCTTTATCAAAGATATTTAGCCTTTCGCTAAAAAATATTAGATCAGATAAAGATTGAACTGAGAGTTTTTTCTTCTCGATCTCACGACAAGGAACTGAAATGAGGTGTTAAAATTAGCTTTGCACGCTGATCTACCGATGTGTAGAAAAGCAAAAATAATAAATAAATAAATAAAATAATAAAAACGCGAGAATTTTCGTTTCCATATAGACGTTAAACAGTTTTAAATGGATGTTTTATGATAATATTTTGGTCTTGAACGAAGCATAGAAAATGTCTCAGTAAAAGGATGCTGAAGCAATGGCATAGCCAAGGAAGAACAATTGTATCTTCTAAACACCCTTTAAACACTGGCAAAACATCTTGTCTTTTAAACTCAACACAATCACTAACAAATATGTCTTCCCAGGACTCGAAGCCGGGCATTGTTAATTTTTATCACGAAATTTCTGTTACTGAAAAAATATATATTCAGATTTTAAGAAAAAGTTTCAGGAATCTGAGAGTGTGACTAAAGTTTAAAGAACAGTACGGACATGTACTCAACATAGCTATGTTACCCGTAATAAGTTTAACTTGCATGGCTTGGTCTAGCCTCCGGCTTTGAAGTTGGACTAACTGTACACCTAGGAATACAAAAGAAAAGCACTCGCAGTGCATCCACTTGTCTGTAGGAAGAGGAAAAGATTCACATGCTAATGTCCCCCCGTATCTTACCACAATGGCACGGCTGTGCATGTGACCTTTCATCCTTCTTTCAGTCATTCTTCTCCTGAGTAGACAGTGTGTGGGTGCTAGAATACATGCAGCATTGCCTCCATGTACGTGTCTGTCCACACACAGGGAGGAAAAAAAAGAGTAAAGACAGACAACAGAGCAGACGGGTAGACTACTGTAATAAAAGCAAGTCAGGTTCATAGAAAAATACCTGGAAGGCTCTACAGTAACTTCACGGCTGTATGATAAGATTAAAGGAAAAAAAAGTCTGATGAAGTCTTCGTTGTACTGTAAGATACTGACCTTCAATGTCCGAGATAGAGCTGACTTTTAATCGGAACTGTTGTGTTTCTGGACGAAAGGCTAACTGCGTCGAAGAAGCCACCCCCTGCAATAAATTCAGACTGTCAGTATTTCGCAAGTCGTGTTCCGTGCCAGATAAAGCTGCAGACTCGACACGAAAGCAGTGGTACTGTGGAACTTGCTCTCAGAGCAAGGCAGGAATGAATGTGCATTAGTGGGTCTTCACGGTCGGGCATTTCGCCCATGCTCTTTGTCTGCAAGCTTTGATCTTCAGCGTCAAGTGAATTATCAGCTAGAAAACATACCGATGGCCAGATTTTCACCCAGTCCCTCTGTCTACCTGCTCATACCCTCCTCCCCGCCCCCCAAAACAATGATTGACACGTTTTTGAAAGAATAGGCTTTTGTCCACACTTTCGCATTCAGCCATTCTCCCCCTAAATTTCTTTTTAACATGAACAGCAAACATAGACACCGTTAAAACCCTCCTAGGAAACACAGCTTGCTGTTACTTCTGTAAATTTCTAGACCGTGTCAGATGTGTAGATTATAGAAGATTGTGTGTCACAAGGGCGGTGTGAGGCTTACCTGATACACCTGTCTATGTCTTCACACGAGCCGATTCTAGCACGATGCTCCCTTGTGTCTTCACAGAAGCACCAACAGTAGACTGTTCTGGCAAGCATGTACAACGACAATGTTGCACCCTTTGCATTATTCACAAGGGTTCCTGGTCAGGCGAGTCCTTCCGTCGCCGGAACGGTCAGTCGATGATGTCGTTGGTGAGACTGGTGGTGATGATTTGGTTGGGCTGAGGGGTAAGGCGTTATCACATCGGGAGGTGTTCTCCTGAAGCTCGTCGTCCCGTGTGTGGCAGCAGACAAACTGCTGATAACCACTGCGAAAGCGTCGAGTCGCACTTCCTCCCTCTTTAGCACGCATGCACGTGCCGCATCTGATCCCAACCGCTTTTTTTTCGTGGTCACGTGGTGCATTGCTCCGCCTCCTCTCTCCCCCTCTGAGCAAATGACAACTCCGCCGCTGTACTCGTGTAGAGTCACTGGCCTTGCTACCTTAGGTCAGCGCCTTGCTGTGCATTTTTTTCTTTGCATCGCTTAGCGCATATTACTTTTTTGTGCCTTCTGCATCATCCCATCTCGGGCACTTGCCGCGCCTTGCTGTGTAACAGTGCGGTTAGCTGCGGTACTTTGCTAGCAGCACCTGAGCGAAGTCACTTGCCGTCTGGTGCAGCATCACCTTAGTTCATATCACTTGATATTACCGTATCACTCGAATGCTGTGACTTTTTGTGCTTTTCTGCACCAGTGGAGACTCGCCGTGACCTTTTTTCACCTTTCAAGTTTTCTGACATAGAGCACACAACGCCCTATACAAGTTGACTTCTGTCCGGGTCAATTTTTTTATGTACCACCGACTTATATACACCACCCGGGTTATATCTGTGTTTTATACACCCCAGGATTAAACGCGAGCTTTCTATAATTCTTTCCGTTGCCATATCCCCGTTTTAAACTATATCTGCTCTTATTCCTTTCCTGATTAATTTTGTGATTCGCTTCTCTAAATGGTAAAATAATCATGTATTTACAAACAGTCTGATAAGACCCGCATAATTCTCGTTACTGCCTTTTGTGTCCCTCTCTGTCAAACAACATCATGCTGCACCTTGAAAGCCACCTTCATCTCGTAAAATATATTTCCTACAGAGAAAAACAAAATATATTAGCTACATAAAAATGAGTCTTTTTTCTAATGTATTGTTCAGGAAAACTTGAGTAACTTTTTTCACAGACTGGTGAATGGTGCATAGGATTTGCTATCGTCTGCTGGAAAGAAAAATAAGGATTTAGCTGATCAAGACTCAGAGGCGGCTGGACTGGTCTGCTTCTCAGCAATCTAATGTTGGCTGCCAATAGACAGAGCAGAAATGAGGAAGAGATAGGAAGAGGACTGTTGTGGGTGGGTGAAGGGACAAAAACTCTGTAATATGAAAAAAACCCACCAAATTCTTTACTGCGTCCCCTTCTTCGAAGTGACAGGTCTGAGGATTAAAGTGGTCTTGTGCAATCGAACTCGCCCCAAAAAGATCTGCAAGTCCGCCGTTACTGACATTTTCTTCCCTTTTCGACCTGCCCTGGTGGTCCGCGCATCTTAACGAGCAGTGTCCCTTCGTTTTTGTGATTATTTCGTGTCAGAAATCTAGCCAGCTAGTCTACCACTCAGTTAATTTATGCATACAAGGGATTCAGTTTTTGCGGAGATTCTCAGCACGTTACAACGAGACTGGGAACTGTTACTGCTAACTTTGATTCCTTACTAGTACATGCTGTATTATGATAGTACATAAAGGAGGAATATTGTTTGTCTAATTATGATGGTACAATTATAAAGGAGGCATAGCTATCCGGCTAATTTCAAATAAGACTAATGTTGTATATGCGTGTAAACTAAGAGCCTGCGGTTGATACTGCAGGCGTGTACCTTTAGAACGACAGTGCTGCCCCCCCCCCCTATAATACTTAACTTGATTCACAACTTCTTTATTGTTTTTTGTTATTGTTTTTTTTTTGTTTTTTGTTTTTGTTGTTGTTTTCTTTCTCTCGTTTTTTTTTTCTTTTGTTTTTCATACCGTCAGCTGCTTGATTATCCTAAACTAGACACGATGAAAATAGTTCCTCTTATCAATCAAACCATCAAAGTCTGCACAGGCAGCTTCGTTCTCAGCAAAATGAATGGGTAATCCGCTCTATACTGCGATCGCACGCTAACAGGCTTCTTGATGTACTGAAAAAGATTGGATGCGAAAAATAAGAGAAAGAAAACAAAAGCCGTGCAAGACATTGATGAACACTCTTTCCTGTGCCAGCAGACTCACCCTCCAAAACACCGACTTTCCGTGACTCAAACTTTACCAGAACCTACATCACCATGCCCTACAACTGCTGAGACAAACAATCTTAATCCCCCTTTCGCGCGAAGGGACTCGGCTTCTTCATTCTGCATCTCCATGTGCACCTCTGGGGTCTCCGAGGTAAAAAAGCGGTCCTTGTGTCCAATGGAACTGCTTTGCTCGTGTGGGCCAGTCTCTCGTCATTCCCATGTGACAACACCAAAAACCCACCTGTTGGGCTTCCTCTCTCCATCGCCGAAGCCCTTCGCGTGCTGCTCAGTCGCGCGCACATGCCTGTGAGAAGCAGCGATGATTTCCTGAACTGTCAGCAAAAAGACTCCACAGCTCACACAACAGACTAGCGAAATGCGTGCTTCTGGGCCTCCCAAGCGTCACGTGATTTCTTTTCCTAGGTTTTTTTCCTTTAAATAAATAAATTTTCTTCTCCCACACAACAAGGTTTGTAAATAAATGTACGGGATTTGGCGTGGTAGTCCTGTAGAGAATACTCAAGAACGAGGGTTTTGTTTTACCCATAGGACAGAGTTGAAGAAAGCCATATACTACCCAGTAGGAGGTTTTAACTCTGGGCTCTAAATTTCAGGCAGCGTGAACTTGATATGATGTTAAGTTTGTGCACTTCTTTATTGATGATGATGATGATGATGATGATGATGATGATGATGATGATGATGATGATGATGATGATGATGATGATGATGATGGCTACTTCTTGAGAGCAAGAAAACCTACCACATTATTCAAAAAAATAACCCATGAGGCAAGGATTTAAGACTGGGATCAAAAGGAAAAACAAGCCTCACTCAAACCTTTCACTTTTGATATCTGGTACAGGACGAAGAGTGATGCTGGATCACAGTGCCGTACGTTGTAGTCAGACCTCAGGACCGGAGCAGTGCAGACGAGGGCAGATTCATGCTTTAAAAATTGCCCAGTTTTATACAGTCAATACGAACATCAACATCTTATAGCCTTGAGAACAGCAGAACCAAACCACAGATGAATCCAGAGCGTACAATCCCCTCTTTTACCAAAGCATCAGTTTTCAGAGAACTCAAAAGATGGCTTAATCCGTTGAAGTATACCGGATGTTTAACAGAATGCTGTTTAGCGCATACATAAATCGACGCCCACAAGCTTACTGAACATAAAACTTTCTCCAGACACAGATTTGATTCAGCAGCCGGAAATCAGTTATATACCAAAACAGCAAGCAGCTGTTTTTCGTACCGCAGGTGGCAAGACTGACTTAATGTGCGTGATCCAGTTTACATGGCAGTTATTGCAATATGCCTTTTTCTTCGCTTGCTTGAAGGTTCATGTGTTAATGAAGACATTGCACAAGACGGCGACATGTGTTTAGTCTTTTGTCCATCTGTGATTATATCATTTTCTTCCTGAGTCTCTTCCTCGATTGTCCATCGTTTCCTCTCTTCCGGTCACGTGGCCACATCTCAAAGTTCTAGGCCTAACAACACTACCAAGGTCTTACTTTTTCTCAGCACTGAATTGCGCATGTGCAGGTTTCCTGTAAGACGGTTTCTTTAAAAACCAGATTAGAGAGGAGTTTCTCGCCACTATTAACATCTGTTTTTAGCTAGTCTAAAGATGTTTCGTAATTAATAAGCCCTTCTCCGCATTAACAGAAACGGTGTATCAACAGCCTTATGGTCGCGATTTCGTGTGCGTGTACTTGACATCACTTTTTTATGGCCGCCACAGTGCAGACTTCTAAATCTAACCATGCAAAAGCAGAGCACACCTCTGATTCAAAATTTGTTCTAAAAACGAGCTTTGAAGTTAAAAAAAAAGCCCATAGAGGTAAACTGTTCTGGAAAATGAGCTTTCGGGTATACATCTGTCCATAGAGGTAAATGGTTCTTGTCGTGTGGTAACTCTAGAAGGGACGTAAAATCGCCCACATTTAAGGTCTAGTGTCGACAAGTCAGAGACCATACGGTCGGAAAGGGGGCGTATGTACCAGCTAAAAGAGATGTTATAGGGGTAGACAGCCTAAAGTAGCTACAGCAAGCCAAGCGCAACCAACTGGCCAACAAAGGTGTAAATGACATCCAGCCAGAGAGTAACACCTGAGGTTACTGCAATACCTGTCTGGCAGGACCTAAACCCTTGTGCAAAGGAGTTGACAAAACTGCATTTGGTCATTTTTCGCGTGCACTTAAGCTGTTTTATTAAACTATATAAACTATATTAGCTGCGTTTGGTTTTATTCCATGGCAGTATGTTTACTTTGCAATGTGGAGGCAAAACTTTCAGGTAAAATACAATAACCTTGATGTTTTGTGTCATAAGTGATTACATCATAGACTCATAGAAACACTAGTTATTTATCAGGAGACTCACATGCATCAGGTATCGCGGGATGAGGTGGGTGAAGTACGACTCAATATGACAGTGTCTCGGTTACTCAATGTAATAGGCCTCCATGGACAGAAATCCTCTTTGTTTCTTTTAAGAAAAGAAATTACTTCAAGACAAATCTCTAGCCCTTTTCTACAAACAAGGATGCTTACAATCCCAAATGTAAACTTACTTAAAAAGCGAGATAATAACTATCATGAAGATAACGTTCAGGGCTACGAGAGAGACTACAGAGCTCCGATGGCTCTGTCCTCACAAGACATTTTCGATCTGCAAGTCTCACGTTTCTTGACTTCGTTGTTTTTTTAATGGAACTTAATTCTTTTTTTTTTCTTAATGCGACACTGAGTGCTTTACAACGCCTTAAGACATTTTTCGTAGAAATAACACCAGGAACTATTCTGATGAAAAAACCTCCTGAAAATGCCCTGATTGAAATTGTTTGCAATGCACACGTGGATTGGCAGTTTGGTCTAAAAATAGCATTCATCCTAGTTAAGAAAATACTACTCGACAAGGAAAAAAGCATGCCTTAGATATGCCATATTTTATTGACTTTTGAGGAGGTGAGCGTAGAAAGCTATTCGTGGGGTTGACTTTGTCAGAACGAGACTGGGACTAGAGCTCTTCGCAAACAGGTCTTTTACAGAGATCCTTTGACGATGTTTGCACAAGAGAATGAGTGAGCAGGGATTGCCTTAAGTATTTTGTGTATAAGATGGCTTCTAATTGCGGCAGAGATCTTGAATCACACCATTGGACCATTTTCCATCTGTCCCAGTATTTGGTGATGGCAGTGCGCGTTAGTGTCAACATGAGTTCTTCCATAGTTCATAAAACCTTCAGTTGGTCTTTTGTTTTACTTGACAAGTTCGTTCTCCGTGTTTTGGTGCCGATCGAAGTACAACAATGCCATTGAAATAGTGAGAGTGAGTGTCTAACCCATTCTCCTAAGGGACTTAACTGAGCGGGGCTATAATATGCTCCTTTATAAATTCCAACTCACGATATTAACTTAAAAATACTTAAAACTGTGTTTTTTATTTTTCAAAAATGTGATTGTGTCAACAATACCCCTTCCCCAAAGCTGCAGTGGAGTATGTAACATTTTATGGACAAATAATTTTATACACAAACATCACAAACACTTTCAAGAGCATTTTAAAGACGTCCAAAAGTAGTTGCATGACGGTTATATAAAATCTTTGCCAAACTTAGTAGATGTTGGCTTATTTTGTCAAATTAAGACTTGGCTGGAGTCCTCATTTCTTTGCCAATACTATGGGACTTTGAGTCACATCGGAATTTGATGCTTTTGGCAAACTGACCGATTAAGAATAGCCCTTGCACTCGTATGATCAAATTTTAAAATCACCGTTATACAAACACTTTCAAACTTGGTCAAACGTCCGCCCTTATTTCTACCGTTATAAAAATCCTTAAGGAGCACATGTTCAACACGTCAACGCTCTGCTTTTTGTCGGAAGACAACCCTTTCACATAAGTGCAAGTAGGTGCATCGGTTGAAGAAAAAAATGTTGAAAATGGATCCCACGTCTCTCTTTTAGTCTGTAATGTGCGAGCAGAAATTACGACACTGTCTTTACTTTCTAACCTTGTCTCAGCGGGATAGGGGGGAGTAGAACAATGCGCAAAAAATTTGTTTGCGCAAGGACACAGCTGCCGTTTGTCGTGGTTAGGTGTCGAAATTTACGGTTTAAAATAACGAGTGTAGGTGGACCCCACGTGACGAATCCTCGAGGCCTTGCGCAAGTACATTCTGCCCATCAAGTGGCCTTTGGTGTCACTCCGACGATCCTTCAGCCTTTTAATAATCACCTTCAGTCTCGTTATAGGCTCAAAATTATGTCCAGTAAATTTCATTTCTGAAAAGGAGAGTGTAACCTTTGAGAAAATGTCAAAGTCGTTGTTTGTAATTTTACTAGAAAGCGAATCGATTTCTGTAGTCTTTCAGTTACAGTGTGTCGCGAATGTTTCAAAATATTATCAGTTTTAATAAAATATTATTTCTGGTTTAGGAATAAAGTGCTGGTTTCGCATTTATTGAACGTTACGTAGAACATCAGCAAAGTAGCATGACAACACAGGAACCATTGCCGTAATGGAAGCTGATTTTTGAAGACTGTCTTGCTTAGTATAATATATTATAATTGGGAAACAATGGAGTGAGTTATTTTCTAATGAGAATATAACTTTTTTACATTTAAGCATCACTTGTACAGGTATTTCCCGACTAGTTGTCTTCCTTACTTCCCCCTCTCTCTCTCTTGCTCTTTCTCTCTCTCTCTCTCTCTCATCTATAAGTATATTTCCCATCTCTCTGGAATCATCGTTGTGCTGTTTTGTGACACAAGTAGTAATATATATATATATATATTCAGGGATGTGCAAACATAGGTAAAGAAAATTAAAATAGAATAAAAAGGTCCCGCTGGCTGTAGAAAATATTATTTAACTGCTACCATTTTTCTGGTCTACTGGCTTGTGTCCAAGACAATTTAGTCTAAACTTTAAACCATATGGGCAGTATTCATTGACCACTTACACTAAAAAGTGCTTTTACTCTATTTCTTTAAAATTTGTTCTGGTCACTTCTATTAGAAAAGAAAGGCCAGCTATTTTGACATGTGAAGAGGAGGAGCTATACGTGACAAGGTCTGTGTGAAATACGTGATAAACTAACTGATTCTACTTATTGTTCTGTACCATTTTTTCTTTTCATCCTTTTCCAAGCTTTAGAATTTAAGACAAAGAAAAACAGGGTGTCACATTTTTTAATCACGTTGAATTGTTTGTAGTTTTATTTGCTGTTTGCATTCATCTAGCTACTGATAGTTTATTGACATTATACGATGACTAAATTTTAGTTTGGTATTTTCACTTGAATACCCATCTTTACAAATTTAGAAATTATTTGAATGAAAGTTTGATATGTCCTTTACTTAAAAATACGAAGTGAGATAAAATACATTTTGTACTGTGCTGTCCCTATTGTGTTTTTATCTTAAGAGAAGGCATGACCATATTTAACAAATTATTCCTAATCGTTTTCGCGCTATCTTTCCTTTCTCTCACTCTCTCCTCCACATATATATATATATACTTCTTTTGTTCCTCTTTCCACTTCCACACGCCTGTGTTTTCCCCTCTTTCTGGGTGTCTCCGACTTCTCTACCAGCATACAGACACGAACCTTTGTGTTTATTATCTTCTGCGTGGAAAACAGAAAGGTAGCAGACATGCACATTGCATTAGCAGGGGCTTACAATTTGTTCTGTGTATTTCTCAGGAGTGCTGTTTCTCAGTTTCTTCGCGTGAGCGTATGCCGTTTCTCACGTGAGAAAACCCTTATTCATATTAACCTGTTAAATTTCCACAGTTTTCTAGCTCTGAGGAAGGAATATTCGCACTGGGGTCCGTGCCATAGTTGACCTCTGTGAGCAAGAATTTGTTATTGCTGTGCAGGTTGATGCCCTGGTCCATTTGGACACGCACGCGCAAAGTAATATTGGAGGCTACGCCATGTGAAGAACATAACAGATCCATTAGGCAGAACGCTCCTCTGGCACGTGCAAACACTACCACTCGTAAGACCTCGGGGAAGTGGGTCGGAGGATCACAGAATCTCATCAGTTATTTACACTGCGCTCGCTCGCTTGCAACACTGGGTGCGCCCCGGAGTGCAGTGGTTACAACACCCCCTTTGTCACGACTACAGTGAGTGGCCATGGGTTCGAGTCTTGTCTCGGGTTACACTCAGTGTTTGACACCTGTACTCAGAGCTTGCCGTCGGGGGGTTTTCTCAGGGTACTCCGGTTTTCTTTCTCTCCCTTTCCCCTCATAGCGTGAAACCACTTCGAGGTGGAAGCATTTTCCCCCAGTCAGCTTGATATATTTCGAGCGATATTCCTGACGATTCTGCTTTTCAAGGAAAAAGCGTTCTTGTTTCGAGGTGGACTGTTGTACTTAGAGTTATCGACTTCTGCCAGTGTCACTTTCTTTTCTTATGTCTATCGTTCGCAAGAAATCTCTGTTCTGTACAACTCTTTCACTGACACAGTATCTCTTCCTCCTAGGTTGATTCCAGAGGTTAACTCATTAAGGTGTGATTTTATTGTCAATTTTATAGCTAACGTTTTGCTTTATTCAGGCGCACCTTTGGTAAAGATGCTCCGGAGCGTGGTCTACAGGGCATACTCGTAAACGAAAAGACTGCATCTGAGAAATTGTGTGATTATGTTGTGTTGTGTGATCGATGTTTGCATAATTCTCAACTACAAAAACAACACAAATGCAATTTAACCTGAACACTAACAATTTTTAAAAATATAGAAATTATTTAGACAGTTTTATGCATTCGAAAAGCTGCAAGTAAAAACAAGGGTCAATCTGCCCATGACATTGCTTAACTTCTCAAAATACCCGCAAGGGAATTACTTTAATGTAAACCGTTTTCGGGAAGGCAATGCTATTGAAACTCGATCTAGGCGCAGGCAGCGCTTAGGGTGTTACTGGATCAGTCTCCTTATTGCGTTTGAAAAGGTGATGCGGAGAAAAAAAAAGCGTTTTTTAAATGTTTTCAAACATCAATAAATGAAAACTGAACGAAACTGGTGTTCAACTAGAGAACAGCAACTTAGAAGGGAAATGTGTGTGTGGATGGGTGTGGGTGGGTGGGTAGAGGTGTGTGTGTGTGTGTGTGTGTGTGTGTGTGTGTGTGTTGCTGGGTGGATGGGTGGCTCAGGAGGTGTGTGTGTGGGTGGGGAGGAAGTGCCTGATTTTAATGGGCTTCTTCCCAGCGAACTCATGCCTTCTTTTCCGGCCAAAGCGAATGACGCCAAAGAAAAAGAAAAGTATTGTTGCCCGAGTAAACCAGATATTGACCATAAAACTTTACCACTGGGCTTGTTTAAGACCTGTACAAATGTTATTGACGTCGACTGCCATACATTTTCTATAAACTAACTTCTCCTTTTCCTTCATGGTCCACAGTTTTATACCATTGTACGAGTCTATCTTGTACCCAGGCCTGAAGTGGGAGAGTCATCATCATCATCATCATCATCATCATCATCATCATCATCATCATCATCATCATCATCATCAAGAAAATCATCAATATCAGCAGTAACTTTTCTTGAATTATGTTGAGTCATCTTTCAGATACTACAATAAACAAGTTTCGTTCTCGAAAGGTATTGCTACAAACATCACCATGCACAAAGCGCGATCAAAATCCTGATGTCACTTTTGTACAGATACACCTAAAATGTATTCTCGGCTCTTCTGATTCTCATTGTATAAAGCGGTAGCAAATGAGTTCTAGGGTAAACAAACATAAAGTAGAGTCATAGGAAACTGGAAACTGCTTTATAACATCGGAAACAAGACGCTTTTTCTTGAGTTCTCCATTTTGCCCTGGAGAAACGACTTACTCTCGATTCATAACTACGATCCCAGATGGATTCCTGACATCCATTAAAGCGATGGAAGGAAAGGGCTATGCTCTGCTTTTCGCATACGTTCCTTAGACACAATAAACCCCTTACATTCTTTAAGGAAATAACTTTGGTCATTTGACAACATCCTAAACTGAACGTGCGTCTTAACCTAGCAGCATGTTTCCTCGCTAATCAGGTCTAGTTAACTCAGTAGCCCACTGGCTGAAGTGGGCACGATTGTTTTTCATAATATTTGTTCTGATTTTTAAAACAATGCGAAGAGTGAAATCCAGATCCTAAGTCCCGTCGTTGCAACCATCAAGCCAGATTATTACTTCATTAAGACAGCAGCGTGCGTTCACAAAGGAGAAACAACCGGGTGGATACCCACATGACAGAGCGTACTTTCCACTGTGAAGCGAGTTGTGCAGTGGACGCCTTTCTCCGCAGAAATGGTAAAGGACATCGTCACCTCCGTCACATCTGCTTCCACCTCACTTTCCTATGAATGTAAGACGCAGAAGGAAATTTTAATTCAGTTACCTCCAGTTATAAGAGTTAGATTCCTTGGAGAACTGCGCGTGGATTTTCTGGGACGTCTTCTAGGAAACAGGACGTTTACCGCTTGTCAGCTCCCCCGACTCTCTCCAGCCCACTCCAACCCCTTTTTGTAATCTATACACTTTCTACTCTTTTTCTGTAATCTATGCACGAAGGTCTAACAAATTTAATACTCCAACTCCAAGAACTGATCTATCCAGTTAACTTTGACATTTTCAAGGAGTGTCTTGTGGAACAGCCTTCGTCTTCATTTTCAACATAAAGAAGAGAGCTTGGTAGAGAGCTCCATATTAAACAACACAGCAGCGTGAGAAACAAGTAAAGTAGCAAAGATGCAAAGTACAAGACATAAGTGGACTGGAGAGGAGGTGGGTTAAGACGTTGAGCAACGCGTGATGACTAGCTGTTGGAATTTACTCATGAAAGCGGCTAGTCTAAAGGACAAGTTTGAAAGCCTCAAACTAGAGCCACTAAAATACAGAAGACGCAGTCGGATTTGAAGCCGAACACCGGCCACGTTTTTATGGGCCCAATTATCGTTCGTGAGGAATTCCCATGCTCGAAAGACCACGATGTGCTGTAAGTCGGAAATTGTTCGCCAGCAATTTTCACATCATTCAGCTGTTCGCGACCTTCTCGGCTTTTGACAGCCTCCATTAGCGCAGCGGGAGTCAATTTTCTGCATGCATTCAACCCCAGGACCTGTTACCTCTAGCTTAAAAAAATGATGGGTTAGGATTACATGAAGAGCAAAGATTGTGACCAGCGAGACATTACATAACAGTCAATATATGATGGGATTTCGTACATTGTTGTTTAATGTTCTACATGCATCTCTGACACACATCACGCATACATTAATACACATATACATATATAATAATAATATAATAAGTGAAGATTTTTATAGCGCATATTCGCACTAATAGAGAGCATGCTCTTAGCGCTTAAAACGGGGAAGAGGCATGGACTAAATGGATAGAACACGAGGGACGGAAGAATAAACGACAGTACTGACGACAAACAGAAAACAAAGATAGAAAACACAAAAAGGCATCAAGTAACAGGAACAGAGAATATATAGTGATTCTGCAGAGAAAGATGGGTAGAAAAGTAGCAAGAGCGAGAGGGGGGAGGGTAAGAAGGACGAGCATTGTGTGGACTGTGTTAGGAGTAATGCTCAAGGAAGAGGTGCGTTTTCAGTGCAGATTTGAAAGATTCAGTTGTAGGAAGGTGGCGGATATGGAAAGGGAGAGAGTTCCATTGTTTTGATGCACAGTAGCCAAACATCCTATGACCATATGTTGTTGTTCTGGTGACAGGAACAGTGAGGATACGGTCATCAGAGGAAGAGCGGAGTTGTCTGGCCGGAACGTAAGGGATGAGAAGTTCAGAGAAATAGTCAGGACAGGAGCCTGCAAAGAAATGAAAACACAGCACAGACAGTTTGTACTGAATGCGAGAACGGATGGGTAGCCAGTGTAGAAAACGACGGAGAGGAGTGACATGGTCCCGTTTCGTGGCTTTAAGCACCAGACGTACAGCGGAGTTCTGTACTCTCTGGAGTCTCTGGGTGAGGGATGAGGGGCAGCCTGCCAGCAAGGAGTTACAGTAGTTAAGTCGAGAAAGAACAAACTCACAGACAAGAGTGTTGGTAGCGCGTGTAGAGAGAAAATGACGGATGGCGCTGATCTTACGGAGCTCATCGTAGGCAGACTGACAGACAGTTGTAACATGTTTATCAAGGGTCATGTCATCAGTGACAATAAATCCCAGATTCCTAACGGATGACGTGAAGGTGATGTTGGCGTCGCCCACATTGATGTGATTGGGCATTAAACTAATTAAACGAAGGTAGTGCATACAACTATCCTAAGCGCAAGCACATACTCAGACAAATTTATAGTTCGCATGACCCTATATAAAATTTTTAAAATAAAACAGAAATAATTACCTTGCTATAACATCGGTCAGATTTCTGAAACTGGAAAAAGAAGTTCCTGATACCACGATGTGCCGCTCATGTCGTCTGAAGAGTCAGGCACGTGACACCGGTCAGCTTGTCAAAAGTCTTCGCCTCTGTAGCAGACTGTTCTCAGCAGACGACTCACTGAAAGACAAACACGAGGGTAGCATCAATGTCCAACATAAAGACTGCATCAGGCCGCTCCCTGGTTATCGCCACTAACCGCGAGGATGCCGTCGATGCCAGGCATTAAACCTGTGCAGCAGGCCGCTCCCTCGTGAAGGCTACTAACCCCGGTAACGAGCAAATCTCCCTGGCCTGTTTTTTTTTTTTTTTTAATACGCGTGAGGAACCATCTGGCAGAGGCGTCTTCAAAAGCAGGCACATGTTTCAAGAGGCAGTCGAAACTTCTCGGCTCCTACGCACAGATGTGTTTGTGTGTGTGGGGGGGGGGGAAGTGGATTGTACGTGTATAGATGCGTGTAGGGAAGGGAGGGCGAGGGGTAAACGCTTGCTGGATAAAGCCAGAAACGACCGCTACGTTATGGAAGCGAGGATGCGGATGGAAAGGAGAGACATGGGTGGTTTCTTAACGAAAGCAGTAATGTGATGGCGATGATAGCGATCTATCTGCGATACTGGCGGTGCTGAGATAAGGAGAATAGTGTGCTGCATCCTAGGAGATAATAAGGATCTGCAACTCTGTGGATGTGCCGAAGATCACATCACTTTCCATAGCTCTTGAAAAGAAAGCCTGCGCCCTTCATTTTCTCTATCTCCCTTTTTGTCTTTTTTGTTTTTCTCAGTTAAGACTTACTATTATTAGTAAACACTCAAACTTCCAACGCTTTAATATGACTTGCAGAAGCATCATCGAGGAAGCCAAGACAGAGTGAGAAAGACACAAATACGTACACGGAAATAGACTGACTAGCAAGCAAGTAGAAAATAGAAAAAGTCAGAAAGGATAGGGGAGAAAAATAAAAATCAACTAAAGAGCGTAGATATGGCACCTAAACATTTCATAGAAGACCAACACAATATTCAAAAATTTAACCAAAAACAAGTTAATAATTACTTCTAAAAAGAGGCGCTAGAGCATCAGCTAAGATAACAGATGGAAAACCGAAAAATGATTTCTTGATACCAAAACTTTGGTGTATTTGCTCACTGTCAACTCTTCCCTTTTCACATGGCGTGTGTCACTGATATCGACTGGAGTGTCAGGAAGCTAAGGCCGTCAACACGTCAAAAGTCGTCGCTGTTGTCGCAGACCCCTCTGAGTAAACTTCACATTCGAAGACGAGGGCTCCGTTAATGTCGGACATTAAGATTGTGCATCAGGCCGCTCCCTGATTATAGCCATTGCAGACGATAATGGGCTAATCTCCGAGGCCCGTTTCTCGTACAAGGAACCATCTGCCATGGACGTCTCCAAAAGCAAGCAGGTGTTTGAAGAAACAATTGCAGCTTGTGAAACTTCTTGGACCACACGCGCGTGCATCTGTTTGACTGTTTGAGGAGATGGGCCGCTACACACCCACATTTTGTCGTCATCTTATTTTTTGACGTCAGCGCCTTGAGCTGTTCACAGGCCAGAATTTGGCGCTATACAAGCCAACATTATTATTATTATTATTATTATTATTATTATTATTATGTGTGTGCGTATGGCTATGTTTGAGGGCACCTGTATATGTGTGTGTGGATGCGTGTTTCGGGTAAGGGGGCTGTACGGGTGGATACGGGGGTGTCTAACAGACTTCCTGAAGAGTGGGAGACTGCCGCTGAATATTGGAATCAAGGCGATGAGAAAGAAAGATGAAACTGCTGCACGATATTGCTTATATAACGGCGATTGTGGGGATCTATTGGTAATACTGGAAATATACCAGAACAACATTGGAGGTATAGTGGCAATACTGGCTACATACCTGCGATACTGGCGATACACACATGTCAGTCCTAGTGCTGGCGTGATGCATCATGGGAGGTAATAAGGGTCTGTAACAATGTCGGCACTCAGAAGATTCCAGTACTCTTCATGGCTCCCAACAAGCAAGCTTCCTTTCCTTATCTCTTTTCTTTCCTCTCTCACACTCTGTTTTTCTGTCTGTCTCTCTCAGTTTAGACTTACCTTTAGACTTACTATTATGATCATCCTTATCGTTATCATCATCAAACGATGCACAGTTTTAACATCCATCACATCCATCTCAATCATAAATTTAAAGAATTGGTGGGATTGAATTTTTTCTAATGATTGGGTAAAGCTGAGTGAATACTATGTCCCATTCTCGAGATATATAAACAGATATACAGTCATTACCATGTACAGACGACTGTCAAAATCGGGACCTCGAGATATGGCTAGCTTACATATATTCCCAGGTATCTGGGCTGGGGCCTAAACAATGAATACATATCATGGACTATGACCTGTGACCTCTTTCTGTGTATGGTGATGTACGTGGCCGTGTGCTTCGAGAATAAAACGGAGAGTATTCAGCCAGAAAGAAAAGCTATTTTGCACTGAACGTTACTCAAATCTTTAAAGAAATAAGTTGCACTCCAATAGTCCTTAAGACATCCACTTGACCAGCTAATTTCTTCTAAAAAGGAGTTTTCAATCTCTATACTGCGTCATCTTTTCTTTTTAGTCTTGTGTAGCATTTTGTGAAAGGTAACTGTTGCACGCTTCATTAAATATTACAGGCTGGCAGTTGGTTTTATCAGAAAAAAACTGTGTTATTGTATTATTTTAAGTATTGGAGGGCATAACCATCCACTATTTGAACTTCGAATGCAGCCTAATCAGTCCTGCAGAGTTTTCATCCAGCAGAACACGTCATGAAGTCATATTCCACACATCTGTAGCATGCTTTTCTTTGATATAGTTGTGATATGTGTAGCATCTTAGTGAGTAATTATATACTTGAACTATCAGTCATCGTTGCTGTAAATCTGGTTTACAATCAAACAGGGTAATCTGACAAAAATAGCCAACGTTGACGAATAGACCTGAGAAAATGGTCAGAAAATTACCCCCATAGTTTTTGCAATCCAGTATCCAAAATTACTGATTACCCGCAGAGGATAATCTGTAAAATGACGAGGAAAGAGTGCTCCAAAAGTTGATGCAGTTCTTTCTGCACTTTGCTGTTCGTAGTGATTATGATTTGCTTAATAGAAAGTGATGTCAAGAATAGCTTCTGAAATGGCAGATTTGGCAGGTTTCTTTTTTTTCCCTTGGACTCAAGACAGCAATCATTCTGCACTGAAGGAATTCTTAATAGTTTAAACACAGAGCTTATGTGCCGCAGTAGCCATTGAGTTCACTAACAGCTATGTGGCTTCTGGTTCTAAAGGCTCCTGCTCACTAGGTGGAGGCGGAAATCGCTTTGAAAATAAAATTTTAATTTAATTTTTTTTCTTTTCACTTCTTCATATCTCTCTCTCTCTCTCTATGCCTGCCTGCCTGACTGTCTGCGTGTCTTAGTCTAAAGAGCTATCGCGAGCTTTTCTGTTTTACTTGCAATTTCAGAATAGAAGACTGCTAAAAATAAAAGATTTTGGGGGGGTTAGCTCTCCACAAATGTAGCATTAAAGGACAAAGCGAGCGCAACATTTTTTCTGTATGATCGGGTTAGGTTTGTTTTAAAATAATCATTCCCAAAATATGAGTACATACTTATCCTTCATTTTAAAGATATAAAGATTGGAACTTTATTTAGAAGCTTCAAATGAAGTTAAAAATAATTAAATGGTCCAAACTGAATTCATTCAACAGACTGGTAAGTCAATCAGATCAAAATTTAATGGGCAACAATAGTTACGACTGACTGCTGATAAGGATTTTTACAATTAAAATTATAATGATAGTTTGAAACATGTTCATCGATGTAAAAACTTATTTCTTCCTCATTTAGCTGCATACAAAATTCTATTTACTTACTGATACTCGCACGTGTTCCTGCTTAAGCTCCTTATTGTTATCAGCCTCAATTATTTTTCTTTTTCCTTTTGTAGCTGTTTCGATCACACACATCAATGGTGACCTCACACAGTCAGTTGTCTTTAGCATTATTCTGGATAAAGATACCACTCATGATGTGTTTGTGACTGTTACTTGTAGACTAGAGGGTGTAGAAACCGTCGATGTTGCCTATAGTGTGTTTGATCTACCAGCAGTCGTAGTTGGTTTTAACATCTCGTGTTTTTGTATAGTAAGCACTGATTTCTTTGCTTTACTGAAAGTCCAAGACTTGCTTGTACTGTATAAGTGACTGGATAACAATCTATTTTGAAATGTTTTGAGCAAATTTATGAGTACAGTGTGGGGACGAAGTTCGCATGGCACGTTTGAACAAAGCATAGACCTGTATATGCACATCTCTGAACAAAGTTAGTCCACTGGCGTTTGCTGCCATTATCTTTAGGATTTCCTTAATGAGTACAAACTCCTTCTCAGTGTCGAAGAGAACATTCAGCAACAGCACCATGTGTCCTGGTCAGTTTTCTTTTACCGAGGATTGCGTCTTTTCTCTTCGACTTCAGCTTTTGCAAACGGTGCTATTTTTATAAATACGTTGGTTTCGTCACTTCCTGTTTTCTGACAAATCCAGGTGTGCTTAAGAGAAAAATATTAATATAAAATCTCTCATGCGTCTTTGTCATAAAATACCACCGGAACATGTTTTGTGATAGTTTGTGCTTTATTTCCAGTGATTTTTGCTGAGCGTTCGCGTTGTCCTTTAAAGAGCAGCTAAAAGAGCAGTTGGCTGTCCATGCTCGGAATTGACTGTAGTTTTTTAAGTGAAGCACGATATTCCTGTAGGATTTCCAAGAAAGGAAAAAGGAAAGTAGAATAATTCAGACATCCTACTTCAACACAGTCTTGTTTTTCATTGACTGCAGACCTGCCATTTAGCCATTCCTGCTGTCCGTTAGCTACCAGACTATGCTGTGGTTCAGGCGAATCTATAATAGGAATCGTATTGCCTGTTTCGTCCTCTCTCTCACCCAGGTATATACATATATACTGTGGCGCTCACTGGGTTCTAATATGGTGCAAGACATTCGCGTTAAATAAACAATATATAAATATATATAAACGCAGACGAGCACACACAAATACGAAAGGGGTGTTATGTAGTATGTCTTGAACGGCTAACCCGATCACTCAACAAAAATGGCTGGAAACAGAGCATAAAGTATCACAAAAGCATATTCCGCTGCTATTTTATGACAAAGAGGCATAAGAGATTTTATATTAATATTTTTCTCTTAAACCTGGAAGATCAAGCACCAGATATACAACATCGACAGTTTCTACACCGTCTGGTCTACAAGTAACATCGTGTGACAGTCACAAACACATCATCATCAGTCGTATCTTTATCCAGCACAATACTAAAAACAGCTGACAGTGTGAGGGCACCATTGATGTGCGTAATCGAAACAGCTAAAAAAGAAAAAAAACGAATTGAGGAGCTTAAACGGGAACACGTGCGAGTCTCAGTAAGTAAATAGAAAATTTTGCGTGCAGCTAAATAAGGAAGAAATATGTTTTTACATCGATAAACATGTTTCAAGCTATTGTTATATTTTTAATTGTAAAAAATCCTTATCAGCAGTCAGTTGTAACTATAAAATAAAAATGCTATGCTTGAAACCATTAAATAAAAAAATTACGGGAGTTTATCTTAGACAAACACTTTTGAAATGTGTTTATATTTTATTAACAATAATAATACACATGGGAAAATTAACTCAAATGCGCCCACTTAGTAACAGACAATCAGTAATAATACAACGTAGACTGCAATGTCTGTGATTGCAATGGAAATTTTGATCTCATTGACTTACCAGTCTGTTAAATGAATTCAGATTTGCCCATTTAATTTTTTTAACTTCATTCGAAGCTTCTAAATAAAGTTCCAGTCTGTAGGGCTGTATTCCGAATTCAGCTGTTTCATTTTTGGGGCAAAAAAAATCGCTTCTTGAACATGACAATCTGAGTGATGTTTCTTCATTTGACTTGAAGACATGCACCCTCGCTGTTACAAATACTCAGGATGCGTAAGAGAACCTCCAGTACAGGAGATAAATTTTTCCGGCTTTCCTAGTGGCAGATGAGAATGCTGAGGTTTGAAGGCTTATATCTTTAAAATTAAGCGTAATAATGTACTCATATTTTGGGAATTATTATTTTAAAACAAACTTAACCTGATCATTAAGAAAAAATGTTGCACTCGATTTGTCCTTTAAGGGTCGTAGAAACAAGTCGCAAATGCGATCACGGTGCATTATCGCTTTCTATGAACGTTCTCAGATCCTCGCAAAGAGAGGATATCAGGAAATTTTCATCAGTCATTTTCTGCTGCCTGCTGTAAACGCAGCGTCAAGTCATTCTGCAACTCCTCAGGTGTGAGTGAGCCAATAAAATTACAAATACTTCACAAACTTTAACGAGATTCGATGTAAGTCTTGCCTCGTACATCTGCCAAACGGACCAACGCAGCTGCTAGCCGTTAAAAACCCTGAAAACGTTCGACACCAGACGCCAGACACCAGGCGCCACTCATCATCAAAACTGCTGTTTACAAAACTTGTCCTGATCGTTTCACACTCCAGACCTACGGCGCTGTCATCTTCACCTTACCAAAGGTACGTGTTTCTGTGTTAGTGCTGCAAAACAGTGGAACTATTTTCCCTTCCATATCCGCCAGCTACCCACTATTGAATCCTTTAAGCGTGCACTAAAAACACACATGTTTCCTAAGAATTACTTCTTACACCAATCAAGATAGTTGCCAATACTTGTGATCATAGTCTGGTGAATAGTCTGCCTACTCGTCTTTCTCTACAGAATTATTACACTCTTTATTTTTACTGCTTGTTCTCCGATTCCCCTTTGCGTCTTCTTTGTCTGTCTCTTGTTACTTGTCCTTCGTGAGCGTGATTATGCGCTATATAAATCACATTTTATTATTATTTTGTTCTTTAAAAACTAACACTCTTGTCTTAAAGCTTGAAAACGTTATGACACTCTAGTTCCATTTTGTGCTTGCTGAGTTCCCGAGTGCAAACTAAGTCATCACGGGACACTTCTAGAAACTTCTGCATGTCCACGAGGAGTCATATTTTCGGACCTTTTACACTTCGTTGTTGCATTTTTTTCTTTCCCAAACTTTTTTTTACATTTTTAGAAAACTGTTACAATAGCTAGGTGTAGCGCAGAAACCAGTCAGCTGTTCATTGCACTTTTCTATCCATTCTTCGTACATTTTTAAATGCTTGTCATATTCGTGCCTACAAGACAAAAACAAGAAGGAAGAGTAAGAGGAAAAAAGGAGCTGTCAGGAAAAAGAGGAAGGAGGAGAGTGATGAACGAAGAGCATGAAACAAAGAGAGTTATCTTCAATGAATGATTGAGTAAAAGCTCAGCGTGCGGTTTCTATGTCTATTGAATTTTTCTTGGTTTTTGTTTGCTTGTTTGTTTACTCGTTTTTAACATCATTACATATCTCCTGAGTGTATCGAAATTTTACAATTTAAAAAAAAAACATGAACATTAGAAGTCTTTGCATGATGGTGGCTAAAGCTCTTCTGTAGACCTGAAACTCCTTGTCTAGAGGCTGCGACGGCCTGTGGCGTAAACCCATCTCGCATTTCCCTTGCTAACGCAATAGATTTCCAGAAAAATAGTGATTTAATAGTTAAAGACAAAATTCAATAAATAAAAATAAATGTTAATAGCTAAAACTTTAAAAGTCTTATCATGGGAGGTAAAGGTGCTGAATGGAGACTCTACCTTCTGCATGCTACTCCCTAGAACGGTAAATAGCTTGCTGCCCATACGGACAACATGCCCCTGGTGCCTCGTTATAATTCCTTCAGAAACTTAGTGTCATAAGAAACCTGCCTTTTGAAGAGGTTTTGGCCTTGTAATTAAAGTGGGTGAAATGAAGAACAGGCAAAAATGCCTTCAGGCCGTTGTAGAATAGAACGATTTTTTAAGAAAAAGAAAAAAAACAGTTTCTGGCAAACGTTGTTCCATATCTTAACATACTGTTTACTTCAGCAGCCAGTTATCTAAGAGCTTTCGTAAGAGCTGCTTGACAAGGGTGTTTGAAATAAGGAGCAGAGCACTGGCAGCGTATCGGCGAGAGAAAATCGGAAAGTAAACAATCACAAGCTCCTCGCGTTTTAACAGGCTCGTGGAAAGAACATCGAGGAAGTAAAAAGGAGAGTGGACAAATATAGACACACGGAAATAGACTAGCAAACAAACAGACAATAGAGACAGGGAGGGAGATGTGGATGGGAAAGCGGAAAAAACGTCAGCTACAAAAGAACAGACTAAGATACGCTAAAAGGGAGAGACAGACTGAGATACTGAGAAGCAGATACAGAGACATGAAACAGAGCAACATATATATATAGAGAGAGAGAGAGAAATAAAAGGGTAAAGGAGACTGGAGCGGAGAGAGCAGACAGACACAGACACACGGAGGCGCGCATATGCGGAAATACAGAAAGCGATATTGAAAGAGTGTTTGAGAGAAAGAGAGAGGCGATGAGAGAAGCAATATAACTTCAAAAGCAGCGCAGAAATGTGGGAGCCATCCACTGAATGCGTGTAAAGCGGCGTTGAAAGACTAATGTAAACATATTTGCGCTGCAGGAAGCGGTCCTCCCTCGCGCAGCATGCTGGGAAGTTCTTTGACCTCCGGCCGCCAATGCATCTTGTCTCAAGCGCGCCGTCGACATCCAGCCTCCTGGCGGTCGATGCTGCGAAAACCGGGCTGCCGTGTGACAAGCCGGCGACAGGTAGTGACAGAACTTATCACGGGAATGCCTTGATGAAATGCATAATTTCCACTGCTAAACTTATTTCGGTGTTTCGTTCTTCTGTGTAAGGTCTTGTTACTAGTACTAGAAACACCCACCAGACCCCGATCTCCTACATACAAAAAGAGAGAGAGAAAGAGAAATAAAAGGGGGCACGAACAAAGAAAAAGAGATCCAATACAACCTTTAAGTTTTTTAACTTCATTTAAACTGTAAGCCCATGAATAGTCTTCTTCAGCAAAATGCACAATTCCTATTAGAGTTTTGCTCCGTCCTTTTCGTCCCCCTCCCTCTCTTTTCACACCATTTCCCCCCATATATTTTCTTCTGTTTTCCTCGCTCCACTGTATGCAAGGGAATAATATACAAATGACGTGCAAGCACTGATTTTAAACTAATGGACAAATAAAGCCTGGATGACTGCTTGATGCGACAATAAGCCGCCCGAACTGCAACTGTCTTTAGGATGACCTGCGACTGCACAATCGTTTGTTCGTTTGTTTTGTATTTGTTTGTTTGATTTTGTTGTTTTTATTTTGTGTTGTCAGCTTTCCATTTTGTTTTTGAATTGCCTTAGCTCTTTAATTTCAAATTTGAACAGACAGTTATCAATCGAGGCTTGTATTCATCATCATTCTTTGTTACTCCTCGAGGAGCGTAGGGCCGCAAAAACACCTCGCCAGCGGACCCGGTTTTGGGCAGCCACCCCCTCAGTTGGGCCCATGTGGTTTCGACATCCTTTGCCTCGCTCTTTACTGATCTTCTCCAAGTCTGTTTTGTCCTCCCAACTCTGGCATTCTGGTCAATTCTTTTCCACAGGCAGCTATTGGAGATCTTTTCAGGCCATCGTATTCCCAAAATATGGCGAAGGCATCTGTTAGTAAAGGTCTGGAGCTTGTTGTTGATGGTGTTTGTCGCTCTCCAGGTTTCAGAACCATACAGTAGGACTGCCTTCACACTGGTGATGAAGATGCGGGTCTTACTGGGGAGGGATAATGCTCGTGAGTTCCAGATGGGGAGTAGGCTGTTAAAAGCATGCCTGGCCTTGTTTATGTGGCTTCTGATGTTGTCATCCGCTCCACCGTCCTTGCTGACGATGCTCCCCAGATATATGAAGCGGTCTGTTTCTAGGATGTTCTCTACTTAAAGATGGATTGGAATATGCTGCTTGTTGTTGATTTTCAGCACTTCGGTCTTCTTTCTGTTGATCTTTAAGCACTGTATTGATGAACCATTTTTACCCAGCGTGGTTGTGTTACCCCGGCTGGGTAGGTTACCTAATCACCGGGAACTGCTGAGCTCCCGTATTCGTGGCCCCGAGGTAAGCTGACCCAAGCCGCCTTCTTAGACTGTAATTTATAGCATGGCGCCATTTGCGATAAAAGAGATCTTGCCTGATAACAATGGCGGAGATCGTGTTTGATCATACCAAACAGAAGCGAAGGCAGAATGTTTCGATACCTTATAAATGAACTAGAGAAAGATTGTTTTCGGAGTTTTTACAACTTGCTTAGTAAATACATTTTTACTGACTTTATAATCTGAGACCACCAGACGCCACCAAAAAAACTAAACATTTCAGTCGACATATTTCTTTAGCTTTTTCCCCTCTAGGCTCATTTTGATTCCAAGTTAAACCACATATTTTTGTTGCGTTATAATTGCACAAAGGGCAAAATTTGGTCAAAGTGAATACATTAAGATTTCTGCAGTTTTTAAAGGCTTAAGTTAGAAATATTATTTTCAGGCTTTGCTGAGCAGCAGCATCGTTTTCTAGAATCCCCGCTAGGTCAGTCGCTCAGTTAACTCCGCTTGCTGAGTGGCTCAAGAGTTAAAAAATTGTCATGATAATATTATCTTAACCCAGTAAGGCATTTTTAACCGTGGGTTATATTGCTTTTGCCTATAACTACGAGCTCTCTTCATGTTTCATGCTGATTTATTGACATTACATGATGATTGCATGGGCCTTAACTAAAGTCTGTTATAGGTGCACGCGCAGTCTCGACAGTAGTCACAGATCAGTGCCTACAAAATAAGGTTTAAATTCACGTAGTCTCTGTCATCTCTGCCTAGAAACCATGCGACCTCAACAACAGCTAACAAGACTTCTCAAACCTTTTATATCGTAACATTTGAATTCTCGTCCTCGATTCTACATAATAGGATGATTTTTTTTTTTGTTCTGCATTTTCTTTAACATTTATTGCGTTAATTTTCATCCTCACCTTGATTTGAAATTTTTCAAAGAAACAGCCTCAGCTCCTGATAGAGGTCTTTAAAGAGATATGACGAAATGTATGTGCGACATTTCGGGGGAGGAGCAGAAAAGTAACAATAACTGCCGAGGAGGACAGTTTCATACAATGATGGTTATCGTTGCACTCGTGATACAGGCAGTGCACAAAACACCGGTATTTTTCATATAGATATCAGCTATCGCTGAGCAGAATTAATTCTACAAACACCGGCTTAACTGGGTAAGGTGTAAGCACTCAGGTTGCGGAAGAGTGGTATGGGTTTTGAACATGTGTGTCTCAGTTTCTAATTACATGTAATTGCATTCGATTTTTTAATTTGTTTTCACACCTTTACCTTTTCCTGCTACAACACACGTACGCACGCACGCGCGCGCGCACACACACAAACACACATTTGTACACACACTCTCTCACGCTGGTGTTCACGTGCATGCGTGATTTAGTAATAAACACAGCCAAACTGTCTTCCCTTTCATTATTTACTCAATTTTTATGGAAAAAAATAGTTTGTCACACCAGGATACCAGGTCTTGGTGGAGGCTTTGTCCATAGATTCATTGCCATAGCAACTAGATCTCCATCAGTTATCATACAGATCAGCATACTAATACACCTTCAACTATAAAGACAAATATTTACTGAAGCATGTCAACAAAATGAAAAACTGTCTGAATGCGCAACGGATAACGGTTTGACAATAAACAGAAATGAATGAAGAGAAGAGGAGAAAAGAGAGACCTACTGAGGTCGGCAGTAAGGACGCAGTCCTATCACTCATCCCTTTAACCTGTCGTCTTTATCAAGACCATAACGATGTCACAGGGGTATGACCATAGGAGCAGAGAACTGCAGATGGTTTGCAGTGTCTCGCGATCAGCATGCTTAATGTTAATGCCTTATACTTGCGGGTAGCTGTTGATGTCGTATAATTACTGCCCAAACTTAATGCTTTAGGAGTATTTAGTAAGGTAGATAATAAGTAATAGATTGCACGTTGAAGTCTTGTCCGCACTTACAGGCTTGAAACCACACAGCTCCACCAACCGAGGGAGTAGGTTTGGGGGGCACTTTAGTACACCGTCTTATCGTATTATTAACATAAGAAAAAAAATGGGTTGAATGATGAAGTTTACAACTGCATATCACAATATAAGGGAAATAAGAATGGGTATTATAAGATCATGTTAATTGGGAGATGTCCTCTCGCTCTAGTAACTATTTAATCCCACAAAAGTCATTAAATACGTAGCTTCTGATGCCTGCATTTGGTCAGATCTCACTTCTTAAAATAGAAGAGATGACCAGATTATCATCTTTTGAATATGTCATTGGAAACTACACGGCTGGCTTAACCGTTGAGGGGGAATTATTTTAACTTTTAACGCACAGATCACGTGACTCTGAATCAAACGCATGAATGAACATAAATTTGCTGAAGTTGAATCCATGGATAGGAGTCCGTATTCCCAGCTTCAAATGTTGAATGCAGGTTTAAGTCAGGTTCGTCGTCTGTTTAGCTCCGATTTTAAAACAAGGCTGCTCTGCTGTTTTTCCCTAATCGGATGGTCCAATGGACCAACGATACTTAATCGCTTGTCATAGGTAACGAGAAAAGTAGGTGTTGGGTTCAGATCTCGTCTCTTCGTGCTGTTTTTTCCTGTACGTAGCACCGTTTTAATGGCTTGCTACTCCGTCACGATATAGTCTAAAATGCTGGATCGGCGTCAACACCAATCATTTCCCCCCTCCATTCCGCAATAATTATGGCTTTGCCTGTGGTCTGTAAAGACCATAGTTTTCGAGCAAGATTGTCACAGATGGAACAGGTGTCCGACAGCAGAATCGAATTCAAAAATGTAGGAAGTGCTCGTCGTCAGAGAGGTCGCTGCTGTCAGACGAACTCTCAGAACTGGATCCAGAGTCGAAACCTGAATCCGGTTTCCCGCGACAGACGTAACATCTGCGCTTGACATCTTTCCAGCACTCGCTACAGTAGCTCCACCCGCACTCAGGGGTAGGGCAGCGGATGAAGTCCTTCGCCTCGGGGTCCTTGCAGATGAGGCACGAGTCTTTCGACGCCTTAAAGAACTTCAGGCACCAGCACAGCCGTGGAAATTGCAGTCGCAATGAGTTGAGGACCCCTGTCGTCTGCATCAGCTTTCGCTCACGCACCTTCATTAGCAGTAAGTCAACATAAACAATGATTCACGACTTCAGCTCTTCAAACACTTCATATTTGTAAGGCTTTTAAAAGTTTGCTGTGCTTTGTTTTGTTTTGAGGTCTGTTTTGCTTTGTTTTGTTTTGAGGTCTGTTTTGATTTGTTTTGTTTTGAGGTCTGTTTTGATTTGTTTTGTTTTGAGGTCTTTTTTGCTTTTTGTTTTGAGGTCTGTTTTGATTTGTTTTGTTTAAGGGTTTCTTTATTTAGAGGTCATTTTGCGTTTTTAGTTTTGAGGGTTTTTTTATTTTTTTGGTTTGAGGGTTTGCTGTGTTTGTTCTGATGTTTGGTTTGCTTTTTTATTTAGAGGTTTTAGTTTTAGATTTGTGTTTTGAGTTTAATAAATACTGTTTTATGTTTGTTTAGTTTATCATGTTCGGTCTTACAAGTCTTGCCGAAAATCAAAATCACTATTAACGTTAAAATCTTTCTTGTTTTGAAGTTTAGAACTGACCTGTTTCCTTACACGGCGGCGCATCGCTTGGAGATATCCTTTGCGTTTTTTCAGCAGCTCATTGTAAAGAAACAGCACTCGTTTCTTCTCTCGTTTCCGGTAAAAGAAACTCGAGATGAGTCGACGCAGGCGCAGTCCGTAGGCTTCAAAGTACATGAGGAACCAGAGGCCCAAGTAGATGACCAGGATGAAGGCGTTCTGCTTAAGGTTCGGACGAGCAGCCTGCGAGTAGCATGTCGATATAACTGACACGAAATTAGCTTGTCTTGACAGAAGAAAACTTTAAAAAAAATAAGAACTCGGGTGTTCAGGATGGATCTCTGCCGATTATAGTGTTCCACCAAACACAAAAAACTGATTTTTTAAAATAAAACTTTTGATTGGATTTCGGCAGGTTGTCAACATGCAGCATCCTAGAAAAAATTTTAACGTGCAAAGTGTTTTGGAGAGAGGTAATTATTGTTCTAAGCATTCTAATGATAGGAAATATTTACCTTATAACCTTTGAGAACATGTTGAACTTATTCAGTATTCTGTCTTCGTTAACCAAGCTGACATGTGTTATTATTATTTTTTATTTTATTATTATTCCTTGTAGCACATGAAATCTGTTAAGACATACTTTCTTATTTGATTATTCATTTGTCATAGATGTCTGTGGTCCTTTTTGACCATTTGTTGTTATCAGTTCCCACGTGTTCAATGGCGACAAGAGTTAAACATTAACTGAATGGTCGGATAAGGGAAGCCATCCGTGAGACGAAAACAAACGAGCTTGTCAGACTCCTTCCATTTATAACTCATTGAAATGGATCTTGTCGTAAGCAGCTTTTGATGAGACCTGCCAGCAAAACCTGCAGCCACTATGATTTATGAGCGTCAAAGCGTGCTTGGATGCATAATATGAGAAATTCCATTTCTGCCTGTGTTCATTTGAAAAATTGGCGTAATTGAAAAAGCGTCCTGTTTGAAGAAATGCCCAAAAAATGAAAGCCATGACAATTTTTCAATATTTGAAGAGCACGCTTCAGAGGTCTGGATAATATGTGAAAGCACTGCAAACCGTGATTTAAAACAGGTCAACAGATGAACATCGCACGGCCAAGACAGACAAGTGTACGATAACAAGCACTGCAGACGCTGATATGTCAAGGTGCTATGCAAGTTCAATTGCATAGACATGAAGCTCAGATTCCTTTACTACCCCGGGGGAGGGGTGTACTTAAGAAACAGATGTATAACCGTAGCTTGGGATTTTCATTACCCCTACTCAATACCTGCAGCCTTAGTAAGCCCTATGTAGTCATAACTGTTTCTGCATGACCGGGGCATCTAGATTACAGGGCGAGTGATTAGGTCACGCCAGAATCACGCCTTGATCACCCCACATGGCTTATGATTATTACTGGCCCTTAAGGTCACCTTACCTCTATTTCCTAGCTACGGTCCGTCCAAGAAGAATATCTTTGCAGTGCTAAAACAAGCAAGAAATGCTTGTGGGTTAGGTGTGCATTTCGAAACTGCTAGAGGTAGCACATGGATCATGTTGTTGCGAAGCGGAACGTTTTCCGACCTGCGGCAGACAAGCGTGGTTTGTGGTGATGGTGTCCAGCTTGTGGTGGCTGTTGAACGATGTCAGAAACATGCGGACGATCTCTGCCATGAAACCTGTTCCATACACTGTTAACTGAACATGATTCTCTCCTGAAAGAAAAGATAAAGAAAAAGAAACTGTAAGATTTGGAGATCGTGTGCACATAGATAATGAAAGGAGTTTTCCCACATGTAAACAGGTTTCCCGCCCCCAACCTGCGAATCAAATGAATATTAGTTCCTTCTAGGCTTCTACTAATCTGTTCCTTCATTGCTTCCTTTCAGAAAAAAAGCAAGTAAAGAAAGGATAAAAGGAGCGAAATCATTCACAAAGCCGGGAGAGGGGGTTGTAACACTGGTTCAGCGGACCATAGCCATGCGCTCGGACTTGGGATTCTAACGGAAAGACTTTGCATTTCAAAACAAAACGACCAAAGTTATTTCCACGTAGTATCATTATTTGTGCATTCTCTCCCTTTCTTTCTGTTTTTCTCTAGTTTTTTCCTCTACAAGCGTGGGTATATGCGCGACGGGCAGGCGTTGTTTACTTCTATGACAGGAAAGGTTGCATGTTAATACCCTTTCTTGAATTTCAGATTTAGCAGCTCAGAGCAGATTATGTTCCTTTTCCTTAAGAACAGTCCGCGTGGTGTTTGTTGTGGCCCTTTCTCTAAGTGCAATGTTAAAAAAGGTGAGAAAGTGCGTCCTTACGGGACGGCCTCTGCACTTAAGCAACATCTTCACTTGATAAGTGACAACAGAACATGTTCCCCCCGAGAACAGCTTTTGTACTAGATGAACGCAGTATGCCCTATATCGTACTCTATTTGAATTAACTGTGATGGTCTCATGGGCTGTCAATTATACAATTTGGACTCTTATTTTCACCAAGATGTAAATAAATGTTTGTGAGTTTCGTAAAAATGAAGAATGAGCACTATGGCTTGTTCACAGCCTGCTTAGCACGACATTACACATTCAGTTCGTGGGTTCTGTAGAATAGTTATTTTAGTACGAATCTGAATAAAATGGTTGACTAAAAAGCTCTTCAACTGGTTGGAATATGACGCCACTGTCAGAGCATAATCGTAGAGACAGCACGATGATGCTCACAGCAGGCAATCAAAGAAATAAAGATTTTGTGCCCGTTTTAATACCTGCAAAGGATTGCCAGGTCAGATTACCTATGGAGGACGCAAGCAAAGCAGTGGATATCCCAACAAAGCTAACAAACTAGAAGTGTCAAATCTAAAGCAGAATTTCTCAATAATGTATTAAAGGAAACTTGTGTAAATCTCTAAGGAGGATAATAAGTGTTGGTATGTACTTAGCTCAAGTTCTATGCGTAACATGCGTGAGGCTTAAAAGAAAACGGAGTTTCGGCAAAATGGCAGAAATGTTAATCTGACCAACCAACAGAAGAATATCCAGAAGTTTAATTTGCTTCACTTGCAACTCCAATCACCCTTAACAAAGAGTAGATGTTAGGAGATAAATACAAAGGAATAAGGGAAGTATCAGACAGGAATTTGGGGAAAAACATTTGAAACATCTTAGAAGATGGCGAGAAAAGGATGCAAGAGGATCAGCCATGTTTACAAGTCTTTCTTCCTTAAGACAGCTTAGACTCACTACGCCTCCGTAATGAGAGGTTTATTCACTTCCACATTTCACAGTATGGTGGCATTTCGTTGGAAAAACAAAACATTTACTTCCCAAGGTCTAACACACAGGTGACAGTTCAGCAATAATGCAGAGCTTCCTTGGGCTTACACATACTTCCCGTCAGCACAAGCCCTTTGTAAAATCTCTCCCATCATAGGAGCCCTTTATATATTGCTGTTATCGAAATCAAAATAAATTGACAACTAAAATATGTTAACAAACCAAAACGTCGATCACTTTATTTTCACTTTTCACTAAGTACTTTTATGTTAATCCTTCGTATAAAAGTGTTTACTGACATCTTCGTTTTACGTATTCTAGCAAACTACGTGTTTCTAGAGGGTGGAAGGGCATCTGAAAAAAGATGACTAAGAAAAACAAAGATAAGAAAACAGCATTAGGCTAGAAAGCACTAAGGCAGACAAAGTCAGCAGCTGTTTATCGTCTTTATCTGTCCTGAGAAGCAAATGGAAACAGATTTTCGGACTGGTTTCCAGTATTTATGTTTTAAGCAAGCATTGTTGCAGCTCATCCAGATTATCTCTGACAGAAAAATTGTCCTCTAAGAAAACTCGATGACAGTATGTAGAGCAACTTATCGTTTTTCAGTCTTTCTCTTTCTCATAATCTCATGTTGAAAATGAGAAAGTAATGCCCCACTGAAGAAATGGATGCTAACCGGTTCATGATCCCAGGTAATGGAAACTAATTTCTGGCTAGGGAAACCTAAGGCGATTTTTTAGTTGGCGTACTTCGTAGGAAGAGGTAAATGAAGAACAGTGGCTACTTTTTTGGGAAATATATTCCGCTAACCGCGTGTCTTTACTGCACAGAAATAAACAATTCTGTTTATTTGTATGGCGATTCCTCCCTTCCCCTAACACTACTGAATGGAGGCTTTAGTCAAAACTCTGGTTGGGTACATTATTTTTTTCTCATAGCTGGGTAAAGTTCTTGAGATGCACGCCTATAAACACCACCATGCTTAAAGCAATATGTCAGGTCAAGGCACACAGGGTGGAGGAATATGGGGCGCTAACAGAGGAATTCACCCCAAAGATAGCCCGCAGTGTCTGAAGAACAAATCAAATTCAGGAAAATGTAAATGACAACTAAAATTATGCATTAAAGGCTTAATAATTAATAAAGAATAGAGTCAGGTTTCTTTACAAAGAAATACACTTTTAAGAAATTCTAAGCCGTTACGTCGTGCATAATATATGCGCTTTTCTACAACAAATTATACAGCGTTGCCTTGATGATGTAGAAGGGCTTACATGAGTAATTAAATACTTCGATTGGTCATAAGTTTTGGAGCCCTGTATAGGATTAATTCCCCTCGTGACTCCAAAGAGGAAACTGGAGTACCCGGCGAAAACCATCGATGGTCAGCCCTGAGATCAGGTGCCAAATCCCAAGAGAGGAGTATGGGGGCCAATATTCAAACTCACAACACCCCATTGTCACTGTCGTGGCGACAGACACCATTGCACCACCAACCGCCAACGGTGTCGTTCAAAGAAATGAAAACCAATAGCTGACACTTCTGACAAGACGTGTGACAGTAATCAGAACAACTCATCGTTTCACAGTCAGCTAGGACTAAGCCACAAATGTTCACCCGAAATACCAGAAATACCAATGAACACAGTCATTTTCAACAGCAGTGATAAAGACGGAGTTAAAACGGAGTTACAGATGAACTTAAAACTCGAATATTAACATTATAGTGAACTGCTCGTTACGTGTTCAGCTTTGTATAATTTTTTTACAGCCATATATTTGCTCATTCGTTTGTTTGTTTATTTAATTGGTTGTCTTGTGTATCGCAGAAACACTGGCCTTTGAACCTGCCAACACACCAGAGCGGAGGCACGATTTGTCCTTATCCTATATTTCAGATGGTGCTGAAAGTTAGAAACATGGACATCAGCAGGCAGGATGAGGAAAGGAGAAAAGCAGGACGGTTCAATGGTAAGCGTTTACGACCTTGCTAGGCGAACAACGAAAATTTAAAGGTTTAAATATGTAACAAAACACATCGTGGGACTGAAAATAAAGGTCATGCAAACAGACAAACAAACGAACCAACCTCGCTGATGGTATTCGATCTTGCTGTGTCGTGTGATGATATCGAGGACGTAGGCAAGAATATAGTCGACATACATTATGATGCCGCTGAGAACCAGGCGGAACAGCAGCCGGGAGGTCCCTCTGCCCAGATGGGCTTTTTCGCGTTTAATGAGCGTGAGACTTGACGGGAAAATGAGGTTTTGTTTCTCAGCCTTCTTGAGAGGAAGTAGCTTCATCTTGCCAGCAGCTTTTCGACGGGCGTCAATTCTGTAAACGCCAGTTCTCTATCTTTATTTACTGTTCTACTACTTTTTGGTCTAGATGTTTTAAAGCAAATGCAGATGGTCAAGAAAGTGAGCATACACTAAGAATGAAACAAATCTGTGACGTTTCTCTGAGTATCACCAGCATATAATCTGCGTATACCCCTATCCATCACGCAGCAACCCAAGCACGGACATATATATATATACAATAATATCTTAGATAGTAAAAATTGACTATTTATGTTTAACCCAGATGCTGTTGTCCCGTCGATTATTCATTTCTACACAAATGGTATACGAAAATAATGTACAAGAGCAATTTCAACCCGCAACGCACATACGGAAACACATGCGTGCTCACACGCACAAATATATATATATATATATGTATGCGTGCCCAAAACATACACATGCATACATAGGTGTGGTGTTATATTGCCTTTGTGTATCTGTGAGTTTTGTACGTGTTTGTATTGGGTTGCATTTAATAAATTTCGACATGTCTTGTTGCAAAGGCCGTCACTAAAGACATTTCACCCAAATTTTAAACAACTACGGTCGTATCCCTCTCAAAATGGATTCCTTTTTCGTATGTATGGACAACATGTTAGTGTGACTTCTAATTTAGCCCTGGTCGCCTTAAGAAAGACAAGTTAACAACCCCACAAACCATTCATCTACAATTACTACCGCAGCTGTTGTTTGGTCGCTGTGAGATGTAGTCCCATGTTGGAGTAAGCGGAGAATTCAGCATCAATAGTCCTAGCAATAACTTGGTGGAGAGGCACCGTCCATATTTCATCGTTCAACACAACGCTAGCTTCCTCAGACCAGCAGCTTGCAATGCAATCTTGGTCTGCGGCGCACGGCTGTTAGGGTGACATGGCACCGGCCAGGCTGAATCATAATATCTGTCAAGGGTCTCTTCGGGTGTTTGTTCCCAGAAACAAATATCTGGCTCTGGGACCATGATGGATGTGTACTGGAGATATTTAAATACTAGGCCAAGACCGTAAACAACTTATTACTAGCATACAGGACTTTTTAATCCAGAATAATTAGCCTGCGACAACATTTTTGAGGCCAGCCAGGTGAACTCTGAAAAAATTGATCAAAAGATTTTTTTTAAATCATTCTTATTTCAATAGTAAATGGCTGGAATATGAGTCTGTCAAAACGCACTGAAGAATTCTGGGCTTTTCTTTTTTTTTTTTTTTTTTGGTAAGCGGAGGTTGGGAAGTGCTAATAAAACAAACAATAAGAACACGTCAGAAAAGCAGTCATTTTATTAAATTTCTCGAAAATAGTTTTTCTTCCTTGCGAGTTTGATTTTGGTGCGTTAGGGCTATAAATGGCGTTATTTGCATTTGATCTGTTCTTTAATAATCATGAGGTCAGCGCTTTGAAGCTCACGTAGCGCGAGAACTCGTCGATAAAGATGATCGTAAACCATCTTTTCATATGCCGATCACATGATTCTTACATCCGTCTAACCCAGCCATGGTCATGTGTTCTCGGGATGAGGGGTGCAGCTGCTAGGCAGGTCATGAACTTGTTGCACTTTTGAGCTAAGTTCGTGCATCCCTCCCTGCACTCATGCCTCCTCCCACTGTTACCCTGCAGTCTGCCGTGGTAGCAAGCAGCGTGTTGCTACATGATATGCTCTCTTTTGTTTTCTTATTTCTTTTGCCGTCAGGTCGGAAATTCATGCTGGGCCATTTACAGGCTGGTTACGTCTCTGCCCTGCGTTCCACGACGAGTGTATACGCCATGGGCACATATTAGAATGGGCCAGTAGAGTCTGTTACATCCATGACACGATGCTATTTACAAAAAGGGAAAGCGGATAGTCTAGAGAAGCAGCGCCTGAAACCTGAAGGTCGGTTCGATACCCAGTGTGACGCAGCTTACTTCTTCCAGCTGATCCAGCTGTGGGTGGGTACCTCACTCCGTAGAGGGTTATGGGAAGATAAGTCCAGCGAGGGTGAGGGACGGGCACCGCCCTCAAAATAAAACTTGCCCCCGAGGTAACTAAGGACTCGCTGACCAATGAATGTGAGGTCATGGGACTATCTTCACCTTTTATAGTTATCGGCTTGAGTATCCGTACGTGGGTTAGGCTTTACATTGAATGCACAGCTTCCGCAGCTGTTCCCCCGTCTCATCAGATCGTTTTACAGAGAGAGAGAGAGGACACAGAATGACAGCATCTTGAGCGTCTTGTTGACAGCTCAAAGCAAAATTTCACACACCATCGATGCTCTTAACCTGAAGATGGACAGGTCTTTAGAGACACAAAGTCACAGTCTAAGTGTGGGTGCACACAGATTTGCTGTCGTATCCAGCGTCATTTTCAATACCGAAGATACGCGACTTTCACAACATTTGCTACTCATTAAGAAATTAATAAACCTACTTGCGAAAATAGTACGTCAGGTAGACGTTGTCGTGCTGGAATTTGGTCAGATAACCCTTGTGGTACGAGTAGGCCTGCTTGAAGATAAGCAGGAAGGTGAAGGCAAGCAATCGCTTGACCAGCAGCATAAAATACTCCACCCACTGCGCCTTCGACTCAAACTCGTTCATCGCTCCCTTTCGGATCTCTTGGGCTGTCATCGCGGTTTCATCAGTTGAGGACATGACTAATTTGTACTGAAGGCGAACCTAGCATGAGAGGGTTAAAAACAAAGCCAGTCAAACCAGACTTCTTAGAAAATATAAACAGTTTTTAGTAGGTCAACATTGTCTCTATCTTTCTTTCTTTCTTTCTTTCTTTCTTTCTTTCTTTCTTTCTTTCTTTCTTTCTTTCTTTCTTTCTTTCTTTCTTTCTTTCTTTCTTTCTTTTCTCCCTTCCTTACACTCTTTTTAACTATTTGTCTTCTCTCTGTTTACTCCCCCCTAGACATTTGTATGTGGTCGAGCTGTGTGAATGTGGATGTAAGGTCAAAAGTCGTGAACAGGATAGATAGATAGATAGATAGATAGATAGATAGATAGATAGATAGATAGATAGATAGATAGATAGATAGATAGATAGATAGATAGATAGATAGATAGATAGATAGGCTGGCAAGGAGAGTAAGAAGAATGTCAAGAAAATCCAGCGGACAAAAGGATGCATAACTTGCTGGGGGCGCGGTTAGAGAAAGGGGCGGTAACCGTGCACCTTCATGCCATGGGCGATTTCGACGATCATGTCGCGCGCGGCGATAAACGTTTCGCCCAGCCCCGGGTCCACCATTGTGGAGGAGTCGCAGTCCAGGCCCAGGGCGCCGGGTACGATTCGCACCAACTCGCAGAAGAAGGTCATCTTGAGAGGCAGACACAGCACGTACCCCAACACCCACAGGGCGTCCATGCAGCGCTTCTCCAGGTCGCCAAACCAGTTTCTACAAGGTCGAACCACGAACCACGTCAATGAAAGAAACACGTAAAACCAATGAGCCTCGTCAAAGCGAGAACCAGGTCAAACCGCAAACCACATCAAACCAAGAATCATATCAAAACACTAACTGGCTGTTTATTTATGTCTGTATACTCGAGCTACGTGGTGCAGCGAGCCTCAAACAGAGGCACCTTGCTTTGTGAGCGCTTGGTGTGAGATGTTCAGCCCTTCATCGACCACACCCAACTAAAAAAAAAAACAACATTTTTTCCAACATCACTTGTTTCTTCAAAACAGTTTATTAGAAAAAAACATGCACAGATCTATAAAGGAAAAGCTATGTTGTCAGAGGTTTGCTGGTAGGCATGCGAAGCCCGGATGCACGTATTCACGTTGACACACACACAGAGATCAGAGACACTGAAGGAAAGGACGGCCATCACTGCGCGCGCGTAGTGGGCCAGCGCTGACCCAACTCCCGTCCAGCTGTATACAAGCTTAACTTATTGACAGGCAGCTTCCGGTCTCTTTGTTTTGTACCCGCGAGCATAATATAGAATCCTTGGATCCTGAAGGAATCTTCTTAGAAAGTATGCTTTGATATATATTTTTAATATATGAATCATAATGTAAAATATATTTGCTCAAACAGAGCGTTGTATCATAGTATATGTATTTATTTTAAAGTCAAGAAGATGGTTGTGTCAGCAAGCTCTCGCTCTCTACCTCATTGTCTTTCTGAGGGTTACAGAAAGCGGTTTATAACGAGTTTATCGTTTCTTAATGAATTCAATTCAGCATTAATTCAGACCAAGACTCTAAGGAACGTACCTTAAACTCCATTTATTCTCTAACACATTTAAATCCTTATTTATTGATTTTTTTAACATGTTGTTTTGAACACATTCACATCGTGCGTTTCGTTAGCTTACCTTATCAAATTATTGAACATATTACAATAGACTGCACATTATAATAGATCACTTATTATCTTCACACACACATATCTCAAAATAATTACGACAGTAGCTCTGTGACACACTGTGTAAAGTGAAACCGGAAAAAAAACGAAGCAATGGCTGAGTCCAGCGCATGCGCGACGCAAGGTATCTGTTCCCGCGTTTGAGCTGCTAGTCCTTCTCTCTTTAAAGTCTCTGCACAGATACACAGATGTGCCCATTTCCGTACACTAGCTGCCTGACACAAGGTTAAGCAAGCAATAACGACGCAGTTTGTCAAACGTTTTTCCCGTGGATTGGTGAATGTTTGCGTGTGTGCCTGCATGCTCACGAATTCATGTGTCATAAGAAATTTTATCAGGCATTTAAAATTCATGAGCATCACTTTTCCTGTTCTAAATAAGACTCCTTTTGTGTCTGCCTTAAAACGATGCTGTGCGGCCTTTGCCGTGCTTGTTCGCTGCAAAATCTCGCACACCAATGATGCGATAGACACTGAGCTTGCTGAGATTCCTTAAAAAATGTAATAGTGCAGACATCTTAGAACTACAGCACCATCAGCGTAATTAGTCACCCAAGCAGAGTTACGTTGGGAATAACGCTCAGCCTCCCCAAGATCTCCACAAAAAATTGCTAGCAAAAGAGCAGACTGGCTTTAGCCAGGAAGAAGCACATGTCCTTTTGTATAGTGGAGAAGTCCTCCCATTATGCTCTATTTCCAACCCGGAATATCGCAATGACAGCCATGCTGGGACTCCAAAAAACCCTTCTGGCAACAGTACAGCGATGGAATAATAATGTAACCCAACACAATGCTCCATGACTGTCCTTGGGAGATGCGAAAGCCAAAGTGAACAGTAGATCTACGAGATCTGACTGGCAAACTTATTATTATTATTATTCCTTTTCGCCCCCAGTGGAGCATAGGGCGTAACTACACCTCGCCAGCGGACTGGGTTCTGAGCCTCCCTCCTCAGGTGGGTCCATGTCACCCCAGCTGCCTCCGCCTCGCCGTGGACCGATCTTCTCCACGTCTGTCTGGGTCTCCCAACCCCGCGATTCCCCTGCTGGTTCCAGTCCAGAGCTTGTCGTGTTAGATTTTCGGCCGGTTTTCGCAGGGTGTGACCGATCCAGCCCCACTTTCGCTTCTTGATGTCTTGGCTGGTAGGTTTTTGGTCGGTTTTCTCCCACAGGTCTGTATTGGAGATCTTCGCGGGCCATCTGATGTTGAGGATGTGGCGCAGACATCTGTTCACGAATGTGGAATACAGTAGGGGATAAAACTTGCCACAACTGACCCGCTTGCCGTCCCTCGGCAAATGTTTCAATACTAAATTTTATACCCTTCTGCATCGACCCAACCACCGCCACCTGACGACCAGGAAATAGTGTATGTTAAGGAACAACGGATGAAACTTCACTTTCTGCATATAAGGAAGCTCGGTGTGTGCGATATGCAATGAAACCGTTGTTTCCTTCTCGTCTTATTCTGTATTAGGATTTTCCCGAATAGGGTCGACACAGCTGAACTCTTATTTTATGCACCTTCATGTAGTCTGTACACTTGCTCACTTGCTCGCTCGGGGCCGGCTTGTTCGTTCTTTTGTCAGTTCGCCGCTCTGTCTAACGTCCTCCTACCCACTTCTCGACCCTCTGTTGCACGCAAATCCGCCTGAAGCCTGCTCAATATCCCCGGTGTTTCCGCGTCTGGGTTCAAACTAAGGTCACGTTACATACAGGATAGCCCTCTGTGCTGATGGCATCGAAACAATTCCTTGGCGCCACATTAACACACGTCAACACACTGCAAGCAATAACATCACTGGCTAGCCCCCCCCCCCTGCCCTCTCTTGGACCCCTTCCCCTGCTTTACACCTCGTCCCTTCTTTCCTTTTATGACCCCTGTGTCTTTCCCTGCAAGAGCTCTAAAATTTCAGCGTAAAAAATGCCCTCGTTTTAATATTTGGCTAAGAGGTCGAGTTTCGAAGGTTTTAAAACACTTTTAGGCCTTTAAACAGACACTTGGGCATGTTCCACCTACGGCACATAAAATGCAAAACGGGATAACGAAGCTGGCTGTTTCTTAAGCTGACGTAGAAATGGCGCTGATTATAAGCGGTCCAGCACTGCGCGTAAGAAACTGGGAAGACACCTTGTCCTTCCTAACGAAAACCACAAAGAAAGTTAAAAACGAAAGTTCTCTGGTAGAATTCGCTGGCTACTTTTTTTATGCAAGGATCTGAGTCAACGGCATTTCAAGTATTCTTTTTTAAGCGAACCGCAGGAACTGCAATCTTCTTGCCGTTAATAATAAACAATTGAACTTCGAGAACCCACTTTTCCGTGTAAAGGAGAGCTCAGTGCGATGTTCACGAAAGACTACAAACGAACCAACAGGGAACATACAAGAAACACGAGCATCAGCGAACAATGACACCATGACAAACGTTATCTTATTAACCCTCTAGTCCACGGTGTGAGATTGGTCCAATAAAAATGTGATGACTATATTATATACTATTTCAAATGCATTGATAGATCGTTAGGCACTAATTAGGTTAGTTTGCGGAACGGTGTCATTGACATATCACACATTTACATTCACACATTCCCTAAACACACACACACACAATATATATATATACACACACACCCAGTATACACACGCGCACACACATTAAAAATGAACGCCCTGTTTACATTCACGTTTATATTGACACTCTAAATAGAAGTACGCACAACTAAAAGAAAATCGTAGCAACAGAATACAAGTGTGTAGCAGTGATAGTTCACTAGACTGCACCTGTACACTAGAATTCAAGTGCCTTTTGTGAACTAACGCGAGTCATAACCGTCCTATAAGGTTCCATACTACATTCAAGACTTTGCAACATGTTGGACCAATCGTATGCATTATCTTTCGAAGGACACGGGGCTAAATACTTAATACCATTTTAAACAACTTTAGCATCATTGTTTTTGGAATGCGTGCATGAGCCTCCGTGAAATGTGTGTGTGTGTGTGTGTGTGTGTGTGTGTGTGTGTGTGTGTGTGTGTGTGTGTGTGTGTGTGTGTGTGTGAACACTCTATACAACACGTCGGACCCGATCTAACATCAGCGTCACAAATAAAGATTTTGGACCAGATGCTAGTTACTAGCTGGATGACTATCGAAAAAGAGCGAAACCTAATAAAATACAAGAGGTTAAGGTGACTACTATTTGCCACAATTTGTTGCGCACCTGCACCCATTTCATACTGAAGATGTCGTCCTGTCAAGTTAACTATCAAATTGTTCTGCCTTAATAATTAAACCGATTAAATCCGACCTTCTACACCTCTCACTGTCTCACACAATGAAAGTAGACTAATACAGTCGGCAGGTCGAATACAGACCTGCAGCGGACGATTCCTCGACTAAAGACGTCTTCACATCTGAGGTCGGCTTTCTTTTCCCATTTCTCCTCCAGTTGTTTACCCTTGTCGTCCTTTGCTTTGATCTCGTGTCTGTCACATTCAGAGGATAACAGTAAATCTACTCTTTTCTTTCTCTTTTATTTTTTTTTTAATTCTTAAGCAATCCGTTCCTTACTTTGCCCTTAGTAAAAGTAGAAAAAAGAGAAACATTTAAGAAACATTAATGTCTGTTTATCACACACACACACACACACCACACACACACACACACAGTGATGGAATACTAGCTTTTTCTCAATGTCGTCAGCGCTAAATGGGTTAGGAGGCGGACCACTCTTGGCGTTCTTCTTGATGATCTTCTCAGCCTCTTTCACATTCGTCTTCATCTTCTCCGACTCGCTGTCGTCCTCCAGCTCCTTGCGGAAAGGAGCGAATGCGGACTCTACTGCCTTACCAATACTGTTGATCATGAAGCCTTCCTCTTGCATCTTTACCAGCGCGTCCTAATCAACACCAACAAGAAGAGAATCATTTAGTCTGATCTTCCATAAGACCTTCTTTTACAATATGGGTGTGTATGGTTCTCTGGCGTGCGTGTCCGTCTCTCTACCATTGTCTTTTTCCCTGTGTGTGTGTGTGCGCGCGCGCGCGCACTATTGTAACCATGTAAGATGATTGATCGATTTATAATCCAGCAATATTTAATTTTATAATGTTTTGCTCTGCACTTATTTTTCGTCGTCTGAAAGACTACAAACGCCTTTTGGCTCTCTGTGACTATTGCGGAATATTTACATCAATCGCCATGATGGCGTTCGTGCATTAATTGTTTCTATTTCACAATCGAATTTTTCAAGCCAGCGATTTTCTTCCTCAAATAGGATCAAAACTGCGAATGTCTACAACTAGTTTAATACTTTTGGTATCTGGATATTTCAACATTATAAAAACGTTTCACCTACACTTAAAGAGCACATTGCAAAGCTTTGGTCTACTGTCGTGCTGGTGTCGATCTCAGGGTGGTTTGGTGGGTGTGCGTGGTACCTTGAGTGGATGCAGGCGCAGCTTCAATTTTGCGAGCGTGTGATTGGCCAGGAGTTCAGCCAGACAGCTGAGTGAGCGCGCCACCTCGCGGCAGTTGCTGACGATGTTTTGGATGGGGCCCGAGACCAGAAAGACGACGGCGAAGGCTGTGATGTAGGACCGCCCGGCCTTGCCAAAGAAGGTGGGCAGCACGAGGCAGACGACACAGCGAACCTTCACACGAGAAAGCGGGAAACGGCAGTGTTTATGAGGCTGTAGAAACTTTCCGGTTGTTTAATGGCTTTATATTTGAAAAACAAATTTGAGAGAGAGAGGTGAGAAAAAGAGAGCAGGAACATGAACATTTATGTCGGCAAATACGAAGAAGACAGTGTACAGTTACAAGGAAGGAGTAAGACAAACAAGAGCAGCAAAAGTAAAACATGATGGACAACACAGACGATCTGTAAAAGAGTAAAACATGGGCAAGATGGTCAATGCAAGAAGAAAAAATGGTTACTTAAATGGTCTGAAAGTAAAATGTCACTCACTGGTAGAAAGAAGATGATTACATACTTTTCAAGATCAAAGCGCTTGGCATGTTCCATTAGCATCCATTCGCTAGCAATACCCGTCCCAACCTCTACACAGACAGCCATTTTCAACAGCAAACCGACGGGAACATGGATTCTCCTGGGGCCGTACTTATGAAGCGAGAGCAAATCGTTGCCCCTGGGCAAAATCGGGAACTGGCGAAAAAACGTCTTCTTTTCGTTGTTACAAAGCAATGTCCAAACTTTGCGCACACTTCTTCATGTTTCTTTACATCTGTGCATCTTTGCCATCGCTTTAAAGCTAAGTTTTTATGGGATTAAAAATCATCTTGGGGCTGGACAGCGCTTTATTACTTTGAAAACAAGACTTTTTTTCTTGAGTTCCCCATGTTGCCCCAGGACCGAGTTCCACAAACAGACCTCAACGCTGAAGGCAAAACCGAGAGAAAGAGCGACACCGAGACATCCGCCAAGAAGATTACGGGTAGCTGGCTGCATCTGAAGAGGGTAGATCACCGAATAGAAGAGACCCAGTGAGATGAGAGCTCCAATGGGAAAGGTGATGCAAGCTTTCAAACATCGATATTCCTTTGGGTCGGAGCGAACCACACGGCGAACAAACGCAACGAAGCCCTGCTTCCTTCGGTACGATCTCCTTCGCCCGCGGTCTATTGACGTTGATGGGAAGTCACTGGAGCTGTCCTCTCCGTCAGAATCCTCTTGCGGCATGTCCACTGTGGTTTGGGATTCAGAAGTCACTTCTGTCGCTGACGGTCTGGCAGAGGTGGGCATTGTGTCCAAAGAGATGTCACTCTCGTTGGGAGAATTTGGTGACTCGGACATCACGTTGCTTTTCCTCGTTCAATAACTGATGAACAAATGGCGTGGTCTGTCAACGCTACCCTTCGTTGGTTTCTGAGTAAGAAGCTCTTTTGATGAATTACTCTTTCGGAGGCGCACATAAACTCATGTGAATGCTCTCGTTAATTTCAGCTGTCGGACATTTTGTCTTTGGTGATATTGGTCAGCGTTACTTTGACGTCAGAAGGAGGTTGACGTTCTCAATGACGTGTATAAACACGTCAATGACATGTCTAAACACGTCATTGAGAACGTGAACCTCCTTCTGTCTGTTCCTATCTTCCCGCTTATGGTGTTGTACTAAAGTTTAATTAATTTATTTATTTATTTTGCCTCTTTCATTTGACAGCGATGTAAAAGATACTCTTACATCAATCCAGAGTTTTGCAAAGGCTTATGTGTTTGAGAATTACTCCTAACACAGTCCACACAATGCTCGTCCTTCTTACCCTCCCCCTTCTGCTCTTGCTACTTGTCTACCCATCTTTCTCTGCAGAATCCCTATATTTTCTATGTTCTGTTACTTGGTGTCTTTTTGTGTTTGCTATCTTTGTTTTCTGTTTGTCGTCAGTACTGTCGTTTATTCTTACGCCCCTCGTGTTCTATCCATTTAGTCCATGTCTCTTCCTTGTTTTAAGCGCTAAGAGCATGCTCTCTATGAGTGTGAATATGCGCTTTAAAAATATTCATTTATTATTATTATTATTATTTAAGTATTGTATGTGTGTATGTGTATGTTTACGTGTATGAATATGTGTATTGTATGTGTAATTTGTACGTGTGTGCGTATTGTATGTGTATATGTACGTGTACGAGTATGTGTGTATGAATATGTGTTGGAGGGGTGGGGGCGCATGCATGGCTATGCAAAACGAGCTTCATGTGTGATCGAAAATGCTTATTCATCGGTTTCGGTCCATCCTAATAAACTTCGCTAAGCCAGATGTGCCTGCCATTTCTCAGTTGATAATGAAACGACACTGCCGTTCTTTGTCAGGTTAAGTCCTAGTCGGTGCGGTGTTGCTTGATAGTTGTCCGTAAAATGAGAAAGAGAGAGGAGAGAAAGATTGAAAGGACCTAACTGGGGGTAGCTTAGTGGAGAAAGGTAGATATAAGTCTCTGCCACTTAAAAGAAACTCAGATCACATTAAACACTGGACAAGCAAGATCAGGGAAAAGGTAGTTTGAACTTTAAACTTAAAACCCACAGGACTTAAAATCCTCACTTTTGTGAGCGGCTGCCAACATCTCGTTCTGCTGTTTGAATTTACTTTGTCATGTGTAATGGTCTGTTCGGGCGATGGGAGCTATCATCCTTCCAAAGCTGAATCAGTAATGGTCTGTTAGAAGATCTGTGAAATGAACTGTTGTATACGAATTTATCTGTGAACTGGACTTAGCCGTACAAGAGTGAACAGTGCATATTGTCCTACAGCCCCGACATCATGAGAGTTTGTAAAGATAAGTTCGCATAAACTTTATACACTGTGACAGAGCTGCCTGTATTTTATCAACACGATTTGTTTTTTTCTTTACCTTAATTTAGTAATGTCCCTTCGCTTAACAGGCTGGAGGGGACTAGCTCTCTGTATTTGTTGTTGTCTTCGATGACTTTCTGTGAGCTTCGTACTTATTATTGGACACATGCTTCTTCGTCTTTCTGTTTCAATGATTTGCTTGTCTGCGGCCTTTTTGGTTCCACCTACGGCCTTCTGCGTTCCCATCGCGAAAGCCAGCCTGTTCGTAACGGTTTCTTGCGCCATTCGTCGCATGGTTTTGTTGACTAGAGATCTTTACAGTCATGTTTTATCCACTTTGATCTCTGCAAATTTGACAATTTCTCATCTCCAAATCACTTCGCTACATTTTGGCTTCTAGATCAACATGCACCAGCAGCGTATATTGAAACCTGTTGTCATATCGAAAGCCAGCCTCTTTGTAACGATTTCTTCGCGCCACTCGTCGCAGGATTTTGTCGACTAGCGAGCTCCACAGCCATATTATCTTATCTTCTCCACTTCCATCACTGCACATTTGACAATTTCTCATCTCCCAACCGCTTTGCTACATTTTGGATTCTTGATCAACGTGTATCAGCAGCATGGACTGAAACCTTCTGATGTCTTGTGAACTTTTGTGCATGGCCTTTGTGTTGAGGCGACCCCTCTGTCAGCAATCTGTGTGCACGTGGGACACGAGTTGCCATTTGTCTCCTTGTCTTCGTCGTCGTCGTGTGGACATGCATGCGTGCTCTAGGCGTCTTGAGTTGCACTCACTGTGACTGTGTCTGCTGACATTCGTCGAATGGTTTAGCTCACAGCTGTAGACTCCGCCACGCCATGACTCTCAATGTTATCCTTTAGATGTTATGTTCATGCTTGTGTGCGGTATTTTCTTTTTCTACCTTGTATTTTTGTTTGTTGCAATGTCTCTGTATAATTTTTTGTTAATAAGTTTGGTCTTTGTTTGAAAGTGGTTTCTGTGTCAATCTGTTTTAAAGTTTATTTGTTTTGTTTTTTGGAAGGCGCATTGAGTCGACTCTGGGGTTGAAAATTGCGCTATATAAATCTGCTTTAATAATAATAATAATTTAATTTCCTTATTTCTTATAGTGCTTATTTTGCTTGTGTGGATGCAAAGGGTTGTGATAGTGGTGTTAAAAATTTTTGCAAAACTTTTCATTGCACAAACGGGTCCGTTTCAGTCCTGTGATCTTTAATGTAAGCCTAGGTTTACTGTTTAAATTTTTAGTCAAGAAAACAAAGTTTTGCGGACACGTATAATTATTCCTCTTTTTTTATAACTGGTTCACTTTTTGGGGGTGGGGGAGAGGATGGGGGCGCGGTATTTGTCTTTCGCCTAGGGTGCAACACAGCCTTGCGCCGGCCCTGGTTGTTGTTTGTTTTTGATCCCTTTTCAAGTGGCTAGATTTTGATTTTTATAAATTAAAATGTGAAACAGCTGGCTCTTCGGGGAGCAGTGGTTGTCTCCACAACAGTGAGATCAGAGTCTCGTGGGTTTGGATCTCGTCACTCTCTCTCTCTCTCTCTCTCTCTGGATGTAGCACCTGTTCGCCACGATGACCGTCGAAGGTTTGTCCGTGTAGTCCGGCTTCCTCCTACCTGTGGCGTGTGGGGAGGGGGTTGTAAATGAGAGTGATTTTTTTAAGGCGCATTCCCTACCACTACCACCACCACCAGCAGCACCACCACCATCAGCATTAGTGATTATTTGTTTAACCAATATATGACAAAATAGTTTTAGAAAGTGCTTCAGAATAGTTTTAGTCTTTCACAAACGTATGTATTAGTCAAAGTTACGGTATTTCTGGTTTATCCCTCTCTGACGCGATGATAGGCGGTGTTTAAGTTGAGGTATGGCAATCATGAGACTTCATGAATGTTCGTGAGTTTGTTCTCTCTTGCGTTACCCTCTTCTCCACATCATCGCTTTAGAGCAAATGTAGACGCAAACTGATTGTAACATTTTAGAGAAAAGTGTTCAACAGTTAGTCTGCGGAGTGTTCGTGGACATGATACTGAATAATAACCATATGAGTCTCAAAATATTACACTGATAGTCGGCAGTGCAGGCGTAAAATGGGTTGAAAGCAGCAGACAGGATGCATGTGCATGTGTGTGTGTGTGTGTGTGTGTGTGTGTGTGTGTGTGTGTGTGTGTGTGTGTGTGTGTGTGTGTGTGTGTGTATTGATATTTCAGTCGGCACATATCAGTTCCGAAACTGTTTCGCAGTGCCAGATTGTTTTTTTTAAAACTGACTAGGCAGGGACTTTATTGGAGCTTTGAAGAACGGAAAATGAGCTGCAATGTTCAAACGCCCATGCTGCCTAGACCACACATCAGCGATCACAGTCTGCAGCAAAGCGGCAGTTCCTTCACAAGTCGTCGCGAGAACCGTCTTGCCATTCAGTAAGAAGCTTACCAACCTTCGCCATTACCTTAAACGTTCGATGTCAAGTGGATTCACGGTTTAGATGCTGACTGATTGCTCTCTCTTTTTGATTAGCATGCACCAGGCAGCATCGTAATCTATTCTGCACTGCAAATGAGCTCTGGGTTGGGGAGGATTTATTAAATCACCAATCGCCGCAAGCCCACTGAAAAAGAGGACTCCATGGTCGACTTCGCGAAATACATTTCAGGAAGCTAGGAACTTTGCAAAAGTGGCCCTGAGGAAGGGAAATGGGACAAAAAGGTGGCATCGACACAGCGCAGTTCATCTTTAAATGGAAAAATGGATGAAATTCCTAATACAGACTGCTGAAGCATGCCATGTTTCAGCGCTGAGCTATAGGAAGGAAGCCTATGGGGAAATTACCAGATAGCTGTATAAGGCAGAGAAAGAGAAGGGAGAACACACCTAGCAGATTACTGAGGCTTTGAAAAAAGTGCTATAAAAAATTCATTGGCTGTGTACCGGCATCGAAGTTGACAAGAATCAATTTCGCTTATCTCCAGGCGCCGCATGTCCGACAGATGGGATGGTACTGATTTGACCCCACAGATTGACATGTTGCAAGAAGTACTTCAGCATGTTACAATTTAGCGCAGTAGGTAATCAGGACCTTCACAGATTGACATGTTGCAAGAAGTACTTCAGCATTTTACAATTTAGCGCAGTAGGTAATCAGGACCTTCAGATTAGAGAAATTCTCTGCCTTTTTTCCAGCTGCAACGCTTGCAGTCCATAGCTAAGCCTACGGTTGTCTTACCTCTGCTTCATGATTACAGCCCCAGATCACAAACAAATCTTGAAAGAGATATGGGGGAGACAAAAAGAGGATTGTAAATGTAAACAATAATAGTAAATAGACTTTTAAGAAAGTCATAATATACGGTCGTAAGATTTTGAGCTCTCTGATGAACTGAATCAGTTAAGTCTGATGTGTGTGTGTGTGTGCGTGCGTGCGTGCGTGCGTGCGTGTGCGCGCGTGCGTGCGTGTGTGTGTGTGTGTGTGTGTGTGTGTGTGTGTGTGTGTGTGTGTGTGTGTGTGTGTGTGTGTGTGTTGGCTCAGCTGAACCTTGTGTCGCTGCAACGTCCTCTACTACGTTTGTTTGGTGGCGGGTGCATTTTTTTTTCCTCTAAATCTCTAAAACTCTAAATCCTCGACGCTGAAATGTGTCGCCAGGCCACTCAGACAAAACTGGTCTTTGATTTTCTTCTGTCTCCAAGTTTTTGTTTCATAATTAATGCATTTGTTTTAATTTCATAGACTTGTTGGATAACACAGTACTGTATTCGTTTAGTTATTAATCAGATATTTTATTATTATTATCGTTTCTACGCATTATCCCCATTTTTCCTGTCGTTTTGATTGGTTTCTTCAATTTCTCCCTTTTATGATTATTATTATTGTTGTTATAATTAGTATCATTTGTAAAGCGCCATGAGTTTGTTCGTAAGGCTACGATATTGCGCTCTAAAAATAACCTTTATTATTATTATTATTCTCTCTCTCTCTCTCTCACCTTCTACTTTCTAAAAGCCACAGATTTTTCTAAAATGGTACCAAAAAAAATAAATAAAATATACCACTTTGAAAGCTTTCTGATATACAGAGACTCGGTTCAACCCGGTCTGCAGGCTCTTTTTGTCTGGATGACTGTCTGACTCCACTTTAAGTATTTCTACGTCGGTAATACTTCCGGTTAAAACATGAATAATTTCTTTTTTTCTCGCACCTTCTACTCCCTAACTTAGCTCGCAAGATTTGGACCCAGGTGGACTCGGCATATGAAGAAAATAAAAATACACAGTACTTAAGTCTTCCACCAGGCTTTGGTTGTGGGCTTCACGCACCTGTACACACGAACTGAATGCAGCTGGAAGTGTCTGAACGGGACACGATTGATGGTGACAGAGGTGAGAGAAAATGGTTTTTCTCGGTACATTTCACATTGCCCTAGGACAAGGAGAACGAATTGGAACGACTGCAAAATCTTTCTACCAGATTTTACTTCATTATTCTCTTTGGTAAGATTACCACCTAACTGCAATTTACTCTTTCGTGAGATTACCACCTTACTATATCATGCTTTTTCATAAGACGCGGGTAGGGGTAGGGAGAGGATAAAATGGCTGAACACACTCTTGGTGCAAACTGACAAAAGGGCGATAAGCGAAGTCGTGTGCATAAGCCGCACAAACGCAAGTTGTTATCTACCCAGCGCCTCGCTGGGCATTTGAGGAAGGATAAAGTTTTCTCATAATTCCCATCCCCTTACTACACTCCCCCGTTGCAAGGATGAAGACCTCGTCCCTTCTTCTTTTCCCTCTTTCTCTGTTCTCATCCACTTCTCGCTGGCTGTCCGTCAGTTTATCATTGTATGTTTAAATAAGAACATTTACAGCTAGTCGTAGACACGCCTGTTTCAAATTCTAATAAACTAAAACGACACACTTAAAAAGAACAATTGAGAAAAACACTGTTTAATATTTGAAGGTTTTATTTAAACTACTTTGAAATATTCTAATGACAGTCATGCGTTAAATACTGTTTGTAAGTTCTGTAATAAGCAAATAAACTTGTTTGTGAAGTGAGCATTGTGACAACATAGAAATATTCGTATGCAAGTTTTCTACATCTTTCTACACTAGCACTTTGAATTTTGTATTTCGTAACGGCTTTTCTAATACTGATAAGTACAGCTCACCACTAGAGGTATAAGTGAAATGCCAATAATAATCTGCTAATTGCACGTAAACAGTAAAGCCAACAAAATGTCAACAATTAAAAATATAAACGACTCATAAAAATAAGTAAAAAAATAAGTGACTGGATATGTATATGTCTTTTTTTTAATTCAGCAATACGTATACTTTAAGAAAAAATGAACATAGAAAAACGGGCTGGATGAATATCAAATCCATTATATAAAAAAGGTAGATGCTGCGAAGAATCTCTCGTAATCGAATAAAGAGGCCGAAATGAATGACACTTTTACTACGAAAAAAATTCAGATATAAAATATCCTGTATGCAGTTCACAAAAATATAGTACTGGCTATCAATTTCCGAACTCTGCGATATCAAATAACCTGTGTTTTTACAAAACAAACGACCTCTTATTATTATAATCCTGAGCATAAAACTTCATATCTTGAGGTATTCATCTGTCACGTTCTTTCTGTAAATACTTTGACCAATGCTAATTTCCTACCTAACCCTACTTTAAAAGTAATCTACAACACTACTACAGAAAATAGCATGGACTTAAGATATCCACTTTGGTCTATTTTGTTTACAACAAGCTAAAGCAGGCTGATCAGCGGTATCTTCTGTTCGTAAGTAATGTCATAGAAACGGACGGTAATCTAGTTATTGCACGCGCGTATATAGTTACTCAAAATCCGTTTTTAGCAAGTCCTCAATTTAATATGGCGCATGTTTTCTTTACCTCTGAAGAGGTTTCTAAGTGATTTGCGACCGTGGGCAAAAAGAGACCACGCACTTTTAGCAATCCTACAAGGAACGGACAGTATCAGTGTAAAACAGGAAAGATGCGTGTTCTTTAAATTGAGTAAATACACAAAAATTTAGAAGCCTGTGTATAAGCTATGTTAATTATGTCATCATTTTTCACTCAGCGTTTTGTGGTTGCTGGGCTAAGTAGACCTTAGCTTCGTCATCTCGACCGAGGTTCTGCAGGATGATGATGACATCTTCTCGAGAGCGAACTGTATTTGGGTGATCGTGACCCAGCACTTCCTGTAACAGGGATGATAACAATTGTTTTTAGTAAAACATGTGTTTTTCCACAGTCAGAAAGACTGACCTACAGACAGGCAATAAACAGAGAGCAGACATACAGACAGTAAAGTCGGCACCTGGTATAGTTACAGGGACACCGACTTCAGTGACATCTAACGAATGAAGTCCTATTGGTGCAATGGCTGTATGTGCCTAAGTAAATCATTTAATATGAAAACAAATAATGTCTGTTGTATTTCCCATGAAATGTGCAATTAGTCTTACAGAAAGACGAAAAAGGGACAAGAGAAAAACTGATGATGAAATACCTGCAGGATGTCTAACTCCAGCATGTAGTATTTTAAGCACTTGGTAATCAGCTCAGTGCTTTTGTTCTGAATCCACCTGTTCCAGTACAGTTGCCCGAACAGTTGCACACAGCGGCCCGTATTCAGATGGTAGGTGCCAAAGTACAGGCGACACAGCGACAGGGCCTCCTCGAACAGCTTGATGGGTACATCTGATACACACCAACAGAAAAGAAGTTTGTACGAGAGATGCTGAAAATAGGGAATCCTTTCCCAGCTCCTCTCTTTCTCTCTCTCTCTCTTCTTCCTCTGCCTTTATTTCTCATACATACACTCCATCTCAAAGATGTAGGTGCGTGTGTGTTCATGCACATATGCTTTTGTGTCTGTGTAAAAGTGGTTGGAGTGGATGGATAATGTCTGTAGGTGCGTGTATGAGATGCATATGTGTAGCGGGGAGAGTAATTCTGTCTGTACACAAATGAGGCACAAGCATGCGTGCATCTCTGTGTACTAAAACCGAAGAAAAGGATTGAAAAATGTCCCCCTGGTTGTCACGTTAGCCTGATGTGTCCATCTTTATTTTGAAAGCGCACATCGATAAAAATGGATATACCAATCTTCTGCGACCCTCACCTGCTCCTTACTTTAAAGTAAGATTCCACATTAATTACATTTATTTATTTATTTTTACATTGTTTCCTTTCGTTGTTATGACATATTATGTTATATTTTAATCCAGTCATTGAAGTCTTCACAAAACACAAGCAATTTCTTCTTTAACGTCTGAGAATAAAGTCCATTCTTTTTCCTCCGTAATAATGAAACACTGACTAGAAAGCTAAGTAATGGCACAGATATGCATAAAAATGCAGTTTCTGTTTACTTACTTATATCTTCGTTGTATTGATTCCTTTCGCCTAGATGGTATAGCACCACCGCAAGACCAACTTTGTTGTTGTTGCTTGTGAAAATGTCCCGTGCCTCGTTCAGCAAAGACGACTGAAAGTAGCCACACAAGCACAGCACCTCACCCAGGCGGTTACTCTTTGCTGCATGCAGCTTCCTGTTAATCTGTTGCAGAAGGACCCTGCTTAGTCCCAAGGAATGAATGATTCACATTTCGAATAACAGGCAGATGAAACTATGGTCATTAACAAGGTGTACTAAACAATTCACAACAGCAGAACGTTCTTTCTGTGGAAAAGCAATAGTTGGATGCTATAGAGACTTTACTAGTGAGCGATATATCGTTTTGCATTGATAGGTCGTTAACAAGATGAAACTAAAACAAAGCCACTGAAGGCAACAAACACAGAGTCAAAACGAGACTTTGAAGCTGGCAGCTAGTGCGCTCACTTCTGGAAAAGACCTGTCCTGGCTTGAGGTTGAAAAAGAAATTTCTAGAAGCAGCTGTTTACCTGATTTAGGTAAGATAAAAGAGCTACAACTCGCCTTCCGAATTCCGTATCCTCTTATAACAACTATTATGTTCTTAACGTTACATTTTACTTATATAAATATATATAGCTCGTAAACAAACTCGTAAACAAAACGTTCAAAAACATTTACCTTGACTGTAATCTCTACTAAATCAGAGGCTCTCTTGCGGCATTCCGTGTAACCAGGATCGGTTCCGTACACAAATTTTAGGGCTGTAAAAAAAAGTAAAATAAAAACTAGAAACAAATGAACACGTACGGCATCTACGCAAATATTCCCACAGAGCAATACGCGCTTGCATTCTTGTATTATCTGGTGAGTACTACTCAGTGTGCCTGTTCCCTCAGGTTACTTCGTTGGTAGTAATCTTCATGTAACGAAGAATGTAATTATAACGTCATAACTTGTATCTGCATAAGAGGATAGTTAAGTTTGTGGCTGCCCTAAAGTTCATAAAAGCACCTTTCCGGAAGATCAAAGTCATCATGGCGTGTAGTGGGTCCGCTAGCTCCACTGCCTCTGTGCCATATTTAGTCTTTAGCTTCTTGATGACACTGCCAAGCACCTGATCGGCCGTATTGTACTCGCCGATGTCTACAAGGAACCAACCCACCTTAGTCTCCAGGAGTTCTCCTTCTTTACCATTTTGTAGCTTGCCCTTTTAAAATATATATAATGTACATCTTGAGCAGGTTGTTTGCTTCACCGGCAGTATTTACAGAAGCAGGACACACAGAGTGTGATGCTTAAAATAAGGAAACTAATATTTAAGTGTGTCAGGATGACTCTTTTAGTGCATAAGCATGATGATGATGATGATGATGATGGGGTAAGGGAAATAGCCATGAAATATAAAGTTAGCAGACGAGGTAACCCACGCTCAAATGGTCCTCCAGGAAAGCCTGGTATCTGGAAGCAGCAATTTGGTAGCCGCCAGCCGCCTGCCAGTATCTCATGAGGATTTGCTTGTTTTTCTCCGTGTACAGAAACTCGAACATCTCTCTGGTCAACAAGCAATTCTGCAGCCCCTCCTGGTCCCCAATCTGCAGGTAATGGTACGGAAGCTCTTCTGCCTTTCGTCGGACGTCTGAGCTTTTTTTTTTTGAGAAGGAAGAAAATCAAGATATGTTTGCTCCGACATGGGCAGAATATTTTTTCGTTCAAACGCTTAATATCCTATAAGAGCTGCTAATGTCATTCGTATTGACGTTGTGATCTTTTGCAGATAATAAGTGATAGGATACATAACAGACTGGTAAAATTATAACTACCTATAAATACCTACAAAACAGTCATATGTACAAACAGATAGTTCCCTTTCTTTTGAAACAAAATGACTAAAAGTTATTGGTTAACTCTTTTATATACTTGCTTATTGCATAGCTTTTATTGCATTAACAAAGGAATTTGTAAGTGTGTTGCATTTAGTGGATGTCAGACCCACAAATCTAGCAGCAAAATTTCTCTTTTTCCTGTTTCAGAACAAGAGACTAATATAGTCATATATAGCTGTATATACTCTACTAACAGCTGCTTGTGCACCTGCAAATGGCATTCCACCTTTAAAATGAAAATATTCTATCTATATCTGTACCAAAACGCAGCTAAAATTGTGTGGTTTCATGTTAACGTGATAGTATTTGTAATAATAATAATTATAATAAATAGTAGCATTAACAACTGATGCTATAAGAACCATCCTTAAACTCTAGCCTTTTTATAGTTACATAGCCTAAACAAGGAACTGTGTTACTATTTCGGTTTCTTTTGCCCTTATTTAGGCTTATAGGCTATATAACTATTTATTTGGGAAAGACAAATTGAATAGCCACACATTCTAAATAAGAGTAACACATTGAATAGTTACATAGTCTAAATAAGTGTAAGGCAAATTGAAAGTTACATACTCTAGACAAGGATAAGACAAATGTAATAAAGACATAGATTAAATAAGGGTTTGGCAAAGACAAAGTAACAAAATCACTCAATTGTGTCACTGACAACAACGCAGTGATCTGATCTGGTAGAAGAAGGTGTCAGTAACTCACCATGTAGAAAAGAATTTTATGAGGTGCAGATGATAAGAAACTCGAATTTTCTCATCACTCAGGTAAAGCTGGCGTAGAACCTTGCTGATAGATCGATGGTAGAAATCTAGTCTACCCTCTGCAGAAGACCCACTTGGCCGCAGGAATGGTCGCAATCCGACATAAAGAAAAGCCCACTGAAAGAAAAAAAAAGGAATCATTTATCATCTGTTGCGATGCTGATATTATTAAAACTACAGCTGTGGATCCATTTGATTTTAATCGTGGACCAGAGTGAATTAATATGGCTGCTACTCTGTTGGTGTGAGTGAAAGCAGAAAAGTATATGTTGTTTTAAAGTGATTTGCTCATGCAATCGCAAGACTAACCCAGCCTCCAACTAACATAAACCATACACTCAAAGGGGATGAGCAAAGGCTATAATCCTTTAGGATAGAATATATATATATATATGTTACGGCCAAAGCCCGAAGTCCGACCACTTCTCGAATTGGCCGGCAATTTCGCACTTTGGCCGAGAGGTATGGTCAAAGTCCGATGTACTTTAAACGATCAGTGTATATTCTACTTTGGCCGGCCATTTCGCGAAGTGGCGGCGATACTCCGGCCAAAACGCGATGTGCTGATTCAAGAATGCCCGGTAATCACTTATTACAAGAAGATGAACTTTTGTGACATTTCGAATTACATAAAAGTTTGTTGCTTCTGCATTTGCAGCGATTTGTTGCGCACTTAGTAGAACAATATTGCATCTTGTGTAGCCTTGGGCACTTTCTCGGTGATTGGGAAGACGCGACGGTTCGTAGTGATTATTCTTCTGTGCCTACGGAATCAAGTGTGAGTAATTTCTCGTCCAGAATGGAAAACTCACTTCTGGAATTTGAGAACGCCATGCTCTGTTCCTAGCTTGTAGAAATAACCGTCCTGGACGTTCATGGCAACAAATCGCTGTAAGAAGCAACAAACTTTTATAGGCTATAATTCGAAATGTCACAAAAGTACATCTTGTTGTAATAAGTGATTACAGAGATTGATAATTTTCCGTTTTGGCCGATTTTGGGCTTTGGCCGTAACATATATATATATATCGACAGATGTTTTTAAATACGTCCAGAACAAAGGCAAAGAATGAATAGAAATTCTGATAGATGAGGAATAACAGGAAACAAAGAAAACTACCACAGCCATGGGAAGCCTCTCTTTGAAGTCTCCTGTTAAATACTCTCCAGATTGTTCAAAGGGCAGTGGCTTTGAGGGCAAAAGATGGAGCAGCTCTTCTTCATCAAGGCCAAACCGAGAAGTCTCTATCAGACAAAGTGAGGCTTGCATCAAGTTGCCTCCATACTCTTTAGTTGTTCGCTCTATCACCTGAAATAAGCATTGGAACCTTAATGAGTTTTCTGATGGCTATAGCAAGCAAAAGGAAGGCATTCTAGGAAGTCTTCTCTCATGTTTTAGTGACTATAATATTCATACTCTGTTCCTATAACCCCACAAGAACAATTTATTAGTTGTACAATGCAACTAACACATCTGAATAGCATGACTTTATGAATGTGCATACCAGCTTTAAAAGCCCCAGAAGATCATCTGGGAGGGATGTTATTTTCTTGGTTAAATTCCTGAACTCTCCAAAGACTCTTAACTCTTCACATGCAATACTCAAAAAGAGTGGCCTTCCTGAATCTCCTTTTCCAATAAGCAGCCCCATCTGCAGCATTAGACAAAACACAAACATATCAGAACACAAACATATCAGAACACAAGAATATAATGTTTGCAGTCCAGTATTCTTGATCCAGATACATTAATCAAGAAAGTTGACAAGCAATTAAATATTGCTGTTAATTCTGAAAATATGATATATTACTGCAATTATGTAACTGAATTTTGAAAAAAGGGCAATTTCCAAGCTTATACAATGTACCTGTTTATCATCCAGGCGCTTGTTGTAAGGTAGGAATATTTGTTGTACAATGCTCTCTCTTATCTTTTCATTCAAAGGATTAACATAAATTTCTTTTGCTTTGACTGCATGACCTCGCAGAGCTTTAAGACATTCCCCTTCCAGAGTGCTCACAATCACACGCATTCCCTCCGGAAGTTCCCTTGGCAACCAGTTCAGTTTATGAGAACTGCCTGATAATAGAAATAAAAATCACAAACACTTTATGTCTGTACATATAGGTACAATTAACTATGAGTGTTTCTGAAAGACATGGAATTCCTACAAATACATCAGTTTAAACAATTGTTTTGTTTGTCTTCAGTTCTACAATGGAAAATGCTATTTTGAAGAACGTGTATTACCATCATCATCTATCTGATTCAGAGCATCAATAAACAGAACCAGAAGCTCGCATCCCTGAGTTTTAGCTTGTTGGACCGCCTGTTGGAACATGGTGGGCACAAAGCGAATCAGTTCATCTACATCCAGTGGGATACTATCCTGCTGGTCCTCAGGAAGGCATTCTTTATAAATGTGAGACAGGATGCTGTACAGCGATGTTGAGTCGGGTGTTGCTCCCACAAAGTGGTAGACGATCTACAAAAAAACAAACCGATGGTTTTCTCCTTAGCCTAATCTTTGTTACAGTTGATGTGATTGTTTTCTTGTCTGACACTCTTAAAGCAAAATAATAAAATTTAAAAAAATTCTAATGCTTAAGCATCCACTCCAGGGTATGTATATAGATGAGATTCATGGCAAAAATAGTTTTATGTTAAAATATTATCTGAAGTATCAATTACACAGTATTTAGTGCACCATTTATTGATTTTTTTTATTCAGTGATTATCTCTCCTTTCTCTTTTTCACTTTCCCATTGGTCTTTCATAAGCAGATAAAAAAACAGGGTTTTTTTAAAGCATTCCCACTCCCACATGATAACATGGTGGTTATTTCCTTCGTATTGCAACCATTGCATAATATTTGTGTGTATATGTGTGTGTGATGGTGGTGGTGAGTGCATGTGTAAATATGTGAGGGGTTGGAGGAAAGAGAGGTGTGTGAATGTTTCTGTGTGGGTGGGTGTTTGTATTTGTATGTTCTTGTCCTACCTTGAGATTTGGGTATTCCAGCCATTTTCTAACACAGTAGGCCATAAGAGCACTCTTTCCTGCTCCAGGGAAGCCAACCATTGCTAGAACATTAGCTGATGCAGTAACAGACATTATGTAACTCTCAACCTGTTCTATTTCATTCTCTCGTCCAAGCAGGACCTAGAGACACGAAAGGATGGCACATACACATTTGAAAGCAACACAAAGTTACTTTTTAAAAGCTTAAAAGAAAAATCAAGACCAAGTACAGTATCACTGCGATGATATTAAATAATAAGCTTATGACTATGCATTTTGGGGAATTTACTTGCATATGATAGTGATGAACTAATCTGTCAAAAAACTACATTTGATCAAAGACACTAAAATAAATGAAAATTTCCACACCATGATGGTTTCTTACGTGTGATCGTTGAAGCATGAAGTCTTCTTGCTGAGCTTTCCGTATCTCTGTGTCTGAGGCTTCCTTCTCAAGTGACAAGTCAGGATATTGCTCAGATATTTGCTTTCTGAAGTGATTAAGAACAACCTCACCAAACTGATCTAGATCCCCAATTATTATCTCTTTATCTCCATGGCTAATCACTTTACAGTCATATTCTGACACTTGACCTGGAAAGTGGTGCTTTATTTTTTCTGAAAACCAAATAAACAGCAGGCATAAATATCAAGTGAGGCAATCAGATGCTCAGTAATTGTGCCATAATGTGGTATATATCAAGCATCTACCGATATGAAATACCATGAAAATATACCGTAACAGCTATCGGCCAAACATTTCTATTCAAGTGTCAAGTCTAACAGCTGTAGCATTACTTACCTTTGAGAATTCTTAGGCTTTCAATAGCCGAAGGCTCTGTCTCAACATAGATTGGCTTAATGTCCTCATCTACATCCTGAAGAAAGTCTGCCTTGCGTATCATGAACAATGCCTAAATTGCACAACATTTAGCATCTTTCAGTAATGTTTATGACTTACATAAAACCCTCAAACATTTCTAACACTGGGTTTGTGAAAGAAAGTGCATTTTGCCATAGTGTTTGTATGTGTGTGTATATATATATATATGTGTGTATATGTATTTATTTTTCTGTGTGTGCATGTGTGTGTGTGTGTGTATGAGAGAGAGGGATCAAAGTGGGGAAATAGAGACACAAACTGACAAATCTTTATTAATGAGGGTAATAGAATAAGCAAATATGCTTTTTTACATCTAGCCCTTAAACATCATGCAAAAAAAGAAACTGAATTCCCAACATAACTAGAAAAAGGGCACGAAAAAATTTGAAGAAAGAGTATATGTATAAGATTTATAGAAATTTTTTGCAATGAGGCAGCGCATGGGAAAGAGAGAGCAGCAAAGTGGGATAAATTTACATACTATGTTCTTAAGTTTTATATACCTTAGCAGCCATTAAAAATCAGATGCTCAAGAATGAAAATCATCAGAGTGAGTTGGAGCAAAAAGTACATGAGTATAAACAGAGAGAAGGGATATCATTTGTTCTTACATGGGGGTTGTTGTCCCAGTATGCCCCTGTCATTATCTCAAGGGCTGTGATCGACATGCCAGGAAGCCACTTGTACCTGTTTTAGCATCAATTGTAGTGGTCCAGTCAAACATAATCCCAATGAAGATTGCAAGCTAAAGAATAAGTGAATGCTAGTGTGTGTGTGTGTGTGTGTGTGTGTGTGTGTGTGTGTGTGTGTGTGTGTGTGTGTGTGTGTGTGATGAACAAAAATGACTTTGTGCTATACTTTCTATACATCAGTGGGAGTCAGTATCTATTAGGAAATTAATAATGTTCACTGCCAAGCCATTTGTGTTATTTATTTCAAAACTTGTTAAAATCCTCAGTCAGGAATGATGAATAATATGTGATGAAGACTGATTTCTGACAATGAAAGACTGACTTTGCTTTAATATCATCGGGAATGTCTTCTGCAGTCAGCACAAATCCATAGCGCTCAGACAGCATGTTTAGGAAATACACATACTCATTTTCCTGTCGCCCTCTGAAACAACGCAAAATAGATTCCTGTATAACACATAACATTCAACAAAAAATAATTATACCATACAACTTTTCTTTGGCTCTTCTAATGGCAGGCCAGACAGCATGCTAAAGCAATTTACCATTTGGTTTCTTGTCAATAGTTTAAAAAAAAAATAATGATTAAAGCTTAGACATAGTTACCCACTTACAGTTCAACTTCTACTGGTCATTAGGCATGAGAGACCTTCAGCTTGACACTTACCTTGCATTTTTAAATATTTAGCACAACATTCACATTTTTAGAAAGTGGCACACCGACCTGTCTATTTCTGACAAACATGTCAGCAAAGTGTCTCGTGTATCAGCACCCTCAGGTATGCCCCACCGGAGGTCACATTCTATCAGTCGGATTTTACGGTCTTGACACCACTGCCGCAGTTGTGGGATGACAACTTTTACAAGGTGCTCTCTCTCACTGTTCATGTCTTTAAACGTGCTGCTGATAAATAGGCGAACCATGCGCCATCCCCTCTGCTGTAAATGGGACAAATTTAAGAAAGAATAATAATAGTACTCCTGTTTAAAACATCTTTTTGAATTTATTTTGTAGTATATACAAAACATTTAATAACTTTCAAGCTCATTTGAGAACATTTCTTGCACAGTTCCTGCATGTATTGTACATAAAAGCGTGTGTGTGTGAATACACTTAATTATATGTGTGTTTTACAGAAATGCCCAAAAAGGGAATGTGTCATCATCTTCAAATGTACAAATAGGTCCAGTGAGAAACTTATTTTAAATCATAATAGTTATGAGGATATATACATATAGTGATTTTCCAATGATTTGCTCAGAGTGGTTTGCATAAATATTATACAGACTGAATCACCAACAACCATGCACCCATATTTGCATATAAAAGACACACTCTCTTCTACAACATACACCACCTCCTACACAAAGTAAATTACATGGTAAGGACAGGGTCACAGTGAATACACACCTTTGTCCTGGGTTTGACCACAGGACGTTTATCAGCACACAGAAAATCAATGCAGTCATACCAATGTTGAGACAAAGACATCTTTTGCATGAAAATTTCAATGTTAGTGCTTTCCCACTTCCTGTATTGTGTACCTTCCCCTCCAAACAAATTATTTCCTGAGCCTTGAAGCATGTTTGCTGCCATGATAACTTAGAAAACAGAAAATAGAAATTTAATGAGTGATCAAGACAGTTTTATGTAAAGGGTTCGCTTAATTTCTTAAGTAGACTGTTAATAATTTTATGATATAGACTTACAGCATACTGTTATTCAAATACTGACAATAACTGCATTCTTGTTTTATTAGGTATACTTTTATAATGGTACTTATGTATTTTTAGCACTTAACACATACACACCTACATACACTTTTAATTTTAAATGCAGACATATAAACAAACTAATGTACGCAGCACAACAGACAAGAGAATAAGAGAAGGAGAGAGAAAAGCAAACACAGAGATTAGAGATAGATGCATTTTACCACACTTATGGTATAATAATGTCATTACAGTTTACACAATCCTGTGAATGATAAAATAAAGAATCATGCAATTACCAGGAACAGTTGAGGATTTCTCTTCTTTCCTGACTTTCTTCTTAGAGGAGCCGGACCCCATTAGCTTTTCTAAACTCAGAGTATAAAAATTGATCATGCACAAGGCAGTCATCATAAATTAAAAAGAAATTATGTTTGATAGGTACTACAAATATATATATATATATATGTGTGTGTTGTTTTCTACTGTTGGTGTATCGTGTGTGTGTGTGTGTGTGTGTGTGTGTGTGTGTGTGTGTGTGTGTGTGTGTGTGTGTGTGCGCGCTAGAGAGAGAGAGAACACAAAAAGAAGAATTAATTAATTAGTTTAAAAATATCGAACGCAATTATGAAAAATCGAGAAAGGGCACAAAAGCGTACCTGATTTTTTAGTGAGCGAGATGCAGCTGTTAACAAGGTATATTTTACTTGATATCACAACCTAAGCGCCTGGTACACTCGTGTATTTTCCAGAGAGACAATCGATTAATTCGTATGCATAAGGTATCGATCATTCTTAATTGTGTCTTCATGTCTGTCAGATAAATAGATCGAACTGCTGTAAAAATTAGTCGTCTGATATTCCCTGAGTACTGTTACAGACTTTATGATGCAGCATAAACAAATATCTTATAAATAATTCAGCAACCCTGGTATACGCCTCTATACTTCTGTTTACATTTGGTCACTAAGGACGCCGGGAGGCCTTATGTATTTGGTGAACGTCAAAGAAGCGAATTATTAAGATTCCGCAACTTCAATTATAAGCCACATTTTCATTTTAACTAGTTGTCCTTTGTCATATCTCGAAATGCAGCTGAAAATTTGAGTTTAAAATGATTTTAATTGTTAAAACGTTTGTTCTAACATTTTAGTATTATTTTCTTTTGATGGTATCGAACTTGCATTACACTCCATGGGAGGCTATTCTCAGCAAGACACACTGACTGGTTTGCTAGTGCTGCCCCTTGAATAGGGTGGGCTAAGTTCAGTGGTTTATATTGGCACGGACGTCTTTCTCGCCGGTGTTTGTTTTGTTTTGTTTCTTTATTTGTTTTTTCGTTTTTGTTTTTTTATTATTTTTTTTGCATTTTGGTAATTTTTTAAATAATTATAATAATTATCATCTATTTTTCTCAAAAGATTGAGATGCCAAAGGTGGTTTATTTATTATTTAGAACACATTAAAGTAAGTAACTGTTTAGGATAATTATAAACATATATCTGTTTTTATAGCGATATGAATAGATTAATATATTACTGCACTTCTGGAAAATGTGAATTTCTATTAGATTAATGAATTACAGGATTCTAAGCTCAGTTTATTAAATTTCCTGGAGTATTGCTAATTTGACATTTACGAGAAATTTTTTATACCTAGCTGTGCAAAAGAACTAGTTACATATATGAATTCCAAGTTAATTGTGCGTATGTACATGGCTTTGGCCGGTGTCGATCTGACTCGAGACAATTTTCCTGCGCAGCTAGAGTATGGACTGAGAGGTCCATAAAATGGTATAATGGCTGGGTTGATCAGATTTTGGGTCGAAATAACTGTTGATCTTTGAAGGTGACTGCTGTCCGTGTACTCTCCCCCTTCCACCTTCTTCTTCTTTGTGCCGTTGCTTGTGATTTGTAGATTATTTTTTTTTAGATGTGGTTGTTCTACACCGCTTTTTCTATGCCTGTGCCATGCTGCTTCCTTCTTTGTCGACTAACGGTCTTTAAAGCTAATTAAGTCGATCTGTGCCATCTTGTCTCTTGGTTCTTTTCTTTGCTGGATTATTAATTCTCTCCACTCCGCCTGCACTTGTTCATTCTGCCTGTTGTAGACTTGACCCTCTGACTTCTTGTCTACAATCCTGCCTCCTGCTCCATCCCTTTTTCTTACTTCCTCTGTGTTGATGCAGCTTCCTTGACAGTCATCGATGTGTGGGCCAAAGTATGGACAACTAAATTTAAGTTCCTATCCATTGTTGTTATGTTTGCACTGGAGTCTTTTAATTGTGAGTTCTCTTTGTGCTCTGTGTCTTCTCTCTGGTCTGCTGTGGAATATATTCTTCGGTTTGTTCAGCACACAACTGCAAACTCCCATTATTCTTACTTGCTAAATGTCAGACCTTACTGTCACACTTCTGATACTCTGCTGTTGAAATCTCACAGAATCGCATGCAGACTCAGCGTACATGTGCTGTATCTAGACAAACAAACAAGACAGCCAGACTTCCATTCAGTACCAACACTTTTTACATAATCCTTTATCCGTCAAGACTCCTAATTCTCATCGACGTGGGAACAAGGAAGTCCTTGATTTAAAGGGAAAAGCAAGTTAAGTGGTAAGATAGGTTTGAACAAGAAATACTGATGTTCTCAATCTTGCCTGAGCAAAACTAAACACACATGTTCAAGAAGGCCGCCGTGTTGTGTTGTCGAGTGACGTCTCTGAACTGAGAAATGCGAGAGCTGACCCTCAGTCTTCTGAGTGGGGAAGGGGGGGGGCTCGTCCCTCAGCGATGAAAAGAGCACAGTGAGATTGAACGAACTGAAGAACGCTGGTGTTGCAAGATAATGTTACCATACAGCTATTGCATGTTTCCATATCACAATCATTGTGGAAGAAGTTGTCAACTGTGTGAAAAATAGAAGGATGTCACTGCAAAACAGCGAACATCCTTTGGCGTGACATGCGTTGAGAATGATTTTACAGAAGTTGAATTTGTACAGATCTGTGAAAACGAACCCAGTGACCCGCATGAATCCTGCTGTTTTCGGTAACACGACAGTCTTCATGAGTCGCCCCTATACTGTGTTTTAGACACAATTTTAAGTAAGTAAACGATCGTTTTGCAAATAAAAATTTTGACTGGACAGGATTCAGAATGTCAGTATATCTCACTAGCTTTTCTCTTTAAGTTTCCTTTCGTTTTAAAGCCCTCCTTCATTTATTCTAACTTTTTATTCTAGAAGACCAAGAAAAAAAAAGTCCTCATGATACTTTTCTTATTTAAAGCAACGGTGAGAAGAACAATATGGGTGTAACGATGAAATTCATGCTGTGCTGTTCTTTTCCATCAAGTACGAAATATAAATTTGCTTTTGTCTTGGCAACACTTTCAAAGACGTTTTCACAAAGAATCATCACTTTAATCCTCCAGTTGATATAAGAATGAACTGGAACTTTAAATATGTTTTGCTTCTTATTGATATTAATATTAAAATAAAAGGGATAGCCTGGTGACCTTTTCGTAGCTGATGAAGGAAGTGTAAGAGACTTCACTAATCTCCGATACCAGTTTTCTTCTCCACTTTGAGGTTAGCGTTCTTCACTTTTTTCATTTCTTTTACGACCTTTCTTTCTCCAACTCTCTACGGAGTCATGTGCCCATTAAACATCTGACTAATTAGCTGTAAACTGGAGGAAGTGCGTTGTGCTCTAATTACTAGTCTATCTGCTTCCTACGCCCTACCCTAACAGTTAGCCACACACCCAAAAACCTAAGTGCCATCTACATTTCACCTATTCTGTCAGTTTTACGCTGGGAAGACCTACTTCATTTTTCTGCTCAGACAGCTCAAGGAATTCATTTTACTAATGTTATTATCAGGACCAGGTGGTGTGGTAACGTTTGTGCCTGTTTCGCGATGCAGATGTAAGAGTATTTGCATTAATGATCGAAACAGTTTGTTTGTTGCGGCCTTTTTCGTGAACCTTAAGATAGATACTGAACCCTTAAAAGGCTTCTCCTTTCCTTTAGAATCAAACACATTCGTCTAACTTGATATCACTTGTCTGTTGTAATTTTTGACCATGAATTGGCTGAATATTAGTTTTGGTTTAGCTCAAATCCTACCGAAGTAATGATCAGTACTCTCCTCAAACTAAGAAACCTAAAGCAGGTTTACCTCGCCGTTGGGAGCCTGACGAAAGACTGAGGAAAGTGATGACGATGACATCTTTCAGTCTCCCTAGGGAGACCCTTTGGACGTTAAGCAAATGAATTATTTCAACATTTCACAGTTTCCCCAGGGAGTTCTTATGTCTTAACATACTGTAACGTTTGCATCAATAAAGAAAAAGACTAAACTCTTAAGCAATTACAGCATAGACATCAAATTTAAGGGTGTGAAGCCAGAGACAGTCCGCAACTTCAAATGTCTGGAATCAGTTGAAGGTTGAAAAGTTCTTTCTAAAGAGCATAGCACAGTTGCGCTACTTAGACTGAAATCCATTTTAAATGTCAACACCACTTTTTTCCGCCTTAAAATCAGGCTAATGCGCCGCCTGGTTATTTCTAACACCCTACAGGTATACGCACATGAGACGTGGATTATGTCAGGAGACTTGCAAAGAAAAATAGAGACCATAAGGATGAGATGCTGCAGGAAGATCATTCCTATTTTAAGCAAAGACCACAAAAATAAGAAAACACGGAACACCTATCTGGGCCCTGTGAAAGTTTTCCTGGAGGATTTCCTAAATCGGTATGGGGTGATCTGGATCTACAGAGATAACCCTGCAGGACCAAATCAGGAAGAAACGAAAGACAAATACAACATCTTAACAGTCAACAGAATTCAGTAAAACCAAGACATCTCAGATGGAGAGACAGAAGTAAAACAGCACCATGCCTGAAAAGTCAATCAATGACAATTGACAGATGATCGTGGGGGGGGGGGGAACTGGTGCTTTACGCCGAGCCAGCAACTAAGGCTACATCACGGTGGGCAGTGTTGTAAACAGGTGCCAGATGCAGAAAAAGAACAGCGCTCCCGAGACGAGAGCTGAACCCAGGACCGCCAACACTCACTATCGGTAACAGATGCTAACCGTTGTACCACCGGACCTCAAGACTGGTGATGGTGAAGTGGGAGTATTGGAGAGGAAAGGAAAGCAGATGTCTGGAATCAGATCATAATGTTTCGTGTCTCTTTTGGTCTGTGTTCTTTGCTTCGGCGTAGATTCTTTATGCTCAAGCGAAGCATCTTCATGTTTAGAAAAAAATAACATACAAAATATTTTATTGATCAGAATCGCGGTGCTTCCTTGTTGTGCGACTAAAGAATACGAACTGCTTGCAAACCGTTTGTAATTGTGTTCTTGAATAGCCCTTAATTCTTTCAGGATGATCGGAAAAACAAACTAATTTTCGTAATTCAGCTCTTAAGTGTCATTAACTATTCAAAGTATCACGTTCTCGTAAATTTTGCGATTATATTTCCTGTTTTCCTTTTCAAGTAGTTTTGTTGTAGATGTCCTCTGTGCTTTTGTCAATGCATGTATCGCATTTCTTTATTCTAATCCTCGGAACTTAATTTGAACAGTTGAACTTATTTCCTTCATTTTTTTTTATAAGAAGTGTTATTGTGAATTATTCTGCCGGTCAGATTGTTAAAATATTTCGCAGACCCCCATCCAAGTTTCCCCTTTATTCCACTTTGACAAGTCTTTCAGTTCTTCATGAAAGCTAAAAGAATTAAAGATCATTCAAGAACACAATTTTAAAAAAGAGAATGAAACCTTCCACGACTATCACATTTCTATTGGTTAAAGACCGATTTGCAACCTACTATTTCGACATCAATCTGGTAACAACAAGTAATAGAGAACTGCATGATCTTGTCAACAGACTGACAGACAGTTCCAGTGCTTATGGATTAAAGACCAGCACTGATGAAAGTCATGGTCATTAACAAAGGCAAAGCAGATATCTACATTAGCAAAGTACGGCCTGAAGAGGTAAACAACTTTAAGTACTTAGGAGCCACCCTCTCCAAGAATGGCAGCTCCACGACAGATATCCACATCAAGATTACGACAGCCCTGCGGAAATGGCTTCTGGACAGGGCCTGGCGCAACCATAACATCAGGCTTACTACAAAGTACAAGGTGTGCAAGTCCCTTGTAGTACCAATATTGCTTTACGGATGTGAAACGTGAACTCTGCTTGTCAATACGGCTAGGAGAATCCAGGAAATCAAAAACACGTGCTTGGGGAGGCTGCTCCGGATCTTGTACAGGCAGCATCAGACCAATTACTTTACATTAATCATGGCTACAACACTGGTACGACACCAAGAATCCTTATTTGCAACAGTCAAGCGGTCTGATTTTGACATGTGACCCGGCACGACACCTTTAAGGTACCTTGGAGGGTGGTCGACTCCACGATTGCTAGAGGAGGAACTACGACCTGACTAACGTGAAGGAGTGGAACTGTTCATTTTGTGCAGGACCTTCTCACTGTCACCCAAGACAGGCGTGAATGGCGGCTCAATGTCAGCTGCTTCGTCTGCGTCTATCCACGTGCTTCCAGAACGGGTAGTACCGGACAAGAGACGAGTGACTGATGACGGAAGCGTTTTCGGACTAAATTTTATATTATTGTGATCTGCCTGTTTCCATTCATATTGCCTAATCAACTTTTATCTAAAATAAACATATTTTCCAACATTTTGTAGATCTCATCGCAAAATAAATGCTTTACACAAAGTCTTCATCCCATTTTCTGGGTTCCTGGTACGTGCAAAGAAACCTACGCATAACCTTGTAGAAGGGAATACCATGTCTCTTCAGTGTGGTGTTAATTATCTCTAATTAGAGCTTTGTTGTTAGATCCTGACCACGTTTATTACATGAAGCAAACAAAAATGATCAAAGGGTCTTCGTTTAGTGTTTTGCATAGTAAGGCCAGTGCATGACAAAAGTCGTTTGTTAGCGGCCAAGCTTCTTAGGTTTAAGACCACGACAAAAACGACTGTGCGTGCTTCGTTTCACAGAACAATGGTCAGCGGATTGTACCCTTAGGGATGCGGTATTGATCCCAGATCTTGACTGCTGACTGCTGCATAAACAGCTTAAAATAGATTCCCTCAGCGATGGGAGAGGTTTCTTACACGGTAAACAGGAGTCGTGAGACTGTGAGTGAGATGCGCTTGTTACACAATACATTATTCCCCAGGCAGCATTTTAGGAAATGCAAACGATGACAAATAGACGTTGCTTAGCGGAGGCAAGCGGGAAGGAATATCCATAAATATAAGCCCTCCATGACAATGTGGACCCTGGCCTCTCCCTGTCGGTGTGTAATGGTCTGGGTTTGTCACATGGTGGCGGCTCATCTCCTGACTGTTTCTTCCTCTAATTGACAAGACATGGCTTCATCGGACAACGGTGTGACACTATAAAAGCCGTTAGCACATGGGGTACGACAAAAATGTCGATTAATTTATTCAAGAACTATGAGTTTCCTCAGTGCTTTTCCATCTGTTTAATAAACATAAATTATAATTAGAGATATCTGTACGTTATATCTTATGTCAGTGAATCTTGTCTCAGTGTAGTATCTTTTAATAATGGATATCTTTTTTTAAAAAAGCCTGATATTTTTATTTATTAATTAATTTTAACGATTTTATTTCTTCACTGACCGATGTCAACAAATAAACTTAGCAAGAGAATCTGTGTACATATGAACGTGATTCTGCCCTGTATATTGAACTATTGTTGTTATTATTAAATGAGAATACAGAATAAATTTGTGGGGTCTTAAAAAAGAGGCTTCACTAATCATATCATGATGCTGTGCAACGTTGAACAGTACGTTCATTCCACGGCTTGTGTGGGTGTGGCTTTGTGTCCATCAAATGTAAGAGAGAATTGGGGAGGAAAAGAGCAAAAAGCTTGTGATCGCATATTCTGATTGAAAGAAAAAGAAAACACTCGGCGAATGATTAGGGTCCTATAGAAACACGGCACACACTATTATCTTTAACATTTCTCGCAGAACAGGACTTCCAGTTCTCTCCTCTGGTCTCGAAAATCTCTGGCTAAACACAACCACATTTCATCTGATGTCCACACGGTCGTCTCTGTGTCGGCTGAAGACAAAGAACCCAGTCTAATAATGCTCGATTGTGGACCTTGCTTCATTGATAACCCAAACTTGACCTCTTCCTACCCCTCGATAATAGTCTCCCTTTGTCTCCCCTTACTTTGCCTGCAGTGAACCACACGAAAGCTTATCGAGAAACCTTTTTTTACAGTCCTTGGAAACCCATGCATAGACTCGAACTTGATGAAACTTCACTTAGCGGTAAATGAAGGTTTGTAATGTCGACTTCGGTTCATCGCATCTCCGCCACAGTTCATTGCAATTTTATCAAGACAGAAATAGCCTTGCAGACGGGGTGGAGATCGAAGTACCAGAAATGGATCGTTATCGATCTATATCGGTGCTTACATTATAATTAGAAATATCGCCGAACGTCTCACAAAAAAATTTATTCATTGTCAGTACGAACTACTGCACTATGCCTACTGTTCTTGTTCTAAAGAGAACAAGCACATTGTGTGGAATCAGTCAAAAGTGTCATCTAAAGTCATTGCCGAGGAGATTTCTCGGTCAATGAAATACTATAAAAAGGTACGTTTTACTGTTATCGAAAATTGATTGTACATCATATAACATCAACGAGATTTTTTTATAGTTGGGTTGGCGTTGATTGTGTGTGTGTGTGTGTGTGTGTGTGTGTGTGTGTGTGTGTGTGTGTGCGTGCGTGCGTGCGTGCGTGCGTGCGCGCGTGTGTGTGTTAGTGGCGGCGCTTTTGTACTTTTGTAGTTAATGCTTTTAGAAGGCGAAGGTCAAGGTTTGCTCGGGTCAGTGACCGGAGCACTATATATCCACCAGCACTGATGGATATCTGATTTATTAGGCAAGTTAAATGGTAATGAAAGAGGAGAGATTGGCTACGCTTTACAGATGCATTGACACGGTGAACCATTTATAGTGCACTGCCCTTGCAAGCGCTAACGGCAAGAAGATTTTTTTTTTATCTTCGCGTAATGTCTAAGAGGCAGTGGTATAGAGTGTAGACCACACACTGACTATTATTGCGAGTTACTCATGTATTCAGCACCATGTTCCTCTCTGGGATGCAGCACCTGCTTAAAGCCTTATATTCTGAGTTAGATTTAGTTCACAATGAGCAGTATTTCAAAAGCAGTTTAGCAATGAGAAGTGCTTAAGGTAAAATTAAAGTACCTATCTTTCTATAGGTATATATGTGTGTGTGTGTGTGTGTGTGTGTGTGTGTGTGTCTTAACGGGCAGTAAAAGTGAGTGGTTCACTGTATGTAGATCAGGGTATATCAGCGGCTCCTTTCTTGTGCCTGACAGATCAGGAATCCGTCAGCTAGGTCTGCAGGGAAGTTTTGTTTTCTTCAGCATCAGGGGTTAGAGGGCTTTCATCTTCTTTTTTACAATCTAAGTATCAAGCTATAGCGACGAATAAGAGAAATAAGAATAACAAAAATGAGGAGGGATGGCAATGGGAAAATGGAGCGAGAGGAGCAGACAAAAGAACAAAAACCTGAAGAAAAAGAGCAGAAAAGGAAGATAAACAGCCTAGCCGAACAGTAATTCAGCCTCAGCGATGAATAATAATTGTCGTTCGATCTCTCCAGCAGCCTAGAGTTTAAAAAAAACTCTCCCTGCTTAGGAAGTCTGGATGACCGACCTCTCGTCACATCGTTCCTAAATTGGACATCATATCTTGTCCCTAGACGATGCCATGTCTCACCGAGTTTTAGCTCACCAAACAATCGCTTCCACACAATAACGCAATGTACACGTACCTCTCTCTTCTGTCGCAGAGCTCCTTAAAACTTTTCATGATTGAACATGTTATGGTTTGCCTTAGACAGGAACCAGAAGTTGCACCGGAAGCTTCGTTGATGGGTCGATGCCTTGTTTAGGTCGATGCTGGAGCCATTAGAGTCCATACAAACGTAGTGTGTGTGTGTGTGTGTGTGTGTGTGTGTGTGTGTGTGTGTGTGTGTGTGTGTGTGTGTGTGTGTGTCCGAGCGCAATATGATCATATAAAGAGTTCCTAGGGCTGGTCTCAACTTTCCTATTTCTCTTGGTGTGTGCGAAGCGACACAATGGTCCTGTCTACCTGACGATTTCGGTCGAGATTTGCGAGCGATTGATTGAAATGATACATGATACCATGATGGGGAGATTTTAACTATCTAATGGGAGGACACCGTAGTCAGCAAAGCCAACGGAGCCTACTCAAAGTGAAGCCATGTGCTTCTAGTCGAAGAGCTTCTTTGTCACTGTGTTTAATCTTTCTTCAGAGCTTTTATCTAATACATGCTAGTCATCCCAGTTGCATGAATCACATTACATATGCTTAATAGCTGTGTGAGTTTGTGTGATTGTGAATGCAAATGTGTGTGTGTGTGTGTGTGTGTGTGTTAGGCATTTGTGTGCATACATGTGTGTCTTGATATTTATAGTCAGTAATTTTCAGTGAAATGTTTAGTACCTTCCCTCCTTCCAGAGGCGGGCAAAGAGATCGGCATGCTATCATAGATAATATTATTTCTCTAAACTTCTCCTCCCTTAAATCCCGGTCAGACAACTCCGCTCTTCGTGTGATGACCGTATTCTCACTACTCCTGTCACCAGAATAAAAACATATGGTTACAGGATTTTTAGTGCCGCAAAACAATGGAACTCTCTCCTCTTCCATATCAGCCACCTATCCACCAATGACTTTTCTTAATGTGCACTGAAAACTCGCCTATTCTTTGAGCATTACTGCTAACAACAGCCCACATAATGCTACTCTTTTTTCAACCCGCCCCTCCCCCTTTTCCGTTTATTGCTACTTTCTGTCTCGTCTTCCTATGATGAATCACGACACTCTTAACTCTTTTTACCTGATTCCTCTTTGCGTTTTCTATATTTGTCTTTTACCAGTCATCCTTAATTTTGTTCATCCTTTCGTTCTTTCGTATGTTCTCCATGTCTCGTTCTTGTCTCAAGCGCTAAGAGCACGCTCCTTACGAGCGTGGGAATATGTCGTATACAAATTACGCATGTTATTAATGCATTGTGAGTGCTGGAGCTGTGTATCTAATAGGAACTTTTAGAGATCCATTTTTTTTTTTTTTGCAGTGGTGTGGGTGGTCGAGGGGGTGATGAGGAGGACGACGACGAGCAGGAGGAGGCGGCTGCGAAATCATGCAAATAAACACGTGCATATATTCATGCAAACAAACCAAGGAAGCTTTTCGATGTCTCATACCTTTGGGGAAACACCTTAAAATAGACATCAGATTTTGTTCCTGTTTATTTGTAACAGATCCGACATGATGTCCGCACTTTTTCCAAGCCTCCTCTTTTAACTCCACCTACAGAGACAAGATAGGATATCAACCGTCCCTGCTGTCAGTGCATGCAATATGTGAAGCCGTGCAGGGTGCAGCCAGGACAGAAATAACACAGTTAGTTGCTGTAAAAAGCAATTTGTAGTTTTCTTTTTCCTCGAGAAATCATCTGCCCTCGCCAGAAAGTCCGCATGACTATGTTCTCATAATATAATAAACAGGTCAGTTAAGATAATTGGTCACCATTAATCCGACAGAACAGTAATCACTCTGTCCCGTCGATATTATACAGGGTAGTATGATGCAAACACCAAGGTGTCTGACAAGGTGGAATAAAGCGATAGCCATACTGTGTTGTAGGATTTTAATGATCACCTTGTTGTTAGACGAAACAGTCAGGACGTCGGAATGTCCAAAAAGGCAGTACTACATGATTACCGATATATCTTCCAGTAGGCAGCCTGCCCCAGAGAGACTTTCCAACAGATGATCAAACGCATCGTGTATTAATAACTGTTTCAGTGCATAAAAGTCATGCTAAGTGCGGCTAAACAAACAAAAAATATCTCGGCTATAATGTCGGCCCTTACCGATCGATGACAACATCTCTTTGCGTCTGTTGGAACAGATGGTTGTGGGCTAATAGTAGTAATTTTGGCGAGAAAATAAACTTTACTTCTGTTAGATGCCTGGCAAGATATTTACTATAAGTCTAATAAGAAACTGTGGATATCTTTAACTTCTCCGTACTGGGCCAAATTCTCTCTGGAAACGAAATACGAAAATGACATTATGGAAAATGTGTTGATTGATCGTTAAAACCTGCAAGTCTCCTAATCATTCGTTAAATACTATTTTAATGGATCCCTACCACCAATAATTAGGAAAAAGAAGTGGCATGAATAATAATTTAAGTAGCTTTCGTTGCATCCATAAAGCTGGTTACAGTTGCAGTATACTGAAATAGCATGAAGATGATAAGATCTATAAATCTTAGGCAAATGCATCTGCAGCTGTTAAATATCCACCTTGAAATAACACATGCTTAGAACACTTTGGGGGGGGGGGATGCCACCTTTGACAAAGTTAGAGCCCAAAAAAGTATAGACAGTATGAGTAGACCGACGGTTTTTAAGCTTTCTGTCAGTTGTTCAACCATCTTTTCTATGTGCATCAGAAGTATGGGGACTCATCCATGATAATAAAAAAAGGTAAAGGTCATCCCATAACCTTTTCAGGTCCTGGGGGAGTGAGGTGTTAGAGACCCCACTTTTCTCGGGGCCAGCATTTACATGAGGGTGGTGCCAATCTCCTCTCCCTCGCTGCCTTACCTTCCCCAACCCTCTATGGAGTCAGGTAACCATTCCCGTCAGCTGGGTCGACTGGGGGAAGTTTGCTGCGCTTATCGGGAATTGAACCACCGCGCTCTCGGTTCGGACGCCATCATACGCCATTAGCTACGACATGGGAAGAACTTGGAGGGCATCCACTCCTGGTCAATTTTTATATGAGAATTATCCAATTCTGGCTCCGATTGACAAACATGTCCATGGGCCGTATACTTAAACAAGCGTTTTGATTATTATTTAGTCTTGATGCACAAGGCAAAACAAACTCGGTAACAAAAAGAGAATACCAGTAGAATCTATGGGTTTTATAAATCAAGTAGTAGAAGACCATAAAATGTTTCTTTCTATTCTCAAACTCCTATAGATATTCACTCAGCAAACATGGATTGCGAACATGGGGCATAGTGGACGTTTCCAGTTTTACCGATCTCATAAATCCACTTCATGCCGAAGTTGTATTTTGAGTATGTACAAGTAAAATACTTCAGAGATACTTTAATAGGCTTTTGTCTAGGACTGAGTGATCTAAATACACACAGCAATCGTTTTGTACATGATAGAACAGAAAATACAAGTAAATGTCTGTTCCGCCAAAATTTTAAAGAGCATGAAGCTCGTGTTCTTTTCTGTTGTCGCAGATATGTAGATTTTGTCCAGAGTATCTTAAACATGTCACCCTACACAACAAAGAACAATATCCACACAATACAGTCATGTGATAATGCAGGAAGAACAAGACAACTAGCATGGTTTATTCACAAATGTTTTAAGATAAAAAAGACGAAAAGCGAACTTGATTGTGTGAAGTATGATTGATACCCCCTGTCCATGTATTCTGATGTTGCTCTGCATGTTAACTATGTTTTAAATCGTGATATCAATATTAGGGAGTGGACATAACGTGTGCATACAGATTGTATTATGTTATATAATGTATGTAGGACAAGGAAGAGAGGAGTATGAATGGATATGTGATTGAATGAGTGAGAGGATGACTGTTTTCGTGCTCACCCTGTGAAAGGGACAATGGCTGAAATGGCTGTAAGTCAATAAAATATTCAAGTTCTAGTTCTATCTGGGTTTCTCTGTGTGTGTGTGTGTGTGTGTGTGTGTGTGTGTGTGTGTGTGTGTGTGTGTGTGTGTGTGTGTGTGTGTGTGTTAGCGTGGCTCTGTCTCTCTCTCTCGTTGTCTCTAACCTTAGTGTTTCACTCTCACTCTATTTAAAAAAATTAACATTAAGTATTAAAAATTCTTGCAACTTAATCCCTGCCGACAGTTTGTGAAATGCATCTGTTGTCTTCGTTTTTATAAATCCATTACATTTCTTTTAATTGCATGAAATAAAGTATGTAAAGATGAGAAAAATAAAATACTCTTTTAAAAGTACTAGAACAGGGGAACTTTGCTTCATCACATTTTAATTCATTCGTCTTTTGGTCACCTGGGAGAATGGTGTGAAAGATGAGTTTTGTTTGGGTTTGATATGAACATTGTTAAAATGTGTCAATTGTATCCTGTGCACGACCTGGTTGAGAATGTATTGACTCTATCAATGAATTTATTTCACTTTATACACTTCGCCGCTTTGTCTATTCTCGTTTTCATATGTAGTGTTATGCTTTCTTTGAATTACTACAAACATGAAATTGTGTTGAGTTACCTTGAAAACATGGTGTAAATAATAATAAAGATGGTTTTGAATGAATTTTATGACAATTGGTAACCCTAACCCTAAAGCTGTTTTGTATCCACCATCTTTGAAGACTTGCCTCGTGTTATTTGGTCATATGTGATATTTTTATGCATTCATTATTTTATGCTTATCCTTCTCATTATTGCATGATCATGGACTGTTTAATCCGCCATTGCCGTAATTTCTGAGATGAGCTATATTGTAAGTGCTTACCTTTAGTGTTAGTGTTTTCTAAGAAAAAGAGTTGTTGCATCTAAACTAATATTTTCTCTTTCTGGTAATATGTGAGTGGTTCATATTTCGTTCGTGCAGAATTAAGTTCCCCTGTATTCACATGAGTTGCACAATTGCCGACTGAAGATAAGTCTCAATACATTTTTTATAAACTTTACCGTGAGAGGAGTGCCCATGCGTCAGTTTTGTCCTTAAAGCTTACTATGTAAAATTTTTCTTACTTTGTTCTTGTTATTCGCTCTGGAAAAGAAATATGCAAAGATAGAAGCGACTTTTACGACCCTAGGGACCGTAGTTATAAATTGAGGGTAAGTCTTTTCCCTAAGGCAAAATCAGGATCTTATTAAACAGTTTCTTGTTTCCGAAGTTATGAAGCGATGTCCAGACCCCGCGGACACTAATTTCTTGTTATAGGGAGTGTTATGAATGATCTAACCCGATTTTTGTAAGATTCAAAAAAATCAAACTGTGCACATGTCAAAACAGACGTATTCGATTAAACCAGGTGAGAGACGAAACCGGATTTATTTTCGATTGAGTAGTATCAAGCGTAAAACTGTTTTCGGAGGTTTTCGTGTCCTGTCCCTCCGAAAACAGGTTTACGCTTGATAGAGACGGGTGTACCTTACAACGAACCGGATTCCGTTTCCTGTCTGAAGGTGGTACGGGTGCGCATGACTTGACGCCGCGAGAGCAGCAGACGCGCGTGTTACCAAACTTGCCGCGCGATGCTGCTGTCTGATCCGCCTGTGACGGCTGCTGCTGTCGGCCAGCCTTAGATCAGCAACTCCTGACAACGACGACGACAGCCTCAGATCGGGGGGGAGACTTTCACCTCACAAGTGAGTTAACTGTCCTGAGAAAAACGACGTGAACTTGGACAATGTCTGTTGCGCTGAGGAGAGCGAAAGTATGAGAGAGAGAGAGACTTCATCAGTCGCCCAGGGTCCGTGTGCGGACACTTTGCTGATCTTTTGCCTCTGTTAGGTAGTAGTTTCAGTAGTTGTAACTGTCTACCTTTGCTCATTAGTGTCACTGATGTAGTAGGTCTGGTGTCGAGGTGATCCGCACCCTGGCTGTGACAGTTTTTCCTCATCGGAGTTTCTTCTCCGCGTCTCTGTCCGCAATTTGGTTTTGATGGGCTTATCTGATTAAAAAGATTTTAATCTACTATTGCTATGCTAATAAATATTAAAATAAAAACGGCACCCAGGTTAATTGTGAAAAAAGATAACCAAGACATCGAAGAAATTTGTAACATAAAGACGCATTCCGCGCCTTGTATGTAATATAGAATGGCTGGATGCAGCAGCTAGTTTATAAAAATATCTTTTACTAAAGTTTTGCTCGGTGTTTAAATACCTGCATGAGAAGTTGAGATCTAGGGGCGAGGACCACGAAACGGGGTAAGAGGGGCAACTGCACAGAAACAAAACATAAACAGCAAACACTGGAGATTCTTAACAGATGCTCACCAACGTCAGCAAACTGTTACATCACTTTCTTATCGAGTACCCAGATCTCCCTCCGCCCTTCTTTCTTTCATCTTTGTTATCTTTACTTCAGGTTTTACCTCTCTCTCTCTCTCTCACACACACACACACACACACACACACACACACACACACCGAGTTTTCCTTTGTTAACAAAGTTAAGACGGACGAAGATAGTGCCCTTTGTCATTACAGAGACAGATTCCTCTTGAACTCTTGAGCAGTTGGATGATCTAACTTTTCCCGATCTTATTCGGACCTGCATGCTGAATAATCTGCCCTTGAACTCGACATCACTCCTCGTCTGCAGGCAGCCTCAGCTCGCAGCCCACAAGAGACTTTTGTCTGCCATGACAGCAACATTCAGCCAACCTTAGATAGCACAAGGCAAGAGGTAAGACGTTTGGCACTTTGTTCTTAAGCAATTCATGCATTTTTTTAATGTTTTCTTCTATTGTTTTTGGCTAATAGAGACGACGGTGTCTACAATGATTAAGATCAAGAGAAGGAGACAGAGGATGCTTGTGTTTACAGAGATACCTGTACCGATAACGTTTATGTGTTTACAATGTATTCTTGTGTTTGTGCGCTTGATTTCTTATGCCTGCATTTGTGTATGTGAGCATGTACATGTTTTAAACGTATGTAGACGTTTTAGGGGCTGCTTGTGCAATCGTGTTTCTTCAAGGCTAAAAGCGAAGTAGGACTAAACTGATGAATTTTTGCTTGAAAATTTTCGTTGCCTACCTTTGTTCTGAATGCGATATGTAGGTTACAGGTGTGCAAAAGAATATGATAAATAATGGGATATGCCAGAGATTATACAATATGCTTCATATATTATAATTGTTTATTCGAAAAATAGCAACCTTTCACCCATTTTGTATTAACAGAAATTGTATTTTCGTTATGTTTTATCAAAAGTATCCTTCCAGTGACAGGGAAGTTTAAAAAGGTCTGGTAGTAAACGTATCAGAAAGCTCTCTGAGAATCAAAAAGAACTCACGTATGCGCATTAAGACAACGTAAACATCACGTAAAAGTAACGTAGTGGTATTGGATGAATGGCTTTTGTAGTGATTGCTTTGACGTTAATAGTAGCAACCACACCAAAGTCACCATCAGCAAAGGAAGAAGTAGTAGTGTTAGTTGCTAGTAGGAGTAGTCACCAAGGCAAATGTAACACCGATAATAGGTGCCATGAAAAACAAAACAATCGACACAAATAAACATAAGCTCTAACACGACAGGAATTCTGTCACTGCTTGTGCATGACGATAAGCAAAACACATTGCTCCCGGAAAGCTCTTAAGTCTTTAGATGTGAGAGAGGATCAATACTGCTTTGAAATGAATCACGACGATGTAGAAAGAAAACGGGCATAAAAAAACACGAACAATCTGCTGATGCGAAGAGAATTCGCTTCTCCGGCTTGACAAAATTGTCAACACTCCTACGACCGAGCAAATGAAGTCGGTTATGATCGCCGGAGAATGTGGTGCTTTTCAGGTACTAGCTGCATACTGATGTACAGCACCCACTTATGTCTCTGTGTATCCTTCCGCATGAGCTTGCGTCTGTGTATAGGTGTAGATATGTATGCCTGTTCATATTTTATATATATAGTATTTGTGTTTTGGGTTCATGCGGGTGTGTGCGAGCGTGCGTGGCTGTAAGCAAAGAGAATTCTTGGCTGGTGCTTCTGTACTCGCCAAGTTAATTCGTCTGTTGAAGGTTTCTTCCCCTTGAAGGAAAAAATTTAAAAAGAATCTTTTCCTGCCAAAATATTTCGGCATTAAAATAAGAGTTCTCTAAGGTCGCTATGTTTTGCTCTCTTTCGCAAAGGACAACAAAACTGACTCTAACTCATGAAGTCTGAGGTACCATTTGACAAGAAAGGTTTCTCTGTCACGCTCAGCTCTTCCGATCTGTGCTCCGGTTCGAAAATGTAAGGCACGAACACCAGATTCATTATGCGAGGGTTTTGACGCCCGCATTCAGGAGACTGAGAGCAAAGGCGGGGACGAACGGGTTTGAACTATGACAGTCGACAACAAAATATATTAGCCTTCTTCTACCGTTCAAGAGCTGTGTCTTAGATGCCATTGTAAGTAAGCGATTATTTTCTAACCCGATATTTTAAGGGGAAACGACTCAGAACTTCAGTAGCGACCATTTCATTCCAACCTGATCATTCACTTGTCTTTTCTTTAATTTTGTCTTTGAAAGTCTAGTGGGGTGCAGTTTTTTATTAAATGATTGTCTAGGGCTCAGTTCAAGATATTATTTCCCAAAAGTTAAGGAAAAACTCATCACCCTACCCCTCCACACACACACACACACACACACACACACACACACGCACACACACACACACACACATGCACGGAGAGATATCAAAGTCGGAATGTCACGATTGCACAGAGATTTGCTTAATTAACATTTGCTCCCAGTTCTCCCACTGGCTGAGACCTTCACATCCATCATGTCCTTAAGTCTGTCTTGTGTCCTGTTTCAAAGTATCGTGATGTTTGTACGCGTGTTTCTCGAAGGGCGATATTTACCCAGATTTGGGGAATAGTATCTTGCCCTGAGCTTTACCCAATCATTTGACGTGGTTATCTCTAGTGTTTGGCAAATCTTTGCTTCAATCTTGGGGGATATTTGCTGGTGAGCCAGAAAAATCTGTCAAATAAAAAGTACAAACTGAAAAAATTAGAATAATTTTTGTGAGCAGTGCAAATTGCACAAATAGCCCTTGCTTAAAAAAAACAATCACAATTAAAAATTCCTTCAAAACACAATATATCCCAAATCCTTGTTGATAAAAGGACTTACATAAGCCAGAAAAGCGTTAAATGACAATTACTTTGCGCTAAACCTTCGTGCAATAAATAGCGAAAAGGTCCAAAGATCACGCAATTTAAACAATACAATTAGGATCACACATGTCAGACAGTTCATCAATATCGACAGATACAAAAAAATCACATACAGAGAAAAAAAATATGGAGGAAACGTTAGAGAAGAGTATGAAGCTTACAGACAAAAACTAATTAATCCTTCAGCGGAGGTTTTGAATACACGGTCTGTTAGACCTCCTCCCCCCCCCCTGCTAATGTGATAGCCACACGCGCAGTCCTGCAGCATTCTTTGGTCAGCATCTGCTCATGTTTTGACATCAGAAAACTGCGGCAGGTGCTGTCCGGATTTCGTGCCCAGCGTCCGATGGTACTCGATCTCGCTTACGATGTGAACTCTGGCCTTCGTGAACACGACCTTCCCCGCCACCTGATCGCCTTTGCGTGCCGTTGTTTTGCAAACCTCTCTGCGGTTGCCTGTTGGTTAATAGGGCTAGGCTTCAGGCAGCAAGTGTAGTCAGACGAGCATGTGTGCCAGTGATCACTATATGACATGCGAGGCTGGCGGAGCGGGGGGGGGGAGAGAACGAAGAAGTCCCCGAAACAGAGATACAGTTGCGGTTCGTTGTCTCGCCAACCGCGCCTCTCGCCGCCCATGGTGGCAGAAAGGATTATACCCCGAATGACCAAAAGTTATGGATCGTATACCCTCTTTATGTTGTTACCTAATTCACCTTTTGCCCAAAATTTGTGTTGGAACAGTGGCGAGCTGGGATTGTATGAAGTTTATAAAAGATGTGCATCTTTTCGTCTGATGCGCATAGTCGTGTAATAAATAAGTATGGTGCATGTGATAAATAAACAGACTTGATATATATATATAATAAAATGTATGGTGCGTTAAATGAAAAGGTGTGGTGCATGTGATATATATAGGAATGGTGTGTGTAAGAAAATAAATAGGTACATGGGGGGGAGTGATTACGTGATCGGGAATGTATGGGTGAGAGAAAGAAGAGAGAAAGGGGGGAGAGGGAAAGAGAGAACGAGAGGAATGAGACAAGAATAATTTTTCTTCTTTCATTCCTTCTTTCGTTCTTTATTTCTTTTTTTCTTTCCTTCCACACATATTATTGGAAAGGCAGGCTGTCAATCTTTTAAGTAGAGCAGTATCTATATTGGAAGCTTACACCATAAACGGATTTTTTTTTTTTACTTCTGTTATTAAGAAGCAGCGCACGGTTGTTGAGGTTTCCGAAATACAGCTTGCAGACGACTGACTTTATGGCGAAATTGTTGCTAACCCTTTGATTGTTGGGCAAGAGCAATGCACCCACAAGAAGCACTACTGTGATGTTACGCCGCTAATAAAATTGTTTACAACCAACGAAAAGAACAATTATCCTGAAAACTTCGCACAGTCATATCATACATGCTTATGCTTTATCTATATCTTGTGAAAAAAATGCATGACCGGAAGTCACAAGACCTTAAAAGAACCAATCAGCGCACGTTATTTTTTTTAAAGAACGGGTGTATCGTCTTAACGAGACCACGGATGTATGATACACGTCCGTGACGAGACCGTTGTCACAGATCAAGCTTTTACAAGTGTTCTCGACACTTGACATTTATCAGCTCAACGCTGCTCGCGAGGATACGTCACGCAGAGGAGACGAAAGAATTAGCTTTCATCGCTGACAAACTGTCCACGACACAAACATGCAAACACAGCCTTAGTGTTCCCCCCGCAATTTTGGGGTGCGTCTCCCGGTTCACAGGCAACGTGCTTTGTCGACCCGAGATCATCGAGTTGTGCAATGATTTGCTGACAACATGGCAGCGACTGAAAGAAGTGTGACCACCTCTTCACTTGGGTCTTTCTCGGCTCTCGGTGTTTACCTGCTCTTATCTGCTGCTGAATTAATTGCGCGAGGATTAGTAGTCCAGCCACGTCAGCAAAGGCCTGGGGGGTTAGCGCCGTTGTTTGCTAAGCCGTGCCACAGTTCTCTCAAAGCTCAGAGTGCAATTCTTTTATGTCCGGAAGCAAGGAAAATCACTGGGCAGAAGATCAATATGTTATAGATCATTCTTACTTGCTGATACTGAGATGTAAGGTCTGCAGCAGAAAACGTAAACGTGCTTAATGAAATTTATTTTGATGTAAAAGTAATAAGTAATAAAGTGATAAGAAAACTACAATAATTTGCTTCTTTTTAAATGTTGTTCAATCCATCAGCAAATTTTCTTTCTTTGGTTTCCTTTCTTTATTCTTTTATTTATTTGTTCATTTACTCGCCACCACTATGCCTTATAAAGTATTTAGTGGATTTGTATAAAATTTTGCTCAATATTATGCTAGTATTGTTTGCCCCAAGCATAACTGGAATAACATTTTTTTCGTGCGAGTAATCAGTTTAATTTCTTTTATATCTGAAATTCCCCATGTCCTATCAAACGACAGAAAACAAAGCTGGTTATTTGAAGACTTTCCCTTGGCGAGTTATTCCTAGCACATCATTTTTGCTCACTCTTTCGTAAAAAATATTATGTTGCGCCGTAAACCATAACAATCGAAATGGAGTACAATTTGATTGCTGTTAACAGTGTCGTCGGGAACATAAATCTCAGTTGCTAATATAGATGAAATGCCAGGTGAGAAAAACAGTAGCGGGCACGTTCGCGGTGAAGATCAAAGGTCCTAATAAAACAGAAGGCAGACACCAAATACGACTGGAAAAAATAGTCGCTAGGAAGAAAGTCCTCAATGGGGAAAGTTCAGCTCAACTGGAAGCGCAAGGCAAGATTACCTCAATCGATGGTAGTGTGAAATACAGAAATCAGTCTTTGAGACATTAACTTTCTTTTACGATCTCTTAACTGTTAGAATGTTCAGTTTTTCTTTAAATTTAATCGTTTTCGATTTGTCGTAATTGAAGATTCTTTTTTTCTCTCTCATTTCATCTTCCTCACATCCCTCGCAATCACATTTTCTGTGTTCATTCTTTTCTCTTTCCTCGTCTCTCTCTTCTCTCTCTCTTCTCTCTCTTTCTCTCTCTTCTCTCTCTCTCCTCTAACTTCTCAGTATCTTTGTCTCTTTCTTTCTGTCTCAGTCTCTTTTTATCTCCTGTCATGTCCCCTTTATCTCCTTTTTCCGTTTCTTTTCTCTCTCTCTCTCTCTTGTTTGTCTCTCTTTCTCTCTCATCGTATTCTCTCTCACTCGCTCTCTTGCTCGTTTGCTCTATATCTCCCTTCTGCCATGTTGTCTTCCTGTGTGTGTGTCGTAAATAAAAGAGAATGAAAATTGATGTTAGGCCGCAATTCCTGCGTCTTGTAGAAATGTCGGTGGAGGCTAAATTGGTTTTTGCGCCGTGCAATCAGCTCGGTGTCTGCCGATAAAAGCACCAGCCGTACAGGAGCTCGGGGCCAAAGATTAACAATGCTGACGTCAGATGAGTACCAAATGCTTGGCGGTGCCTTGAGCAAACTCTCAACTGCTTGTGCGTACGTGCGTGCATGCCTGTGTGTGTGTGTGTGTGTGTGTGTGTGTCCGAAAGTCAGTGCGCATGTGTTCAATTGTGTACATATTATTTCCCTATATTCCTTTGTGGGCATATGTATCTCGTGCTCTTCTCATACAAATGAGCATCCCTTCCCCTTACGCTGTAGTTTTTAAAGAAGGCAAAGTAAATGGTATTGACCTTTCCTTTTTGTTTAGATCAAATGTCTTTCATCCACATCCCTTGTGTTCGTCTGTGAATGTGGCACAAAAATCGCGTCCAACGACAGATTTCTAATAAAGACAGCATTACTTTCGTTTAACTAGAGCATTATCGCAAAATTATTTATTTACTGGAGACTGTAACGAAGATAAAATATTACCTCTCTTTATTTTTAAGTGCTATGCAAGTCACACAGAGGACCATTAACTTGTGTTATACAAGTCATATGTGACCATTAATTTTAGGAAACGAAAGCTCATAAGTAACAATTCATGTTTTGTGATTAAAGAAGCTTAAATGATCATGAATTCAACGGAAGTGGCTCTAGTACCATCGGTGATTGTCATTAAAGATGTCCTTTCGTTCAGCACAGTTGTAACATATTACCTGATAACATCGCTTTATTTTAACAGCTGATATGCCTATAGCCAAACAAATTTGACTCAAACATATAGACATATAAAATGCATTACCTGTTTTTGTCACCAAGATGGATTTATTTCATGTAAGTAGCACTAATATCATAACAATCAATAATAATTTTCTTTTTCTTGATTACAAATTTCTTCCACCTATTAATACGACTTACATTCAAATAGAAAGTACAGAGGCGATCAGTTGACTGCCTAAGCTGGTGTGTCATCATTATCTCGCAAACAAGACATATCCCTGGAAAAAAGCAAATAACCTCCAAAAGTTAGATGTGGTTTGTGTGTATGTGATTGTGGTTGTGCATGTGTCTAAGAGAACACATTTCTATCTGTGTTAGTGCTAGTAACTGCTCATGGAAAAAATTCTGATCCAGCTAGAAGACTTGCAATTAACGTGGATGAAAAATCTTGTCCTCTTCTTGAAACACTCGTGAAGACGCCTAGAATCTTTAGAATCTTATATTAAAAGCAGTCTTTGAGATTAAAGTAGATGTCATGCTTATGAAATCTTGTGTTCATTCGTGACCTCATTAAATTTATCCCAGAAAATAAAACCTTTTAAGAGTAAACAGGAGGCTAACTTTAAATACAAATACGTATTTGAGGACACGTGGGTAGGTAAAGAGAGGGAGTTCAAGCACCAGGACATTCTTTACCTTGAAGCAAATATTGCCTACACATCCGCCTAATGTAATCTCGAGAATAAACATCGCTGCCCCTAAAATTCTCCGCAAATACCCATCACCTGGTGACTTTGTTATTGTTCGCCGGCCGCCATTTCTGCCAGCCCGCTCTCCTCCTCAACGAGTCAGCGAGTACACAGAGTCCGTCATAGCTCGCACTTGTTTACAGATGAACATTGTAGATACATCCTCGATCACTTAATCTTCCCTTCCATTAGCCAGTAATTTTCTGAGGCCTGGTGCATAAAGCTGCTCTTTATATATCGGTGGAGATATCAAATTTCTTCACAAACCACTGTTCCAGACAAGACGCTGCATTTCTTTCATATTTATTTACCTCCCAGTATGTCTCGGTTCTTACGTCAAAGGACGTGTTTGACTGTTCGTATACAGCATTATAGCTTCTCGTTGTTTTGTATTAACCTGATTTTGCGTTCATATTAACGTTATTTTTTCGCGCTAACCCAAATCTTTGTTGACCACTGCTGCAAGTTTGCGTTTTGGCATTGTGACAAATGTTAATAGGTTAGTTCAGCTAAGAAATTTGAAGCATCTTAAATGAGTTTTTTCAGTTTAATTGTTTTCTTAGCACTATTTATTTATTTACTTGCTTTGTCTAAAAATCTTCAGTGCCATAGAGCGTCACCAAAAGTGTTAAAGTCTCCCGGCTCGCAGTGGATGAGCAGAGGGACTTCTGACATGGTGAACTCAATAGTGTAATTAAAGCAACATCTAAGCTGATGTGCACGGAATAGGTGAGGGAATTTTTTTTTAATTGGTGTTTCACGCCGAGGCAGCAACTAAGGCTATATCACGGCAAGGCAGCCAGCCCTGTAAACAGATTCCACATGCAGAGAAAGAACAGCGTGCCCGAGACGAGAACTGAACCCAGGACAGCCAACCTTCACTGTATTGGTGACAGGCGCCAGCCGTTGTGCCACCGGACCGCCTAATAGGTGAGGGAAAGACATGACCAGCGGACGAGATCGGCTGTAGCAACTGTTCTACAACCTACAACCACAAGGGATCATTTTTCTGCACACTATTAGGAGTGTTGCTTGGAATGGTGTAGATAAGGCCCACTGTGGTGATAAGCTAAGCAGGAGCCTATCCAGTATCAGGAGTAATCAAATGCCAGCGAACCTTTTCTCGTGGTTACTGTTTTACTTCAACACGAAGTCTTTTTCTGGTGTTCTGTAATATTTGAATGCAGCGCAGACAGTGCTCCTATTTGGTCCTAATTTGATGTCCGCTCTTTGTTGCCTGGAAGGCCGCATTCTAGGCAGAATGGCTCAAGGAGGATCAAAATCGAAGCTGACACGCGCCCAGCAGCAAATACCTTGGCCGCCTGAAATAGATTCCTTTGTTTTATTCATAGCAGATTGCTTCTTTAAAAAAAACTATGGCTAAAGCATCAAACTGTTTATTTCATGTCTTGAGGGTTTTAAATTTTAAATAATCTTTTTAGGACTGCAGTGTCAGAATTTTTTTTGTAATCAACAATTATGTAAACAATGTGTCTTTGGGTGAGCTAAGATGCTGGCTTCCAGCCGAGTGTACAGCTACATAGCTGCGGCCTCTGGCTACCGACTAGCGATTTTCCTTCGTTTGTTTACTGACTCCCTGCCTTTGAACTTGAAATTGCCACCAGCAGCAATAAACGACAAAATTCCATGTTATTGTTTCCAAGTATTTAGTAGACAATAACAAAAAGTATGTTCAAAGGATTTGGATATAAGCGTTCTGAAGCAGAAGATTCCATCCCCCGAAACGACAGAGAATATTTGTCTTTGCTTTTAGACATTCTCGTGAAGCACCGCTCTCTTTGCGTTCTTTGGTCGTTTGTCTTTTTTCACTTTGTTAGCTGGCTGGCTGGCTGGCTGGCTGGCTGGCTAACGTCTAGTGTGCTTGGAAAGTGCTTCCACCTAGAGGCTATTTCAGGCTATGAGGAGGATGTTGATAAAAAAAAAGGAGAAACCCAAAAAGTACCCGGGAGAAACGAGAGATCTGGACAGAAGAGAACACAGACAACAAAAAACAGGGACGGGTAGCTACATCAAGCTAGTTTAAAATTATGCAATCATACAATTAACAGGGCAGTAGCAAAGCTCCCATCCCTTTAGTGAGAACGAAAATGTCCTTGCTTCAGATTTCGTTAAGGCCACCACGCTTTGTTGACAGAGCTAGCCGTCGGGGTTTTCTTCAGTTGTGTTCCTTCGTCTTACAACCTGAGTGGATCAGTTCTCCTTGAATTTGTGTCTGTGTTAACTGGTGACAAGCCAGAGTCTCGGTGGTATAGGAAAAGATGTACCCTTCACCTTCACTTCACTTCTCCTGTTGCGTGTTAACAGATGTAGCCTACATTCTTTATATGTCCTGCCGTGGGCTAACAGACGTATCCTAATTCTCCAGTTCCATTTTCATGCCATTAGCAAAATGATTCCAAATCATTTGTTTGTGGGCCTCGTTGTCGACTCCCTGCACAGTTCTGTCCAGAAATAGTCTGCTTCAAGGAGACGTTTTGGGAACGAGAGGACCTTGAACAAGGCAAAGACTGGGATTGATTGCGTGCATCTGAACTCGATTTCTGACAACAAAATTACGCGGAGGGCTAAAATATGCGCTGCGGCTGAACGAATTACTCCGATTGGTATGACAGAGGAGCCTGATGGCTAAGGAGTCAAATAATCAAATTTTGCTAGTTGATATAAAATGAGTTTTCTTTAAAAAAAATTGTTTTTGTAATAAAAACAACGCGAAAAAAAAACCAATGAATACATTACTGTCACATTTCTTTTACTCTTGGTTAACCAAAGCTGATACGTTAAAATCTTTTTCAACCAGACCTGGAGTTTAAGATTTTATTTGGTTACGTGGCTTGACTAAGAATTACTTTTCAGTTAAGAAAATGGACATTCAGCATCCTGCAATACATGTTTACAACGGAACCACGAAAAACTTTCTTTACTCGTATTTCCCTTCCTTTTGCTTATTTTATTTGTTTTTTTTGTGGTTATGATGTTGGTGTAGTTATTTGTTTACACTGTTCTTTAAATCTTCGAATCTAGACTAAACCTGTTGACAGTTGTGTGTCTGAGCGATCTTATGACAATCGTTTCAAAGCCACAATGGTTTTTCTTTATTTTGCAACGTATTGAATACGTTAGTTGTCAAAATGCAATATTATCACTGTTGTCAATACATATCAAATGAAAGTTAATATGTGCTTCAAACACCAATGAAAATGTAACGTTTGCTTCTTGTTGTTGTTGCAGGTGCCAGAACAGCTGAAGACCGAAACCGAACAGTTTGAAGGATGACAAAGAAGGGAGTGAGTGATATTTTGTTCTCTTGCTGTGTCTTCTCTTATTCACTCTTGTAGAAGGATCATAACTGACACACTCATGACATGAAGTCTCTGCTGAACCTCCAGCCATTTCAGCTGTCGTATGTCTAGGCCCCCTAGGCATCCCAGCTGACCTGTTCCCTAGGGTCATCTGAAAATATCTTTGATCCCCATGTCTCTACTTTCACCATCGGCATTTTTGAGTGGTGTTCTGTCAATCATTTCCTTCTCCGTTTTATTTATTTTATATTGTTCGCGACAGTACGTTTAAGTAAGTTATTGAAAGCGGCTGTTTACTAGCTTGAGACAGAGATTGAGACACTGATCGAGTGGCTACAGTAAGTTACAGAAGCTATTTTTAAAGAAAGTGTTATAGATTAATAATGTTAGTATATGCTTGTAAGTTTCCACGTTGTGAGTGTCGTAGAAAGGTCGTCATGTAACCTTTCCGTAGGGAAGCGAGGTGTTTGAGACCTCACTTTCCTCGGGGCATCCTTTTCGTGAGGGTGTTTTCCACCCCCTATACCTCGCTACCTTCGTTTCCCCAACACTCTATGGAGGTAAATGCCCCGTTATTGACAGCAAGATCGACTTGGGAAAAAGTTCACTGCGCTACACGGGTATCGAACCGGAGCCTCTCCGGGTTCGGCGAATGTGTGTGTGTGTGTGTGTGTGTGTGTGTGTGTGTGTGTGTGTGTGTGTGTGTGTGTGTGTGAAAAAGAAAGAATAGACACCAACAGAGACATATTATATCTGTGTGCATCCTTTAACTGTGCGTGTCTGCAATGTTTTTTTTTTCTTAAACTTGCTGACTTGCTCACTTGCAAGCAAAACGGAACGTGTTTTGTTGAGCACCCGATTTCGCCAGAGGGCACAGCTAGTTCGTAATGCCAATCAGCGTATCAGATCAAGGGGGCTGTATGTCTGACCATCCCGTTGTCAATCATAAAGCTAAAAACTGCCCTAATCTCCACGAAGCGTGATCTTTCCTAAAGTTTCTTTCCTTTCTGGTTCTAGCAGCAGTACAGCCTCGGTGGCAATGACAATTTAAGTTCTCAAGTTATCAATTTTGAGGTCTTCTTTAATTTTAGGACATCCCTTGTCCTTTTTAACTCTAGCATTATTAGAACGCTCCTCGTGCATCATATGAGATTTATAAAAGGAAATATATTGTCAGATGTCAAACATTAATGCGATAATGAAAACTGTCGTGCATGTGGAGCTGTTTCAAACATTCGATAATTTTATCTCTTCATTGTTATGCAGCTCGTGCATGAAACAATATGATTTTGAGATTTGCGTCAGCTTTTTTGCCTTAAGTTTGTTGTCCTAGCTCGTGTGCCTTCACAGACTGGAGAATTTTTAAGAAAGGGGGTGAGGGTCATAAAGCAGACCTTATCGCTGTCGTGTCACGATGTTTGCTGTCTTAAATTCCTGGCGGTAACAGTTTCTTTTTGCCATTCCTTCTTCTGTTGGAATAAATTTGTCAAACACTCGATGACTTAATCCTGGCAGCTCTGTGAATGGCATGCTTTTACAAAACTTTTATCGATGATTTGTTTATCTATAATCAAACAAAGTAGCTATCTATCCTGGTCATCTTGATCGGAAACAATTGAGCAAGAAATCTTCTGCAGTCACTCGCTTGTACTTTAATCCATCCGTTCTTTTTACTGTCCATGGTTCTAGTTATGCCAGTCTGAACAGTATAATTAAAATTAAGGTACCTGTAGCTATCGAGCTGTTAGTGGTTCCTTCTCCTTTTCTCGCCTTTTCCTTCCTTCGAGAATCATTTGCTATTTACTTCTAGTTGACAGAGGATATTTTCTACTCGCTGACGAGTGAATATCGAACCATCTTCTTACTTCAACGGAATTGAACGCACTAACCACACGGCTACAGAATCTCCCTCCAACAAAAAAATCCTGTCCCAGCCAAATTTAAATCGTGATCTAAGTGGAGACAAATTCGCCGAGGAATTATACGAAGCATCTGACATGTGGGCCTAACTTCTAGTCTAAATTACGTATACTTCGTTCCTTGGTTTTTTTTTTTCCTCACCTCAGTTTATACCCTCGTATCATCGTCATTTCTTTAATGCGCTCTTTTACCAAGCATACAGAAGTCTCCTTGATTATCTGCAGAGACCACACACCCGTCTGTATTTATTCATCTTATCCGACATAAAGCAAAGGACTTATAGATTTCAACATATATCTCACGAGACATGATATATATTTGTTAGAGCCACCATGACATGGACACATCAGCGCCAAGTTAATCACGCGCATGTCCAGCACTTATGCCAAAAATTTCAGCGAAAGAACCAAGTGATGCAAACCATCTAATGAATGAAGACTGCCTTAAACTTCAAGTACTTTTCAAGCAATATTTTTAATAGAGATCTGCGAGTGTTTCTCGGTTTACTACAAACTGTACTAGACACTAAGCAATAAAGATAGCTTTAAATTTGAGAGTATCATTTCCAGGAGTTATTGGTTGCATGGTGGAGATCTGTCAATGCTCATTCAATGATAATAGTAGAAGTAGTAAATAATAATGAATTTATATTTAAATTTTAAGCACTTTTTAGCACATTGGTCCCAGCCTTTTTCTCTGTCATTCTGACAGTTATTGCATTACTAGGTAATTACCAAAGCTCACGACGATTGTAGCCCAGAACAGGTGTGCTAAAAAAAAACTAATTACTGCGCGGCTGACATCAGTTTACTGCCGCACGTGTCAAAACTTCGATTCGCCAGAAAACAGCCAGGACAAGCGTCGCCAGGCAGCCGGGGAGACAACTGTTCGATTTTTATACCATGGGGGACAACTCTTCGTAATTAACGTTTATCGTTCTTCGGCTGGTTTTCCATCGAATGTAGATTAACGGATGAATCTGTTGTCATACAATTAACATCGCGGTTAATGAAAAGTCGTTCGTGTGGACATAGTCTAGTCCACCTCTCTCCGTATTCTCTTTTTCCAAAGGCCCTTTAACTGGACAAGCATTACGAAGGTTTAATCAAGTTCGGGAACGTTTTTTATATGAAGTTTATATGAAAACTTTGTCGAAATTGGTCTAACGTTCCAGTTAATCATTGTCATCAACACATTTTGCGGAAACTGTACAGACGTGGATTTATTCAGCTAGTACACTGCGTCAGGCTTTTACTTTAGGATGTTCGCAGCACGAACTTCTCCTGATGTACGAAAAAATCTTCCCAGGCTTAAGAGCTTTATGGAAAGCATCTGTACTCAGGTTCCTTCGAGAGAAATATTCTTAGGACTGTGAAAGTGGGTCAGAGAAGACAGGACTAATGATTCTGAATGAGCGTCTGCAGTGTCCTTAGACCTATTAATTCAATGCAGCTGGCGCGTCTGAGAACGGATTCTAGTCTCACTTGTGCGGACTTCACCAGACACTGTCACGAAAGGGTCCGATGATTTTCAATTAAGCTTAAGTTTTTCATTATCTTTCTACGGAAGTAAAGAAGGAAATGCTACAATACTTCACTTTATTTTTAAAGGAACAAGTATGTCAGACGGTCTGCCCATCCCCTACCTCCTAGAAAGAAAGAAAACTATTTGCATGCTTGGCTGTGAGGGGAGCTAAACACCAAAGGAGCAGATAACTCTACAGAAGCTACAAGTAACGTTCAGTGCAAAAAGAACCTCGAAGAATGGGTCGGTCATCTCTCTTGCTGTCTGCTTCGTTTTTCTCTCCTTTTGTCGCTGTCTTTCTCTTTCTCTCAAACACACACACACACACACACACACACACACACACACACACACAGCATAATCTGTCGTTGCTAGCGAGATAAAAAAAAATCTTACAAAATCTTCTTTGTAGCAGTTTGCTTTCATTTGGAACCATTGGTAAAATAAACATTAAAAGAAGAGGCTTTGAAGCAAAATAGGTGAACTAAACATAGTCTATGATATTTCCGTAGACGAAAGAAAGAGTCCTGTGAGCTATTGTGAGGATTGGAAAAACAGTATGGATTTGCATAACGCTCAGCAACAAGCGCTCTCACACACACACACACACACACACACACACACACACACACACGCCACTCTGCTTTATTTATAAGATTCAATCGTGCTCTTCTCTTAAGAACAGGTCATTTACTGCACCCAGACACAAAATAATCTTGTTTTTGTGGAAAAAAAAGTGTTATCTCTTTAAATGCAAGGATCTGGAAAATTCTGCACGTGCTGGTTGTTTACGTTGAGAACACTCGTGTGTACCATATGCACGCTTTGGGTCACATCAGATAAACTGTTATTTTGTCGCTAACCTGATTCCATGCCATTTTCCTTTTGTGTTGAGTACTTTCAAGGTATACCTCCGTAGTCATCACATGGCCTGCACACTCTCCAGCAGTTTATTCTGGATCTTTCTCTTGACTTGGGCCCAATTGCACAACACATTTCTAATTTTAAACACTTTTAGACATTAAATCTGTTTAGATAATAAGTTTAAAATGCACACCACAATATTAGAATTTTCAAAAATAAAACTGCTTTAAGAAAGATAAAGTTGTTTAAGTCTGACTTCCCGTCCTGTCAGTACAATTTTTCGTATGTTCTTGTGCAATGCATCTAAATGGTAGAGAAGAGATTTTGCTTCTTTAGAACAGTTTTAAGGTTTAGAAACATGTTGTGCAACTGGCCCCAGGACGTGCTTAAAAACAGTTGAGTCGAAAGCTTAAAGGTTCCTCTTCAATAACTTTATTATAGACGCATGAAGTCGGATGTGCGACTAGCTTTGGCAATTACTCTATAACATCAAAGTAAAAACTTGCTAAACACTCTCAGATATTTGACATGTGCGACAACGAAAGAGCTTAAACTGGTATAAACAACTTATTTACTCTTCGTTATGCAAAACATACTTTTAGCTTAAGAGCGCAGAACAGTAGTTCCTGTGTGTCCAAAGGTTTTCTTGATAGGAGTGTTTTGGTAAAGAAAAGGTCTGTAGTAATATTTAACAATATATAAACAGAATGTAGCGACATTCTTTGTCTAGCATTATTACCACGACATAAATTAAACCAGTTTGAAATATTCCTACTGCATGTAGATTTTTTATATGTTTCAATTAAAAAAAGACTCCACCGACAGCCGATCGAAGTGACACCAGGCATGAGGTCCCCAGACATCACTGTACAGGCTGCACTGATGTCAATAGGAGGCAGAGAGACAGGCTAATCGAGCGCTCGTTCTGATTTGATTTAGAGAGCGAGATGTCAGCATGGGTCTAACGAGTTTTGTTGTTTGTTTTTTTTTATCTGATTTATTTCAGTCCCCACCGCTGCGAAACCGTGTGAAAGCTTCATAGATTCAATTAACTACCTTTGGCTCTATTTACCAGTCGCAGTTCAGGTCTCCATGTAAACTTTGCCTTGAATTGCTATCGTGGAAACTAACACTGGTTTCCATCAAAGGAGTTTTAGGTATCGTTATTATGATGCTTTATTGAGGCACAGTGATTTATGAATAGATCGTCTATTTCAGTCATTTCGATAACAAAACCCCCCGGAAAGTCATTGCAAATGTCTGGTTTTATTTCTTGTTAATACGCATCACACTTGTGCCACGAGATCTGTCTTAAGGGATGAAGTTTGTAAATAGGTGCCACGTAAAGAGAAATAGCACGTGCCAAAGACGAGTTCTGAGCCCAGGGTATCCGATGTTCACAGTATTTGTGGAGAGGGCGTTAATCGTTGATGCACCAGACCGTTTCACTCTTTCTTTTTTCACACACACACACACACACACGCGCGCGCGCGCACGTACGCACGCACGCACGCACGCACGCACGCACGCACACACACACACACACACACACACTTCTATCTCATTATCTATCACTAACTCACGTTCTAAGGAAGAAGTGTTGGTACAAACGAAAGTAAAGAAGGTCCACTGTCGTAAAGAGAAGAACATAAACATGTCCCCTTACACTAGACTATCGAAGTTGGGATATGAAAAACAATAATCTACTCGTTCACCTTGTCACGGGCAGATGGGCCCGTCGCAGGGAACCACGTCACGTGCATGGTACATCGGAAAAAGCATGTGTGCTGCTCAATAAATCATTATTACAGTGATAGGAGAAAATTGTAGGGTGAGGCATCCGAGCCGACAAGAAAATACAAAAAAGAATATTATTTTTAATATATCCACTTGTAATTATGGTTCCAAGCGTATAAAACATAATACTCTCAAAATTACTGCGTGCTAACATATGTGTCAGCAACAAGGGGCAGCGTTGCTGCAATTACAGACGTGAAAACTGATTTTAAAAAAGGCCGTAATAGTTCCGGGGGAATGCTAAAGGTTCATTAAATAATGTGATTTGGTTTCCAAACTGTTTGTATGTTTTCCTTCTCAAGAAGTGCGAAGAGGTATTAGTCACAATGTAGTCATCACTCCCAGGCAATTTCTGCAGCAACTAGTACTCGTGTTTGCCTACTTGATTACCCTGATTGTGACACCCTCGACTGTACAATGACAAACCCATCGACTCAAAATGGCCACATTATACCCCTTTATGTCGGCTCATGAATGATCTTTAGCAATTAAGACCTGATCAAAACAAATTGTTCAGATTATAAGAAAGTATTGTGTCATGTTTTTTGGGAACAGGACTGTGTCTGCTAGTCCGTGAAGAAATGTGTTTTGTACCTGCGCTCCTGAGCGTTTTTTTTCTCGTTGCTCGCGCTTTGCATGTCCAGTGATTTACTTTCTGCTTCGACAGAAAATGTCTGTGGTATGTCAAGAAACAGAGGTAATTCAGCACAATTTATTTCTTGCAGGTAGAATTTAAATACCTCTTGTTTTGTGCTAGTAAGGATTATTGCCGGTTAAACAGGGTATATAAATGACTTTCAGAAAAAATATCTCTTTTTCTCTTTCTGCCTGTTCTGTTGTTTTTTTTTTTTCTTTTTTTCAGCTTGATTGATAGCAAGCATTTGTACGGCAGATGAAGGCACTAGTGTAGTGACAATCTGTATTATTCATTGCTTTTGAGTCTGCCCTGAGCTATAGACAACAGTGATTGGTCATTCATGACATTTGTATGTCTTATCACCTAAATCTGTAAGGCTCCAGATCTCAAACTCTCTCTAGCCATCTCTCAGTAATGCTACTACCTAGTATTAGTAACAGTTGATAAGGTTGTTGTTTGGGAGATGTAACAGCAGCAGCAGCAGTAGCTCTTTTGCGGTTTAATAACCGAGAAGATGGAAGAACACACTCTGCAAACTCTTGTTGAAGGAGGTTCAAAATCTCAGGCTGTATCGTCTGTTGAGTTTTCAGATTACCACATATAAGCCGGATGGAGTGGAGATTAACGGTTTTAAACCACAATGTGTCATGCTGTTTGTATTAAGAATTTACGTGCAGTTCGTTCTTGGTCCCCTGTGGTTCCAGAGGCTGGCTTTCAAAGGAATCGCCAAGACCTGACAGCTTATCACTGCTAGAGGCTTAGCTATAGTCTCGGCAGACCCCCCTTCCCCCCCCCCCCAGTAGTCCAGTTGATATAATCGTGCGTGGGTAGTGAAGGTAGACATCAGACCCTTTTTATACTCACCTCTCCTCTTCTTGGAATGTCATGAATGTTCTGGTAACTACCGCCCCGCACCTGCGCGCACATAAGTATTGATAAGTATTGAGCCTAAAGAAGTACACGTTTATCGCTCATGATTATTAGACAAAAGTGTAGACTTCACTCCTGCAAATCTTCTCACCGACAGTCCACGCGATTTTCAGATACCTCGGCAGCTATACTTTATTTCCTGAGAGCTGGAGGCCAGACAGGTAGGTAGACTGAGGTCGTTATCTACCTTCACCCATAATGACTGAGTTCATTGAACTCACTTCTTTCACATCTGTTAGTAATATTTGCACGCCTCTAATTCTCCCACACGCTGGCCTGCCCTGGTCGTCAATCTTTGTCTCGATTCAGGAGACTCTCGGAGGAAACTCCACGTGCGCTCTCCCCAGTTTTAACGGGTACCTGAGTTAAGCTGCCATTTTCCGTCAATGTTCGTGCCAGGAACTGGGAAGTGCCTTCCCTAACCTGGTTATTGATTCTTTGTCCACTGTCCCATCCATCGAGAGGACATTCTGAACTTACGACGATCTGTAATCGTTGATTCGCATCTCTCTACGCAAATTACGGTCGTTATGAAAAAATAAAGGGTATCAGGGGCCACCAAATTAGATTTTGTTTTCTTTCCTGAGTTGTTCCGGCAAGGTAATTATGGTGTTCGACGAAGGAAGGGAGGTTAAAGAGATTGACAGAAAGGGATACTATCAGTTGAATTCTACCAATCCCGCAGAATATTATTATATTTATCCAGGATATTATTAAATTGTTGCTTCCCTCTCTCCTTTAAGAATAGCTGCAAGTGTTGTGTATGCTGTTTTATGTTCTGCTTTGTGCAAAAGCTCAGCGGTCAAGCCATGCTATGTTTTGTTTTCAGAGTTCTGCGGTCGTGCCCCTTGAGCAACAGAATCGAAGGATAGCAGAAGTGTGGAAAGCCTGTGAAGATGAAATACTCCTCCAACCTGCCGCAGCTGAAGGTAATCAGGGGGATAGCAATGTAGGCAAACAAGAAGCAATGGGATAGCTCTATAGGTGACCCAGGCAAGAAGGCCATGCACTGTAATGTCAGCGAAGGGATAGCCATGAACCTGAGGCAAATAACCGTCAGGGTCGTGTGTTAAGGACAGTTATCGACACTAAATATTCTCTTTTTTTAACCCAGAATTATACGCGGAGACAATGAATATCAATAGCCTTTAATGCCATACAAACTCGTTTCGTGAGATTTTGCGGATATCATATTCAATGAATATGTTGGAGTGGGAGAGTTGGACGAGTCCGTTGTGGCGAAGTGAACAAACTCGTGCCTCTCGTGTGCGTGCAAGCGCTGGCCACGCTGGAGGGCTGACGTCAAAGATCGGATGCTCGGTGCTGGTACTGCAGCCATAGTGCCAGCAATCATCGTGGCGTTAATGGCGACTTTGACGACGATTTGGCTGCTAGGCACGCCACTCGATAGTCTCGCCCCACCCGACGGTCCACCTTCCTCGGAATGGTGTCAGTTCTTTCCCACCTAAAGGCACACGGTCGCGGTGGAGGGAGGAGGTGGAGGAAAAGACATTTCACAGGGAAGAAAAATTAGAAAAGAAGAAAGCGAGCTTGGAGACGCGAAGGGAACCTAAGCAGCCAACATACGGAGTCCTAATTAGCGCTTGTTTTTGCACTTAGATACGAGGTCAACTTTGACCTTGCAGCAAAACTTGAATGGTGATGCGACTGCCAGAGTCCTCGACATATTTCGCCTACACAAAGAGAAACAGCATTATCTCGAGTTATTCAGATGCATGATAAACACCTGTTGACACACAACTGACATTAGTTTATCGATGATAATCTTGTGTTTATGTACAAAGAACTCTGTTTCTTCTTCAGTAGCGTAATTCAGACCTATTCAAAGCTGTTTTGTTGTTCATGATTGATATTGTTTTTATTTATTTTTTTTATTTGTGCGAAAGAAATACGTCACCTACGGCAAGATTCTAGAGAGCATCCTGAAGAAAAAATATTTTGGGTGGTAGCTGTCCTTATCCCGCTATTCATTCTATGTTTTCCTCCTGCTGATGTAAAAGAACATGAAGGGCTTGTGGAGGAACGCCTTAGAACCGATAACAAGATGTGTACACATCCTCTGGTGCGGTTCTTTCTCGGACTCCGGTGGTTCTAGATGCTGGCGTTCAGATGCCTTGCCATGACCTGACAGCTTGTCACATTGCGAAAGGTTAATCTTTAAGATGAGATAGGGAAAGTGGGCGAGGGGGAGGGGCTGACTTTAAACTGTTTCACTCCAACTTGATTGATGCATCGTCTTGTTTCCAAAAATAAGGCATAAAGGGGTCGACGTTTCAAGGACACTTTTTTACTCATATTTCAAAAAGGATTTAGAGCATAGGAGAAAGTTTTAGATCGAGGACGAGAGGACAAATACAACAAATAGAAAAAAAAATAATAATGTAATGAAGGAAAATAATCGTGAAAACAACTGAAAGCAGAAGCTGATGACGTTAGTGCATCTCCTGCGCCACAGCTTCTCGCTGCATGTTGACGCAGGAGGAAAAAAAAGTCAGCATGCTGCGTCCTCCGCCTGTCGACTGTTGAACTTACAGACGCTAATCATACGTGTCGGTCATTAGGAACCCGCCGCTTACTGTGATTATAGTTACATCCACGCGTGTGTGTGTGTGTGTGTGTGTGTGTGTGTGTGTGTGTGTGTGTGTGTGTGTGTGTGTGTGTGTGTGTGTGTGTGTGTGTGTGTGTGTGTGTGAGGTTGGTTGGTTGGTTGGTTGGTTGGTTGGTTGGTATATTATGTTCGTAGTTTGTACTGTATGCAGGTCTGCGGTGCAATGCAACATGGGATGGCATCATGTGCTGGCCACAGACAATGTCTGGGGAAACAGCCGTGCAGCCGTGTCCCGACTACGTCCATGGCTTCTACACTTCCGGTGAGTTCTCACAGTGAGCTGGGATCTTAGTCCCCTTCTTTCATCATTGATATCAGCTTCATTATCGCCACTTATATGGTCATATTCGTCAACCTGAGTAAAGAAGGACAAGAACGTTGAGAAGAATGAAAAAACTCAGGACTTTTTATCAAAAACTGACATGTGCACGGACGGAGAGAGAGAGCAAAGAATCACTAATTTTAAAAAAACCAGCAAATAGTAAGAACGTTTGGGGAAAATAGAATCGGACTGAATGACTGACAGAAAACACAACAATATCCTTCATTCTCCAACCTTCTTTTGACCACACAATGGATTAATAGTGAAAAAATAACAACGCAGCTTGTTCTGTTCTTGAAGAAAGAAAAAAATCGAAGGGTGCGAATGCATTTCTCCACAAAGAGCTGTAGGCTCGTACTCTCTCGCTGTCGCTAAGAGCAAACACAAACACCACTAAACATCTCTCTCTCCTTTAGACCAAGCACGAGGGGCAAGAGAACAACAAAGAGTCAGCAGAAGGCAAGACTGGAAGAAATAAATCGGAAATCGCCAGACTTACGTGACAGCACAGGAAAAACCAAGACACATCAGAAGGAAGAACAGAAGAATATCGATCAGTCATTAAGAAAGAGAGACAACAAGTTTTATTTTACTCGGCTAGAGAAGAAGTGAGCGCGAAGGAAGAATATAGCCGCTGGTAATGTTGAGGAAACCTGATGCTTTTTTTTAATATCTGGCTGCCTTTCTGAATAGGCAGTGACATCTAACAGAAACCAACCAAAGAAACGCGCTTCAGACGATCCGCGAACCTGCAACCCGTTAACTGCAAAATAGCAAAAATAACAATAATTATCAAAAATAAATAAAGAAATAAATAAACAAATAAAATTTAGGTTTACTATTATAACGATGACCATCATTACCATTGAAGCTATTACCGATGGTTCTATTTGATGTAACTAATAAATCTTATCGTCTATAATAGACACCTTAAAATGTTTTCCCATATTTTTTTTAAGAATTTAAGGTAAAATAAGAGAGACAGAGATAGAGAGTGTGTGTATGTGTGGGGGGGCGCGTGTGTGTGTAGCGTGTGTGTGTGTGTGTGTGTTAGCGGTTATATGTATTATGTACGTGTATCTGGAGTGTAGCAAGGCAGACCGTGAATTTTAAAAGAAATAAGCCATTTTTCTACTGACCTATTCGTCTGGAAGCCTTATGTAATGTCATAAACCGTTCCTAGCTCTCGAGAGACAAGGGGGAATTAAAGTGGCCCTCTTAAAGAATAATATACTGCGTCAGTCGTGTTCTTCAAAACCATTCCACGGTCAGGCAAGAAAATAAATTGGGCATGTAACAGAATTTTTTCTTTTCTTTTTTTCCTTTTTTTGGGGGGAGAAGGGTGTGGTGCTTGGGCCAGGGAATTTTAACCATAGTATTTGATGACATCACAAAAGCAGGTAAAAAAGAAGTAGCCCTAAAGTAGGTAAAAAAAAACAGGTTTTACGCTGTGTGCTGGTCAATGTCTCATCAGTTGTCATAACCTGAATGGGGAATTGATTCCCCCTCCCCACGGTAACGGTAAAAACAGACTTATACTTAAGACATACTCTTTTTTTAACGATCGCAATGAAAGGGGATGATGGAGTTTTCAATCTCTCCATAAGGGAGAGAGTTCAGCGTCACGAGATTTCAAGGGCCCCAAAAACGACTTTTGATGTGGAACTTAGGGATATTTTTTATCTCCTGGGAGGAGGCCATGCCCTACGCATATCTCGAAAGCTGTCATCATGGAAACGCTTAAAGCTTTGCGCGAGATTTCTTTTAAATTGAGCACCGTGTATGTTTTTCTCTTCAGGAAAGAGTGTCCACCCATTAATCTGATCTGCATGTCTGTCTGCCTGTCGGCCACATCTTCAGATGTAATATTAATCTAACGAGCAGACGTCTTGGAAATATACTGCATTTATCTTAAATATTGGCAGCTCGTTGCCCGCTGATGAATATGGGAAACACTTTGGATAATATTTTGTCATTTCTTTGTATACGAAACGCGCTGTAATACTTATAAATGAACTGAACTAATTTTGAAATATCTTGCATCAAATGCTCTGGAATTAGTGTCATTTTCTTAATATCTTGACAAATCTTTGAAACAACCACATAACATAGCTCTACTCTTTTTCTTATCAATGTAAAAATGTTTCCATTTAATGGTTGTAGGCAAAAAAAAATGCAAGGGACAGATTGCTGGTGCCTTGGCAATTACTTAAACTTTCCAATGCAGCGTATGAGATATGAAAGCAATATTACCATGAAAGTAATATGGCCACCTCTTCATTAGAAAGTGCCACTATTTTTAGTTCTATGCTTGCTGCATGTATGCACAAACTTGAGACTTGTATGTCAAAACGACAAGTAGTCATCACTTCTACATTAAATAAAACATTTAAAAAAAACTCACTGAACCAACTTATATGATATTTCTCTCAGATAGTAGATGATTCTTGACATCATCCATGGTGTGTCTTTGAAAATGGTGAAAATATGATCGACATCTAAGAAAAAAATTGAACTCTTTTAAAGGACTACTTACTGGGTTGGATTTTTTTAAACTAACAACAGTGGGAGGTACCATTTTCCAAAATGTGGGGGAATAACCCCCGATTCCGTTCTCGAGCCTACCCCCATCACCATGCACGGAAAGAGTTCTAAACCATAAGGTCATCAGTACTTGCACATCTACGTCTCATAAAGACATGATTCAAGTTCTCTCATTGGCTAAAGCCTTCACAACCTAATCATATCCATGTATCATCTTCACGCCTTCTGGGCATGTGGATGGTGGTGTTTCGTGTATCTCGAGATCTGAAGATTTGGGGAAATGGTATCTTGCGCTGATCTTTATCCAATGATTAAAAACGTGCACCACACTAGTCTTCTAACGCTCATCATTCAAGTTATCGCTTCAGGATTTGCCAGTCGACAATGCATGGACGATGGCAGCTGGTTTGTTAGTCCAGTCTTCAACACTTCCTGGACGAACTACACTCAGTGTACATTCGATTCCTCGGAGCCTCAGCACCATGTTTATAAGGTATTCTTTTTTTTGAAATCGCGCATCTGTGCCGTTTTCTCAGAAATAATCCTTTGTTTTAAACATGAGTTCTTTACCTTCATTTTGCATACTTTACAAATTAAATAACATCAAATAATATTTAAAGTCCTAATGTAGACACAACTATAGAAAAAATATAGACTCATTCTCTAATAACTGTACGTGTGTTCAGAAACCTCTCTCTCTTTTCACCTCTCTCCCTTCACCTCTCTCTATATATATATATATATCTATCTAACATTTTCTTCATCTCTCTCTCTCCCTTCACCTCTCTTGTCAACTCTCTTACTCTCTACACCTGTCTTTCTTCATCTCTCTCTTTCAAACAAGACTGGCACTGTCATGTTACAGAGAGCCCTAGGTTTACTGTGTATGCAAAGTTTAAATTGGAATTGCAAATTGAACCATATTTATACTGTGTGAGCAACAAGGCTTTAAGAGATACTCTAATTAGATTTCATATGGGAACCTCTGAGTTAAAAACCCACAAATACAGGCACTCATCAGCACCAATGCCAAATTTGGAATGCCCTCTGTGTCATAATTCACAAGACGATGAAATACACCTACTTTTCCAATGCACCCAACTTAAGGACCTAAGATGTAGATTCCTGCCTTTGAAATATTCAACTCACCAAACTGCCTTTACCTTCCCAGCCCTGATTAATGACACCTCACACATTACCTGCCTAGCCAGGTATCTTTACCACTGTTATAAACGACGCAACACTGTCAGCAGCTAAACGAAGAAAGATTTGTCTATATTGTTATTGACACTGTTGATGCAATTGTCTATGCTAACCTATATTTACATGTCTTGAACTGTAATATCTTACTTAAAACTGTATGAGCTGTACTCACCTCCGCGATGTTGAGGCCACACGGCCACACGGCCTAAGCAATAAAGAAATTTCTTCGTTCTCTCTTTCACCTCTCTCTTCACCTTTCTCGTTTACCTCTCTCTACACCTTTCTTTCTTCACTATCTCTCTCTTCACCTCTCTTGTCACCTCTCTCTCTCTCTATATATATATATACACAGCTTTCTTTCTTCATCTCTTTCTTCACCTCCCTCTTTCTTTTCACTTCTTTCTACACCTTTCTTTCTTCATCTCTCTTCGCCTCTCTCCTTACCTTTCTCTTTCTCTAGCCCCGAGTGACAAATAACAAAATTGCTCGCATGCTAGAAGACGCTAGACATCCCCATGTCAAATTATCTGAAAACCTCTTTAAACTTTTTGCGTCTTGATAGGCTTTGTAGATATTTAAATAAACACTTTCCGCCTCTGGCTAGATCTCTGTGGGGTTTTTTTTTTAACTAGTACTCTTTGTTTTCATTACACGAGTGTCAGCGTTGCCAAACTGCCCCAGGCTAACATTTCAGTTTGTTAGGATGCACTGCCTTGTATGGTATGTCCCCTCGTGTGGCTTTGTGTTTCTACTGAGAATAGCATGAGGTATATAGGAAAGAAAAACCTGCTTGCGTAACTCGCTTTATGAAAAGAGGGGAAAATGGAGAGAAAGGGCAGCTGCGGAGCTTAAATAAATCATGAAAAATACCCGGAGGAGTCAGATAGACATTGGCGTCATCATTAATGAAGACATTTGGCCTCATCTAGTACATCTTCTCGGAGAAATCGTTGCTAACAAGGTCTCTGCAAAATACAAAAATCGGTAAAAGGACATAGATAGTTTATCTCCGTGGGACATCTTTTCTCGGATTTATTTTTATGCGCGGGGATAGGATTTAATTAGTAAATGTGTTTAAATTGTATACAGCCGCCTGACTTCAGATGGACGAAGGGTGTCGGTAACATGTGGTTAATGTGTAGGTACATGGATGAATTAACAATAGTTTTTGCAGGACTCCTTTTTATTACTACCTCTGTTTTGATTTTTTTTAAATCTAAATTAAATGATTGTCTTCGCTATTTTGAAAAAAAGACATCACCTTTGTGTTGAAGTTTAGTCGATGACTTCCAGACATTTAAAGTACTATTATCTTTTCATTCATTATATATAGCAACTGTCACTGTTAAAAATTTCGTTACATGCCTAAATGTTGATCTGTTGACTTCAGGCTCACTTGAACAGGATAAAAGTGATGTACAACCTTGGGTACGGAGTGTCGCTGGCAGCTCTCACAATCGCGATCTTCATCATGATTTACTTCAGGTTAGTCGATATCATTGGGTTTCTTCTGGGAGGAAAGAAATAGTTATTTTGTGAACAACAAACGCATTAGCGAAACTTTTACTTTCACCTGAATTCGCCTCTTGGTCCTTTCTGGCCAAATCTTGTCCAGCATCACTGCTTAAAGGTCTAGATGGATACAACTTTTTTAAACGACTGGATAAAATTCAGTGGTAAGTGCAATTTCGCAAAATCGGAGTGAGTACCTCAACATACACTCATTAATTCTGTAGACATACCCCTACAAACACCACCACGGAAAAAAGTTGTCAACAACACAGACATCAGGATTGTACATGGATTAGCTTAGGTTGCCATTCTTCAGTCAATGGGAGAGCTGGGACATGTGTTGACCAGGCGCATCGGTGGACAACCGTGACGTCATGAGTTTTAGCTCTTTCTGTACATTGTGATATTTAATAATAATAATAATAATAATAATAATGTGAGCTTTTATAGCTTTTTTAACAATATTTCTCAGCGTGTATCTCGCAAACAAAAGAAGGGTAGTATTTTGCACTTTCCAGTCAAAATTGCAACTTAGAGGTAAATTTCAAATTAATAAAAAAAAAGAGTTTTAACAAATTAAATCAGTGCTCTCCAAGTTTGTCAGCGGGCACAAAATTTAGTCTGAAAATTGTACGAAAACCACGAAATACCTAATCATCACGTCCTGTGTCGTAAGCTAAACATCTTGACTGTATATGTGATCGTTTTTCTCATTGCCGATGCCAGTCTACGCAGAGTTCCGTTCATCTGTCCATCCCGTGAAAAGAGGATGAAAGAACAAGATACCTCTATCCGCTGACCAAACTGTCTTTTTAAGAGAGCTTTTTAAGGCTTCTTAAAACATTTCGTTAACCTTTTAAGTTGAAACTTTTTTTATTTTTCTCAACTTGTTGTTTGCTGGTGTCCTCCTAGACGTCTGCACTGCCCACGTAACACCGTGCATCTCAACCTCTTCTCTGCGTTCCTCCTGAGGGCCGTGCTTTCGTTTTTACGAGACAATCTTCTGGTTGCTCACCTGGGACTACCTGACGACGTTTTGGAGACAGTCCCTGGCACCGTCGTTTTCAGAGATGACGGCAGCACAGTGAGTGCGGGAAGTGGGGGCAATGTTCTTGCTGGTAGACACAGTAAGCCGCGAAATGCAGTCAGCGTTGACTTTAATTCAGATGTTCATTTCTTCGTTCTCTCTCCCTCCTTCCATTCCCTCTCTTTCTTTTGTTTGTTTGTTTGTATCTTTCTTTCTTTCTTTCTTTCTTTGAATATCAGTTCGTACCTATAGGTATATTTTTCACATACATCTCTGTCTGTTAGTAAGTTAAAGCGAGAGTAAGGCGCGATATACTGTCAGCGTTGACTTTAATTCAGATGTTCATTTCTTTGTTCTCTCTTCCTCCTTCCATTACCTCTTTCTTTCTTTTGTTTGTTTGTTCCTTTCTTTCTTTCTTTCTTTCTTTGAATATCAGTTTGTACCTATAGGTACCTTTCATAGGAGGCTGTCCGTTAGTAAGTGAAAGCGAGAGTAAGGCGCGATATACAGTCGGCATTGACTTCTTTAATTCAGACGTTCATTTCTTCGTTCTTTCTCTTTCTCTCCCTCCTTCCCTTCCCTTCCCTCTTTCTTTCTTTCTTTCTTTCAGTGAATGTATCAGTTCGCATAGGTGGGTTTTTCACATACGTGTCTTTCATAGGAGGCTGTCCGAAAGTAAATGCAAATGATAGAAAACGAACATTATTTTGTGGAACGTGTGGACATTAGCCAGATCAGTAACTTTTTTCTGTGGAACCTGTGAGCACTGGCCATGACTGTAACACAGTTCCTTCTCTTGTTTTAAGAACCAGTCATGCCGAACTGAGGGATTTTACCACAAACGCTGTTAATGGGAGGTTCATTGATAATGAATTCATCAACGTTTCTCTAACAGTACACTACAATTAATTTCTCATCAAGCAGATCTCTGTGCCATGCTGGGACCTCGTGATTTATTAACGACAATTATGTCCGTTTTCTGTTCATGGGCCATGATATTGGACTTGGTTAACCACGGACTTGTTCCAATAAGACTGAGGTCTCAGTCATCGTTGAGATATGTAAGATCATGTCTGAAAGGCGGGCAAGAGAAAGCAGCTTTTAACAGATCAGTGGAAAAGTCCAGAGGAAACTTTTCTTCCTGTCTTCTGAGCTCTAACTCTTGTTAGATTGCACAAAAACTCACAAGAGCAATTACAGGGGGAAAGTGGAGACGGGGGATGGGGGGTTGTATTACCATGGCCAGTAGTGACGTAAAAATTGAATTTTAAAATTATATTTGATGACAAAGTTATCGTTGAATGTATTATTAATTTTTAACAACATCTATTTTTTCGTTAAAGGCTCAAAATAGACCAGCGCTGTCCCTGACAGTCACACTCTTGGGGTAATGTCCTTCTGTAGCACAATTACGCGCAGTCTGGAGAGCGATCGTACTTTTTACACGTCAGACATGATCTCATTAATAACTATCCACCTCTAGGGAAAACGAATGCAGTCAGAAGAAAAAAATTGACTCCGAGACCGTCTTCCCTAACCACCTTCATCCCTCCACGCCTTTCCTTCAGTGGAACCAAAAAAAAAAATCAGAAGCCAGTGCCCTTGAGGGAATGGTCAATAAAGGTTTGGAAGTTTCGTAACACGCACACTCACTGTAAAGTTACTTTTTTGCTGGCAGCAAATGCTCTTAAAAATGCAGGCAGGTGTCAGTAATGCGGCGCATCCCAGATGCGCTGTGAGATTCTCAGTCTTGTTTATGGGGTTGTATAATGTCTGCCAGTCTGCCGGTTGTTCGAAATCCAAGCGTCTGCTACTGTCCTCTCAAACAACGACCGCAAAAACATAAGAGTAGAATTACAAGAACTCTTAAAACTTCTTAACAAAAATAAGACCCAGTTAGCGAGGTAATCTGACCGTCACTAATATGTTTTATATATTTCATTTTTCACTCTTTTTTGATGGTGACAAGGACGCAGATATATAACATAGTCATAAGGCATAAAAACAAAATTTCGAAAATGTTACCGCGAAAAGAAAGAAAGAAAGAAAGATTTAGGTCGTACGGGAATTATCTAAATAACTGCTACGGATTAGAAAACAATGCAACAAAAAGCGAAATCAAAAGACTAAGTAGACAACGGAAACAGTCATCATGTCGCATGATCGTATTGCGTGCTTCTGGGCGCGTGCGGAAGGAAAAGGAAGGCGAGTGGGTGACAAACACAAAAACGATAAAAAAAACTGAAACTGCACACGTTTGTCGCCATGTATGGTCACAGCTGCGATGTTCTGGTCGAAGAATTTGTTTCTCATTCCCAGTGTCGCTTAAGACATCGTAAGATTGGTGAGAACCCACAGGTACAGAATGTAAGTGTTAGCACCAGGCTGAATATTCCCACACCAACCTACTTTTCGACCTCCATCGAAATAAAAACAGCCGCTTAAATACTCCTGCTAAAAAAAAAAGGAAAAGGAAAAAAAATAAAGAAGTAATACACACACCAAAAATTGAAAAGAAACAAAGAAAGAAGGAAGCTGGAAAACGAATTAATTTCTCTGATAAAAACACTGATGCTTTTTTTTCCCGGTATATCTTAATACTGACTTTGAGTAAGTGATTTACTAATCAAACTCTCAGGATGTTGTCCCTGCAGCTTCGCAAAGGGAAAAGGAACGAATTATGAAATACTGACATAAAGTCATCCTCATCCACCATCTTTTAGCTCGTCTGTGTGATATCCCTCACAACACTGTTAAGTCATGTGTGTGATATCTCTCACAACACTCTCTGTGACCACTTGAACTGATTCTGCGTGGTACTTGCTGTGCATCTGACAGCACTGGAAGTGCAAGTTGCTGTTTGCGGCGTGGAACTACGTGCTAGCAGCCAGCTCCATGTGGATCTTCGTCGAGGGGCTGTACCTCCACACTCTCATCATCGTCGCCGTCTTCTCGGAAAAGAACCACATCCGCTGGTACATCCTGCTGGGCTGGGGTCAGTAGAAACAGTTCTTTTGTTTTATATACATGTGTGTGTGTGTGTGTGTGTGTGTGTGTGTGTGTGTGTGTGTGTGTGTGTGTGTGTGTGTGTGTATTGTAGGTGTTTATTGAAGAGAGAGAGAGTGTGTGTATGTGAGAGAGAGAGAGAGAGGGAGTGGGTGTGGATCAATGCAAGAGAAACAGTAAGAAAGGAACAAACACAGTGAGTGAGGGTGTGAGAGACACAGAAAGACAAAGAAAGAAAATAGAGAGAGAAGTATAGGAAGTCATTACGTGCAAGGTTAGATTGTGTTTCTTGAAGCAGTTCTTCATATGTTGTTGATATATTTTCTCTCCAATATATATGTGTGTGGGTCCCCAAAGCAGAGAAAGAGATAGAGAGAGAGACAGAGAGAATGTGTGTTAGAGACAGAGACAGAGGAAACAGAGAGTGAAGGGAAAGAGTCATGTCAATCAACTATAGTGTTGTGTCTCTCTCACAGCTTGTTTCAAAACTTTTCCTGATGATTCTGCTAGCGGCGTCAGTCACTGTCTTAACAATTCATTAGTCTGGCGCTAAAATAGTGAAAAGTAGCCGGTGCCAGCACTGGAACACCAGCTCCATTTTCTCCTAGCGCTCTCACAGTTTCCAAGCAACCAAGTGTCTCTAAGCAAGGGTTGTCAATTTATCACTTATCTCGTCTATCGTGGGCCTTTAGTGGCATATTGATCAGTCTGCTTGCCGCCCTGTCTATTGGCAAAATTTGTTAATGTGAGCCACTTCACAATTCCTGTGCACAAGCGGGTTAATCGCGGTATCTTTATTTCAGTCTCTAGGACCTACAGTCCTGCAAAAGTCATTATTATCGTTGATTGAACCTCCCTTTGCCTCTTGGCAGAATCTCTCCTTTTTTTACAGAGCCAGTCTTATTCGCGTTTCTCGGACAAAACCGCTAGTCATTAACTCAACCCCCCCCCCTCGCACCTACAATCTCCCTCCCTCCCTCCCCCTCCCCGTTGCTCTCAGGATAATTCAGGAATTTTTTTCGGAAATCTTGAGTTCTGTGTCACTTTCTCTTTTGATAATGAAACTCAGAATAGATGAATGTTTGCCCTTTGCCCTGTACCAGTCGACACCCTCTTAACTTCTAAAGAAAACAGAGCTGAGGCGTCCTTGAACTTGTCAGGCCTGGACCTCGCGTCAGCTGCTTGTGTCCGGACCTCATCCATATGCACCTAATTTATTTCCATCCAGGAACTTGGACATAATGAAACGCAGGGAAGAGTGTTTGACCTGGAACCTTAGGCGTGTCAGGTTTTATCGAAAAATGCGTCTTTATTGAGGTAGAAGCCGATTATCGACTGACGAAAGCTGACCTTGACCCCTCTCCAATCTTTTACCGCATTTCCAGGTGGTCCTCTGGTGTTCATCGTGCCATGGGTGGTCGTCAGAGCAACTGTTGAAGACACATAGTAAGTGACCCTTGGAAAACGTCTCTCTTCTTTCTGTCTCTTTGCTTCCGTGTCTTTCCATAATCTCCATAGTCTATATAGTTCCCTCTTCCTCCTCTTTTTATCTCGCCGCTCCCATCATTTATCTGTTGTCTTTTCTCTCTCGCTTTGTTTCTGTGTGTGTGAGAGAGAGAGAGAGAGAGTGTGTGGATGTGAACATTTGGATGAGAGAACAGATGAGGATGAGGAGGAGGAGGAGGCGGCAACGAGCAAGACAGAATAAAGAATAAAATGAAAATGATCATGCTCAGGGTAGCGTGGGAAGCGTTAAATCAAAGTGTTCTCAACAACTTTGGCATTCTTTTCTGACACCCTAATCAGTTATTTATGCTTCTTTCTCTTGCGTGTCGTGTTGTTTGCATTCTGTTCTAAAAGCAGCGCTGACCGTCCTACGACGTCCTTCGGTGCCAATACTATAAATCAAATGTTGTCCTTGAACTTCTTTCTATTTGTGTTCTGATTTGTGTTAGGAACTGGGAATTTTCTTAGGAGACGGTCGGGCTAGGTTACCTTTAGAAAAATGTCTGTTGCTTAATGTATTCTGTTGTTATTGATCATTATTCTTCGACCTGACTTTGAGATGTTTGGAGCTGGCGCTGGTTGGGGTGGCGGTTGTGGTGGTGGTTGCGGCGGCAGTGGCGTAAGAGTGGTGGCGACTGTAGTGAACCTTGCCATCTCTACCGTTTATGAGTCTGAAGGCGCATGTTTTCTCTCGTATCATTTACGACACCGCGTTTCAGTTTAAATGTGATCTTTAGCTGGAAGGACGTTTTTAAGAGGAATTTGACTGTTATTAAGAACGTTATAAAAGATACATTACCGACACAAAAGACAGATGCCGTTTGTTTAGTTTTTAAGCACGAAAAAACGATAGACGGTTGACTGGAAATAGCACTTGATTTGACCTTTTTTAATTTGTTGTCAGGTGCCACAGTTAACACTCTCGGGAGGGATCATTTCCATTATTTATTGCTGTTTAAGACGTAAAGGTGACAAATCAAACCACACGGAAAAGAAAAATGTTAAAAATTCACTCACTCACTCACACACACACACACACACACACACACACACACACACACACACACACACACACACGAATGCTGGTATATCTGTATATGTGACACGAGTAGGCAGGCTTGCAGACGTGTGAGCTCGAGACGCCCAGTGGACTGTAGTACAAATGGCTCTGTTTCAGCTGCTGGAACACGCATCCCACAATCGCCATTTTTTGGATCCTCAAAGGACCGGTGCTCCTGGCTGTAGCGGTGAGTTTAGTCTCGTCCTCGAACACGCAGTCTCCTTTTCCACGAATAAATATTATGTATGGACACAAACCGGCATGAAATCTTACAGTCTGCCTTTTCCTCTGTCTTTATATTTGTTTTGATTCACTTAACCTCTCTTAATGTGATTCTTATTGAAATTTACATTCTCAGTGTATTTATCATTCTCAGTGGAATCGCCATTCCCAATGCAGTTGTCATTCTTAATGCATTTGTCATTCTCAATGGTATTGTCATTACCAATGCATCTGGCATCATCAATGAAATTGTCATTCCCGATTTATTTGTCATTCTCAGGGTAATTATCTGTGTCACTCTCATCCTGTCACTGCCACTGGCATTTTCATTGCAATTAACATCGTCTACCATCAATTGCTTGTTCGAGATTCATAGCTCTGTCATATTTTCTTCTCTTCCGTACTACTGCACTAAAAATAATTTTGTAATTTTTTTCTTGACCACTGAAATCAGTTATGAAATGCATGACATCTATTTTCAGGTTAACTTTGTCTTCTTCGTCAACATCGTCCGAGTTCTCTTCACGAAGCTTGTGAAGACAGCACCACCTAAGGCCAGACGATTTCGATACAGGTAAAAGACCACACCTGCCTTCCACTCCTCCTCTCAGCTCACTTCTGGTAGCTGAACATTCTTTACCGAGGTCGATGTAACAGATGCAAGCCAAGGGGTCATCTAAGAGCTACGTAGCAATCTAAGTGGTAATCTTACAATCTAAGTAGTGATCAAAGATCTGAGTAGTAATCAAACGATCTAAGTGGTAATCTTACAATCTAAGTAGTGATCAAAGATGTAAATGGAGATACGACATCTAAGTAGTGATCAAAGATCTAAGTGGTAATCTTACAATCTAAGTAGTGATCAAAGAGCTACTTAGTAATCAAATCATCTAAGTAGTGATCAAAGGTCTACGTTATCTATAATCTACGGAAAGATCTAAAACCTTGATATACGACGTGTCGACTTGCACATTTCTCGCTGTTTCTTGATAGAGATGTTTTGTCTGTTGTTGTTTTTTTCTTTGCATGTTTCCCTCGGTTACAAGGCAGCATGCAATTCAGATCTGAGAAATGTAAGGAAATCACTAGCCATCTTATGACTGTGCTCGTAATGCATAGGCCAGACCAGCATTCGTGAAGGTTAATCAAAAGCAATTTGCTAATCTGAAAGTGGACGTGGCTGGATGCTGGCGTGAACACAGGATACACTGACCATAGGTCATGTGATCAGCGATTTCCCTGGGTGTCGAGTCTGGGAGCGGCTCCAGACATCCGCGTTTACTGCTTCATGAGGAAGCCGTCTAGCTCTACCATTCTAGCTCTTCAAGGGCGAAGGGGATCGTGGCAACCCCCAGATGTATATAAATTATGTATGTGTTGGAATTGCATTTTCAGCCACCGTTAACCCTTTCTTTCACCCTGATATGCTCTTCATTTCTTTACCTCTTCCTCTTCCCCTACCCCGAAAGAGAGTCAAAAGCCATTGCCAACCGCTTAGAGACTCGGAGACCGTTGCCAATCCCTAAGCGAGTATTTTCGCCGAAAGCGAGTCTCTGCAAAGAGTTCACTCCGAAAAAAAAACTGAGGGATAATAATAAAGTTGGGGAAGTCAAATTGGTGATCCAGCCACCTACCCAGTCACTTAGATGGAATTACAGATGATCTGAAACAGCAGACGATGGTGGCTTGGGGGAATTTGCTAATCGACTGCTGCCAACATTTAGGACATTTTGGATACACCTTAGACTGTGAGCAAGGAAAACTAGTCACAAGCGTGGATTGCTAGGGTTTTCTTCCCCTTTTCTTCTTCTTCTTCTTCCTTACTTTTGTTGAGGTAGTGTGTCAAATTAAGAAAGAAAGAAAGAAAGAAAGAAAGAAAGAAAGAAAAAAAAGAAAGAAAGAAAGAAAGAAAGAAAGAAAGAAAGAAAGAAAGAAAGAAAGAAAGAAAGAAAGAAAGAAAGAAAGAAAGAAAGAAAGGAGTTAGAAAAGAGGGGGAAGAAAGAAAGGAAGAGTTTGCAAGACAGATGGTGGAGGAGGATGGAAAGAAAGCAGGAAAAAAAGCTGCTGTAGAGGAAACGCTACCAGTTTGGACCTTGTGTGTTATTACATTCATTAGATGACCCTGTCCTACTGATAAAATTTCTCAAGACCCTGTAGGCGCCAAATCCGATCTAAGAAGAGAAGCCCCCCACCTGTCTAAAAGCCCGATAATCATGTATTACTCAGGGTAATGAATGTTCTGCTTGTCAAACACTGGCCTTACTTACGGGTAGTCGTGCATTAAAAAACTACCCCACTGTATGCATCTGTTGTGCACATTGCCTCAAAGTTCCTCAGAACTCAGTCACATCTACCTATTCGTGTGAACGTTTTCTCTTTGTTGATTGATTTATTCATTTATTCCCTGCAGGCGCATGGCCAAGTCGACCTTGGTGCTGATTCCTCTGTTTGGTGTTCACTACATCGTTTTTCTGGGCCTGCCTGAGCAGATCAGTCTGACAGCGGAGCTCATCAAGCTTTACTACGAGATGTTCTTCAACTCCTTTCAGGTCAGTGTCACAATCAAACAACCTAAGGATATTTATTTTGGCTCTCGAGTCTCCGTGTAATGGTGTAAATTCAGACACAAAATAATAAAGCAGCATTTCCTGGTGGATAGTTGTCACTAATTTCCCCGTTATTCAGCGCAAAATGTGAGGAGTATGTTTGGTATATTCCCTTTGTCATCCTTTTTTGGCGAATGGTAAATGTCAACATCCGGAAATAACACCCAATGAACTTTATTTTTAAACAGTGCGTGGGACAAGGATTTCGTAACACCCACATTTACTCGCCTGTGTGAAATATCTTAGCCCGAGTGAAGAGAGGGGATGAAGAGAGAGGTGGGTTGGAGAGGGGGGAGCCAGAGAAAAGTGGGTGAAAATGAAAAGAAACTGACGGCCGGGGAAGGTTTTTATTTTTTGTCTTTCTCTTAATGATGTATTTGTATGTGTCACTCTTTCCAGGGCTTCTTCATCGCTAGTCTCTTCTGTTTCATGAATGGAGAGGTGAGTTCAAGCGGGGGAGAGGTTATTGATGTGCCTGTACTGATTTGCGGGCGATTCTTTATACGTTTTCTCTAAATGATCTCTGACGGTGTGTGTGTGTGTGTGTGTGTGTGTGTGTGTGTGTGTGTGTGTGTGTGTGTGTGTGTGTGCGTGTGCGTGCGTGCGTGTGTTTGTATGTGTGTCTTTTGTGTTCTGTGTTTTGTGCTGTCTGTATCTATTGTGTTGTCTTTCTGCTTGCGTGTGGGTGCGTTTGGGTGTAATGCATGTTGCATGTGTGTTGTGTCAGTATTGTGTGCGTGTGTTTGTGTACATGCATGCTGATTTTTTTTATTTGTTCTCAATGCATTTATCGGTTAAAGGTGAGTTCAATGTGCAAATACTCAATCAGGGTGCCAAGCTGTGCGTGTGTGCATGTCAGAGCGATTGAATGTGTGGGAATATGTGTGTATGTATGTCTGTGCGCGCACACATTCACGTGTTTGCTCATGCGCGCGTGGATGTGCTTCTCCGTGTCTAGATTTTTCACACAAATTCTTGCCTCTCACGCATTAAGCCGTCCTTGACCGAGACAGTATCCAGATTTTCTGTTCACAGGTTAAAGCTGAAATACGTAAGAAGTGGATCCGATACAAGCTGAGGACTAATTCCAGAAAGTTCCAGAAAGTCTACTGGAAGACTTCGTCGTCTCAGCTGACCCGTAAGCGAAGCAGGTCACACGAGAATTCCAGTTCTCTTGAGAAAAGAGATTCCAAGGAGCTGTACAGCTCTAGCTCAGAAAGCCCGATAGAGCGTCATCGCTTTAAGGTGCACATCCAGAACTTGAAGTACAACTGTCATCATCTCCATCCCGACATGGTTGCCAATGATGTCAAACCTATCATCTACTACGCTAAGAGAAACAGCTTCGTTTGAACTCGAAGGCAGTTTGTGCCCAAAGTTTGTACCAAGATTTAAATACTGACTCTTTGAATAAGTGTGCACCAAGTCAACTTTCCAAGCAGCCAAGAAAGTAAAATGTTACACGCGAACAAGGGGGGAAAATTTCCGGAGTATTTATTCCCTTCGCTTGCAAGCCTTTCGTGACCATTACTGTGGAAAGGTGTGACGCTAGATGTCCCCGGAAAAAAACAAACCTAAACATTTGAAAAAACACATAAATTTGTCATGTTTACGGGAAATCAACGATGTGTGCTGGTATGTGGCCGTCCAGGTTGTCAAGACTACCTGCAAGTTGTTATCCAGTGTGTTTATTCCACACAGAAACTGAATGACAATGAATACTAGAATGATTAATACTCTGTCCTGTCCGACTCTTACTTTCCTGAACGTAGTCTTTATTCTAACATTCTGCAGCTCTATTGTATGTTAAAGCTTCCAAGAGTCCAAGCGAAGTTTCTTTGGATAAGTAGATACTTTTTTAAACTTTTCTCTCACTTCTCTCTCTCTCTCTGCCACAAAAAGAATATTTTCAATGTTTTCCACCATTTTCATAGATTTCCCTCGCCGTGATATGGCCTTTGCTGCTGTCTTAAACGACAAACAAATAAACATAGATTTCCCCTTAACTGATTACCCATTTTCATTTTTCCAGTTAACATTTATTGCTACTAATTCGTCTTTTAAAAAGCTGTAAAACAAAATCAAAACGAATGCATATCCCATTTATCGGCCATCAATCCCATTCTCGCCTTTACTTATTTGTTCGTCTCTCACTTGAAATGAAAATTAAATGTTTCAAAAGAGGGAACACTTCTGTTTTGTTTTCATTTTAGACCTTGTTTTTAAACTTTCTTTCCTCCCAAAGCCTCGTCATTACAGCATTCACTCCTTCAGTACACAAGAATGCTGATAATGCAGGATAGATAGAGCTAACGAGAGAGAGAGAGCTTCAGCTGAGTGATGAACAAATGCAGCACTTTGAGAGGCACTGATCCAATTCAGTGACCTCGCTGTGGTTCATGAATGCCGATAATTAACCAGCAGACTGCGGACTTTGTTCTCAGTTTCCATGGCACCTCCATCTTCCTTGCGGCTTCCGCCATTTTTATGCGCTTAGGGACCTGGGAGCGTGCACATGAATTTGCAGCAGGCACAGTGCAAAGCACCAATCCAGTAACAGCACATACTCTGACCACAACAGTTTCCAGATTTTATCTTTTTATTTATACATATATAGCTCTGGTAGTTGAGGCCAAATGATATTCTCCTTTGGCTTTCCGAGCTTCTTTTCATTTTATTTTCTATCAGCTGATAAATGTGCATCATCCTTTCTGCTACTGGCTCTGCATGTTATGCTAATTACAAACGCCCAAGAGCGCAATAACATTAATGTCTTATATTGTCATATCAACCCACACGCTAAAACACGCACGCACGTAGTAAGCTATCTAGCATCAAACAGATTCCAGAAATCTTGTATAAAACAAAGTAAAAAACAATAAAATACTTATATAAAAAGCATAACAAATGGCACAACATCCGTGGAAGACAAAATGTGAACACGTCTTGCAGACTACAGCAGTTGTTTCAGCACGTGTGTTTGCATACCATTCTTCGCGTTCTCTGTGCATCAGTATTATGTTCCAGATGATTTTCTCACGATAGGCAACAACAACCTTTAAGTGGAAACCATTTGTAAAAGACACTTTCAATGTGATGCAGTTCCTCAAAAATGTATGGAAAGTCCTACGTACCAAACATTTCGTCATAATACCAAATTCAGCTTTATAAAAGAAACCTCCCAAACAGCAGCAGTGAAAAACCAGCCACAATGAGCAGAACAGTCTCACCAGCTGCAGCCCATATTCCACAAGTTCTTTTAAAATTACGGGATGCCAGCCATTGCATGAGATTACGTTGACGAAGTCTTAATGACATATTTGGGGTCCAGTTGAGAACATGGAACTGGCTCAGCCACACTGGAACCTGACACGGCTGCAGCTTGACGATCAAGATTTCTTTTGGATCTTGGCAGCGGCTGTAAACAGACTCTAGTATGATGGCCGCTTCAAAGTCTCTCCTGAATCTATCATTAAAGTAGCGTTCTGTCACGATCAGCAAGAACATCTTGGATTTCTCTATGGCTTCACCCAGGGCAGGCAACTCCTGTACATTTCCGGGTATATCTCTGTCTCTTTCAAACACGCGAAATCCGCGGGTCTCTAGAAACGAAAGAAACATTTCTTTTACTTCCGTGACTTCAGCGTCCGAATAAGACAAGAAAATGTCGTATTCAAACTCTCTGATATTTTCACCCGCCTTTCTGATGTTCATTAAGTTATCAATTCCTCTCTCCAAGATTTGGCGTTTAAGAAATCGAGCTACCTTGCAGAGTATCGCAAAAACAAACGAAATAAAGCAAAAGATTAGCAGGAATATTCCCTCAACCATAATCGTTTCTTTCATCGTAAACAGCTCGACCATAGCCGAAGCCGTTTCTTCACCATTGTCACTATCGCATTGTCTCTCTGTGTGTTCTTTGGTCTTGTGAAACACTGGGCCAAATGAGCTGTTTGTGTAGACGTCCAGCATGTCCTGCTTCCTTGGAATTACGATAAGTTCGTGTGGGTGGTCAATTTCGACAAGTTCATATTTCTGTAGCGTGCGGTTGAAATATCGCCGAAGATACTTCACTTTGTGGTAACCGTAAGCTTGCTCACAAATACAATGAACAAGCTGATATTGCTTTGCTGGAAAATATGGGTTATGCCAGATTGTAAATAAGTGCAAAGGTGGAATTCCAAAAGAGCCTAGATTGTGCGTTATCTTCCAGTACAGGGAGAGGAATTTAGAACAGCCTCTTAATATGCCGTTACAGAGCTGGTGGTAGTCTTGGCCATCCACTGTATATTCTATGTCAACTTCATCATCCCTTGAAAGGTGCCAGTAACTGGTCTTGAAGGACAAAATGGCGCCTGGAGGAAGCGAGATTATTTCTCGTCGCTGATCCATTCTAATGAGCCTGATCTCTGCATGCCAGGTATATTCGTCTTGAAACCGAGGCAGTGGCATCGGAACCTGTGAACACTGCGATGGAGGCCTTGGAACTACTGGACGTTGGGTTGGTGATTGTTTTTCGTGATATTTCGGGGCTGACATTTCAGATATCTCTAAAAAGTTACGAACGGCGACTTCCAAGCGTTTTTCTTTGTGGCAAGTGTATGTACCAAAATCATTTTCTTGTAAGAGATATAAAGTAATCGTACTTTTTACATTGTACCAACTTAATCCTTTTCTTCCATAGTAGGTATCAGACTCCAAAACTTCCTTATAAGTTATTTGGTGCCTATGCCTCTCAGAAAGATTCATCTCCCTCCCATCTTTACGCCACACAATGTAACTAAGAATGGGAAGTCTGTGTGAGAACCACAAAAGACGGACATGACACTTGACCTTAACGTCCTCCATGGGATACCGAAATATCTGTTGGAAAAGTACAGGTTCATTTAAGCCCTTTGTTACTGGATGAACAACGGTCTTTTCGAACTCAGTTCTTTCTTCGTGAAGATCGATAATGTTGCTTTCAAGTCTAAATACGATTTCGTTGCTATAATGAAGTGCTAAGTTAAGGGCTCGATCAAAAACGACTGCAACAACAAAATAAGCAAGAATCGATAATAAGACAATAAAAATCAGAACTCGAATCCATCCATACGTAAAAATTGTCTTGAAAATATTGAACAGATATAAATAAACACGATTCTCAATTTGGGAAAAAATACATTTCAGGGCAGAATAAGCCATCAGCATTTGCCAAATGCCTAAATTCACATCTTCGGATAGACACTGGCCGGTATTCAACAAATATAAATAACATAGCAGGAAAATAAAACCGATCATTGTTCGTACCTTTCTTGCCATTTCACGTGATTATAATCGTAGGGGTATGTTAAAGCATGTAGCTTACATTATAACAAGTACAGCACAAAGTATATATGTGCATGCGTGTCCTGACTATTCAACATTGTAATATTATCTCAGCTCCCCGTCAGCATAGTTCTTTCTGGTACTGAAAGTGTGAATTCAACACAGTAAGTATGCAAGCGAGGGAAACGCGTTCTACTCACTGAACCACTCAGCAAAAGCATTCCCTGAAATGTTAGTGTTATCAAAACCTGCAGCAAAAAGTTCGGTGCCGACTGTGGGAGTTTTCTGCCTGTCTTTTCAAGGGAAGAAAGTAAGGGCAGTGTAGCGCTTAAAATAAAAGAGTAGTTTCCCTTGAAACTAAGCACGAAAGAAAGGAGCCCGTAGTAAGAATCCGGCTCTGCACATGATGTAAACAGCTACCTCTGTCTATATTGAATGCCACTATCAGCCAGATGCGTTCCTGAAACAAACAACCACAAATCAATTCCAGAAAATCAAATCTATTCTACATGCAACAGCAATCGTGCAAACAAGAGCAAGGTAATTGCTCAATCAGAGCAATTTTTTTTAAACTGAACAATTAAAAAAAGTACGTTAAACAAAGAAAATCGGGATAAAGAAATAAATAAATAAGAGGTTTGAATAGTAAGTCAACTGTACAGTGACATTCTATTTTATGAAAATATGGAGCAAGATTTACCTATCATCGGGCATTATATATATATATATAAACCGGAGAAATATTATTTATATATTTCGTATTAATATAATTGTATTATTTACGTTATTTACATGTGACCTTATTACAAATGTTCATGTGTATTCTGGTGTCACGATCTCTGGTTTTGCCTACGAGACCCTTTTGCCTTCTCACAGTGTGCAAGCGCAGGGGTCAACAAATTAACAAATGAACGTACAACATGCACAAAAATAATTATTATCCAATAAAAAATATAAAACCAATTGTAAAATAAGTGTTACACGAAAATATAATATAACTACTACAACAGAGGGAATACGACAGTAGACTATGAAATAACACCTCAAAATAAACGAATGAAAATTCTGATTTGCTAAAACGAGATAACAGTGAACCAGAATTTAACGATGGTTAGCAAAGACAAAATGCTTAGATCAGTATCGCAATTCGCAAAGATCAAACCCCATTCGTTAATTTGTTGACCCCTTTGAGAAGGCAATTGGGTCTCTAAGGCAAAACGCGAGATCGTGACACGGGTGTGCCACTTTGTGTGCAGGTCAGAACTAAATATCAGAGATTCACAATAATACACATATATTGGGTATCTACACCGAATGCTTCTGCGCGAGCCTATAGGTTAAATGGTTTTACAAATGAATGTTGAATTAAAAATAGTTACAGCCACTCTGTATAAACAAGGTCAGGGACAGTGAGATCAATCGAGTATCGAGAATCTTTCTTTAGGGCCTAGCAATGTCTACAGTTACAAAAGCAAAGCTTAGAATCAATGAATCAGGCAAAAAAGCAGTCAAAATGTTTTCACATGCGCAGCGTTTTTCTACACCGTTTTGTGTCTCAGCGAAACAGGCACGCGCGTGTATTTGTGTGTGTATGTGTGTGTGTGTGTGTGTGTGTGTGTGTGTGTGTGTGTGTGTGTGTGTGTGTGTGTGTGTGTGTGTTGGGGGTATTAGAGTTGCTGGAATGCATTTGATTAGACCAATTTAACTTACCAGCTAGCACGCAACAAACGTTTTCAATGCAGTCGACTATTTCTCCATTCAGACGAAGATCTTCCAACAATAAGCTGCCACTCTACACCCAGCACATCGTAAACTTTGCTGTTTACTTGTGATCCCGCAAACGTCAGTGAATTTAAATAATTTCTTGCGCTCAGCAGATCCTGCAAGGTGAACTAACCATAAAATCTCAAATATCTTTTCTTTCGTTTCTTACTTTAGCTTGTTTTTCCCACGCACTCAAGATGTTTGGTCTGATATTGTAGACAACACATAACACGCGTACACTATTTTGTGGTTACAGTCCAGCGTAGATTGTACGGGCACAAGATCACAGCATTTCAACAAACCCGTCCCAAAATCTCAGCAGCTAGAGCACGGTTCTCTTGTCCATGTTTAGAGGTGGTTAGCAAAAACGACAACCAACACTGCACTGCTACAGTCCTTGTGCTGGTTATCCCTAAACAGCAAAATAAACAAAGTGCTGCCGGGGATTCCCGATTTCCGTTTGAGTCATGTCATGACGTAATCCTTTTAAGAAGTGTTTAGGGACGGAGTCGGAATCTTAGGGCCAATCAGTTCTTGACACATCGATTAGGAAACGAAAGTAGATTGTAAAATATATCATAATTAACAACTTATTATTGATTATTTGTTACATTAATTTACTGTGTATTTTAATGCTAATTACTTTCTTTTAATTTAAAAATGAGTGCTAGGATCCACATAACGCGCTAAATATGTTTAAAATTGGAAGCAGCTCGATTACTCTGATATGTTTATGCTTGGGTGCTTGGGTTAGTACGACCCCGCATTCCTGCTTAAGCCAGAGGTCACTGTCCTCACACTCGATTGGAGTTCCAGTAACTCTTTTTATGAATAAAGGGATGACGACAAAGAACGGGGAAAATCGCAGTTGTTACTCAGTCCTTTTTTATTCCTCCCGCATGTGGTCACTGCAGTTCGATGTCCTATAGCGCTGAATGTCCATGAAAAAACTAAGCTGGGGGGGGGGGAACAGGACATCAAATCTTTTAAAGGCCGCAACATTATTTCTTTATGATCGGGTTAAGCTCGTATTAAAATAATAATTCCCAAAATATGAGTACATAATGATCCTTAATTTTAAAGATATAAGCCTTCAAACATCGGCATTCTCACCTTCAACTAGGAAGGCGGGGAAAAATTACTCTCCTATACTGAAGAGTTCTCTCACGTGCTCGAAGTATTTGTAACAGCGAGTGTGGATGTCTTCGAGTGAAATGAAGAAACATCACTCAGATTGTCGTGTTCATGAAGCGATTTCGTTCGCCCAAAAATTGAAACAGCTGAATTTGGAATACAGCCCTACAGATATAACTTTATTTAGAAGCTTCGAATTAAGTTTGAAAAATAATTAAATGGTCCAAACTGAATTCATTCAACAGACTGGTAAGTCAATCAGATCAAAATTTAATGGGCAACAAAAGTTACAACTGACTGCTGATAAGGATTTTTTACAATTAAAAATATAATGATAGTTTGAAACATGCTTATGTAAAAACTTATTTCCTTTTCATTTAGCTGCATGCAAACTTTTCTATTTGCTTACTGATACTCGCAAGTGTTCCCGTTTAAGCGCCTTGTAATATGTTTATCACCCTCAATTCTTTTTTCCCCCTTTTTTTAAGCTGTTTTGATCACGCACATCAATGGTGCCCTCACACTGTCAGTTGTTTTGAGCATTGTGCTGGATAAAGATACGTGTACAAACTAACTCCCTCTGAGTGAACATTCAGCAACAGCACAATGTGTCCTGGTCAGTTTTTTTTTACCGAGGATTGCATCTTTTCTCTTCGACTTATTGCTGGAGTGGCGTCCCCTTGCCTAACAGGCTTGAGGGAGGCGGCTCTCCGCAATTTTTTTTTTTTAAGTTTATTGTGTTTTTAGTGCCCATTGTGTAAGTCGGTACTTTCTTCGCTGCATCGCTTTCTGCCTGACGCCATAACGCTTTTTCTGAAGATCTTTAGATCACACAACGACACGAAGGCTTTTCTCTGAACTCACGGCCGTTGAGAGCCAGCACCGGTCCCGGAGCAGACGACTTGCTAAAACAAGGAGCTGGTAAAGTTCATAGATTCAAGAGTGACAAGAGGCTAAAGACAGACAAAGGGTATGTCAGACAAATCAGTAACCACGCATTGTGCTTATTCCGAATCTCAGTTGTCTGATTCTCCACCAGCAAGTAACCTCCCCACCACTGGCAGAAAACAAGGTGATGTTCACTATCAACATCAATGAGTCATCGTCATCAGAAGTGGTCATCGTGCAGTTTGACAGTGTGGCGTGTGTCTATCAGCCATATACAGGAATAGCCAAAGGTCTCACAGATACAACCACACTGCATGTAGCTCCGCACTCGACAACAGGACTGTAGGTGGCTGTTAAGCGGATTGATCTGGAAAACTTAGATCACGAGTTCTCTTATGCATAGAAAGAAGTATTAACCAAGCAGTTACAATATGAGACTTCTCCCACATTACTGTAGCTTCGTCCATCGCCATGAACTGTGGACAGTCATGCTTGTCGTGGGCTATGGTTCTTGCCGTGACCTGCTGGTCATACACAGGGGTGTGAAGACTACCCATGCTTTATATCAGCTAGCGGACAGGTGTGTCTCACTGGCTTCCACAACTCCACAGTCTATGACTATCCTAGCATACTGCTGATTGCCTCCAGTAGTTCAGTCCGGAAATTTTTGAACAGAATCTGGATATTTCTCAGTGATTGTAAAACTAATCTGATGATCTTACTACAAGAATTCTGCTATTTTTCAGTGATTTTAAAACTAACCCCATACACTGTACAGCGCATTGAGTCGACTCTGGAGTTGAAAATTGCGCTATATAAATCTACTTTATTATTATTTATTATTATGATAATAATTATTCTAGTGCAAACGGTGTTATTTTTAGAACTACTTTCGTTTCGTCACTTCCTGTTTTCTCGACAAATCCAGGTGTGCTTAAGAGAAAAATATTAATATAAAATCTTTCATGCCTCTCGGTCATAAAAGACCACCGGAACATGTTTTTATGATACTTTGTGCTCTGTTTCCAGCGATTTTTGCTCAGCAATAGGGTTGGGGTTTAACGGTGAGGCACGCCGATTCGATACCCGTGTAGTTCAGCAAACTTTGCGCAGTCTATCCATCTGGCGGGATTGGAACCTGACTCCATACTCCATAAAAAAAATCCTTGGAAAATGACTCTTAGTGTCGTCTGCTACCACAAAGTGCCTGGTCTTAACTGCATGAGAAACTCTTTTGAAAAAACAAGAAAAACTTGTGACACACGACACGTATATTATGTAATTAACAGTATTACAAACATTATATGACACGCGGCATTATGTACGTAAATAATTAATAATAATACAAACATTATACGACACGCGGCGTTATGTACGTAAATAATTAACAGTAATACAAACATTATTAAACACGTGTAAAGACACATGGCGTCATAAAGATGTTATTTTGACGTCATATCGACGAATTTGTTCATCTTTACGTCATGACAACTCAACCTATAAATAGACTATTTGTGCCTTGAACGTCGAGGTGATATTCTTTGAGTTGCTATAACACATGTAACTAAAGAAAATATAAGAAATGATCACACAGATACCCCAGTGTATCCACAGATGCCGCTTAGCTGTAACAGGGAGGTAATGCACATCAATAATTGTTTTCAAATCTTCTCGGGAAGAATTTCTAAGCTATAAAACTCTTTTGAGCGGAACTTTTCATCAGGTAGGTACATATTCATCTCCTCTTCCACATTTCTGCACTTAGCTTTTTGTTTGTTTGTTTGTTTGTTTGTTTGTTTGTTTGTTTGTTTTCGTTTTGAGATGGGGGTACTTTGTACATGAATTGTCAGTTGGGGGAGTATGGCTTTGCTAGGCAATACATCTTCCTCGATGCATGTGCGCGAGTGTCCTCGAGAAATGGGTCCTTCTTGAGTCTCAGCCATACACGTGGCCTCGAGATCTTTGGCTTCGACCTCGTTTGATAATCCCCTTTGGAAGATTTTACAAATAATGTAAGCATCCTGCCTGTTGGCGCCGAAGTGATGCCACGTCAATAATTATTAATGAGAAGTAGCTTTACAGAGACTTTCACGATCTTTCAGAATTGTGCATCTTTCAAGGACTATATCATTAATTTCATTTATTTAACTGAAAAAGACCGTGTGTACAGTGTACCTTTGAATTCCCTCTTTCCCAGCCCCATCCCGCTGTATGTGTGGAAGAGTGCCCCGGAATGAGAATCGGAGATTTTACTAGCTGTAGGCCACTGTAAAATACTCTTAGAACTTCAGCCCCGCATGCATTTTGGTGTGCGTGCTGCTATGTTCACTAAAATGAAGGTTCCATGGAACCCTAACCTAACGTTTCAAACGGCACTCTTTCCTTCTAATGATTAGTTTGTGCCTTTCGCACGGATTCATCAGTTTGTAAAGTTTTCATGCGTTCATCACTCGCGGGTGCAGATGAATACACCTAACACGCCCTCCGTTCGTCCTACCTTGTCCGTTTTGTATACCATCATCATTGTTTGGCTGACCGTAACTATAATTAACGACGATGACTTTGCAGCAGTTACTTGATTAAGGCGGTGACGCAGACTGCCTTCTAGAAGAGTCCTTTACCAGTAAAGGCGGCTCCAGCCGCACATACAGCACTCGATACGCACGTGCCTGCACTTTCTGGAGATGGACGCGACACAGAAGCGCTGCGCCAAGTTCCTCATTATCTTCAACGGAGCCTTCAGCGTCCTTGGTGCTATAATTGTTGCTATTGGCGTCTGGCTGAAGGTCTGATTTGGTCTGATGTGATAGCGTCTGCGTGAATCTATGTTTTGCTTATGTTCTTGTAGATGATGATGATGATGATGATGATAATAATAATAAATATACACTTGAGGAACACTTTACCAGAACGCTAGTGTTATGCTCCGAATGCTTATGAATTACATGAACATTAAAGACGGTAGAAATTGTACATGAACTGAGCACAGTGAAAGCCATAGATGATATGGAACCACAGCCTTACTGAAACCTGTGGTCTAAAACTCCAGATATGTTACAATGGACAGGTGAAGGTGAGAAGATTTTGTGAGCGACGATGATAAATAATATCCAGGTGCTTAAGTGGTCAATGGCTCGCAGGTCGTTGAATCTATGGTGCCCATCTCTCCTTCTACTCAATCCTTGACCTGTCGAATGAATGTTTCTTAACAGCTAACCAGCTCTCAGGTGATGACGACACTGAGCTACGTCACCAGCCAGCTGTCCACCAAGGACCTCTTCGACATTCCCATATTTCTCAAGTACGCTTCTCTCATCATCATCGCCGTCGGCCTCTACGCTATCTTCATCTCTCTCCTCGGCTTCTGCGGTGCAATGATGCGTCTGAAGCATCTGTTGTATGTCTACTCTCTGATCCTCTTCGCCTTCCTGCTGATGCAGGTCAGACTAGTTCGCGTGTTGACATTAGTGCATGGCGCAGGTGCCACGTATCACAGGATGTCATTACGTAATGCACGTGTCACGGGGTGTCATCAGGTAGTGAATGTATCCCAGGGTGTTATTACGTATTGCGTGTAATATAGAATTCAAGACGTCACATAAGCACATATGTTGTAGGCTAGCTAATCTCGATAGTCGCCACTGGTGCAATCAAATGATGCTTTGATTGCTGCAATGAGTATGAAGTGTCAGGTATGCTTAAGATGGCGCATAAACATACTGCTATTTATTGTTAAATGAGTTACTAGAACGTGCAACACATTACCCTAATAATAATGAAATGACAATAATAATAAGCGGGGATGTCATGGAGTTTATTACAATAAACTCACACATCACACTTTCAACGGCAGTTAAGATAAAAAGTATGTATTGTGAAGAGAGACTATACCTTCTGTCATATGAGATAGTAATATATATTCGAAGAGTGAGATATGACGTGAAATAATAATTCTGATGTAATATAAATATATATTTTACAGGAGAGAAATAATATGTGTTATTAAAATGCAAATAAACATACACGGAATTTATAGAGCACCATATTCCGGTACTATGGACAGGCCCTTGGTGCTTTTTTTTTTTAAAAAGAAAGGAACAATAGTTATGCACTTTGACATGAGAGGCAATTCTGAGAAGTGATATCTTCGGACATGCGAAATAAACAGTTATTATTCTCACAGGTAACACGACGTGGGTTTTTTTTCAGTTCGGGTTAGGAATTCTGGGTGCAGTGCACAAAGACAAGATCGTCGAGCGCGCCCGCCACACTATTTCCCAGAGTCTGCGTGAAATCTACCGAGGCCCTGGCGCCACGGGGGAGAACAAGGAGTACTCATCCAGCGTCGACTTCTTGCAGGTGGCGCTGCAGTTTCCACTACACCTTTAGCCCTATAAGCGCCCAACATTTCCCACTATTTCTTTTTGCGTCTCTTGTTTTTTTTTATTTTTTTTAAAAGGATGGATTGATAATTATTGGACTGTCTGATGTCTGTCTGTATGTAAAGTGCTTGCCTGTGCTGCAGGTTATGTTCAAATGCTGCGGCATCAAGGACGGTAACGACTACCAGTTCAACGAGTGGAACCGCAACTACGAGCGGACAGACACGCACGCGCTGGTGGTGGCCGTGGTGCCCTACACCTGCTGCAAGCTGCATGTCTCCGACACTGTCGTGACTACTGCCAACGTCAGCGCCGTGAACCGCCTGCTGGCCGACCCCGCTTGCCCACAGTTGCCCAACCCTACCAACAGCTACCTCCAGCAGGGCTGCTTCAACATCATCAGCGATTTCTTCAGCCTGTACATCAGGATCCTGATAGGCGTGCTCTTCACCTTCGCCCTCCTGCAGCTTATTGGCCTTGTCTGCGCTCTCGTCCTGGCTCTGCGACTGCAACGCTTTGACGAGACGATCACTAACTGGTGACGAGACAATACTTGATGACATGACTAACTGGTGATGAGACAATACTGGATGACATGACTGGGGACGAGACAATACTTGATGACATGACTAAGTGGTGATGAGACAATACTGGAGTAGTGATACTTGAGAACATGACTGACGACAAGATGTTCACTTTACTAACGGTGACCAGATGATCACTAAGTGGTGAGTGGTGACAGGTGATTACTAAGAGCATCATTGACTAGTGACAGTATAACTGTGACGGGTAGATCTCTACATAGCTGGTGACAAGATAACTCGCTGTTGACATTAATAACTGGTAGCGAGATGAACACTAACTTTCAATGTTGTGACACAGCTGGTAACCAATAAACCAAAGGATTCATAACAGTTGATAATGGTAATGAGGTTATTACTAACTGGTGATGTTATTAATGCTGACGAGTGAATCATTATATAACTAGTGACAAGATGTTTGTTAACTTGTGACATTACTGATAATAATAATAAATGAAGTTTTTTTATAGCGCATATTCACACTCATATAGAGAGCATGCTCTTAACGCTTAAAACGGGGAAGAGACATGGACTAAATGGATAGAACATAAGGGACGGAAGAATAAAAGACAGAACTGACGACAAACAGAAAACAAAGATAGAAGACACAAAATGCAGAGAATATATATATATATAGTGATTCTGCAGAGAAAGATGGTATAAAAGTAGCAAGAGCAGGAGGGGGAGAGTAAGAAGGACGAGCGTTGTGTGGACTGTGTTAGGAGTAATGCTCAAGGAAGAGGTGCGTTTTCAGTGCAGATTTAAAGGATTCAATTGTAGGAAGGTGGCGGATATGGAAAGGGAGAGAGTTCCATTGTTTTGGTGCACAGTAGCCAAAACTCCTGTGACCATATGTTGTTGTTCTGGTGACATGAACAGTTAGGATACCGTCATCAGAGGAAGAGCGGAGTTGTCTGGCCGGAACGTAAGGGATGAGAAGTTCAGAGAAATAGTCAGGACAGGAGCCTGCAAAGAAATTAAAACACAGCACAGACAGTTTGTACTGAATGCGAGAATGAATGGGTAGCCAGTGTAGAAAACGAAGGAGAGGAGTGACATGGTCCCGTTTCGTGGCTCTAAGCACCAGACGGTGACCGGACACTTAATCCCCAGACACTTAATCCCCTAGACATTTAATCCCCAGACACTTAATCCTCAAAATGCCCCCAATGTTATAAATGTTGAAGTTAAGTATTATTTTAATTGCCAAACTTATTTTGATGTTTACATGAAAATAATTATTTGAATTTGAAACATTTTTCATTTACTTCATAATTAAATTTTTCATTTACTTCATAATTAAATTTTTCATTTACTTCATTATTAAAATTTTCATTTACTTCATAATTAAATTTTTCATTCACTTCATAATTTCTTGAGTTGAAATTTCATTTTGAGGATTGTCTGGGGGGATTAAGTGTCGGGGGATTAAGTGTCTGGAATTCCACCAGACGTGCGGTGGAGTTCTGTACTTTCTGGAGTCTCTGAATGAGGGATCAGGGGCAGCCTGCCAGCAAGGAGTCGCAGTAGTCAAGTCGAGAAAGAACAAACACACAGACAAGAATGTTGGTAGCGCGTGTAGAGAGAAAATGACGGATGGCGCTGATCTTACGGAGCTCATAATAGGGAGACCGACAGACAGCTGTAACATGTTTATCAAGGGTCATGTCTGCAGTGACAATAAATCCCAGATTCCTAACGGATGTCGTGAAGGTGATGTTGGTTTCGTCCACCTTGATGTGACTGGGCAGACTGACGAGCGAAGGTTGATGTCTTCTTCTTTAGCACAAGAGGGCTTCCATTTTATCATCGTTTTATACCATCCAGCCCTTAAATTGACATCGCTAATACAAGCTTCTAGAGTGCTAATAGCAGAGTGAGACTCAGTCTTCCAGGGCAATCATCAGCAGACTATCATAAGTACATTTTGTTTTGGAATGGATATTTGTAGACCGTTTTTTATCTTTAATATGGAAGACAAATTGCAGAAAATAAGGAAATATTTACAACATGGCCTTGAAAAGACTTTTGCATAATATTTGCCCATTAAAACATAGTTTTCATAAGATTATCAAGATATTTGTCAGTAACATACAAACTGTTAATGAATGTGTGATCTTTGTTTAACCTTCACATATCTGTGTCAAAAACAAACAAATAGCAAATTGTGACAAACAATGTGATAAATGTCCACTACCATAAACTTTTAGCAGCATCTTCAAAGTTCTACTTTGCAAAAGTCTTGTCATTTCCAGGGCTCTTGGCCACAAGGTAAATGAAGATGGTACAATAGAACAACAGGACAAGTTCCTCAAACGGATGTCAGGAGTTATACGCCTTTATGCAGCAATCCTAATCACCTTCCCACCCCAAAAGGTTCCTCACCCTCACGGACTTGAGCATGCGTGGATTTGGCTTAGTCAGGCGCTAAGCCTTCATCCTAACCCAGAAATAACTGCTACTGTCAACTATGACATTCTGCAGGTGACAGGTTTGCACTGCTGAGAGCCTACCGTGTACAGTTCATCAAGTTGTACTTCATTCTCAAGTCATACTTGCCGAACTGAAGGAGGTAGCTTCCAACAGTGGTCCTGTTAGCCATTTGGTATATTTTTGGAAACAACAATTAAAAATGATGAAGGGTACATACCACCAGAATTTTGGAACTAGGAAAGACACAATTTGCCTGTGGATGTCTGAAATGTAGGGTGTCAAACTATGGTGTGATTACTCTGCAAACAGCTCTAGTTCTGTTGGATTTTTCATACCTGATACATTAAATATATCAGAGATGGCATAGAAATTTGCACAAAATGCCACGACGCAGCTTTCTCTGACAAGTCATAGTTCTGGAAGTACCATAATGTACTAAGTATGCTTTACTCTGAAGCAGAAGTGATGGGTTCAAGACCCAGTCTGGCTACCTTTTATTACAGAATGTAAAAGTTGATGGAAGAAGCTTGGACTCCACATGCATGTGTTGACACTGTGAACCAGTTACTTTTCACTGTTTCTTTAAGAAGCAAGATATGGAACTTTTACTTTTTGAAGAACCTTTTAACTTAACATAGCAAATTTGAGCTACTTGTTTATTAACATATATTGATGCAGTTTGTACAGACATGACATGGCTGCATTAATGCTTAAGATTTTTAACAATGTCACTTGTGATTATATGTGTAAATTGCATCGTTGTGAATCATCATACTTTGCTGTGGGTGTGAAGACAGGAGATGTAAGATGAGACATGTATATTTGTGTGACAATAAAAATAAACATGTAAAGAAATATATTGACTTTCTTTTTTTTCTTGAACTTAATGTAAAAACTCATGGAATCAGGGATTGAACCATAATGTGATGCTAACCCCTGTAAAAATCATTTGAAAAAAATAATTTAGGCACCAGACAGAAAACAAGGCTGGTACTTTAATAGTTATGCCCATACCACGATATTATGCAAAAAAAAAAAGTAGATAGTAGATAAACTTTAACAGTACTGGTCAAAATGGTAATTTGCTGTTGTAATTAAGTAGTAAGATAGGGTAAGTGTACACACATTCAATCCCTCCATCCTGCTAGTGAATATTTATGATAATAAATGGTTTTGTTTCTTTATTTTTGGATAATTTGTTTTCATGCAGTTTGCTTTATTCTGATAAAATATGATCCACTGACTTGCCCCAGTGACATGCTAGCTGCAATGGATGACGCCCTTCAAATATGCCATGTATTTGTTGTTACATTCATGGTTAATGCTACAGGTGAAAGAAGTGCATTTAAAAGTTGAATTATTTCTCTACAAATTTCTTCGCTTGGCTTAAAGGCCGAACTTTCACTGTTTGGCAGGAGAGAATGGATAAGATCCAGCCGAGGGAGGTGAGGGTACTTGTCAGGTCAGATAAATGCAAGTATTGAACCACTAGGATAGCCGGTGCAGATTTTTTTCCCCCTAAACTTCTCAGCGAAGGCAAAAACATCAGAAGTGTGACATTAGCTACCTCAACAGTCAGCGCTAAGCCAAACCTTGGTTTCAATCTTTACAAGCTATGAATCTTTGTTATGGTGCTAAGCTCAATGACGCTTAAACACTAATAAAATAACTCTTGGTCAACTAATATGAGGTTAGGGTAACCTCTGCTGTTGCAGTGCTCCATGATCTCTCTTATGAGATGACAATTGTTATTGACCTGCATTCCGCATGTTAGGTCATTATGGATGACTTGGTGGAGATGTGGTTTGATGCAGTTGCAGAGTGTTTTGGTGAGTATTTTGTAATCTGTTGTTAAGCGTGATATAGGTCTGTAATTTGCCATTTGTTGGGGACTGTTGGGGTCCTTACAGATCAGGGTAATGTACAATTCTTTTTGCATTTTTGTCAGGTGACCACACTTGTATGTTGCAGTGTATACTTTGGTTAGTATGGGTCCAAGATGCTTGAGGAAGGTGAAGTAGAATTCTTTAGGTAGGCCATCGGAGACCGGCGTTTTATTTAAATGGCTCCAAACTAAAGAGAAATGACCTTTTAATAAAACAGATTTTCTGAAACTTTGCAAAACTGGCTTGGTGGAGTCAGAGGGTTTATGCATCTACTGAGTTAGAATATTTTTATTCATCGTTGAACTGCTATTTTGTGCACTTGAAATATTATAAACTGTAAGAGAAATGTGTCGCGTGGTAACTCTAATGAGACGTAACAATCGCGATGACCGCTTTTCGAGAGAAGTTTCAGTCGTGTAGAGTGACGGGATGTTACTTTCACTTACGTCAAGCAGCATTATGCAAAAGTCACTGAATTGGGTATGAGAAGTGACTATGATGAAAACGACGAGCTACGTGGAATGGTCAGATGCCTCCCACCACTTGCCTATGTACATGAAGAAGACAATGTTCTTTCGAAATGCTTGCAGAGTCAATGCCACAACATGATCGCATGCCGGAACTTCTATCCTATTTCGAGCATACGTATGTACGTGGTCACAGACTGGGCGGTAGAAGGGATAACTATGCTTCAGATTTATTCCCTCCAGATACTTGGAACAAATACCTGTACACTGAACTGGCCATGAGAATTAGCAACATTGTACAGCGATATGAGGCAATGGATCGTCTTCTGTACCTCCGATCATTAGCTTACATGTCATATTGATTAACAACACTTTTCATATCATATTGTTGAAAAACATTGAATTTAAAAGCTCACATGAACTTTAACTAATGTTATAGATGTTAAAGTTAAGTATTATTTTAATTGTCAAACTTAACATGAAAATAATTATTTGAATTTGAATTAAATTTTTCGTTCACTTCATAATTTTTTTAGTTGAAATTTCATTTTGAGGATTACGTGTCTGGGGATTAAGTGGCTAGGGATTAAAAGTCTAGGGGATTAAGTGTCTGGGATTCATGACGAGCGTTGCATGGCACACCTCCCAAGTAGGCTGCAGGTTAGACACAAATTTTACTTCCCACAGCCTAGCCCAAAATATATTAACGGCTGAACACATAGTGTGCCCCTTTTCTGACCACGACTACGTCCCAATTGAGACCTCCCACCTGACAAAGCAACATAGGTAAAGGCTTTTGGAAATTCTACACATCACTCCTACAAGACACAGACTATGTGAATAAAATAAACAGCCTGTTACACTTCGCCTCCCACACCAAGCTACAAGGTCCGCCCCTTCTAGACCGGTGAGACGACTGAAAGAAAACATCAAAGAATAACAATCCAGCATTGCAAAAGCACAGCAGGAGCTAGAAACAAAGAAATTAAGCCCTTGTGAGCACAATACTGAGTGCTAGAACAAAATTGAAACTTTTAGCCGGAATGAACATCCTCGAAAATAGACTACAACAGCTACACGAAGAGAAAAAACAGGTGCCCAAAAGTTTACTTCTTATCTGGGGGAGGTGGGGGGGGGTGTTATGCAACACCAGCTAAAACCACGAACTTGGCTAGCACATGCATGTTTGTTATTTAGTTGGAAAGTGCTTCCACCTTACGGTGATTTTGCACTGTTTCGAAGAACAGACTTATGTTTTGTTCCACTTCTCTTCCGTTGTAATATCCTTTCTGTAAACGGCTGCCTTTGCCTTTCACAGACGACGCCGTTCTTCTGTAAGTATTCTTGTTTCGTCACCTTGGTTCAAAATAATTTTGGGGATCCTATGAAAAGACATTTAGAGGAACATCTCCTTTACGCAGGGCTTGTTTTCGCATCCTTTTATACAGCAGATGACCATGATAATTGATGAGTTGCAAACTTGCACAACCATCACTAAAATACAAACATGGCCGCTGAAGCTGCGCGCAAAAACTGATGACGTCACGTGAAAAACTGCCCGTTAACTACTTTCGTTCATCTGGACCAATCAGCATTCAGTATTTGAAATGTCTTATATTCGTGTGCACGTCGGTGGCAAATTGACGTCAAAACAATTAAAAATGTCAAACATAAATGTTCATTTTCTTTAGTTTTAGCAGTACATCAAAATTAGTTTCTGCAACATCTGTTTATTTTTTTATTTTCTGTCCAGTTGGAAACAAACATCAAATAAAGCTGTGCACTTTTTTAAGGACAAATATCACGGTATTTGAAATTAGGTAAGCGCGCGTACACCAAGTTTGAAACGAGTAGCTGTACCGGATTGCCATATAAAGTTTTTGAATGTAAGTGCAGTCTTTTTAATCAAGTTTTCTTGATCAGAATAACATTCGACTATTGCTCACTTTTTTTTTTTAGGTTAGAAATAATCCTATACTGCTTGTAAACATGCGGCATCGTACCTTCATGTAGAATTGTAGATTCACATCAGCTGTACATCCGTAAACAGATAACTAAGAATCCTTCACAGATCCAAATCGATCTCTGGTCGAAGAATTCAAGATTATGACTGTCATTCACAAGCTAATGTGCCACATATTACATAATAAAAATGGGAAGTATAGATGGCTTAGGCCTATTTGTTTTGTTGGTATAGCGACTAAGCAATAGCATTAATTCCATGTGTGCCGTGTACGAAGCGAGCAGCATATGCACACATTATGATACTGTACAAATTTTAGAGTTTCCTAATAGAAGTATAAACCATATTGTTCCATCTTTTAGATGAAAGTATTTCGCGTTTCACTTGCATTAAACGACCACGCCCACTGATAAAAATTACATTCGTCGATCAAGGCGTTTCTCCATCGTATGATTAGTACGCTAATCACTAGTGTTTGTAGTACGTCACAGGTGAATTAGTAAAACAGTCCATGTTATGTTGCTTTGCCACAAAGTCACAGTAGGGGATATATGGTAATTGTGGTTTTATAAGTGCAAGCCTATATGAACAAAATTCAGAAAGAGGAACTGTTGCAAAGTTTTGAAACTGCAAAAACAAACGGAGGGAAGGATAATAATCATAATAAAAGTAATAAAAGTTAGCTTGTATAGCGCCTTATATATCCTCCCTTTAGGGCGAACTCAAGGCGCTTTACAAATGACAGATGGTGTGATTCGAAAATAATGGGAGGAGATCAGTAACTATATGGAGGTAGCTGTAAAGGGTTTTTGTCCCTTTATTTTTGTTTAGTGACAATGACAAGTTTTTTAATTAATAATTAAAACAACAACTTTTTTTTTCTTTTATAAAAGACCCATCATGTATGGGAAAATTGTGGTGATTAAAAGAAATGGAGCAGATGGAGCCCATTTCCCCCTCATCAACACTTCATGCTGGTTTGGAAGGTAACTGTATATTGATGTATTTGATATATATAATTTTGAAGTACACTTTGGAATGCTGTTTACATCCTAATGTGTATTAAATATTCATACAAGGAAAGAAGTGTTTACATTTAAAGGAGTAATTACAAGCTTGTGTAAAATTGTGCTGGAAGACTCACTTGCTTGTAACTAGTTTCTTTATGCAGGAGCAATGAATGTGATATCCGCATCCAGCTACCAAGTGTATCAAGAGAACATTGTAAACTTGATGTGAATTCAGAAGGCCAGGTATGATTTATGCTAAAATTGCTTCATTTTATATTTTCATTTGCTTGAAGATTGTTATGTAAGAAGTATATTTCTTGTTACTTTGGGCTGTGTGCTGCTTGAAATCTAAATAAATGTTCTGTGGTTAAGTTAAAAATCTACATGTAATATGTACAAGTTTACTTACAGTTTGGACAAAGTATTACTTTGCTGGGTTCTCTCCACCTCCCCCCAAACATTTCAACATACTGAAAATTCATTTGAAGTGTAAAGTGTCACATACTCAAAAGATTTGTGACCAGTTTGCTGATATATTAGCATTAAATACTCAGCACATAAAACACAAATAGTCTTTATTAATAAATAAAAATTACTAATTATTAATGACTAAAAACCTATGTTTAGTTTATACAGTCTCGTTATCTTGCCACACTTTGAACAGGTTTCCCCCAAAGTCGTCCTTATAGATCACATTTTCACTCAGGCTAACATTTGTGTTAAATGCATGATAAGGAGATAACAGGCTGGGATTGTACTTGTTTGATTGGCATTTGTAAGAAAAAGGGTTAAACAATGACCTCATCATTTATGATTGTATCATGAGCAAACAATCTTGTACACTGGATTAAAAACAGAATTTAAAAAAAGTTTTTTGTTATGATTTTGTTTTCTTCCCCTTTTACCCCCTCACTGCATGATGGCCTGCTAATGCTCTGCTATAGTGTACCATCTGCCATCTTCAGAATGTCATGACAATGAAATGTTAACTTCTGATACAATCCTACACTATCATGACATATGCATCTATGGGATTCTTCTAGCATCCAGGGGCCAGTTGCACAACACGTTTCTAAACCTTAAAACTGTTCTAAAGAAGCAAAATCTCTTCTTAGCCATTTTGATGCATTGCAGAAAAACACACAAAAAATTGAACTTACAGGATGGAAAGTCAGGCTTAAACAACTTAATCTTAAAACAGTTTTAGTTTTAAAAATTCTAAAATTGTGGGGTGCACTTATTATCTAAATAAAGTTAAGGCCTAAAAGTGTTTAAAATTAGAAATGTGTTGTGCAACTGGCCCCAGATGTCTAATTTCAAAGCTGAAGGATTCGGCACTAAAAGTCAATATGAGTTTTCAAAGAATAATTTATCCTTTAGAATGGCACAGGTCTTGATTGTTTTACAAGGGAGTTTATTATCGAAATATAGCTTTCTTCAAGCCTTTTTCTACGCATTGCAAAATTATGGTTGATTTCAGTGGAACAAATTTTTTTATTATAAGGGTAATTAAAGCACAGAAAATACTTTTTGGGTGTACATACATGTGTTTGTGTGCATTGTGAGTGGAAGCAGCTAAAAAACAAGAAATATAAGCAATAATTTTTTCCTAGAAAGTTTGCTGACAACTTAAGAGTAAGCTATCATGTTACTGATTATCTGCTTCAGGTGTTTGTCTCCAATGTCAGCAACATAACCCCAACTCAGGTCAACAAGAAAGAGTTGACAGACCATCAGTTGTTAGAACATGGGGATCTTATCACCATTGTTGACAGATCTTTTCGATTTGAGTTTCCCCCAGACTCAAAATATCATCCTAATAATGAGAAACTGCCATGTTCTTCCAAAGAATTTTCACAAAAGGCCGTTATATCTCTAGAGGTATTTATAATATTTTCTGTATTTTGTTAGTCATTGTAACTCTGGTTGGCATATTAAGTGATACAGCTGTAATGTATGTGAAAAGCCAGAAATGAAGAGCTGAATAGATCACATTAATTTAAAAAGTAGTAAAGATGTCTCTTATTTGGAAAGAAATATATAAAAAAATTAGTTTTGAACTCTTTAGAATTTTTGTAAAATAGATAAGAGATCTTGTCCCTTATTATGAACTGCATGCATCTTATATCTTTGTTTCTGGAAGTCACAGCCAGCAGCTTCAGTAGATTCCAAGCAATCTCCAGCTACACCATTATCTTTACGATCACAAAATGTTATGACAACAACCCTGGCTGTTGTTTCTCCAAAGAAAACGCCTACAAGTGGAAGAGCACAGAACAGCAGCATAGAAAAGCCAGAAACAAAATCGAATCCTTTGGACGATCTGTTAGACGGCTTATCCCCAACCTCCTTCTATAAAACAACCCCACCAAGAGTGCTAAAGGGAGCAAGGAGAGTCAGTAAAGACCAGATTACACCCAGTAATCAAGAGGAAAAGACTTTGTCTTCTAAGAGCTGCAGAAGTCCTCAAAGAAAGAGTTCTGAGCTGGTCAGTGTCTCTCACTTTTCTCTCTGTTCTCTGTCCTACTATCACTTAGCTTAACAAAGTAAAATATGTTTTGTCTTTTTTCAATGGCAGGGTGGGAATATTATAAGCTGGTCATGCCCAAATATTTTGAGTTTCCTACATTTTTTTATACCTCTTGCAAGCAGCTAGTATATTTCACCTGCAAAATTCATTTTTACATGATTTTTGAGTCTTGTTTTCTGTACTTAATGCAGCCTGCAAGGAGCCCCCTTCTTTCTCCAAAAGAATCGAGAAAAATTATGTCCAATCGCCGCCGTAAGTCTCAGCCTTCCTTTGAGGAAAATGTTTCTCCTCCAAAGAAGAAAAGAGTGTCTTTTGGACCACACCTCAGCCCAGAACAATTTGACAAAACCCTTCCCCCTAAAACCCCAATTAAGAAAGGTGCCATGCCCCGAAAATCTTTTCCTTTAGTGCTGAGCACACCTCATTCTGTCCTGAAGAGGAGGTCAGTGGCTGCCACCATTCCAGAAGAATCAAGTCCTAGAATTTTGTCCTGCCGTGGTACAGATTCAGATGGAGTGTCTCTGACCAAATCAAAATCACCTGCCTACGGCAGAAGCAACAGCCCAGGATCCCTTAAGAAATCAACTGTTTCTGGGGCATCTACCAGCCCGTTTTATCCCAAAGGAAGCCCAGCTATAGTTACGAAAACAGTTACAAGTCAAGAATTAACAGACAACAATGACAGCAACTCTTGTTTACCTGCAAGAGGACACAATCTGCTACAGCAGGCTGTTGAGAAAACATCAACTCGAAGACAAAGCAGATCTTCTCATCGACACATTTTTTCAGCATCACCACAAGACAATGTAGGAAATGCAGCTTCTGATGGTGAAGATCTTGTTTCTCTTTTTCAAAATCAAAGAATGCCAAGAGCAGGTACTAAAAATAGTGCTTCAGCACTTGCCAGATCATCATTGCAGAATCCATTGCAAGAACAAGCTGAGACTGGCATTACCAGAAACATTCCAGATGACTTACTAGATAATGCTGCTCAAAACACCATCCATGATCACACTCCTAAAAACAAAATAATGCAGAGTCCTGTTGCAGAACATACCCCTGTGTTGCAGCAGACATCACTTGAGCTCAGTGAGCAAAATTGTCATCAGAGGTCACATATACACAAAACATCAAAGAAAAGGTCATCTGCAGGTGCCCCTCAGGATATACATTTTACTAGCCAAAGAACAGAAAAGACTCCAATGTTAACAAAAGCTGTGGTCACTCAGTCTGATGAAAGTTTGAGTTCCCAGGTGCCGAAAGTACTTTCTTCCACAAGTCCAGCAACTGCTAGAACTCCTGCAGGAAAAACATCAGTTCAGTCTCCTGTACTGACATCTGTTCTTAGCACAGTCATTTCAGAAACTGCAAGCAGACGTGAGCAATCATCGCCTTGGGAATTCTCACTTAGACAACCTAGAGCTCAGAGTAAGTCTCCTGCCAGGACACCAGTATCTGCTGAGCCTGTAATTGCTCATAAATCACCAGGAACATCACAGAGTTTCATCTCAGAAGAAGCAGTCTTAACCCTGAAAAATACTGTTCCCTTAGAAGAAAGCATATCACCAAGCAGGTCTTCAAGGAGGAGTATAACATCAGCATCAAGCAGCACAGTCCCTGTGGCTTCACACGTCATCACATCTGTCACACCAAGCCCCACAGGTATCAAAAGAATAATAAAAACACCCAAAAGACAATTGGCTGCAAGTGTGAGCCCAACTGGAGTTGTTGGGCTCATGAAAACACCAAAACGGACCAACTCTATGACACCAAGCCCCACAGGTATCAAAAGATTAATGAAAACACCTAAAAGACCATTGGCTGCAAGTGTGAGCCCAACTGGAGTTGTTGGGCTCGTAAAAACACCAAAACGGACCAACTCTATGACACCAAGCCCCACAGGTATCAAAAGATTAATGAAAACACCCAAAAGACCATTGGCTGCAAGTGTGAGCCCAACTGGAGTTGTTGGGCTCGTGAAAACACCAAAACGGACCAACTCTATGACACCAAGCCCCACAGGTATCAAAAGATTAATGAAAACACCTAAAAGACCATTGGCTACAAGTGTGAGCCCAACTGGAGTTGTTAGACTCATGAAAACACCAAAAGTGGCCAAATCTGTCACACCCAGCCCTTCAGGAATCAAAAGGTTATTGCGAACACATTTAGTTCCAAAACCTGTGGTTATCACTTCCCCAAATCTAACAGGTCTCCAAAGATTAACGAAGACACCCAGACAAACAACAGCTGCTGCTGCAAGCCCAACTGGAATTGCCAAACTCTTGAAGACCCCAGAAGATGCCACACCTAATGTATCTGTCACACCTAGTCCTTCAGGAATTAAAGAATTACTTCAAACCCCTAAAGGTGCAGATTCTGGTGCCAATACTACCCCATGCCCAAATGGTATCAAGCAAGTACTTAAATCTCCCAAATCGACCAGGCTGTCGACAGTACCCACGTCAAGCCCTGTTGGGCTTACACAGCTGGTGGAAACTCCAAGAGCAGCTCGATCTGCCATTGCTCCTACTCCAAGTCCAGCTGGGCCGGTCAGATTTCTTAAGACTCCCAGCTCCTCAGTGTTGGTTTTACCGAACACTCCTGATATTCTTGCTTCTGGCGTGGTCTCTACCAATAAAGTCAAGACACCTAGCTCTGCTGCAAAGAAAGTTCTTAAAGTTCGCAAGAGTCTCTGCACCAGCAGATTAAACAGACTGATGAAAACACCAAGGTCAGTAAAGAAAGGGCTGGCAGATATTTCTGGAGTAGCGGAATTGTTTAAAACACCAAGAACATCAGACTCACTCTCCTCAGATCGCACAAGTGTGAAGTCCAAGGACAGAACGCCTGTAAACAAGGTGCAGGCAACCGCTCCTACTGATCCAAACAAGATGGTGGCATTGAAAACTATCCATCAGAAGAAAACGTGGTCTGATGTAGTAAAGAGTGGCTTACCTGCACAAAGTTCATTCAAACCTATGTCCAGCACGTTGAGAAAGATGGTGACCAGAAAGAAGACATCCAGTCTAGTGGCTTCTCAATTGGTTAAGGTATGCTGATTTGTTTATAGTTTTCAGGACACACAAATTTAATTTCTGGATGTTGATTTGTTTACAGCTTTAAGTGAGCAACAAAATAAATTTGTTAGAAGTAAACTAATCTTGTAGGGAGGGGTATGACTAGTGACTTCATTCTTTGCATTCCCAGAGTCTTTGGCACAGAACAGGGAGGTCTTTTGGTGTTTCTTCCCCACCCTGCTTAAGCAGCTCTACTTGTTCTAAGATTCAGGGATTAAGAAAGCATACATAAGAATTGGAAAATCTTATAATAATAATAATAATACTACAGTGTAGACATCTGATGTACATACACCTATATGACGCACTTAAAACTTTGGTCAGCTGTTTGATTTCATCACAGGCCCTTCTCACGCTCCATTTTTATTTTCAACCCCAACCACAAGAACTGGTTGGGTAAAAAGGAGGCCTTAGGCAGTCGACAAGGCCTGTGACCTCCACTTTTTTGGGGTAGATGAAAGCAATTTGCAAAGGCTGACCGTATATATTTATCAGTGCGGTGTGTCTTGCCTCCCCTGCCTGGAGCAAACCCATTCTTTCTTGTCATGAGTGAAAAGCTTTAATCCATTCTTGACGTAGGCTGAGAGGCCGTTACAACCATAGCTGGTAGCATGAATTTACCCCTTTTTCAAAATATTAGAAAATTAACAAAAAGAGGTAGAAGAACAATTAAAATTGATAATGATAGATCAAAATGTGTACAAAAGAATCAGCTTTACCTTGTGTTTGCTTAAAAACACACTTTTATAGTATTTTCAACAGAAGATGCCATGATAATGACCAAGTAGAAAAAGTTCTAGAAAGGTTTAAAAAGCCTATAAAAAAAAAATAATAAGGGAGGAAACTACTAAAACCGTTGGGAAATCGTCTACCATGATTCCCTCCCTTGAACTGACAGGAAGTCAAGATTATGTAGTAAACAAAGGAAAGTTCAAGAATCGAAGCACGTTGTGTCTCACTTTGACATGGATTTTTACTTCAGCAACCGCAAAGGAGAAGAAAATAGTGAGTACTATTAACATCTTAATGTATATTCTAATACAAATATGTTTGTTTGGTACTTTATGTTGGTATATATTGTGTAAATAATTATTTTTTGTTCATTTCCGACAGCTGACCTTCAAATGTTCTAAAACGCGTACAGTCGTAATCTTTCATTTGATTTTAATACTCGAAGACTAAACCTATGTATCTTAAAATTTACACCAAATGAATTTTTTTTAAATGCTCTTTAAAACGGTGTATTACTGATGGTTGTCTTTACTGTAGGTTAATAAATATAAATTTTCAAAGCTGCCGGTCGAACTTTCTACCCCGGGTATTTGCTAGCCATTTTCAAAACAGAAAGACAGGTACCGTGGGAAAACGCAGAAAATTACTGTCAAACGTAAAAACTACGACATCAAAAGAGATCAATTGATAGAAAAATGAATCAACTATTGAATTCATTAATTTTGTATCGGAAACATCGCATTTTAAAACGTAAAAAAAATATCAAAAAAAGCCCCTGGTGAATTCGCCAGGGACAGCGCTGACGGTTGCTGGCAAATTCGCCAGGGCCGTCAAGAATGGATTAAAAATTTTGTGAGAAAACTATCAACTTTATATCACCAACACTAAGGCATTTTTTCGTCCTTTGGGCCATTGCTGACTTCACTGTGCTGCTGAAGCAATGAGGCAAATGTTCCTGGCGCCAGTTGCACAACACATTTCTAATTTTAAACACTTTTAGGCCTTAACTCTATTTAGATAATTAGTTTAAAGTGCACACCACAATTTTAGAATTTTTAAAAATAAAACTGCTTTAAGTACGATAAAGTTAAGTCTGACTTTTCATCCTGTTAGTACAATTTTTTGTTTGTTTTTCTGCAATGCATCAAAATGGCTAAGAAGAGATTTTGCTTCTTTAGAACAGTTTTAAGGTTTAGAAACGTGTTGTGCAACTGGCCCAAGGACTCTAAGACATACAAATGAAATAAAAATAAAACACGTAATGTTCTAATATTGTAAATTTTTGTTCCAAAAAAAAAAAAACACCAAATGTTTTATTGTGGGATATGTATTCACTGAATCCTGGTTCTTTTGAAAATGGGTAAACAGCTCTGCATTGTTTCACTTTTGATTATGACCCAGACGTGTCTGGTTGTCCTTTCACTATTATGGCCTCCTTGGGCAGTTGGCAAGGCTTGTGACCTCCACTTCTTGGGGTAAATGGAAGCAATTTGCAAAGACTGACCGTGTATAGTAGTCGGTGTGGTGTGTCCTGCCTCCCCTACCTGGATCATACCCATTCTTTTCTGTCATGAGTAAAAAGTTTGGCCTTTAAGAGCAGTAGGGAATGAGGCTCTTTAAAGAATTTTTTTTGTGAATTCATTTTATGCAAAACTGGCATTATAATACAAGATTAACAACATTATGATGTAGCTTGATATTCTTTACCTGACATTACTAATTTGGTTTTACATTTGGTTTAATAAAGTAAGTTGTGTGCTATGTGCTCACTTATAATGCTAATCAGTTCGATGTCAAATTATTTATTTCAGAAAACAGGAAAATCTCCCAAAACACCCAGAACTTTAACAAGGCTTATAGCTTCATCCACAGGTCATGTTGACAGCCCAGAGACACTGGTTGTTGGCAAAATGGTGTCCAAAGGAAGACCAACAAAAAGAACAACTCTGGTACTACATCAAGCCAAGAATACTCAGCCAGTGGGTTTTGTCATCTTATTTAACCTATACATGGTGTGACCACTTTAGTGCTATATATTGTTATGCATATTTTTAAAGGCAGACTCAAGCTTTATTGCATTAAATCACCCAAGTGGGGCTGAACGAGGTTTTATGTGTTTTGCAGAAAACATGTTCCCTTATGTTAGAAATGAGTGATTTGAGGCAGGGATCCGTAAACAGCTATGATAATAGACATGATAAATTGTCAGAAGGCAAAATTTTAAGAATTTTATTAAAAGAAAAAAGCTATCAACTTCATATCACCAACACTAAAGCATGTTTTCATCGTTTAGGCCATTGCTGACTTCACTGTGCTGCTGAAGCAATGAGGCAAATGTTCCTGGACAATAAGACAAAAATGAAATAAAAATAAACAAAACAAATGCTATTGTAAATTTTTGTTCAAAAAAACAAATTTTTGAATTTGAAAAATGTATTCACTGAATCTTGGTTCTTTTGAAAAAGGGTAAACAGCTCTACATTTTTTCACTTTGGTTATGACCCAGATTGTCTGCTTGTCCTTTCACTATTAGGGCCTCCTAGGAAGTGATTGCCCTTGGTTTTCTGCCCAGATGGCCCATTTTTAAGAGTCATCACTACTAAGTTTGCTGTGCAATAGTACCATCAAGCTAATTTGAACTTTGAATCCATAGTTAAAAATGATTAATGTGTATAGTTGACATCCACAAAGAAGCAGTGAATTAATGAATCAAATTTTGGATTTACACCATTACTGCTTTTCCTTCGTGATCTTAAATTCAAATAGACTTTTCTCTGATTCTGACAGTTTGAATTAGTTTTTTTTTTATTTGGTCTGTTACTTTATAAGGTGGTGACCTCCAAGGAAATGAATGTCAGCTTCACAGGCGTAAAAGAGCTTTTCCAGACACCACCTCCCAACACCGTTGAAGAAGCACTTTATGCTGACATCCCTGACACCCCTGGTGGTCCCGGAGAAATGATAGTGTCCCCTTTGTCAAACAAGAGGGGTGAGAATATTTTAGATTAATAATTCATTATCTCCTACAAACCAAGCACTCTTGTTTTTTTATTTAAATTTCATTGTGGTATCATGAAGTTTACAAATCAAGATTTTTTTCCCCATGTTAACATGTTTTTTTGTTTGTTTGTTGTTTTTTTTTTTTTGCTTTTGATGAATTCTTTTATTCAGTAGATACAGTTCACAGTCACATAACATGGTATCAAGCACCCCTTTCGTTCTTAAATTCAAGATACAAGAGTAGTGATAGAGGGAAGGAGAGAGAGAAAGAAAAGAGGAGAAAGTGTCCCGCATGTCCACATATACCTTTACAAACAATTTTACCTAACTTCACTGGAACTTGCTACGCAAAAGAAATATGACATTTACCATCCACATAAACTCTTTCCAATACAAGCCAGCATGTATGCAACACAAATGTTTTTTTAAAAAATTCTTTTTTCACAGATACAACCTTATGATACACAGGCACTCGATGTACAACTGGTCTTGGTTTACAGAAAGTGACTAGTTTATCCTATATAATTAACACTTAATCTTCATACATCCCCTCTTCCTCATGTTTTTCCTCAAATACAGTCTAGAAAAAAAAATTACTGTCATTTATTTTCTGAAAGAGAAGGGGAAAGTAATTATGGTGAGGATGTCCTAGAATGCAGGATTTGTGTATACATATCCCTTTGTGGAGTAAACTGCTCGTCATTCAAAATACAAATCAAGATTTGCTACAAGTTGGTTTTCGTGCAAAAGGAACTGCAGTCATTAAAGCAGAAAAATTGTATAGAGACAGCTGTAGTCAAACCAGGAACTTTTCTACAACATCAAAAGTAGCAGTTAAAACTAGCATCGAAGTTTTAGTTTGTCACCCTTCATCAGGACTTTAAGCATTTTGACAGTATTTTTCACTGTTAGATCAAGTAAGCAATCCTGGATGTTCCGAAACAGACTGAACTGGTCCAAAGAAATTTCTGAGTCATCCTTCTCTCCTTCAGTCTCTATCTATAAACAACTTAACTATTCCTTTCTCTACCTCTGTCCGCAGCTTGGGTGTCATTCTTGACCAGCATTTGACTTTTCATCACCTTTTTTCTCATGTCTGCAAAATTGCTTATCTTGAACTTTGTAGGATCAGTATCATTCATCGTTATCTTACCACTGATGCAACTAAAACTCTAATCTGTGCCTTTGTGCTATTGAGGATGGACTATTGTAATTCTCTTTTAGCTGGAATTCCCAAGTATCTTCTTGACAGACTTCAAAGGATCCAGAATAACGCTGCGCACCTCATCTGCAGACCATCTAGATATGAACATATATCACCTATCATACGCTCTCTTTGTTGGCTGCCAGTTGTGGACTTTATAGCCTACAAACTTCCCACTTTGACTTACTGGCCCTCAGTACCTCTCCGAACTCACTCCTATTTATACACCTCACGACTTCTTTGCTCATCTTCTGACACCAAAGTTCTGCAAGTCCCACTAGCTATGACAAAGACGTATGGGCGTCTTTCTTCTACTGAGTCCCATCAACTTGGAACGGATTACCATCAGCTTTCGACACTCTGATTCCTTTACCATCTTTAAATCTAAACTTAAGACACATCTTTTCAAAACAACAACTTCACTGTGACCCTGTCCTGACCATGAGCATGCATAACGTTTGTCTGTAATTTACTTTGTTTATGAGTGAGTGTATGTTGTAGAAGTGAGCATGTCTGTTATATGCGAATATGGGTGCATAATTGTTGATGATTTAGTCTATATATGATATATGTAAAGTGCTCTGAGCAAATCTTTTGTAAGGCATTATAAAAATCCTCATTATTATTAAGAAGTTCTTTAAGATTTCTTGTTTTTGTAGGTGGTAGACAGTCATCTGCCAGAAAAGGTGGTCGCAGGAGTGCAGTTCTGGTGGGCATTCGTCATCTGTTCCACTCTACAAAAATTTCAAAAGAACCCAGGCTGTCAGGTGTTCGTAGGCTGGTTGCCACACCCAGGAACAAGCAAAAGGTCTCCCCAAGCTTGGCTGGCATAAAGCGCTTGTTGAGAAAACCTAAAGTCAAAACTCCTGCTGTTCTAAGTCCATCAGGTATTCAACGTATATTTGCTACTCCCAAAAATGCCACATCTTTGCCTTTAGGCAAAAGAAAGAAATCCTATGAGAACCAGTTATTTGCTCAACCATCTGTGGCAGAAGAGATCACAGAAGCAAAGCATCAGAAGGTAGCTGAGACATTAATTGTCGAAGCTCATGAGCAAGAACACTCTATGCCTGTGCCTGGCTTATCTAAAATCATAGGAGAAGTAAGTGCCACTCCTATTTCAGCACATGATACGCTTCAGGTATCCACACTTAAGCAGCCAGGACCTCAACAAATTGGTGCAGAGGCAGAAATTCCAGCTGAACCAGTTCTTATTGCTGTTCCAAACACAGCACCTGTGATAACAGTTAAAGGTGGTGTGAATGAGGATAAAGATCCTCTCAACTTCCTATTTTCACCTTCTACAAAGGGCGGGCATAGGTCCAGCCGTAGAACTGCAACCAGAGTCACTTCATCCAATGCAGTACCTGCCCTTGTTGAGGAAACAGCCTCTGAAGCACCAAGCCATGTTCCCGGGAAAGTTTCTTCTGTCAGGATGCCATCATTAAATTCCAAGAAAGACAAGTATAAGTCAAGATCTAAAACAGCAGCCAAACAGATTCAGGCAAGTCCTAAATCTCTATCTGGTTTGTCAGAGGAAACAGTTACAAATGGTGACTTGCTTGTCCGTAAGGATTCACTGCCTGATGTGTCCTCTTTTACTCTTGCTGAAGGAAGTCAAGAAAAAGTAGCTTCTACTCCAGTCCGGGGCACTGGACGTAGAGTCACATTAATTACCCCAGCAAAGGTAAACTACATCACTCCTGCACCTTTAAAACGAAGAGGACGCAGTAAAGCAATTTTGATGTCTGCCATTAAAGAGCCATCTGCAATTCCACAGCTAGGTACAGAAAGCTGCCTTGCTTTGAAACCAGCAAGAAGAAAAATTACAAAAGTTTTGCCTTGCAAACTGTTGGACATCAAAGAATCTGCCCAAACAGATGTAGATACATCATCCTTTTCAGATTCATCTATACCTAAGTCTGCCCGAAAGATAAAAAATGGTGGCATAAATCAAGCACAACCAGACACCACTGTAACATCTGTAGCATTGAGTCCTATTAAACTCAGAGGAAGACAGGGGAAAAGACTTCACGTAAACATTGCCAAATCAGGTGATAAAAAGGATGCTGCTTCAAAGCACTCTGGTAGCCTAACTGAACTAGAAGTGCCAGTGGCTACCAAAAATCAGCGAGGAGCAAACACCGAGATCTTGCTTCCAAATACTATGAGGGAAAGCCCTGTCAAGGCAAAAAGAGAATTGAGATCTAGAACTGCTGAATCTACCTGTACAACCAAGTCATTGGTGAAGAAAAGCAGGTCGAGCCAGGCTGCTCAGATTGGTTGGGCAGCTGTATTACAATCCGAAGGATTAACACCATCTGAAAAAGTTCATGCTTTAAAGATCAGCTCTGTGCCAGCATCTAAGAAAACTAGACATGCTAAAAAGACGTTAGTTGAAAGTTCCAGAGCTTCCCTAGAAGTACCTGAGGCATCTGCTTTACAGTCTGAGGCAAGTCAGGCTTCTGAAGCCTTTCCTACACTAGCAAGTAAGGGTAGAAGAAGAAGAGGCCAGACAAACTCTTCACGGGTTGCTTTAGTTTCCAGTGAGATTGATAAAGCAACTGTTTTACAGTCACAAAACATGACTGCACCAGCACCAAAGAGAGGTAGAGCTAGAAAGCAAGCAGACACTTCAGTCAAGTCTACAACTACCACTGAAGAAGCTGAGGTACCACCATTACAATCTGAAGGACTTCTACAAGCACGTAATAAACAGCTGTCTACTCCAGCAGTAAAGAGAAGTAGGAGGACTAAAAAAGGCCAGGACCAGGCAATTGGTACCGCAGGATCACCAAACATCTGTGAAATGCAGAGGGCAGGATTACCATCAGAAACCTCACCGACTATAGAACCCAGTGCTGCAGCCCCAGTGAAGAGAAAGACAAGAGCTATAGTAAACACTTCATTTCAAGCTCCTAGTCAGAAAGGCATAAAAAACAGACTGAGAAGTAAGTTGAACCAGTTTGAAACACCAGCTCCAGTACCTCCATACACATCAGGAAAAAACAGATCAGCCAGTACCATAGACTTGGAGCCTCCAGCTAAACAGGTTTCTACACCACGTGTTGAGGAAAATAGAGTTATCAGGCTCCAAAGACACCCCCTGGGAAAGAGCAAGGAACCCAGTCCTGTCAAGCCTATAACCAGAAAAAGCAAACAAGAGGTTTCAACAGAAACTTATTCTCCTGTGCAGAGAGCCAAACGAAAGACAGCCTCTGTTTTGAAGTTATCCTCCCCAAAGAGGAAAAGAGAAGACAAGGCTAAGGCTACTGACAAAAGCAACAGAGAGGCAGTGACTCCAGTTGCCAATAGACACACACGCCGCACTAAGGCTACCAGAGTTGTAGTCCCATCAGCCACTGTCCCAAAGAAAAGAGGGAAGAAGTGAATGTATATCCTCTCAGCTCCTCAGAGGATGCATATACAACTTAAATAAATATTGCACTTGGTCTGTAATGCTTACACTTCATAAAGGCAGCATAGTCAACTTTTATCTTTTTTTACTTGCAAACGTTAATGTTGGATTGTTTCAAATATTCTTGGGAGTGTGGGACGTAACCAGGATGTTGCATCCATGATAATTTTGTGTAAGAATTCAGAAGTGCTGATAGCATCTTCAAATAAACTATAGGACGGTGTCTCAAAATAGTTACTGCATTTTGGATTTCACATCTCTTCATAGGATAATCTAATAATATTGAAACAATTACACTGCTAGTTTTTGTGCATGTAGCTAATAGTAATTGAATGCATTTCATTCCAGACTTTACATTTGTATCATATTCAGCAAATACTTACCAACACTTTCTTTCGTCACCCGACAAGATCGTCTTTTGCATTTGTAAACATAGTGCACTCTGCTAGGAATAGTGGCCATAGGCTGGAAGTTGCATCCTTTAAAATTGCTTTACCTTTCAGATTTGTTAACACTTGTCTCCCTTTAATATTGTCACTTTGTGCTTGTATCGATCTTTGTAACCTGTACTACTACTTTAACAGTAGGCTTTAGCTATGACAAGCTGTCCAAAAGGCATCTCCCATGCAGTAGGTTGTACATATCAGTGGTGAAGATTCTCTTATTTGTGTTTAACTGTTCATGTTAATAATGTGCGTGAGATCTGTAAGCTTTCTGTAGATGTAGCATGTCATTCATGTCATAGCATTCTGCTCTAAAACTTTGTGTATATAATTTCTTGTAGAGTAATGTGTGTATATATATATTTTTAATAGTTTTGGTAACATATAAGTTTTTTCACTCTGTACAATAAAGCTGAAACTGAACTTGACTGAAATAAAGTACTATGAATTCAAAGGAATTTAACAGAAAAAAACAGGTTGTATAAGAGAAATTATAAATGCCACAAATGATTCAAAAAGTGGAGATTACCATCAAAGGGTGGCACTAACTGAAGCATTAGTCCAAACTGCACTGTGCCTCATATATATATATATATATCCTCATTTTACTTTGCAAACGGCAATAAAAATATGAGCACATTAAGCATGATACACAAGTCTTTAAAGCAGTCATGAAACCTTTGACACATTTTGCTTTAAGGCCTTAACAGCTAAAATTATTTTACAACTGGATTAATATTTTGTTTTAAAGTTATGCTGTATTTTTCACCAAAACAGTTTTTTTTTTTAAAGAAAAAGACCATCTTTCATTATTATATTTTATTATAACATCTGTGCCTTTGTAAATGTCGAATTTTTTAAACAGAAGAGTGATTACCTTGAACTTTTACAGTCTACATGAAGATCATAAGAAACTCATTATGTCACTAAGCATGTATTATTATACTGTCTGATGATACATTGTGTGCTATGTTTAGCAACACTTTCCATCTTTTACAACAATGTACCTTTTTTTTTTTTTTTTAAGAAATGTTCGTATATTTATGCCACATACAGGACAAAATTGTTATATGCCATTTTTTAAGTGTTGAATTTATAATTCCCTTTTTGTTTAAATGCTCCTTATACAAACTATTGAAACTGGTCTTGTTATATAGTTATTATGGTTTTAATACTGTACTGATGTTCTCCCTAGACTGAAGGCATTCAAAAGTTCTCTACATGAATTTTGAAACTAAGAAATAAACCACTCCTCCAAAATTAGTTTCTTTGATATGTGTGCTGTGAATGTAAGAAATTCTACAAATGTAAAATAAATGCATTATGTGTAATTCACGAGAATAAGAAAATATTTTGTTCTATTCGGCCTCTGCTCAGGTGTCTTCTCAAAATGCACCATGACTTTCATTAAACAGCAAGAATTTCACACAACTAAATTTGGGCACTATTTAAGTGCTGGAACATTCAGTAACTCTGTTAATGTGTAAAATGACTTAATAATTTTCAAAAAACAAAATAAAGAAAGGCATAAATTACTAAAAGATGGTCTGCAAGCAGGACGCAGGACAAATGTTTATTAACCGACTGATAAGTGATTATAGCAATGCCAGACTGAATTTATGGCAAAACATCACAAAATAACATTTTTTGCAGACTATTTGGTCATCAAAGCAAGCGTTAAATAAAGAGCATCAGTCTATTGGAATAAACTATTCTGGCCATCCCAAGGACAAAGAGGATAACCAAATAGTCTCAAAAATTACTTTCTCAATATTTTTCTAATTTCTTAGTTTTTGTATTTAGAAATTTCCCAAATAAATAGCTGTCTCAGTTAAGTGGAATCTATTTCTAAAAGTACAAAGTTTTCCTTTTCATATACAACTTAAAATTCTAAAAGAAAAAATACCACAAAAAGTTTCTGAGAATTTTATTTTCCAGGTGTAAAAATCATTTATTCAATAAAAACTGACAGAGTTGTTTACTAATTATAGCTCACCATTTCTAACCACTTGCAAAACAAGCATTGTGACTGTACTAGAATCAACATATTGTATTTGAAGAACAAAATGATTTGAAAGTACACAAAAAATAAAGCAATGTAATCAAGGCTCTTGGCTGAAGTATACAAACAATGAAAAAGAAAGGTCTCTGCCTTTCGATTATTGTGGAGTGAGGTACTACAGACTGCATTTTTCTGGGACAAATTGTTTTGTTTAGGACAATGCCTGCCTCTTGCTACTTTTCATGCCCCAAACTTAAAAGGGGTATGGTACAGCTGGGGCAACTTAGTATACTGCTCCACTCATACTCTGTGTATGCACATTGGGCCTTGGATGCCTTTGCTCTCATGCAAATATCCTAGCCAACTGCATGCAGTCCTTTTCAAAACCCAAAGAGGCTGAAATAAATTTATCAAAGCAGCAAAATGAATGTGGGAGAGAGCGGCACCTGTCATTTTGTTTCACAGACTTCTGGAATTTGGAACATGTTTATGAGTTTAAATCGTTAGATAAATTACAAGCAGTGAAGCACCCTGCAAAATCCATTTTTGGGGGTAACAGCAGCCATGTGCTAACAATAAAAATCAATGAAGTCCCAAAAGTGGGACTTCGCTGTCAATAAACATATTTTTGGATTTCTATATCTCTGGAAGGAAATGTAATATGTTAAAAACGTCAATGAGTTCTTATGAATGTATATAAAGAATAAACAAAATATTTTCAGCAACTAAATAATTTGAGCCAGGTGTCTGACAAACTGTTTTTGGATGCACACATGCATGTGTGGTTGAAGACAAATAGCTAGGTGAACATCTTTGGTAGTAAGCAATAAACCCCCTTTGATAAAAGTAAGAGATAAAGATCATTCTAACGTTCATAGCCTCTTGTAAAAGTCACTGCAGTTTGAGAAGTGAAAGACCATAGTAAATATAGGAAAAGCAGCAAAATAGTTCATCCGACCCATTTTAAATTTCTTATTATACTCAAGATACCATGCATGAATCTTGAGGATAGTCTCAGCAATTTGTTAAAAATTAGAAATTTATTCTTATTCAATTTAATGGCTACAAACACACATCCTTAAATATGCTGGCATACACATGCATGGACCCACACATACATAGACGAAAACACTTAAAACAAATAATTGTGCATTTGCCCAGATCCTAGCAAATCTCAAAAATAAAATGACCCCTGCATTTAAACTGCAACAAGGATTAGACAAGTAATAAGCATTTACCTGTGACAGACTATAAGCTTTCACCAAGCTGTTTGCACAACAAACAAAAACTATTTTTATGGTTTTCATTAAAATATTAAGCACTTTTAAAAGGATGCTCAGGGTACAAAATTATAAAACAAATTAAATTAAACCTGGAATTAAATGAGGACTTTGTCAAAATATTCATGTACAGTGCTGGTTGTACAATATAAAGACGTGACAATGCCAAATTACCCAGTGCGAACAACTCACAGGGGTGAGGTGCGTAAGCATGCATGCATGTATGCTAACGCCTAGCACTCAGTCACTACTAATGCATGTAAGGAGCAACTGCTAAGCATTAACTCATTCAATACGGAGGAAACTGAGCTGTAGCTGTGAAAATATCCACATCTGCAGGTGCAAAATGAAGCTCCAGAAGCCAGAGTGGTGGTAAGTTTATTAATAATGCAAAGGATCAGTAATGTTAAATAATATTGCAATTACATTTATAGTGAACCTTTTCACATGTATAGTGAACAAAGAGAATTTTCGTTCTGGTCAGACAGTCCAAACATAGCTGAAAACAAAAGCCTCCCAAAATCACAAGTGGTTTGTATGTGTGACTATCCTCAACACTATGCCACAACTGATTTCACTCAGAAGGAGCAAGCAGTAGTTGTATCTACTGCTTAAGATACCACTGCACAAGACTTACTGGAAAAAGTGGCTAATGACAGCCACAGGAATGTCAGTCCAGTCAAGTGACTGAACGCCTGTGGACCAGTATACCGTTAATCTTTCAGTAATAGCAAAAGATGAATAAAAGCAAAACGAACCAGTTCAAAGTATTCTTAATTCAGTATAGTATGCAACCAATGGGTGAAAGTCCACACAGTCCATTTGGTGAGGCTATGAGCTGCATTCCCACCTACTATACAATTGGTAGCTTTATGCTGATCTACAAGCCTGTAAGTAGTTTAGTGTGCTTACCAGCTGTCTTATATACTGCACTGTGATCCAAAAACACTCTTTTGCATTTCACAAAACATGTTTTGGGCTGTAGAATAGGTTTGTGAGAATATGAGCAAGACTGTGCTCTTGTGTCTCTTTTTGATCTCTTATTGTTCTCACAGAACTACCTCAGTTTAAAAATATACACACATATAAAAAGAGAGAACAAAATTTGTTCAACAGTATATTTTCAATTCATTTTCCCCAGTCTTCTCTCCTCAAAAAGGTGACCTATCATAACAAAGATAATAATGGAGAGAATGGTGATAATGGTGATTGATGATCAGTGAATAAGATAAATTAGCAGCAAATTTCAGTTTTCAAATCAGCATGTAAAAACCATAAACATGCTACCAAGAAGGGTATGTGAAAACAAAAAAACAGTTTTACAGCTCCAAGTGCATCTAAAATAAATTGACAAAATCTACAGCCTCTAAGCAGAAATCACAATGATGATGAGAAATTCCAAAGGAACTGCTTCTGTCCAGACTGAAATTGACTATGGTCCTAATGTATGAAGTGAAACAATCACAGAAGACTTGAACTGTGCAAAAACTGACAGTTATGTGTAAAAACAGCAGAAACTAGCCCACATTTAATTCAATATCAAACAGCAAAGATTCTCCATCCTGATGACCTATTTTGTATCAGTGCATGTCTGTTTAAGCTATTGATACTAAGAAGAAATATCCCCTACAGCTACCAGCCTTTAAATCATTTAATTCTGCCATATAGCTTCACCAAAGCCACACCACATACTTCTGGCTAATGAAAGGAGAATCAAACGCACAAACATGTATTCATGGGTCAAGAACAAGAAAACCACTTGATCTTCAACATTCACTGTTGCAGTATCCAACTATCTAAAGATGCACACTTTTTCTTTTAACCCATGTCCACTTTGCAAGCAGGAATTTCCAAAATCAGTGCTTTGGTGCCGCCTGACAAAGTGTGACTGTAGTCTCCCTGCCTGCATCACCACTCTTCAGATTCAAGGTGCGGATCTTGAAGTGCTCCACAAGTTCTACTATGGAATCAAAAGCCTGAAAAAAAAGAACTGTTCATTAGAAAATTCAAAATTAATGGCTTTAAAAAGCTGCAAGAGGTGTTTATTATGTTTAAAAATAACCAGTATCCATCCATTTTTCTGTGTAGACAGATCAGCTAACAAAGGCATCTATAATGGTGGTAGCAGAATTCAGAACAGGTCCTTGTAATATCAGCAGCAACTGAATTTCTTTCCACTTGTGGAAAAACAGTATGTTCCATCTATCTTCACAGACCAATCTGGAGTGAATCCCTTGAACTGAGGTAGCTAGAGGGTGATATCTCTATAGTCATTTCATCTGGGACAGTATAAAGAAGAAAAATTAAACGATTCTTGCCCTCTGCATGCACACATGCACATCTTCAGGTTCATCTCAAACAAATGCAGACAGCCCTAGGGAAGAGTGATCATTATAGGTGCCAGAAGCTGTGGACCTCATCACCTAACTCATAGGTATATGAATGGCAAACAGATTCATGGGAAAGACTTACATCACCTTTTAGAAAGAAGATATCGTAAATCTCGGTCTATTGAGTGCACCTATTTAAAAGTCGCACCCAATAAATTAAAAAAAAATCTTAATCTTTTTTTCACAAATAAGCTGCACTGATTTAAAAGCCGCAAATATATACAACTTGAAAGCTGCATCGTAGGCATTTCGTCTTGTTTTTGGCATGATGAGGGTGTGTGCTTCAGCAGCTGATCAGAATGCTTCAATTGTATCCTGCTTTGATTTGAAAATAAGAATAGTTAACACTTTAACATGGAGCTCATCGAAAAATTAAAAATGTCGCAGCTTATAGTCTGAAATTTATGGTACTATGTACAGAAGTATGGTACAAAAGAATACAAATAAATTCGAATGAAACATGAGATTGCTACATTACATATAATAAAATATGTGAAATATAATAAAAAAAACTTTTTTTTAATGGGAAGAAGAGGCAGCAGACAACTTACTGATTCATCTGCCTTCTTGCTGCCTGCTGCATATTTTTTATCTTCACGCAGTCTAACAGGTAAATTCCACATCCGGCCATGATGCCAGAGGACCAAAGTGTACGGCTGATCAGCCTTCCTTTCAGACTTTCGTATCAGAAACATTCCTTCCTGTCATATTTCAAAGAAACAAACATAATACACTTCCCAGCAAAGCGCCCCTCAAGGAAAGCTTTTTCAAAGTTTACAGCATGGTACATCAAATGTCCACCAGTTCAGTCAAAATTATAACTGTGCTTTTCTATGGCAGTATCAGGAATGCAACACAATGGTTAGCCTGCAAGTACTTTGAGGATAATACTATATGCTTCCTACTCAATATTATGAGGGAAAAAATTTATTTAGATTTAAATATTACAAGTCTCTCCGTCTCTCAATATCACCCTCTTTCATGCAAGTAAATGCTTAAGACTTCATCAACAAGTGCTCAAAAGATGCTCACCAGCCTTAAAAGAATTTTTTTTGTAGGGGGGACACCAACATTTTAATTCCTATCAAATCTCAGAAGTGCAAGATACTGATATTTTTACCATTTGTTCTCGTGCAAAAATGTGGTCTGCATCTTCTCTTTTCATGTTGCCATGGAACCATGGGTAACTTGAAAGATCCTCCTAAAAAAATTTGAATTATTTTATTACTAGAAATAGTTAAGAACATTAAGTACAAGAATCACTTTTTAGAAAGCATTGGATTGTTAGAAGTTTAGCAACGTTAGTATTGGCGAGTTGGAAGTTTAGTGATATTAGCATCGAAGAAACTGTTGACAGAAAGAAAATGAGACTGAACTGGATTTCAAAAATAGTAAAATGATAAATTACCAATTAAGGCAATAATACTGTTAAAATCACTCCCTCCCTCCTCAACACACACAAACCTTACCTCTCTGGAACTTGCCTGGGTGGCTTGGGCACTGTTAACTGCAAAATTATGCAATAAAAATACTTTTAAAGTAAATAAACAAGTGAAATATTATCATTGCAGGTAAGAAAGAACTTAGGAACAGACTGAAACTTTTGTCACGACCCTTTAGTTCTTCAAAGAAGCAAGCAAATTTTACTTAAAAGTTCAGTCAAGATCCCATTAATGTTACAAATCAGCTAAGGTGTGTATTCTACATATATCTTCATTTACAGCATTAATTTTATTTCAATTTTTTTTGTATTAATTCCAAGGATGCAACAGTTTAAATTTGCAATGAAGTGATTTGTTGAAGTCAAACATGAAATAAGGTTCAAAATTTCTGGCAAGTTACCAAAATACAGCTGTCATTAGTTTGTTATAAAGTTTGCTGTGGATGTTATATTGAGAAGAGTACATGTAGACTGACATAAATTCTAACAAACATTAATGAAGGCCACAACCAAAGTGAGAGCTTTAAGTATATGCTAACAAGGCCTTGCCTAGTCATTGAACTCACTATTGTGGCCCTAATGAAGCTGAGATCTTCACAAAACTCATTTGAGAACCGTAATTTTAAGGGTTTATACCTCACACAGTTTGGGGGAATTGGTATCTCATAACGAATAAAACACACTCATTTAAAAAAAACTTTTCACTTAGGTTAGCCTTTAATGTTTATTTCAAATTAAAACACTTGTAGTATTCATGTCACTGATGGTAATAAATAATAGGAAGTTATCTGTTTGGAACCATAAAGCCTGACTATTCAAGAATAGTACAAAAATGTTAGCAGTCATGTTACATGGGTATATGACAGCTGATTAGTCACCACAATGCCTTTAATGGAAAGATTTCAAATTTATACCACTCATGTGTCACCAAGCAGTCCTCTTCTAAATCAGCAGAAGCACTGTAATTTGGACGTTACCAAAAAAAGTGTTTGGTCTTATGTACACAATACACTCTGCTTATATGCAAGATCTCTGAGTTAAAAATATTCTTAAATATGTTTGCAACAGGGTTATATAATGTTATCCATGAAGGCAATGGATCTGAGGCAAAGCCTTTGTAATTGCTTATGAGTGTATGTGAATATCTTGATTTTCTGCTTTATATGATACATTTAACAATTCAATTCAACTTTATTATCTCAACAGGGAGAAATTATGAGGCACTTTCTGCATACAGATAAATACTGTATCACAGAGCTGTCACTTGTTAGAGCATGAGATACAAGCCTTCCAATACTGACATGCAAAGCATTATGTTATAACAGAAATGTGCTCAAATCAACAAGTTGCAGACAATGGGGAAGGTGGAGGAAACAAGTTAATCCAGAGCGTTCATCTTGTTATCAAATAAACCCATTCCTTTGAAACTGCCCTCAGGCTGTCTTTGACACAAAATAGAGTTAAGTCTCTCAACTCTTCTTTTGTGCATTTAAGTTCATAGTATTATTAGCCGGAGAAAAGCCATCGAGGTTAGAAGGCAGCAAAACAGCGTGCAAGTGGTCAATCCATAACCAAGCATGCACCCATACTGCAGGCTGATCAAATAACATCCACACTTACAAAGCCACCCACCTGAGGGTGGAGTTGTGTTAGGGATCTTTAAAGCCCGACGTGGTGGAGGAACTGAGGTAGCTAAAAACAAGAAATGGTCAGGAGTGAGAAAGCAGAATTTTCCATTTGTTAATAAAACTAAAACCATTGATTAAGTTTGACTGGCAAAACAAACTGCAACATCTTTCTAACTAGAATAAACAATACTCAATTTTTAATAAATACCATTCCTTTAGGAACTGAAAAGAATCAGAATATTTCTCTTTCTCCCCGTCTTCTTGCTGGCTTCTGACACCCAAACCTTTTTTTTTCATATTCTCCTCAAACATCATTCTTTATGATCACAAAAACTGTTACCAAAAATGATGCCGATATATTGTTCAAGTGCTACCAAAATGATCTTGATATATTGTTAAAGTGTTATCAAACTGATGCTGATATATTGTTAAAGTATTACCAAAATTATGTTGATATATTGTTTAAGTGCAACAACCAACACCTACATTTGGGTAGTGAAGGTTCTTCTCTCACAACTTTTTTTGGATGCATAGGTGATTCTTCTCTTGAAGATTTCCTTGCTTGTGTAGGCTCTGGTGGTATCTATGAGAACATTTAATAAGATCAAATTTCATTCCATCTTGCTCTTTAACATCCTCAATAATACTAGTGAAAAAGAAGAGAACCACTTGCAAAAAGTGACTGCAACATACAAACAGCAGGTAATTTGGTATTTTATATCTGTATTTATGGGCAAACATGTGGAGGAGGAGGTATTAGGTTCTCAGGATGATGAGCAATCAAAAGAATATAAAAAATGATAAGACGTCAATAGCACGCTTAAAACAATAAAACAAAGCTATATCAGTCCCAACCAAATTACAAGCAACTTGCAAATTGCCTCTGGGAAGCATTCAGTAGGTATGGAATGGTGACCGGACACTTAATCCCCGGACACTTCATCCCCAGACACTTAATCCCCGGACACTTAATCCCCTAGACACTTAATCCCCAAATCGCGACACAACACTCAAAACTGCTATTTTGTGAACTATAAATATTATAACCGTAAGAGAAATGTGTCGCGTGGTAACTCTGGGTAACTCTCGTAAGACTGGGATGTTATAAATGTTGAAGTTAAGTATTATTTGAATTTGAATTAAATTTTTCATTCACTTCATAATTTTTTTAGTTGAAATTTCATTTTGAGGATTAAGTGTCTGGGGATTAAGTGTCCGGGGATTAAGTGTCTGGGATTCGTATGGCATAGCCTGGAAATTTGCACAAAAGGAAAAGTTTTATACATTTGATCACATTAATCTTAAAAATATAAACATATTCTAGAATTGTAATAACTAGTAAAAACATAACTGTGTGTTAAGAGATACTCTTCCACATGATTGTAAATTTAGCATGCTGGCTCCTAACAATGGTTACTGTACAGCTGCTTTATGTGATTCTCATTTTACACAGCAAAATATAATATAGACAAAAAATTATTTAACTGTATTACCAAAAGAAGGAAAACTAGCTTTTTAATTTTCTATTCAGTAAATATAACATATAATGTTCTTTAGAGGGCATGATGACTGGGCACAAAAAACTACTTCAAGAACACATTAAATCACAGTGGTTATTTGCTGCATACTGTGTTATCTCTGTTAGCATCTCGTCATAAAAGCTGCCTCTTGCAGCACTTTCTGTTGCACAGTGGGACTATGCTCCATGTTATGATCATTCTCACAAATGACATCTACAGCCTTCTCAATGAAGTGAAAAACACTGTGTAGCGTTTGATAAAGCGGTGGTGCACAGAGGATTGCTGCTTTGTGCTGTATGCCTCTTTTGTTGTTCTCTTGTTGACTTTGCCTTTCCAGCTCAAAATGGTCATCTTTGCTAAACTGTTGCTAATGACTTTCCAAGAATTTTGTGGTCAGACTCCTTGATCTCACTTTATTAAAAATGTTTGGAAAAAAAAACTGATGCACTGATCTATTTCTTCCAGTGTCCTCATCTACGGTGAAATCTTTGCAGATGACAGAAGAAAGAATCATCAATATCAGCCTTCTTCAGATATCATCCACAGTATTCTTCAGATATCATCCAGAGTGTTCCTCAGATGCTGGGTCTTAAAGGACCTGATGCCATGATGCTCCACTGGCTGCAGGAATGACATAGCGTTAGGGGAAAGAAACATTACCCTGACATCAGGAGAGGGGAAAAAAACTGTCAGTGAGTTAGCACCAATAGGTGTGTGTCTATGGCAGTATATAATATGCAACGTCTTTGTTTAAATGCTGAAAGACATGCATATGACCCACACAAATGAATAGAAAGCTCACAAAGCTCACCACATACTTTTAGCTGAACAGAGTACTCACATTCTCAAGCGAATCATCAAAGTGGTTAGATTCGGACGCAGAGTGGTGTAGCAAGTGTAAAAAGCAAATTGCTTGCTCAGTCAAGGTAACTTTGTAAACATTTTTGTATTATGAGATATTTGGAGCGGTTGGAGTGGCATCCCCTCGCCTAGCAGGCTTGAGAAAGGCGGCTCTCTGCAATTTTTATATTTTTATTAGTTTGTTGTGTTTTTGGTGCACATTGTGTAGGAAGGTGCATTCTTTGTTCCGTCGTTGCTGTGCAGGACCGTTTGACTTTTGTTTTCTTCTGTAACTTTTGGATTTTCTGTCGCTGGTCTTTTCTGCTGAACGGTTTCTTCTGAAGATCTTAACAGCCAGCTGCAGTCATGTTGGCGAGTGCTGAGCTAGATGCACTGTAGTCGTATCTTTTTTACCTTTGCCTATTTCTGTATATAGCTGATAGACACACCCCACGGTGTCAAACTGCACAATGGCCACTTCTGATGACTCAGTGATGTCAAGAGTGACCTTCACCTTGTTTTCTGCCAGTGGTGGGGAGGTGATGTGGTCAGGTTACTTGCTGGTGGAGAATCAGCTGAGATTCGGAACAAGCACAATGCTTTGTTACTGACTTGTCTGACATAACTTTTGTCTGTCTTTAGCCTCTTGTCACTCTTAAATCTATGAACTTTACCAGCTACTTGTTTTAGTAAGTTGTCTGCCCCAAGGCCTATGCTGGCTCTCAACGGTCCTGAGTTCACATCTACAGCTTGGAAAGCCATTGTGTTGTCTGTAAGAATGCAGAATAGATCAACAGAGACTCGGATCGACAGAGCTGAAATTGCCAGAAGACTGCTGGTATCGATGCAATGTCAAGCAGGGAAAAACTGCATGAAAATTTTTAAGCAGAAGACTGACAGTGTAATCTTTAAACAGATTGATCTAGAAAACTTAGATCATGAGCTTTCTTATGTACAGAAAAAAGTTGTATTAACCAAGGAATTACAACATGAGACTATTTTCCCACATTACTGTAGCTTTGTCCAGTCCAGTGGACAGATGCCTGTTATGGGCCATGGTTCTTGCCGTGACCTACTCCATGCCTGTTTCACAGCCATCTGCCTAAGCTATTGGTCACATATATCTTGTGTACAGAGGTAGCGATCACATATATCTTGCGGGATGTACTGCATGCTCTGGAATACTTGCATAGCAGAGATGTCATATACAGTGGCGTGAAGACTAGCCATGCTTTAATATCAGCTAACAGAGAGAAGAGCTATAACCATCTGATCCATCGCATTTGCAACTGAAGACTGGTGTTAACTTGCGGCATTCGCAGCTTTAATGGCGGCTGCAATATACCTTCATACATTTTCTAAATATCCTAACGCATTGTGCAGAATTTGAACATAACTGACAAATATTGTCAGCTTCAGTGCATCATGGTAATGGGCACTGAGGTCTATTGTGTGTGGAGAAATGCTTTATACAAGTTGTCATTATTATTATTTGATAACTCTGGCTTTATATTTTGAATGTTTTAACCTGCTCCAATGAATATTGTGTGATATTGTATTGGTGGGGGGGGTTGCTGACATAATGACTGTTATTGGAAGAATAAATGATTTGTGTGTGGAATGATTGGTAGTTGTTGTCTACTTTAATGATGTAGTCTACTTCTTGAAGTGTAATCCAGTGCTTTGATCCCAAAAGGCATGCTCCAGTCTGAACCCTAAGAGCTGTGTATGTGGAACTGAGTTATATCATGTTTTGCAGCCCCCCTCCCCTCTTCCAAAGATTTTTTTCCAGCACTGTCATGGATGGTTCATAAAGTGGTTTCACTTTTTTCCAGTGTACAACCACTATAGTGGCTATTGATTCATCATGGTCATATCAAACAAGCACTTTGAACTTTTGTTCTAAGGATCCAGCCTTTTGAGCTCACTTTGAGCCATTAGAATGTTTGGTATCTTGTGTTGGACGCTTGTGCAAAAGCTTTAAGTCTGACATGCATGATCTCTAGAACACAAAAGAAAAAAATGGCATGCAAATAGTGAGTCACCTATACTCACACAAGGACATAACCAGACTAGACAAAGAAACCAGTTACCTTGCCTCTTGCATGTTTGCTTTTCTCAACAGTTATTTCTGCAAAAGAAGTGCAAAGAATGTACTTTAATAATAATAATAATAACACCAAAATACAGATTCAAAATAAATAACATACCTTAAAACACAGACCAAACATATCAACAAACAACAAACAAATACAGAGACAACAAATGACAACCAACCAACTTTATTTATGCCAATGGACAATTATAACTTGGAAAGTTATGAACAAATAATAACACAGAACAAAGCTAGTTACACGATAAAGCTGCCTGCATCCATTATAGCACAAAAAAACGCCAAAAACTATGCAATGTTACATCTAAAAACCATTCTTGCATCACACCTATGACATTCATGTGGCAGCTGGCTGAGGGCATCTATGCATATACTGGATCTGCCACTTTTGTTGCAAAACTGGTTCTTTGTTTAGTTTGTGATTAGTGTCCTGGCTTCCTTACATGACAAAACTGAGTGGCGCTGTTCTTTGCTTCTCCACTTTCTTGCTGACTGATCTGCTCTCTTCTTTCCTGCAACGCTTGTAGTGTTTTAATGGAATGGCCAAGAGGCAAGTGTTTGTGGGGCGGAGAGCAAGTCAGTGAAGAAGTCGGCTGTTTTTTTTTTTTTAACTTGGTCTGCAGTAGAAGAAATTCTGCAGCAAACAAAAGTGCTAGGATTTCAGCCCTATATTTGAAACACAATCTCTGACCAGTGCTGGCATGAAGATGGGAGTTTGGACACTGCCATGGTGCAAATGCCATTTATATTATTTCTTGGGCATTTTCAGCTATGGCATCAGTTTAAGGTATGCATCCAGCTTGCTGCAAGATAGGATTTGGCAGTCTCAACTAGAGTTGATGTTTTCAGTGCAGCATCAGTTTGATTTCTTTGACAATGATGCTAGGGATGGTGGTCTTGACTTTTGTTGTCAGTTGCTTGGGGTTAGTCTCTTGCAGAACACTGATCAGTTGTCACTTTTGAGTGACTCTGTATAAGTGGTTACCTAAATTGGTGTAATGTGAGTTTTCATGGTGCTAATGACTGCCTCAGACCTAGCCAGGTCATCAGTGGGAGGGTGTTGGACACGTGACGAAGGATAGATGTTATGATACTGCTAATATTGACCAGGAAAAATGCTATGGAGTACCAAGGCTGAAAACATGAGGTGACAAGCAATGAGACGCCACCAACACACAAGACACATCACACAACCAAAGGAAGTGAAGACTTCACAATATAAACACCATTTTATCTCTTGATAATAATAATAAATGAAGATTTTTGTAGTGCATATTCACGCTCATAGGGAGCATGCTCTTAGCACTTAAAACGGGGAAAAGACATGGATTAAATGGATAGAACACGAGGAATAGAAGAATAAACGACAGTACTGACAATAAACAGAAAACAGAGATGGAAAACACAAAAAGGCACCAAGTAACAGGAACAGAGAAAATAGTGATTGCAGAGAAAGATGGGGAGAAAAGTAGCAAGAGCAGAAGAGGGGAGGATAAGAAAGACTAGCATTGTGTGGACTGTGTTAGGAGTAATGCTCAAGGAAGAGGTGCGTTTTCAGTGCAGATTTGAAGGATTCAATTGTAGGAAGGTGGCGGATATGGAAAGGGAGAGAGATACATTGTTTTGGTGCACAGTAGCCAAAAATCCTGTGACCATATGTTGTTGTTCTGGTGACAGAAACAGTTAGGATACCGTCATCAAACGAAGAGCATAGTTGTCTGGATAGAACGTAAGGGATGAGAAGTTCAGAGAAATAGTCAAGACAGGAGCCTGCAAAGAAATTAAAACACAGCACAGACAGTTTGTACTGGATGTGAGAACGGATGGGTAGCCAGTGTAGAAAACAAAGGAAAGGAGTGGCGTGGTTCTGTTTCGTGGCTCTAAGCACCAGATGTGCAGCGGAGTTTTGTACTTTCTGGAGTCTCTGAATGAGATGAGGGGCAGCCTGCCAGCAAGGAGTTGCAGTAGTCAAGTCGAGAAAGAACAAACACACAGACAAGAGTGTTGGTAGCGCATGTAGAGAGAAAGTGACGGATGGCACTGATCGTACGGAGCTCATAATAGGCAGACTGACAGACAGCTGTAACATGTTTATCAAGGGCCATGTCTGCAGTGACAATAAATCCCAGATTCCTAATGGATGACGTGAAGGTGATGTTGGTTTCGCCCACTTTGATGTGACTGGGCAGACTGACGAGCGAAGGTTGATGTCTTCTTCTATGGCACAAGAGGGCTTCTGTTTTATTATCGTTTAGTTTAAGCTTGTTTTTTACCATCCAGCCCTTTACATCGCTAATACAAGCTTCTAGAGAGCTAATAGCAGAGTGAGACTCAGCCGGTGGAGTGGAACAGTAAAACTGCGTGTTGTCAGCATAGGATTGATGAGTTGGTGAGACTGGATGCATGATGAAAGTGGCTTAGTGTACAGAATGAACAGAACTGGGCCAAGTAACGAGCCTTGGGGAACACCACAGAGAAGTGGAGCAGGGCGAGATGTTTGACCATCAACTAACATAGTCTGGGTCCTATCAGTGAGATAGGAGTTGAACCATGAGAGGGCAGGTCCAAAAATGCCGTAGAGGGTGTGGAGTCTATGAAGGAGCAGAGAGTGGTCTCTGTTGTCGAATGCAGCAGACAGGTCCAGTAGAGTTAAGGAAGAAACATCACCACTATCAAGGGCAAATAATATGTCTGTCGTTACCTTAATAAGAGTAGCCTGAGTGCTGTGAAAGGGTCTATATGCTGACTGAGCTTGTGGGAGAACATGGTGCTCTTGTAAGTTAGCCCAGAGCTGTGTCAAAACTATTTTCTCTATGATCTAAGAGAGAACATACAAGTTAGAAACTGGGGGGTAGTTGTTCAGCACGTTGACGTCAACCGTGGATTTCTTAAGAAGTGGCCTCACCAGTGCATTTTTGAACAAAGATGGGAAAACACCTGACGACAGGCTGACATTTACAATATGTGTGATGGAAGGAAGTAAAATATCTAGGCACTCAAGCAGAAGGCTTGTGGGCATTGGATCTAACTCGCAAGTTGTTGGTTTAGCTTTTAGAATAACCGCTTTTACATCAGCCTCAGAGACTGGTAGAAACTTGGTCATAAAGCATCCTGGGAGGACATCACAGGAGATGCTGTCAAGCGCTGACGCCGTCTAAAGATAATCAAATATCTGATATCTTTCTGGTGAAATAATCGCTAAAAACTTGCGGCAGGTGAGAAACAGGGTAGCCAGCGGGCAGTGATGTTGTCGTGCAAAATCGTCATTTGATTGCAAATGGCAAATAGCTTCTTGGAGGAGGTGCAGTTAATTATTTGGCCCTGAAGATATGATGTTTTAGCCTTGTAAATGCATTTTCAACGCTTCGCTTTGCGGCGTTAAAAATTTCTTTGTGGATGGTGAGTCCAGTCTTCCACCAAACACGTTCCGCTTTCTGAGGAGTGCACTTCAGGTCACGGAGCTCAACATGGATCTGCGAATACCAAGGCGCACATTTGGACTGGTGCATCAGATGTAGAGACACTGGGGTGTGGTCATCAACCACTCTATGCAAAACAAGTTGCTCAACGAAGGGTGGTTGGAAAAGCGCCATCTGTAGCTGTGCTTTGAATGCCAGTCTATCAACATTTCGTATTGAGCGAGTGGGTCTAAAAACTGGCACCGATGATGGGCATTTGTGATAAATTAAGTTCAATCAGTACACAGTAGTGGTCAGATGAGAGATCTTGAGAAACATCAACTGAATGCACTAAGTGGACATCAGGCTGATGTATGATTCAGTCCAAGATGTGATCTCTTTTGTGAGTTGGTTGCGACATGGACTGGACGAGACGAAAGGTGTGCAGCATTTCTGACATTTTGACAGTGTCAGGATGAGAACTGTTGTTGAAGTGCACATTAACATCTCCAAGGAGTATTGCGGGTCCATTGAGTGCATTGCTGTAATCCAAGAGATCATGGAGTTTCGAGAAAAAAGTAGAGGCTGTGAGTTTGTTCCTGATGGCTGGGGGGAATTGGTATTTTATGCCGAGACAAGAACTAAGGCTATATCACAGCAAGGCAGCCAGCCCTGTAAACAAAGGCCACATGCAGAAAAAGAACAGCGTGCTTGAGACGAGAGCTGAACCCAGGACAGCCAACCTGCAGTGGTGACAGGCGGTAACTGTTGCGCCACGGCCACCGGACCGCCATAACAAGGTGCAAGAGTAGAATGTAAAGCAATGGAGGAAGGTACATGACGGTTAGCCTAATATTGCAAGGGAGTTACGAATAACAATTCAGGGACAGTACTTTGTAGCCTTCAAGTCAGAGTGGTGAATGTGATGTGGAAGAAACTTTCACTACTTAGCAGCACAGAGGGAGAACGTGGGTTTTCCGTATGTGACTATCTTTGTGGAAGATAGGGAAAGAATATATGTCTGATGAGGAGCAAAGGTTTCAAGCAGGGGTGTGGACAGACAAGATTTCAGTAAAGTAGTGAGGGAAGGAGCCTTCAAAGAATCCATAGCATAGAGCTGAGAGCCTGTAGTCTATTCTAGCTTCAATTGGTAACCAATGAAGAGAGTGAAGAAGTGGTGATATGTTCAGATTTGCGAATTTGGAAAACGAAACAAGCAGCTGAGTTCTGGACTTTCTGAAGTTTGAAATGAGGTACTGTGAACAGCCAGCAAGAAGAGATTTGCAATAGTCTAGTTTAGACAGAACAAATGAGCAGATGAGAATTTTGGTGGTTGAGATGGATAGAGTATGGCCAATGGAGCTGATCTTCCGGAGCTCATAGTATGCAGAACGACAGATGTGAGAAACATGCTTATCAAGAGACATGTCATCAGAGATTATGTAACCTAAGTTACATGTTGTAGTAACAAAAGGAACAACAGCATCACTTACCTGAACAGAGACAGGCAGTGAATGGTAAACTCTTGCTGTCCTCTTTGAAAAAATAAAAGCTTCTGATTTTTCTTCATTTAGTTTTAACTTGTTGTGGGTCATTCATAGTCTAATATCAGAATACAATTTTGGATGCTTTGGATAGCAGTGTGTGCCTGAGTAGTAGAACAGCTGGTATACACAGCTGTGTATCATCAGCAAAGGATTGATCGAATATAGAGTGAGATTGAATTAAAGTATAAAGTGGCTTGGTGTACATGATAAAGAGGATGGGACCAAGTACAGAACTTTGGGGGACTCCTGAGCAAATAGAGACTGGTAGAGACATGCAGCCACCCACTATAACTGACTGAGTCCTATCTGAGAGATACTGAAACCAGTCAAGTGAGGAGCCTGAAATGCCATAGAGAGAACTGAGTCTACGAATGAGAGTAGTGTGATCTATAGTATCAAAGGCAGCAGACAGGTCTAACATGGTGAGAAATGAGATGTCACCTCTAGCAATAGCAGACAAAATGTCCTTTTGTCACTCTAGGTAGGGCAGTCAGTGCTATGAAAAGGGCAATAAGCAGACTGTGATGGAAAAATCAAGTTTTAAGAGTTAAGATAGGATAAAAGTTGCTTGAGAACTACTTTCTGGAAAGAAATGGCAAATTTGAGACTAGGTGGTAATTGTTTAATATGTTGATGTCGAGGGTAGGCTTTTCTTGAACAGTGATTTCACTAAGGCTGTTTTGAACGTAAATGAATAGTAAATAAGCCTATTGTAACTCTCTTAGGGTAAGTATCAATCTATTCATACACACACTTGTCATGTAAATATACCTCTTAACAAAATCCACTGATGATGATAACGATTATGATAAATTCAGAAATGAATGTAGTATGTTTTAGTGTCGATAAGCAGCTGCTCCTTGATCCTAAACTTATGAAAGCTAAAGAAAAAAATTAAATGTTAAAACATTTTAAAGTCTTTTTATGATAATGCACTAAGCACTTTGGGCAGGGTCAAAGATAAAGGAGTTACACAACAGCGTTTCTCCATCCTTGAAATGCAGACACCCAGTTTTAATCATTCAGATAAATTATATTTACCTGGCAGTGATGGAGCATCTGGTTCCATATACTCTTCCTCCCCATTCTGTAATGTAAAAAGCATTCACATCTTTTGAAACCCTTCAAAAATCTTATCAACCTTGCAAAGACCATATAATCAAAAAGTAAAAAGCATGTTAATGAAGAAAATCAAATGAGAAAAAGTCAGTAAAAGAAACAGAAAGAAAGCATGGCAAAAACAGGGGGGGGGGGTATAAGAACTTCTTGTCACATATTCTGATTTGTGTTGTAACAGCAGCAAACATATAGATGGACTTTTAGACCAAAATAAAACACAAATTCAAAAACAAATTTTATCTGAAAGTCACGAAAGTATCCATAAAAACAAATTCAAATTTAATATCCTATTTTTTAAAAAATGTTCTGAAAACAGACACAAATTGCTTTCTGTTAATTGATTACATTCCTAGACCCCAAGAAAAAGGCTTCGCATCTATGACTATAAACACTATGAGATGATTAGGTATAAGGATAAAACAGAGTAACTTAAATACAAGAAAAGATACATATACTTCATTCCTTACAAAACAAAAAACATACAATAGACAAGTTACCTTTTGGATGCATAAATAAATGAAACAGCTGAATAACAGTTGGTTGTATGTCATGCCAGCAACTAAGGTTATATCACGACAAGAGAAGGTAAAAATAGGTTAAAAGGATCAAAAACAAGATCTCCAGTTGATACACTAACAACGCCATCAACAATAAAAGCTAACATAGAAAAATAGATAATATAAAAGGGTAGGTAATCTGTTAAAAAAAGGGTGTTGTGGCCCAAAAGGCCGCCTTTAAGCACAACCTTAAACCAAAATGTAACAGAACATAAACATCTTAAATATAATGGTAAGAGTGTCCCAGTGGTGTTGCCACATGGACTGAACATAGGCCGAGAGGATAGATTTACAGTCTGATGAAAGCAGTGAGAGTAATTTACCAGGAGAGTGACATGCAGCTTTGGTGGCCTGGTCCGCTCGGACATTGCCAGGGATACCAGCATGGCCAAGAGCCCAGACGAAAACAATGTAGTAGAGCTGCATGTATAATGTGAATCTGGACCACAAGGGGGTGGTCACAATGAAGAAATGATGCTCCTAATGCTTCCCACCTACTACGGAGTCCAACAAGGGGATGTGACGGAGCGGTTCCACTTAGGGCATGTCAAGAAGGGTCGCACCAGGGATACATAAGGAATATACTCTGGCCTACAGAGTGTGAAGACCAGATTGACCCCAGCCGCAGCCTTATAGCAAACCTAGGACAATATACGACCAGCCAATTGATTGGTGTGGGGCACACCAACCTCCCGTCTAGAAGTCCGTGGCAAAGTGGTGTGTTGGTATGATGGGCCGCAACCCATCAGGGACCTCAATTTTCAGGATCCCATCCTCCCCTGACACGGGTCGCCCTGCATGGCAAATGCAGGGGGCCTAAAGGGGGCCACAGAAAAATAAGCTACACTAAAAGAAAGGTATGATGGAAAAGAAGGCAGGAAAAGACTGGTATAGACAGAAGATAGAAAAGACAAACAGTAGTGTGATAGGGAGATGACTGATTAGAAAAAGAGTATAGGTGAAAGGGCCAGTGAGGGAGAAACAAGAAAAGTGCAAGAGAAAGGGGTGGGCCAGCTTAGTCACCCAGCCAGAGAGAGGCTGGGTGTTCACCCCGGCACGAGAAGCCTGGCCCACGGGGGGGGGGCTATAGGTGAAAGGGCCAGTGAGGGAGAACCTGAGAAAAGCATAAGAAAAAGGGGTGGGCCAGTTTTGTAACCCAGCCAGAGAGAGGCTGGGTGTTAACTCCTGGCACGAGAAGCCGACCACATGGGGGCAGCCTTAGGGGGAAGCTAAACGAGAATGTTAACAAAAACACCAAAAAATTTGAAAGGGAAAGAAAAACAAGGATGTGAGTAGTCAATGCAGACAATGAAACTAGACACTCAGAACGAAAAACCCCATATTAATGACTATAGAAAATATTTCATCTGCTTATACCATTTACCTGCACAGACACGCTGCAAAAACCTCAGAGCAAAGGTAAAAACAAACTGGTAAATATTTAAACCTGCAAGAGCACTGCACTGGGAAAATATACAACATACGTTCTTCCTTCACTCATACACAAGCAGCATGTGCAGCATAAGCAGAGTTCATCTAAATATCAAATGGCAAACTACCGTAAGAAAGCTGCTAAAAGTAAGACAAACTTTTATTCCAGTTTTAAAATTTAATGATGCATTACTTGCATTTGGTCTTAGTTCACCAACCACCAAACTGAAGGAGATGCAAAGTACGATTTACTACTGATTTATAAAGCATTGTGACTGCAATAAATCTTTTAAGGCAGATTAGGATGAAAGCTTGATGAACACACAGAAGAACACTATAAGATATTCCTGGATAAAATAAAAGACCTAGATCATTAATATGCATTTTTTTTTTTAAATATGATGATTCTAGTTTCATTTTCCTGATGCTGATTTCTGTAATCTATGAGGCACATATGCAGGCAAGCTTATATAAGCGTGCATGGAAGTCTATTATCCTTTGACTTTCTGACTTAAATGCCAAATTATGCTGTAAAACAATATGTATGAATAAAAATAGAACAACTAAACGCCTATAAAAATCTCACCACATTGTCTGCTGCCTCTTCCATAACTTCATAAACATCCTCTGGTTCCTTTGGCTGCAGTAAAAAATAAAAAAGCACAAAAATATCCCCATCACCACACTTCTGTACATATGCAGCCATAAAAATACTTTCATAAGAGACTGAGTGGTGAAGAGCTTCACACAGAGAAACTGATCACAAGCTGATGTTTCCTCACTGAAAATGACCAGAGGATAAAACTGTAAAAACAGTCTCATGACCTGATGATTGTAGGGAAGTGAGAGATTAAAAACCTAACTTACCATGGGACCAGCTTTTGTGAGGACAGTGCTCATCTCTCTCTCTCTCTCTCACTTCCTTAACACTTTATAGAGTCTGGTACCCACTCCACAGCTGGGTCAACTGGAGATGAGTATGCTCCATCACGAGTATCGAACCAGCTAGTGTGTATACCTTTGGCTTCAAATGCTACTGCTCCAACCAGTCTCGAGTGTAAAGAGAATGTTGTTCATAGGACAGAATGGATCCTCGATCATATTAGAAAATTTTTACTATGGCCTACTCAGATTTCAACAAAGATTTGTTAAATCCAAAGATCTTTCAAGCACTCCACATTTAAAATAAAGAAAGAGAAGATGCTTTCTTTTAGCAGCCTTGAAGAACTGAATCAAGGTCAGCTTAAACTTTGAAAACAGATAACGTGCAATAACATTTCTGTCCATTTTTTGGTCATATGATATGGTGATTTAGTGTATAAATGTATCAAACAGTCCAGAAAATCAACATCCTCAGTCTCTTAGTAGATAGTGAAGTTTTTTTTAGAGGCAATGTAAGTCACTATTACATAATGAGCACTGTTAAAACAGATCCTGATAAAATCTACAACACATGATAAATTCATAAGTGACTAATGAGTCAGAGGCAGTTAAAACAAAAAGCCTGTACAACTTTTCATGACTTTTTCAGCTCCATTTGAGTTGAAAGTCACATATTCAAAATTTACTTAAGCCACATTGTACACTAATAACCCCAATAAATGTTTCATTTTATACTGTACATATATACAAATTATAACATGTACATTTGTATTAAGACACAAATACACAATTTACACATGCAAAGAAATACAGAGGATAAAAAGAGACAGTCCAAGATCATGAAAGAAAAAAATAACAAGAAAGAACCACTGAACTTCTCTATGATTTTATTACTTTATGCTATCAACATAGAGACAACGCTGAAAGACAGAAACTCACCAGATGGTAAGACATAATGACTGTAACAAAGCTTAGCCTAACAAGAGGAGAATGCTAGTGAAATACCTCCACAGATGGACGAGGTGGCGGTGGCCGATGTCCTCCAGGAGGTAGTACAGGTGTACTGCCCACAATTGGTGTGGGCTTTACCATATGGCCCCTACTTTTGGATTGCACATTGTTTGTTTTTTCTAAACGTGGTGGTCTAGGAGGTGGTGTTCCTTCAGATTCTTCAAAAACAAAAGAGGAACGTTTAGGTGTAAAGAATGATTATTATGACAGGATGAGCATCATTAGTTGCTAAAGCAATTCTTTCAAAAAGTTTATATCTTGACATTGTTACATTATTGTTCATTCCTCACATTTGTCTCTCACACTTTTTAAACACACTGATTAATGTAAAAAAAAGCTACAGCTTGAAATAAAAGCAAAAAAAAAAAAAGCAAATATTAAGTTATTATAATTATTTTGTAGCACATCACTTTCCATAAAGAAATGATCAAGTTAAAAAAAACAATAGGCTATGCTTTATATATGTATGTGTGCACATGCATGCATGTGTGTATATGATAAAAGGTTAATATAACTGGTCACCAGCATATGCATATCTTTTCATGATTAAGCTTATAAATACAAACATGCAATAAGGTGTTTATCTATATATATATATATATGTATAATGCATCTAAAATATTAGCATACATAATCTGGAAGAACAATCATTAAGTTTTTGTTGATGCTGGAACCAAGTCCTCATATTTTTTTAATATTTACAATTTTCACAAATACTGCTTAAGGGTTATATGGTTATGGAAGTATATAACTCTGCCTGTTACAAGACTTTGGATTTTGAAAATATGTTTGAGATACAAGCATTCTATCAGGCATAGAAGTACAGAAGCATATTACCCTTAAATAAATGAGAAAATTAGTATTTACTCTGGCAAGTAGTTATTGATGCTACCCTGGTAAACTACATCAACACTAGAATAAAGCAGACCCATGGTCTGATTCTGTTACAGATCTGTTAGAGACTTTATTACAATTCCAGAATCTGTTAACATTTAAAATAACATATTATTGTTTTGAATCAATGATGCTAAATAAAACACTTTAGAAGTCAAAAACAGTTTGTTTTTGTGTACATTGCTCTATGTAGATAATTGAAAAGCTAAGAAAATGCTTCGTGCTCAAACATGTTGGTCCTCAACCAAAATTTCTGAATGTCTCAGATGAGCTGCTCAAGCAGGGTGGGGATTAAATAATAATAAAGCCCCTCGTTGCTCTGTGCAAAAGACTCTGGGAACACAAAGTATGGATGCAGTCACTAGTCATAACCCTTCCAAAGAAGGGATACAGCAAACAGCAAAACTACAGACCATAACCCTAATCAGCCATCCAACGAAAGTGATTCCTTGAAAGTTATCCAAAATTGCATCAGTACCACCGCTGATGAACTGGCAGCAGAAGAACAGGCTGGCTTCAGACCAAGCAGGAACACAGATGAGCAGATTTTTAACTCTTGCACCCTGATAAAGCCGCATCTTCAGCATCAACAGGACCTCTATTACAACTTCAAAGACATCAAAAAGACTTTTGACAGAGTCTGGCATGAAGGGCTATGACATGTGATGCAAAAATTCAACAGAGGGTCTTGTCCAAATTACTGAAAGGCAATATAAGAGCTCAAATAGCACAGTACTACTGGACAATGAAACAGGCACTTTCTTTCATATGATAGCAGGTGTAAAGTGTGTCCTCTATTATCTGCATTGTTCCAACATCTTTTTAGAGGACATCATATGAGAAACCCTTCACAACCACCACACTTCTATTTCTATGACTGGAAGGCGACATGCAACCTATACTTTGCAGATGACATTGATCTGACAGCAGGCACCAACAGAGAACTTACCAACAGACTGACAGACTGTTCAAACACATATGGAATGGAGACCAGCCCTGTAATGGCACAGTACTGGTCACTGGCAATGGCAAAGCTGATATCTGCATGAATGAAGCACAGCTTAAAGAGATAAACAGCTTTAAGTACCTGAGAACCATCCTCTCCAAAGATGACACGTCCACGACAAAAATCCACATCAGGATCATGACAGCAATAGCAGCAATGGCTATAGGCTAGACAGGACTAGCAGCAATTACATCTGATTTAGCACCAATCTTGTTTTAATGGATGTGAAATGTGAACTCTGCTTTGGATCTCATGCAGAAAAATAAAACCAATGACTTTGAAAATAGTCACCCCATTCAGGTTGCAGGACCCCTACTCACAACTGTCAAGCAGCATAAGCTGGTTTGGTTTGGTCATATGACCTGGCACAACACTCTGCCGAAGACTGGCTTACAAACATGAAAGAGTGGACTGGTCATCCCATACTGAACCTGCTCAACATTGCTCAAGACTGGCCTGAGTGGTGGGGTTTGTTAGCTACCACCTCTATCCATGCGCTCCCTCCAACAACTGATAGCAGTCAACCAACGAATGAATGAATGACTGTATTGTAGAATGTTCCTCAAGAAAAGACAAAAATAGATTTCCATTGAGAGATTTTTAACAAGAATGCCATCTCCACCTCCAGTTGAAGAACATCAAGCAAAAAAAAAAAAAAAAAGACAAAAGAGAGAGAGAGAAGACTCTAGAAGGTGAATTGCCTTTGCTCATTACGGAAGGGGACCATCATGGGATCCAGTATCATAACATGTTGCAACACTTTAGTTTTACTCAATTTAAAAGAATTAAATAGTACATTATGGGACGGGACTGAGAAATGTGCACAGCAACTGAAGATTGACACAATATCTGTTATGTGACCTCTAACAGTTTCAATTTCTTTCAGGTTAGCAAGTTTTTTTGTCTTGTATGGAAGGAATTGGTTGAAAATTCCACCAAAAGAAAGATCTTAAGATCCATAGGTGTAATTAAAATGCAAAGACAACTTCTTGCATATACACACATATATATATATATATATATCCATACACACACATGTAAATATTAACTGATTTTTTTTACCTTTTTTGTTCAAAAAGGTTATTTTACATATTTTTGGCTGAATAGATACACACACCAAGAATTGCATCATGGTTATAAAGGATACAATATCATCTAGTCTTCTGTTAAATTCAATTACATGACTGATTTGTCTCAGAAAATGGTTGACAAAGAATTTAATTTGTGAGCGCTGTAAAGTTTACAAAAGTGGTTGAACGTAGCATGTCAATGTATTGTGATAAAGCAAAGACTGACATTTTTTTTACAGAGCTTTAAACAACATCATGGTTGTTAGCAGGAATTAGAAAGAAGAGAAAATATACAATTTGCATTTATTACCATTAGGTGGACCGGACACTGGCTCAAGGTAAGATTCACCATCTGAATCTGAATTGCTGGGATCTAATGAAAAGCAATGTCAAGAAGTCAATCACACATGACCAGCTTTATGGATTAAGCATTAACAGAACATCACATGATAAAAGAGTTCTCAACATAAAAATCACTGGTCCCTTGTGATTGCATGAACTCAAGACTTAAAACTGACACTAACAATGCATTTCTGTGCAAAGAGATCCACAATTTCCAAAACACACACACACTGGTGAAACGATAATATTAGCTGGTAGAGTAACAGCAATGAGCAATCAAGCCCAAATAAACAAGCAAAAAAGCAAATGAAATAAGGATATCAGAGGTAAACTCATTTGCACCCTAGTTCATATCTACCCACAATCTGAATTCAAGAGAACTACCTACACCTAGTCTCTCAGTGGATTACCACCTTGCCATGGTCAGAGAGCTGAGTATTTTGAGAAGACTTCAAGCTGTGCTGAGTGGAGCATTAGATCTAAGTAGGATCACCCACGTAAGTGGAGGGGTTGTGTCCAGATAAAAAGTGAGCCACTTGTCCTCCAGCTCATAGGGAATGGATTAACAATTTTCTTCCATTAAAAAGTAATTGTTATGGAAACAGAAACTAGAGAAAGTATAGCAAACAGTAACAGTGGAGAGGCAGACTAGGTAACTGCAGTTATGACAGCTGGGCACCAAAGCTTTAAAAACAGCTGACCTGCTCTCATCAAAAATACTCATAACCACAGGTTGCTGGATTGTGGAATTGTGGGATTGTGAGAATACTAAACTAAACAAGAAACTTAGCACAGGCCCTTCAAGAATTGCATCTATACAAATTATCTTCTTGGAATTACAGAAGCATGCTGGACAGGCAAAGGAAAAAGAACTCTTGCAAATGGTGACATCATACTGTGGTAGGGAAGAAATGGTGACCATCAAGAAGGGATTGCAATGATGATCCCCAAAACAAAATCCAAAGTTCTAAGCAAGAACACATAATTAAGAATCTACAGAAGCAATATCGTTTCAGTCTTACTAAGTTAATGCTGGAAGGTAGCAAAACAATAGTCAAAAACAATAGTCTAATAAAAACCTAACCAAGCATAATGACTTAAAAAGAACCACTTCTAAGAGGCAGCTGCACAAATATAGAAGTCATAATTCAGTAAAGACACTAGAGATGGCAAAGGATTGTGTGCAGAATAAAAAAAAAAAAACAGTTCTACTGACAGATGATGATGAAAGGCAGCCATTAACATAAGAGATCAACATAACCAAACATAATGCTGACAGATAAAAACAAAGATCTTTAGTAGACAGTGTGTGCGCCACCTAGGTTAAAAAGAGTACTAGGTAATGACTACACATAACATTATATATTTTGTAAAAAATATAGATGAAAGTATAGAAAACTATGCTGTTATTATGTTTAAGAATGCTTATACACAGAGGATATACATAACAAAATTTGCATGCATTCTTTTAAAATATTTGTTACAAACATCTCAAATGATATTCATTTAAATCTTCTGAAGTTCCACTTCATGCCTATGATCTGTTTCACACACAAGGGATTTGTAACTGGGAATTAGTGTCTTTTTTTTTTTTAACAAACACCAGACTTGAAAAATATGAGGCTGGTGCCGTAGGGCAGACACTCCACCTTATGATCTGTACACATTTCTGGATTCCCATGGTGACATTCTTAAAAAGCTGAAAGTGTTAAAACCATCTGCACCCTTTTAATGCAGAAAAAAATTAATCTTCACCTTCTTTTTCTAATAAGTGTTTTAATTAAGTGACTTGACAGAAGTTTAGATTTGTTCTAAGCATAAGTGGCCTCTGATCTTAAAGGATAAGATAAATGCAAAATGATTTTCGAATGAGTGGATTTAGTTCATTATAAGACACTAATATCTAAAAGTTCACAAGATACTACCCTTTAACATAGTTTTCATTTTGTTACTGTAAGGAGATAAAGTGGTCGAGATTTCATATAGGCTGGTTTATTCGGCATAACTTTGTTAGCACGTTACCTTGTTAGCATATATCTCACATTTACTGCAGGAAATCAATGACAGTACTTAGAACATGGCTCAGTCCACATGAACTTTTCTCAAATTAATTAAAATTTCTCAACACATCAATCACAAACTAATGGCAGTGCTAGTTGCCAGCAATTTTGAGACTAATTACTTTTAACAGTTCAGAGTCTTACAGAGTAAATGTGGTTTGTAAAGTTGGTCTGAATGAACAGTCAAGAGTTAATTTCTTGTTGGATACAGGTTAGCTTTTGTCTAACAGATAAGCATGAAAGGTGAGCTGTATATACATGCACCTGTGTGCACTTTCTATCCCAAGAATTTCTCATTTCATAAACTTACTCTTAGCTAAAGTGGACAATACTTGACACTAGTTAAAAATAAAATATTTTCATGGCCCATGAACAGTGCCATGTCACTGAAATAATTAATTAACTATTACTAATAGTAGATCAAGATTTTCAGCATTTAATCGTTCATTGCACCAGAACAGCAAAGGACTTGCGAGCTATAGTGTTGGGGCATATGATCAACCAGAAATATTTTTACAAATTCCTTATTTTAAAATTTTCTATAATTATATACATTATTTTTTTAAGAATGTAGACATGGTAAAAACCAAACAGGTATTTATTATTATGCACATATTAGTCCTTTTCTCCATCTGTGGAGCTGATGACAAAATCACTATCGTTATCATTCTATACCCTTCCCCACAAGTACATTGAAATATTCTATTTTCAATGTTTCCTTTCTGTTAAGAATTCTGAGCAGTGCACTGTTTGATAATCATTTCAATATGCAGGAATTTACTTCTGATAAACTCTGAATTTAAATGGAAAAAAATTTTCTTGTTAATTTGTTAGCTCTATATACTCAATTATAGACTTCATCTATGCCATAGCTATATGACTATGCACAACAAGCTAGAAATATGTTCACAAACTGGACAATCAATCCATTGTCATACATTTAATTGGAAGTCATGAACAAATAAACTTATGACTGCTTGAATTACTTCAATCCATTTTTTTAATGTGAGCAACAGTCAACTGTTTGATTAACTTCTATTCACAGCTTTTCTGTTATCTATCATTATTACCTCATGTTTATCTATTCTATACTGTCTGATAGATGCCAAACAATGCAGTCCTTTTCTGCTTGAATTATTTGAATTGAAAATATAAAACAAACAATGGTAAAAAAATTATTTTTGAGATTATAAACATCCATAAAACTTTGAAAATCATTTGACAAGATTTTTCATCCCTTTAGCCCCAAACAATTATTCAAACAAAATAATAATTAAAAAAAGTGAAAACTGCTTATCTAGAAGATAAATAAACAGTCAGTAATGTTCATGCAAACTGACTGCTCACAAATCCTCTGAGATCTACAGACTGATATAAAGCAATAAGGAATATAAAAGCAATAACTTCATAACTTCTGAAAAGATGTACAGAAAAGCTGAGAACTTGGTAACCTACATATAATTTAGCTCTTGAAAAATGTTGGGTTCCAGTTTCACACCTTGTTTCACCTGCTGTCGCTGACTGAGGGCTGTTTTGAGTTTACAGAAAAGCGAGGGGTTCTGATTCAGCCCATGATTTTGTGCTTCCTCTTCTACCTGCTCATAGACTTCCAATTCCTCCATGCCTCCTGATTTAGAGGGAGCTTTCTGGTTCTGGGGCACATGAATCCAAAGGTCATCCTCATGAACAACACCATTCTTTCTACAAGATAATGTCAATGCCTTCTCAACTGAAATCCATTTCCAAGAAAATACTTTTGGCAAATGTTATATTTATATATAAACAGTATAAGCAAAATTATCTTGATCAATCTTGTGTTTTCATATTTGTCTGCATCTGTCCAGTCAAATCATCATCAAAATGACCTCAATATATCATTCTACATTCAGGAATGCAGCTAGAAATGAAATTAATAGCAGTTGAACAGTGCATAATGATAGATGGTGGTGTTATTGCCACTACAGCTATATCTATTTTTCATACATTATGCACAACAAAAGGAACAAATTTGTGCTGGTACTGTAATTATAGCAGAATAGTGCATTTGTGTCCTTTATTTAACTTCCTGATCACATCACATGTTTTTCCTATCAAATTAAAGAATGCTTCAAAAGCAGGAAACGCTTTTCCTACTTCCCTCTATTCTGTCAGATCAAACACTTCTGTGACAGCTACCATGCAGAACATTAAAAAATAGTTCATCTAAATCAGTGAAGCCCTGTCTACCATCCCTTTCAGTGTGTTTGGAGGAGGGTGTGTGTGTATGTGTGCACATGGGCATGTCAGTGAGAGAGTGAGAGTGTGTGTGTGATTTTTTTTATTACTTGCACAAGATTTTACAACCAAATTTATTATACATCATTAGAACATTATGCTAGCGTGTGTCCACGGTAGTCAACTATAACTTTTTTTTAAATAATCCTACCATGAAGTCCTACTTACTAGCAACTGCATGGCCAAGCACACACACATATAGATTACTGATGGCATGACAAATGCAAATTTGGACAGGTTACATTTATTTCATGTTTACATGAGCTACACATAAAAAGTGGGAAATGTATCAACATGTAGTGCTGCAAGAAACAATCCAAAGGTCAGGGTCAAATAACGTTGAATAAAAGGAGATATTCACACACCATTTTGGAAGATTATGTTAAGTCTACTGAAAAAATATATGAAAGCCTGGGATAATACAGTACACTCTACATTTCAGTAGGCTGCATGCACAGCAGATTATGTAAGGTTGTGTATAGTTAATATCCTATGGAAAAATGAAAAAATGCCCATACATGTGTTCTCTGCCAGTACATATTTTATGCTTAATACATTCTCTCTGTTTTTAGGATAACCAGGTCACTTAACAGAACATGAAAATGGACTGACTAACCAAACTGGATTTTGTGAAATCTGATGTTTTTATTACACTTTTAAAATTAACTTTTTTTATTTCCTGTTTTAAGAACACAGAATAATTTACTGCTGACCAAACTGTCAATTCAAACACCTTAAGATAATAACAGCATGATGTATGTGCAGTGAACTCTCAGAAAAATAATGTAATGCCACCATTATATTCTGCCTAAATTCAATAATCCCACACTCCACACATCCTGTTCTCCTAGCTGCATGTTTTAGATATTGATGAACTCGAGCATATAAACCACCTGGTGAAGCTCAGGGAGGGGGTGCTACAAGAAAGAATAATCTCACTCACTCTCTTTGTCATCTTCATTGATGACATTGCTGACAAGTTCACAGGATATTTCTCTAGAGCCCTCCATGCTGACCACCTGGCAGTCTGGACTGTATCTGAACACATCACACCAGCAGCCTACAAAATGCAGGTAGCCCTAAACAGCATCTCAAGCTGGGCAAACAAATTGTTCATGATCATCAGCAGAATCAAAACAGAAGCCACATCCATCCTTCAAAGGGGATTCCACTCCACCTGGAGAGGACAACTGAAACTGGGAGATGATACTGATGACCTTATGTAGTTTGGAGAGAAGAGCAGATTATCATCTTCAGACTACAAACAAGCCAACTCCTAGTACTCCTGCACAAGCTGGGGATGTCCCACACTAGCGAATATTCCTGTGGTTCAGGGACTCAAACTCCAGAGTGCATCCTGCAGACATGTTCAAGTTTTGACAATCAACGGTGTGCCACCTGGCCAGAGGCATTGAAGCTAAAGGAGAAGGCCTGGGGACCTGCAGACTTGTTGAGGATATCCACAGCCTTCATTGCAGCTACCAGACTGACAGTGTAATACAGAGCAAGAATGGAATACAGAAGAAATGGACAACACTACACATTTTAGGGTGCTTCAGAATACAGTTCTTTCCTACCACAGTTTTCTATGTAATGTCTTGCCCCTTCAAGTCCTGATGGAGTTGTTCTGGCAGTGCTCAAAGATCTAGCCAAGATAATCAGCTCAGCAAAAATATAGGAATCCATGTGATATTTAGTGCCAGCTTCATTCTCCTAAGGGCTACTTAAAACAATTATTCCTAACTGTAAAGTCTTGCATTTTGTGTATTTCTTGTATTTTGTTCCCTAATAGCATAGTACACATTTCTTATACATTGTTGCTATCACCCACTGGTTTCTCACACTACATACTTGTTGAGAATGCCATTAAACTGAATAGCTATAATTCATCTTATCTCAGTGCATGTGCAGTTCATATTTCTGCATCTATGTGTTACATTTTTTTCCATTTAATGGCAATGAACTCATAAAAAAGTCTTCCATACCATGTAATCAAATTTAAGAGTTTGGTGCAGGCCTCATTCGATGGCAGAATAGTCATCCTTGGTAAAGCATGCATAATTGATAGTCTTTAGATGTTTTGATCTGATTCAACATTTTCAAAGTAAAGTAAGCAAATGCAATGTCAAGAAATTCCAGCAACACAAGGCAACTAAAGATTGCTTTCTTTGAGAGACGTCACAGAAAACAGCTGAAGAAAAAGCAACTAAAGCAGATATTATGTTCTTTAAGCTTACCTCTAAACATAGGTTACCACCAACAACTGCTGATCACACTGAATCACTTGTGCAGATGTTTCAAGATTCAGAAACTAACTACAATCATCACTTCAAACACCAAAGTTTATTGTGAAGCATAACCTAGAAATAATGGCTGCTGACCACTTTGCTAAGTTATACAGAAAATGTATCCTAATTTAAATGCCAAGCACAACTTTATTGTAAAGAAACAATGACCACATAAATAATGAAAAAATGTTTTGCAGGGGAACTGACAAAGCCAGAGGTGAATGCATATAAAAATGACTGATTTTACCTTATATCAATGAGAGTAATGACAGGAAGTATTGTCTGCCTGTTTTGAGAGAGAAAATGGCTCAAAGACAATAATATCCACCCTTCCATAATTTGAAAAAGAAAATGGAGATGGCTAGAGCATGTGTGTAGAACAAAACCAGATGCACCACCCAAAATAGTGCTTTATTTGACAGCTGATGGCAAAAGGAAACATGGTCAGTCAACAGAAACATGGCAGAGATCAGCAGAGAGAGAGAAAAAAAAGGACTAGAAACTGACCTGAAACTAAACGCTGCTGACAGACAAAACCTGAGGTCTCTAATGGATGCCTTATGTACCATTTTGGTAAAAAGAGGATTGTCAGTACTACAAAGGTTTAGATTTTTGCAACAGGGGACAATATTTTCATGTTTTTTTCTGTGAAAAATATTATGGACACCAGCACCAAAATACTTAAGGTGTACATAACAATTTAAGATCAATAGTAAATCCTGTAAGTTAATGATCAATAACCGGTAAAACTGCCCTTGGAAAATGAAATTTTAGAAAATACAACTTTCCCTTGTAATAATAACCCAAGACTTGAGAATAAAGCTTCCTGTTACATATATGACAATCAGTTTAAGCTATTTATAGGGTTCCAAATAAAGTTTTAGATAATGCAGGACTTGTTCCACATAAACCTCATCACATCTTTCCTGTTAAGTGACCTGGAGATTCTCACTGAATATCAAATGGCAATAGAATAGACAAAACTGTGCAAGTTTTATTCCTAATAAAAAAAAAATTAATCTCTTGTCCTACCATAAGATACAAATATGCTTTAACTGGTTTCTGCTATGAGCAGATCTTCAAACATTTATTTAAGCATTTGTCAGTTCAAACATGCCTGCTAAATATATTTTTATTAGTAAGCAGACAGTCATGTGCTGGGGAGCAGAAAATGTTGATTACTTGCATCTTCAAGCAGCTTATACCAAAAGGAAACAAGTCTGTCAAGCTTACAAGCACAGGAGATCAGTGAGTTACACAACTCATCTAAACATAATAGATCAAGAATCAGTCTTAAACTAAGTACAGAAATGTAAGTCCTTATCTTTCATCTGTTTTCCAACAAATGGAACACTTTTTATTTTTTACCTTCACAAGCGATTTTTTCTTCTCCCTTTTTTTTTTTGTTTGTTTGTTACCTTTAACATCTCCTACCCCTATATTTTCAGGGCTCACTCCTTGAAAAGGTCTCCACTCTGTATATTAAAAAGATGGCTAATGCAGTACTAGCAGAACTGGCATGTTTCTGCATGTCAAATGCCTGTTCACTCCCTATACTTTCTAATCATGCAGTCTTTCTGTAAAAATAATTAAACATTATAGGATTTATTTCAGCATATGACAACTTTTAACTGTCACCATATTCTCAAGTACATGTTATACCAGGCCACCTTTTTTGGGGGGGATAGAAGAATGTTCCAACAACATATCGGATATTTTTGTTTAATCTTATTGTAATATCAGAAAAATTACAATGTCTGAGGAACAAAATGCATTGATTCATTTATGAAACTTATGACAATTATTTTTATAATTTAAAACATATGCTTTTGTATTTAGCCTCTTCATTTAGATAGTCTAGTTGTTAAGTCTGTTTTTAGAATTATTCATGACTGAAAAATTACAATTACATATAAGGCTGCTAAGTTTACCTAGGAAACATCACTTTTGTACATTTTGTTCCCTTTCTAGGGGATGCTGTGACTGCTCTTCTCATAATATTATCAAGCTGAGGTCATCCAAAACAGTTTTGTCCTTTCTTCTGTCTCATTTTCGAACCAAAAAATCTCTAGTTTTGCCAGTTGTTTTTAAATGCTTTGTTGCAAATGAGAACTTTAGGCTGCTTCACAAACACTGGTTATTGCACCAAGTAACAGGAACAGAGAGTATAGTGATTCTGCAGAGAAAGATGAGTAGAAAAGTAGCAAGAGCGGAAGAGGGGGAGGGTAAGAAGGACAAGCATTGTGTGGACTGTGTTAGGAGTAATTCCACTGTAACTTCCTGACTCAATTATGTTAAAAATTAAAGCAAGTTTTTTAAGTACTGTTTTCTGATAATGGAAAATATTTGAACTGAAAAAAGTCTTGAAAGCAAGCTATTAGGAAAAATACATGTTATAATTATCTTGAAAAAGAAAAGGTGTTTGAAGTGAAGCCACAATGGTTATCTAATACCATGAAATCATTTAATAGTAATACTTATAATTACAATAATAATTACTTTTAATAGTAATAGTAATAATATTAAACAAGAATCAATAACTCAGTTTTTGTCCAGACCTACAGACTGTATGTAGCTGTCAAAAGTCACCACAGTCTTACGTGATGATAAACATATCAAGAGATTGTGGTCAGCTCCCTTCAGATCCCTATTCCTTGTGCCTGTGTGCAGGAAGAGGGTGTCTTTTGTTGTTTCAGCCATAGGGTTTCTGAATCCCAGCATATATAAATGAATTGTGATTGTATTTGGCTATGACATGTGATTTTATGGGGGTTTGGTTGGTGATAATTTGCATGTGTGTAATTGTGTGATGGTGGTGTTGATATTGTGCTATGCACGTACTGTTGCTCTGCTTTATTTTGATTGTTGCCCAAACCACCTTCCACCCCTAAACTCCTTGAGCCATCAGCACAAACCTTTATTTGATCTCACCTTGCGGTCATAAGTGCACCTCCAGAAACAGCCTATCTCTGTTGAAAGAGGCTACAGACAAAGCCTCATGACAACTTCCTGTTCAAGAACGACAGGAAACATGGGTTGGGGAGGGAAGAAGTTGGGGGGATAAACATGTCTGATATGTCCACCTACCCACAACCAAACATCACAAAAACAGTGGGATTTGTGATGGACTGCTGAAACAAAACTACTTTTAAGCTGGGACTGAAGAGTTAGAAAAGCTGCATAATGTGGTTACAAAAATAAGTATAAATATAATTAGTGAGGATTATAATACAAAAGGCACCGTACTCACCAAAGAATTAGAGACGGCGCCTGAGGTAGGATAAATAGCATTGTAAATTGAGACATCAGACAAAAAAATACACAAAATCTAAATATTCTTCTTAGAGAAATTACCACAGTAACTTCTTGACTGACAATGTTTTCATACAACAAATGATCATTTGAAATATTAATGGAACTGTTTTGACAGATATGTTTCAAAAATTTGTAACAAATAAAATACCCATTCAAAGGTTATAAAAACTTTACCTTACAAAAGAATTAGAAAAAAATCATGTACATGGAAAAAACAGAATTCAATGTGCTGTAAAAAAAACCTGATGTAATCTTTCAATAAAAAGTAAAACTTAGAAAAAACTAACTATATACACCAAACTTCTTCCTGTTCTTTTCCTTCTACACAAAGTTTACTTGCTGAAAATCAATGAACAAAGCAGTTATTTACAACCCTTTCAGCCATGAGTGAGATAAAATAATCTTGGTCACTAAACTGCTCCTAGATGCTTGTTAAGATTTTGTACATGTCTTCAACATTCTAAACTTCAAATGATTTTCCTTTTGCCTTATCTGGCCTGCTTTCATATTCTTTCATTTATGCACAAACTTCAATAACTTTGCTTAAGGAACCTTTTAAATTTTACATCAGTTTTGGTGTTCATAAAAATTTAACAATAAATATTAAAAACATTATTCTTTCTTGTGAACTAGCTACAATAAATATTAATAAACAATTTGATCAGTTGTTGAACTGGTCAAATGTCACCCCCACTTTCCAAGTACCATGCTCTTTCATGGTATAGCCCTTTACCCTTTTTGTTTATCCAGTGAGATGAAAAAAAACTTTATTTTTCAAACTTTCATCATTATCCTCACCACCACACCACCACCACCATCATCATTTGTATAATTTTTAACGTTCTTCCAATTTTAGCAACCTCAGTTAAAAAAAAAACCCTGCTGAGACCAGTGATATCCTGATCAGAATCAAATTTTACTGACACCTTTAGGTGCTTCTCAACACAAGGAAGAGCTGCTAGTCCACCAAATAGGCTGAGTGGTCCAACAACCTCACACTCAAATCCTTATTTTCTGCCTGATTTGTTTTGCAGTGTAGGCTGGTATATTGCTATTTTTTGGGCAAGTATTTCTGAGTATACACTGCTCTTTTGTCTTGCAGGAACAACAATTTCATGATTGTGCCCCTGTCAATCTTGCTGAATTCTGCTCTTAATGTTGCCATCATGAATTAAAATGCTAGGGGAAGTAAATTATGAGTCTTTGCAGACTGCATATAATCTTCCCTGTCCTAGAGTCCCCAAGGCATGATTTTTCCTCTTTTGTATCTAAGTCACAAACTTTTCAGTCTCTCCCCTTCCCAGCACTCACGCAAAATTAAATTCCTTGGAACTAAGATGATCTGCCACAGGTTTATGAGTGTTTATTTCAGCACCAGATATCAACACAAGTAGAAATGAAGATGATAAAAAAATTATTTTTCAAGAAATCTTCCATACATAAAAAAATCATGATGTGAGAGCCAGAAAGTCGTGTTTCTTGTTTCATTTATTTAAATGTCATGATAATCAAAGTTCCTGGTCTTAATCTTATTTTCAGTAAGCTACTAAAGAAAAGTAAAATCTATGAGAATAAACTAAACGTTATATGTACTCAACAAAATATAAAAAGGTAATTCAATTAAAAAAATATACATATGAAACACTGTTAATGAATTTTGTATGTATAAAGTGAGCTGAGAAACAAAGGGGTAAATCTATCTCAAATTTTTAAATAAAAACTTACTTTAATGACTGGTGCCATGCAGGTTTAATCTTTGCCATAATATTTCTAATTCTTATTTATATGACTCCTTAACAAGCTAGAATGCATGCATTCATAGCTGCTTGAGCAAGTGAGCATGTACATATGTACAAATGTCCACGTGCAAATGCAGGCCCACATGTACACATGTGCAATCAGGTACAATGTACAAATGTACACATGCACAAGAAGGCACATGTGTACATATGCACAAATCCCACATACACAAGCAGATGTGTATACATTTACAACTACACAAACACACACATGTGTACATATGTGCAAATGTACCCTAGTACATATGCATAAGTAGGCACACATGTACAAATGTATACATGCACAAGCAGGCACACGTGCAAGATCAAGGAATCTATTATGGCCAGTACAGCATATCACTGTTGTTTTTAATAATAATAATAATAGTCACTTAAAACACACAAATATCGTACATTTTCATTGCCAAATGCCTGATATTTTTTCAGAAAATGTCTAAGAAATTGTAAAGATATTAAATAAATTGAATTTTTCTCAACAGAAAATTCTAAATTTTGTTACTACTATTTCTACATTCAAACATATCAAATAACTGTTACTTGGAAAAGTGAAAAATCTAAGAAATTTGTTTTAAAAGTAGAATAAATAATTTATCCTATTTGCTCTTTGAATATCGCTTGACTGTTTTCTTTTTCTTTTTTTTTGAAGGAGGGGTTGGGGGGGGGAGTTGGAGGGTTACATTCATCTACATTATTTTTCATCTTCATATATATATACACATACACATTGAAAGAGAAGATATTAATGGCAACATTTCTAAAAAAAATAAAAGCAATTTCTGCATAAAAATCACTGAAAATATCGTGCACACTTTTGTCAAAAGTAAAAGAAGAATAAAAGATACAAGTTACTTTAAAAAAAATTGAAACAGAACTCTCTTACCTGAAGGTGTTGTTGTGGGTTCCACATAGTCTCCATGGTCATCATCATCATCATCCTCCTATAAAAATTTTTTTAAATTCACCTTACAAAAATAACACAAAAGTGGCACGAAATACCAATCACTAACTTTGAATGATGAATATATGCAATTTTACAAATTATTAGGTATAATATAAAACCCAATTTATATTTCCCTCAAAATTTCAGCGTTTCAGGAAAAATGATTTCAAACCTTTTCAATTTTCTGCTTACACAACAATCACAAAATTCTTGTGCACGTGCACACTCTCTCCCACACCCACCTCCCCCACTACATGTGATGTAAGCATGTTCATGTGCATTTGTGAATGCACAGCAACATTCGTAATTTAAAAAAAATAACCTAAGTGCAAAAGATACAGACACAAGAAAGAAAATTAAAACTCACAAAGCTGTCACTCCAACCACCATCATCCTCATCTGATGCTTCAGGTGCTGATAAATAACCCCAAAAAACAAAATGAAGTTACAAGGTTGTAATCAACACACAAGCACCTTTTCTTATGTCATGTACTCATAATACATATTCTTGATTATGAAACACAATGTTTTCCAGTTCTGTAAAATGAACTGGAATAAAATATTTGGCATTCAGGGTGACTTAATGTAGCTTGCAATTATTAAGACATACAAATAAGATGTACAAACAAGTGCTTTAAAGAAATTTTATCTGTACATATTGTGGCACCCCTTACTAATTAATCAAACAGAAAAAGGAAACTAGTTCCATAATCAGACAATTTAGTAAAGAAAGAACAATAAAGATGGGGGGAAACTTATAAATATCTTTTTTTATTATGTATTCATCCATTTTAAAGACAGTATTGTCTTATGTGCAGCCATTTATAAAATAGCTGCTTACAAAGTATTCATCCTGCACCTGTAACTGATGCAAGGAGCAAAATCCCACTCAAGAGCAAGAAATCAGTGCTAAATCACTTTAGTGTTATGGCACTAGATGTGGCTGGGTACTAGGTGCACAATAAGATTCCATCTTACAATTTTCACTTTTTGTCCACCTAATAATAGTTTTAGTGACAAAAGACAAAGACTTTTTATAGCCTTGAACCTATTAAACTAAATTTATAAAATATTACTGATATGTATATTGAGTAACTACCTTATCTTAATGAGCAGACTGCAAAAAAGACTGACTTGACAACTGCCATGATATTACTTTAGTCAAATGTTGTATCTAATTAGATGTTGCCACAAAGTTTAGTAGCTTTTCTTCCGAAGTAAACATGTACACACACATACATACACTCTCTCTAAAACAGTGGTTTTAAAACTTTTCCAGACAAGTACCACTTTCAAAAATTCGAACTGAGTACCACCTCTGAACCCTACATACAGCCCCTGTAAAATATATATACACATTCTTTTATTTTGGCGCATGGTGCTCGTGTACCACCCGTCATACCTTCGCGTACCAGTAGTCATACGCGTACCACAGTTTGAAAACTTCTGCTCTAAAACACACACGTACACACACATGCACAGTCAGGTTAAAGATTCATTAGCAAACAAACATCAGCCCTGTGCTTATGGCTGATAAGGCCACTTATAGTAAACATAATTCCATTAGTCTTTATAAAATCCATTTTATTGACAAACATAATGATAAGTACTTGTATTTATTTCAGTTATTAACAAGAAATTTGAAAAAAAACCAACATGGATTAGACGGTGGTGGCTTAGGTCTAGGTGGAAGTACTGGCGGTGAATTCCAAGTCCTGGAGACAAAAATGCACGTCCCAAATATTACTGTATTATTCAACCAAAGAGTGTGTGTGGATGTGGATGTGGATGCATGCATGTGTGAATATTTGCACTTTCAAAATTACTGGTTCATTTTGAGACCACAACCATGGGCTTCAGTTAAAAAAAAAAAGACAACAGCTCCCTCTTGTGTATGCTGCCTGATTAAACGAAAGGCTGACCATAAAAATAAATAAGCAGAGATAATGATATAATGGCCACAGGTGCACAGTCACCAGTTTGAGGGGGAAACAAAATCCTATATCTAGCATGGCCTGCACCTCTTTTAATAATTCCCCCCAAATCCAAGGTATAAATTAATATACAAAATGACAAATGATGATAAAAATAAATAAGGTTACAGAAACAGTTACTTACGCTGATGGTCGGGGTGAAGAATCGAGTTTATTAAGAATCTCTTTTAATACACTGCAAGCAAAAGTACTCCTGTACACTTTCAGATGGCCAATATTATTTTGCACATATTTTATATTTTATAAAACACTAAACTGATGCTAATACTATTGAAAATAGCCTGCTTATAACTATAAGAAACTTGTACAATGTCACATGAAAAATAGTCATGGGCATGAAATGTGTTGAAGACAAAAAAAGTGAAGCAGCTAATCTGGAATAGAAATTGGTCAAGGGAGAGGTCTACCAGTAACTTATAGAATTTTACTTGGCTTTTTCCTGACTTTATTAATTAGTTAATAAGTGGAGTTGGAATAATATTCAGAGGTTTAAAAAAATTCTTCGACCCAGTAAACTAAAAATCACTTTCCTTGTAAGCAAGTGAGAGATTTAGTACAATAGTCTCCCACTTTAACTAACGAGTCCTATTTGGCCTCACTTGTGGTCAAGTTTATTCCAATGAATGCCTACTTTTACTTGCACTTATCATGCAGAAATACAATTTGAACAGATCAAAAGTGATTAATTTTTATTCTAAAATAGTAATACTCAGCAATTTTTCTTAAGATAAATAGCATTTCTATAGTGCATATCTCTGCTGGCAGCAAACTCCATGCACTTAGACATAAACAACTGGCTTAACAATATCTCTGTCACAAATATACACATGTACAAACACAGCACACCTTCCCACACATGAGTGGATGGTATAAAAGAGAGAAGAGAAAGCCACCAATCATTTGAAGTATTCCTGGAAAAGGTGGGTCTTATGGCCAGACATAAAAGCATCAAAAGTGTAGGTGAAATGATGGCAGCAAAGCATTCCTGACATTGGGGCTACAGAAAAAAGAGCAACAGCCAGACTTAACCTACTGGATACGTGGCACAAGCAGGTAGTTGGCATGAGCAGATCAGTGAGACTAATGATAAAGTGTTATTAAACTCAGATATCCTGCAACAATGAGATAACAGTAGCAGAATGAGGCCACCTTGTAGTCATTGCAGGCAGCCAGTGCAGTTCATGGAGGTAGTGGTGTCACAAGATCAGATTTCCACTTATGTAAGAGAGACAGCAAGATTTTGAACTGTTTGAAGTTTGCCAAGTGGGCTATTGGAAGCTCAACAAAAGGAAGTTGGAATAAGCCAGCCAGGACAGCACAAATGCAGAGATTTTAGTGAAAGAAACTTTTAATGGCAAATATATATGTCAAATTCTTCCATATGATAATAATTTGCTACATATACACCCAAGTTTCATTTTAATAAAATAGAGATGAACACGAAAAAATTATAAAGTTATAATATAAATCATGAAAATCAATGAAACTAAAAATCTAACCTTCTTTTTTTGGGTGGAATATTGTGGTACCGTTGGTCAACATCTGTTGATTTCATCCTCTGTAATAAAATCAGAAGATAATCAGAACATTTCTTTTTACTGCACTAATTACTATAGGAAAAAATGTCAAACAGTAAAATAGACAACAATGAAGTCTGTAAAAAAAATATACTTGATTTTCAAAGATTAGTGATTACTGAATGAGAAGCCTGATGCAGAGCCATTCATTGACCCATTCATTGTAACTCTTCAGTATGCCTTCAGGAACAACTGAAAACTGATTTGGAGAAGATAATTAAACAAGGCATCATCAGAAACGTCACTGAACACAGACCGGTGTTCCAGCTTGTTGTACTCTGTGAAAAAGGATGGATCATTACATATCTGCATAGATCCACAAAGGTTGAACAACGCCTCAAAGAGATGTCAGTTCCCAGTTTGGAGGAAATCAATCCACAGTTTGCAGGTTCATCTATCTTTAGCAAACTAGATGCAAAAGATGGATATTGGGCAATACCACTCGATGAGAAGAGCCAACTACTGAAAATATTCCAATATTGTTGGTGTTGCAGTGTTTCTGAGTTTTACGACAAAAAGCGGACACTGACCCCAGGGAACTGGGCCTGTGGGTGACAGGGTTTAACTCCTGCTGCCTACGTCAACATAATCTTGCAGGGGAACCATATTACAATAATAACACGTCAGTCGCTCTCATTCCACTGCACAGCTCACAAGACCTACCGCTTCAAAGGACTTAACTATGTGTGATTAAATGTACAATAATAAAATTTATTTAACAGATAAAACATGCAAATACATACATATAATAAAATGACTCATCTAGAGGGTGTCTCAGCATTATCCATGCTATTCGTACTTCTAATGTTACAGTGCTGTCAATTCCCGTTAAACTACCATTCACTCTCACATACGTATGCGCACCAACTTAGCCCTCAGTTGAGAGAATGTGCTGCATCAGCTACATCCATCCTATCAAGGGAAAAAGAAAATGCACTTGATGGCAAGAGAATGTGCATAATGGCCAAATATCAGAAATAATATTGACCAGTTGGCCAAGTCTTGTGACATGTCAGAAATTCACAAATGCAAACCCCAGAGAGCACCTGATACCCTATGACATTCCCCTGAGCCCATGGAAGAAGCTTGCAGCCAGTCTATTTGAGGTCAGTGGGAAATACTTTCTGCTGATCTGCGACTACTTCTCAAAGTATTCCATTGTGACATAGATGACTTAAAAAAAAACAAACAAATGCACCTATCATCAAAGAAACAAAAAAAGACTATTACAATGTTTGGAAGACCAGATGAAACTTTCAGTGACAATGGGCCACAATACCAAAGGAAATCATGCCAGGAATTCATCAGGTTATGAAGCATCTGTCACATGACATTCTCCCTACGATATCCACAATCCAACGGTTTCATTGAGACTGTCAAAAAGATTATCATAAACGTGATAAAAATGGAAATGATTTTCACGTCAACATGATGAACCTCAAAGCCACCCCAGTTGACAGCAAACTGCCGTCACCAGCAGAAATTTTGTTAGAGAAGCCCATTTTGACTCTGATACCCTCATGATATAGTCCACGTCCTGAATACCAGGAATACAGAGAGTACATGGAATAGAAGCAAGAACAAATGAAGGCCATGTATGACAAGAGGGCCTCCCAATCGCTTACACCACTATATCCTGGACAAACAGTTTGCATTCTGAGCAGACAAAGTGGAAAGTGGGAGTCCACTGAAGTCATGACAAAAGCAGTAGAACCATGATCATACAACCTTAGACAAAACATGGAAATGCACTCAGAAGGAACAAAATTGACTTAAAAGAACACATAAGGGAGAGAAAATTACAATTGCTCATCAAAGCCAATAACCATCATTCAGGCCAGAATGACCCAGAAAGAGCAGCAAGCAAAGATCATAAGGAGACACCCAGCAGCACAGTGTTAACACCCCAACAAGAGATGAAACTGTCAAATTGGAGTCGCCCAAAGAAGCTAGATCACCAGCATACAGAACCAACACAACCATTGAACACATGCAAGGTAAATGCTCTGGCCAACAAGTTGTCAACCCAGTGAAGTACAAAGTTGATTAAAGATTTGTATCTGGCCTGACGACAAGAACAAACTGGAAACAATGATTAAGACCTTTATCTTTTCACCTACCCATTATTATAATAATTATATGCATGTAATGGCATTTGAACTAAAGGTGATTCATCCATTAATTTGTATTCCCTTTACCTGGTTATCTTACTACCAGTTATAGAGTTAATATTTTTATTCTAAAAGAAAACAACAATTCTCTACCATTCATTCAGTTTGAAATGTTTGTAAACACTATAATATCTTGCAATATAAGAAAAAGATTACACCCCAGTGATAAAAGAAGTGTGATTTTGTATTATCCTTTATGAGAATAAGGTTTATGATGTGCTAACTTTGTGCGTATTAAACTTATGGCACCTAACATGTGCAGGGCTCCCGAGAGCCAGCACGGGCCCTGGGGCAGATGACCTCTCCGGGCCCCTTTTAATTGTAATTGTAAATTATTTTACCAGCATATAATAATATGCTTACAATTCGATTGTCAATATCTATGTTTCATTCAGTAATGTAATATAGACTGCAAACATTAGGAAAAGTGCACTAGGATCTACATCACTTCTTGAACATAGAGTTGTTTACACGTGAGTGGTTAGTAAATGAGGATACATAACGTTAAAGGAACAAACTTGTAGTACCCAGCTCCATAGAAAAAATCCCCAGAGTGAGGAATGTTATGTCAGCCTTTCTTTAAAAGAAAAGGAAAAGAAGGAAAGAAAATCCACTGACCAAGGCCAGGCCTGGGTACACCAGACCCCCCTGTCCCCCACTCTTGTCAGGCCTAAACATGTGGGCATGTCTGGATATATGTGTGCCTGTGCTTTGACCTAAACATATTCAACGTGACAGCACAGAACTTACTATAAGCTTGTTTTGTTTTGTGTAGATCTGCACTTTGACACCATATTCCATTATAAATGCACACCATGCAATACTACACCCAAACATGAAACCCATTTATTGTATTGCTTCATACCATCAGTTTGCTCCCATCAATGCTATCTGCCAGGAAGGCATCCCTGAATGCTGTTAGACTGTTCTGAAAATCAAAAGAGTTAATATGTTAATGTATTTAAACCATCTCATGGTTTGCTCTTTTGAATAATCCAAATATTTGTAATATAACAGACTAGAGATTACTTATTCCTACTGTGTTTGTATTAAAATAATCACTACGCCTTATGTAGTTATGATCATACAGCCCATTAAGGTTTATTAAAACTCATAAAAAATCGGGGTCCGGTCGATTCAACTATATGCCGATTTAACCACGCACAAGTCGATTTGACCACAATCACATCCAATAGTCAATAATTCTACAACATAAATGAATTTTTGTAATTTATTGTCCTTGGCTGACTTACGCATGTCGATCTTGCTCTATCATATTGAGGTGGGGGGGGGGGGGTGTAAGAGAGAGAGGGGGAATTAATAATTTACGCCGAGCCAGCAACTAAGGCTATATCACGGCAAGGCAGCCAGCCTTCTAAACAGAGGCCACATGCAGAGTGAGAGAAAGAAAGACTGCTTATGGAAGTATTTTTAAAAAATGATATATTTAAATCTACAGACTCTAGTTGCATGTAGCACAATATGCCCGGCATTATTTTTAAAAGACTTGCATGATATGCTCGGTTAGAAAGTAAGTCAGAAAACCGGATGCACATCTTCACATATCACAGTGAAAAATCTTCTAATCCATCTAAGCAAGTCTCCACAAACTCTGTATGTGGCTAATTTGACTAACAGATATGTTGTGTAATTTAAAAATCAATCAAAGCTGTGTTAGACAGACCCACATTCTGGCCATGAATCGCACGGCTGTGCCATGCTGAATGCTCTTCTATAGCATACATTAACTAAGCAAGGAATTATTTTTTTCTTGTTCAGACACCTTGGCATTATTGGTCTTTTAATAATTTGAACGGAGAGACGTTTGTAAAATTGTACAAGCATTTGAGCCCCAACATTTGGAATATGCCGACGTGATCTGGAGATCCCAAAGAGGCAATCTCTAGTAGTAGAAAGACTAGAAGGATATGATATTTAAAAAGCAAATTTCTTTTAGGATGTAAAGATATGTCCTACTCTGATAGACTTGGGTACTCTCTGAAGGAAAGGAGAATCAGTGGGGGACCTCATTCAAAGATTGTTTTGGAATGCGATGACATCGATAAACATGTATTTTTCTCACCAGTACAAACTAACTTTTTTAGAAACTCTGATGGAAAAATATTCATCAGCCATTCTTCCACTACTAAACGCATGTTACTTTTCACAAAGTGTTGCTGCAAACTGGAACTCGATGCATGCCGACTGATACGCACCAAATCTGAACAGCTTCAAGAACTCTAGACATAACAGTCCAAAATTTGTAGAACTATTAATTTTTATAGTTCTGATGATTAACAAAAAATATTGTAATCTACTTAATACTCAGACCCAGACAATATTCATGTGACTTGAAGAGGGGACGTTAAATAGGCCGAGAAGCGTAGGCAAACGATAGCATGCAGTCCCTACTACTACTATTCATATAACCTTCTAGTTTTCGCCCTCATAGCTTATAAAGTTTCGTTACATAATCGTTTTTAAAAAGACTAGATTATTTCATAAATAACAATGATCACAAATCGTCAAAGTTTCCTAATAAATACAAATTAGTCTGCAAGAACTGATGGGAGGACAGAAAAATCGTTCTAGAAAATCCATCAACGTTTTCACAAAGTTTTAACTTTTACAAAGTGCTGCACTCTCACCTGAGTCAGCCATGTGTTTACTTGATTCACTGTCCATCTGGACAGTTCATCTGCGGGAGGCAATGCCATACTGATAAGACAGTATCTATTCTCACAAGCACGGTGGAAAATGTATTCCTGTACTGTGGAGTTGGTTTTTTTTTTTTAAATCCTTTAACACGCTTAACCTAAAACTTCCTGGTTTTGCCGAGAAGGGCCGACGACAGTTCGATACATTCGGCTGTTTCCGTTGAGACATACTAGCACAAATGTTTGGTCCACATAAGTAAAATTAAGAAAACGGAATGCAATTAGTTAAAAGGCTATGCAGCAGAGCAAGTATTAAGTACTATTTATATCAGGATATTTGGTGGCGAGTGCTATATGACGAAGTATACATATACGTTTATCTGATATGGCTCTTCACGTGTCTCAATCTTAATTTCCCTTTAGGCCCCTAATTAATTTTTTTTCCCACTACGGGACCCATTCTTGCCTTCTATCGTTTGTGCGTGTACGTGTCTTCAGACGAATAATTAGAATAGTAATTCTATAATCGGTGGTCAAAGCAACTTAAGTTTAGGAATCGACTATGGGCAGTGTTCGTATCTTATGAGCAGTAGATTTCGATCACTATGCTAAAGGGCGAAGGTCCGTGCTAAAGGCGGCGTCCAATGTGAACCATGGAATGAAGATTTTGACGTCTGTGATGTGAAGTTACTTGCGACCGAATAGTCCAAGATAAGGGGTGATATGTGGAATTGTTGTTTTACGCCGAGCCAGCAACTAAGGCAATATCACGGCAAGGCAGCCTGTCCTGTAAACAGATGCCACACGCCACTGAACCCAGGACAGCCAGCCTTCGCTGTATTGGCCTAGAATCTAGATGAAGGTCCGTGGTATTGGTGACAGGCGTTAGCCGTTGTACCACGACCGTCCATCTCATATTAGGGAAAGAGCACTTAACATGCAGGGGTTAAAAGTTGGTGGAGGAACAGAGAATGATTGGTGCTCAAAGGGAAGCAACGCTTTTAACATTTCCGGCGATATGGCGGTGAGTGAAACGCTTGTTTATAATTGCATATACCTTTCAGTAAACGTGACGTTTTCCAGTTATTACCTTTATCCCCATTACCACATAAGATATTCTTCATGTAAAATCTAAAACGTATAAGTGAGTGGTCTTATTTTTTTTCTAGTATCATACATTATCATTGAGACATTGTGACACAAACAGCGTGCAGGCCGGAAAGGAGCAAATACGTACATTTTCACCCAAGCCAACATAATTTACAATAATGATTCCTGATGTCTTTATATACTCTCGTGACAGAAGCTGATCTTACTATTCGCTGATTCTTTACAGTGCATAGAATAAGGTCCCCTTTTTTGGTTAACTTTTCTAGGCTGATATATGGCAACCGCACCGATCAAAGCGTACTCGAACTAAAAGTGTGGATACAAATTACGATGAATATAGCATTCAGCCACTAGGTGTGAGTAGTAATTTAGTGGCCATTTTGTGAAAGTCTGTTTTAGAAGCCAAGGACATGCACAAACCTGGTTTGCATGTACATTATAGGAGGAGATATTCACAAGAAACATGAGTGTGTATGGAAACATGCGTGTGTGTGTGTGTGTGTGTGTTTTGAAGTAATGTAATGCCCAAATAATTAATACTTGCACATACAGGGTTTTAAATATTAAAACGAGTGTATACTGTGCCAATAATTTTTCTGTGGCATATAATTTTTAAAAGTATCATCATTATGTGAGTGAATCCCCCCCCCTTTTTTTGTAGGCTCCTAACTCAGGACAAGTTAGTGGACCTCCAGGCATGATGCCCCCTTATGGAGTAAGTTGACAAGGATATCTTATCATCCATCCATGGTTTTTTTTCAGTCTTAGTAGTTTTCAGTTATATCTATTAACTTTTACTATAGTGTATTTCCAGCATTAACAAGGCAAGACTAGGACATATCCAGTTGCTGACAGACATAGTGACCATGACTTTGTCTTAACAAGCTTGAAGTTGAAGCTTAGGATAAAATGCTGCTCAAAAATCCTTGACTTTGAGAAGCTGCAAAGACCCAAATGTTGTGACCAAAGGAGGGTCTTGAAGAGAGTAACAAAAGGCAAACCTGAAGCAGCTTCCAAGTACAAAGAAAGGAATTGTGCAGTTAGGAAAGGGATGAAGGCAGCTAGGGAGAGCTGGATCAAGGGCCCAAGAAGATGGAATGGCATGACCTCAGTCATCAAAGACAGCAGTGGCCACCTTCTCACAGAAAGCACTGTTTTCAACAGATGGATTGCATATTGCAATGACCTGTACAGCTTCCAGCAGAAGACAAATGCTAATATCCTTCAAAACAACCTGACTAGAACCAGCAAACATATGGGAAGAGAATGAAACAGCAGTACAGTCTGAAGGGAGGAAAGTCTCCTGCATTGGCAACATCCTAGTTGAGCTGCTCAAGCAAGGTGGGGATGAAATAGCAAAGGTTTTCACTGCTCTGTATGTCAAAGAGTCTGGGAGCACAAAGAATGGATGGAATCACTAGCCACACCCCTTGCAAATAAAAGGAAACAGAAAACAGTGTTAGAACTACAGAACCATAAGCCTAATCAGGCACCTAAGCAAAGTCATGCTGAAAGTATTACAGAACTTTATCACCACTACCACTGAGGAACTGTTAGCAGGGGAACAAGCTGGCTTCAGACCAGGTAGGAGCACAATTCAGCAGATCAGCTGTCACATCCTGATGGTAACCTATATTAATATTAGCAGATTAACCATCAGAAGGACCTCTGTCACAACTTTATTGACTTTAAAAAGAGTTTGAGAAAGTCTGGCTTGAGGAGCTATAGCATGTGATGTGAAAATTCAACATCAAAGTCCTTATCCAAGTCAGTGTAATAGCTTAGTGAGTGCAGTACTGCTGAATAACCAAATAGGATCTTTCCTTCCCACTATAGTAGACTTATGTCAAGAGCATCCAATATCACCTGTGCTGTTCATCATCATCGTCATTTCATGCATGAAACTCTCCATTACCATCACACTTCCATTTCCATCAGTAGATGGCCAATTTCCAACATAAGCTTTGCAGACAACATTGATTATATAGCAGACACTAACAGAGAACTGCAAGTTACCAACAGACTGACAGGGACGAGTGACTGACATCTTAAATATCTCGAGTTAATAGCTGGTGTTTGTGTATGTTTATAGCTCATAGCAGACAATAAATCTGGACATCATTTCTATTCCTTTTCTGGCCCAATTGTCAAGAATGCTTTGACCCTGTCACTTTGCATAAACTACCTTCAAAGCTTTCATTCCACCTCTTTCGTGAACACATATACCTCCAGTAGCTGAAAGTCTCTTTTTTCTTACTTTCTCACTTTGTTTTTGTAGTTTGCGAATTGTACACCTGTAGTTATTTTTTGTGCTATTCTTTTATTCAAACAAGGGAAGAAATATACTGCATTAGTTGTTACTAAATCCATGACATGGGATTCTTTGTTGCATGCTTTCTTTTTCCAATCTTCTTTCAGATGCCACCACCACCAGGTGCCCCACCACCAGGATTTATGCCTTCAATGGGAGGCCCACCAATGGGTGGGATGCCAGGTTAGCATGGTTGTCGAAAGTGTAGCTGGCTCTGTTAAGACACAGATACATCCATATGCATATTCTCCCACAAAATACAAATGACAATCCAGACATATATTATTTCTTGGCCTTGGACATGGCACGACTATCCCAAAACATGTAAAATACAAAGCTGCTGGGTTCACTTGTAGTTACACACAGAGTTCAGAGTAAGCATACAGCAATAAAGAATTTTCAATTTTGTCAGTGACCATTTTGAAATAAAACTTTTTATTTGCTAAGTATAATTAAACTTTATTAAGACAAGTTCTCCAGCAGTTTCTTACAAAAACAATAAATGTTTGGATTTGCAGACTTGATATAAAGTCCTTGTACTGTCCATTTTTTAAAGAAATTTGTTAAATTATGAGAAAAATTGTTTCAGGATTTGGTGGACCACCCAATCTTCCTCCCCCAGTCTTTCCTCCTGTCATACCACCACCAATGGCATTCCCTCCCCCTGTGTACCCAGGTAAGTGTTTGTTAGATGAAATTCACTTTTAAAAATCCATTTTTCTTTGACCCATCTTGAGATAACTAGTCTTTCTTCTAACTACATAGCATCCAATTACCAGTCTTTTTTCAGGATCTGATTTTGCTATTTTTCAGAAAGGAACATTTAAGCCATTCATGAATGGCATTCTTGGCACCTACTAATTTTGTTTATTGTTATAATCAAGTGTTTTCTTCTTTGCTGTGTTTTTGTAACAGTCAGAATAAACTCAAGTTATATTTGTTTCTGTTTGCAGGTGCCATGCCTGGAGGAGATATAGGTGCTGGTGGTCCCATGCCTCATGTTGGTGTAGATAACAAGGTACTTCTGTTTATTTTGCTACCATTTGCATTACATGTATATATGTAACAGAATTATTGAATGATACATATTTTTCACTAGTTTCTTTTAACATTGATAATTCTAGACACTATATACAACAGATTTAACCTTGATTGCTGCAGGGCAAAATGTTGGAAAAAACATTTTATTTCCTATCCTAAACCTCATGCCATTGCTGATAGTTATGTACTTATTTGTTTCTAATCCTAAGCTCTTTTATTCACTTGTGGTAGATTTATATGATAGTAGTGTACTCTTTTTTTATTGCTTATAAACAGAATCCATGGGGAGAATACAAAGCCCCTGATGGGAGAACTTACTACTACAACAGTGTCACAAAAAAATCAAGCTGGGAAAAGCCAGATGAGCTGAAGACACCAACAGAGGTATTTTAAAGACCAAACTAAGTGCAGAAGCATGTCACACTCTAAAGAGCATTCTAATTAATGCCTCAGCTTTTTTATAAATTTGGAAATAGTGGTGGAAGTATGAGTACTCGCTAGTTTGGTGAGTGTATTGCGTACAGTTTATGTTTTATCATATTTTTGTATGATATACTTGCCAGCTTAACTGCCCTTACCTAAAACAAGACTACTGCTTTTAATGATTGCCAGGGTTTGCTTAGCAATGTTAAGCATATGAAACAAATTGTGGGAAATTGTGACATAACATGCTGTGTGGTACATAATTACACTGCAAATGTTCTTCAAAGTAAATGTCATTTTATTTTGCTTAAAATCAGACATGCTATACTCTGCATTTTTTTGCCCAGTATGACTGACATGACAAGTTTCCCACAACTGGATTTTTGCTGTTGTTTTCACTTTTTTCACATACAATTCCAGAGGTAATTCTAGGCTGCGGCCTTGCGGGATTCCTGCAAAATTTCGCTGAGGGGCGCATAGTCTGAAAGTCAGCGCTCCATGCGCCCGCAAAAATCCCGTGGCTGGCGCACTTTTGAACACGCGAGGCGGCACTTCAAAAATAATTGTTGTCATTCTGCTTGCTGGTTTGAAACCAACCCACTAGAATCGATGCTAATGACTGGACAGTTTTCAAACTGACGAGTTGTTATCCATCTGCAACCTTTTGACGCGCCCACAGCGAAAACATTTGGGACAGGAGAGATCAAAGGGTATTGGAAGCAAGCGAGTTGAAAGCTAAGTGAACGCAACTGTCAACTCTGTTTGACTTTTCGTTCTCGACAAGAACAGCAGAAGAAATCGACAAGGACATAAAGAAACAGAAACTCGTCAGAGTGTGCCGCACACATTGTTGGAACTGAAAATGTAGACAACGAAATAGAGACTTCACGTAAAAAACCACGCATCCAGAGAAACTTTCAGTGTGAATGGCTGAAGAAATGGCCTTGGCTAATGAACGAGGAGGAAGGCATGAGATGTAAAGTTGCCTAAAACAATCAGAATAACGCGTTTACAACCCCGCATGTGTTAAGTACCGAACGAGGACGCTGCAGACATTCAGACTTCCGACCACAGGCACTCTTTGGAGGCTGAAATTCTTCAGAAAGATTTCAATTTTCAAACTATTTTCAATTCTAATTTATTTCTGTCCTCGTGACCTTTTCGGAACTTATGCCGGCGGTATTATATCACACTTAAAAATAAAGTGTTGCAAACTTGATACAACATAACAGGACATAGAAGCTATCAGGGTTGCTTTTGCGACAATCTGTGCAAGAACATTAATGACAGGTTCCCAAAAGATGCAGGTGATGTTGCCTCTGGATTTTTGAGTTCTTTCCATGCGCCCCATCTTTTTCCTGTCTACAGAAGACAAAACACCCTATGGAGACAAAGAATTAAATATCTTAACAGATTTCTTTTGAAAACCAGCACAAGTGGGCAGTAAATTTAGTAAAATCTTGCTTGACAAAGCAGCATGTTTAGAGGAATGGATTGTGGTCAAAGAAACTGTAATGCAGAGTGCATATCGGAGAGATTTCACAAGCTGTTTAAACTGTTATTTGATTTTTACAGGGATTCATTTCCCAATTTGCTGGTTCTTGGAAAGCTATGCCTCCTTATGCTATACCACAATGCAGGCTGTGAGAGGGGGCTTCGGCCATCAAAACCTAATAAAGTCTTCTCGTAGAAGTTGCCTTGAAGAGAAACATTTAAACCCCTGCACTAATGAGACATATGAAAAGTGTCTAAACATTAGCTTGTAGCCCAATGAAATGGACACAAAAACTAATGATGATGAAAGATAATTTATCGATATAGAAGAAAAAGATATCTATATGATTAAACTTCAATTTCTTGTGATTAATAAGTATTTTGTTGTATACCAAATATTTATCGGAAAAAGCCGTGAAAATGTGTTTGTTTCGGGGGACCCCTTGTTTCATTTGAAGGGCCCCTTTTTTTCCATTGAGAGGGCCCCAGGGCCCCTCTTTCTGAAATCCTAGAATTACCTCTGCAATTCCGCATAGCAGACTAAACATTCACTTTGCTTTCTGCACCAGTTAATGTTATCATCAGATGTGCATGTTTTAAATAGCTCAAGTTTCTTAACAATTTTGGTGTCAAACTTGTCTTCTGCTTTATAGCTTATCGTAAAACTTAGCAGAACTACTTCCCAAGCAAGGAGAGCAACTGGTAATGAACTTCCATTTTCATTGATAACATACCCTGTTGTATGCCTGAAAAAGAACGTCAGACAGACTAGGTCCAGAAAGATGTCAGCGACCAAAAGTGCAAGTGTGGGGAACATGGCTGTGTAAACATGCTGAATCAGCAGCAGATTTGACCTACACATGCATCACATTTAAAGCATTACATTGAATTAAAAAAGCTTGAATCCATTGAAGTGGTAGATGCAACGTTGACAATAAAATCACAAAAGAGCTGCAAATTCAAGGCCTAAAGTAACACTAGAAATGAATGTTGGATATTTCTTTACAGTCGTATGAAAGCAGCATGTTTAGCCGATCACACACGTATACAGCTTCAAGAATGATTACTCTGTTACAGAGCCGGCGTTAGGGTAGGGCAAGCAGGGCGACCGCCCCAGGCCCCGCGCCTGAGGGAGCCCCTCGAAAGAAGATTCTGTTATAGGGTATATAGCCTACACTTACGGCTAAAGGCCCCGCATATGACATTCGCCCAGGGCCCTGTGGGGCCCCGCATATCCCTAACACCGGCTTTGTCTGTTACTTAGTATATGCATTCTCCTAAAGAAAGTTAAACCAGCATTTAATCAAAGACAACATCTCTTGCAGCGTTTGACTAAAACGAAAGTACTTTTTGCAGCACTTTTCGCATATGTGATTACAGAAGTTACTCTCGGCATGTCCCTGGAAAGAGTACAAATCTGATTCAGGCAAAGTGTACTATCACAACTCACAGACCAAAGAAAGTTGCTGGACAAAGCCAAAGGAACTAGAGGAGCTTGAGGAGAAAATTCGAGCTCAGGAGGCTCAGACCACGTGAGCAGTCATTTCTACATCTTTGTCTGGCCTTTTCTCTCCTTGCTATATTTTTATCTTCAAGCATTGAGCTGCAATTTATTAGTGATAATCACTTCTTGTAGCAAAAGGATTCAGCTTTAAAATGGGCTATTTTTTTGGTTCCTTTACCTTTTATCATTCGGGAATTTAAAATATAATAAAAGCACTGTACACATGTATATGACGTGACTTCTCAAACAAGGCAAGCCACTGTCTATGGCTTGCTGATGCGACCACACTGAGAAAAGGATATATACAGGATAATGAGGTTTTTAATCGTGTATACTTTCCGAATTAGAAGTTTCTGTGTATTCGTGTGATCAATATACCACCTCTTACGAACTATGCATGTTTGTTTCATTGACTTAAACCTTCATTCCTTTTTTTTTTTTTGCTTTGATTGCAACAGGACAGAAGAAGGTTCAGCTGCTGTCTCCGTTCCTGCCGTTCAGTCATCTGCACCATCCTCAGCCATTCAGCAGGCCATGCAGGCAACCCTAGCATCAATTGCACTCCCTCCACCACCTTCTGCTGTCCAGAAACCTGCCTTACCCGCTGGCCTGCCTCCAGCTACTGTCGTTAACAGTGCTCCAGCTGCTTCTGCGAAAGCCCAGGCATCAAGCAGGTTGAGTGCTTTGTTAAATTTTGTGGAACTGTGTGGTTTGATTTGTAGGCAACTGGTGATTTTTTGAATTGTATATTGTTTATTCTACATGCATCTTGCATGTCTCTACTTGCTAACATTTCACAAAAGTTTAACTCATTCACAGTGTAAGAATGAGATAGAGCTAGTTACCCTGGAAAGCACTGTTATACCTTGTTTTGAAAAATAATGACAAACTTTAACTAAACAAAATAGACAAAATGAAAAGTAAAAGTTACACAAAAATCTGCTGTTCGTATCTCAAACCATCCTGAAAGTGGTTTTTTTTTTTTGTAAACCTGAAAGGAATGAGGTAAGTTCAGTGGAATTTTAGGGGAAATGGATAGCCTATTGGTTAGAACGCTGACATCTGAACTGAGAGTGTGCTGGTTCAATACCTGATTAGTGCAGCAAACTTCCCCCGGTCGACCCTACTGGTCGGAATGGGTACCTGACTCCATGGAGGGTTGGGGAAGGTAAGGCAGCAAGGGAGAGGAGATGGGCACTGCCCTCATTTTAAGCTGACCCCAAGAAAAGTGAGGTCTCTAACACCTCACCCCCAGGAACCTGAGAAGGTTAGGGAATGTCCTTTACCCTTACCTTTTTAATGGAATTTTGACGAATTCTTTAACACACAGTAAACAGACTGTGTCATCTTCTAATAGGCTTGTCCTGCAGCCAATAGATTTCAATGGTTACACATCAAGTATAATGACCCTTACTCAAGGTGATAAAAAAACAGCTATAATGTATTTAATAGGCTCCAAAATGATAATAGATGTGACTGTGTAATTCTACTCCTTGTCTTGTGATGTAAACAGCATGAACACAATTATCACCAAACCTTGCACAACTCCTTTTGAACGTAAAAGCAGGAAAAGTAACTCAGTGTTATGCAGGATAGGGCACTCCAGCATATTTGCAATAGTCTACAAGTTTTGGCTTACGTGCAATGATTGCCAGAAAGTTAGTCAGTTTACTGGCGATGACAGGTTTCCATGTGCTGAATTTAGGATCTTTGTGAAATATTAATAGCAGATTTTTTTTTTTTTTTTGCCTGATGTTTAACCTGCCTGGCATAGAGATTAGCCTCTCATTTTGAATTTCATTATGAACAGTCGATAAGATCAACAGATCTTCTCTTCTCCCAGGTAGGCAGCTGGCATGTCCTTATAGTCCAGGGAAAAAAATGAGAAGGCAGGAAGGCTAAAAAAAAATCCTCAGAGTTTTACACCAGCTGCTAATGAAATCCCCTGCTACTGAATTGGAAATATCCTCAGGCTTATTGATTTCAGTCTTAAATTGGACCTGAGATGATAAGGTTCTTCTCTGATTTCCATTTCCTCTTTACCACGCTCCTTGCCATCACCTATGTGCAACTCACCCACCAATTGTTCTGAATTTTCTTCATTTTAATGATCTAACTCTTCTGATAATATAAAAAAAAGTCTCACCGATGCTTTCCATCTCATCGGGAGAAGCAAGGATATCTAAGAGATTTAACTTCCTTTGCTGATAGTGCTTGGCATGTGCAGTCTTGCTTGACATTATTTTTGTGCTGAAAAGAGAGTTTTAATGTAAAGGCAACGCAGTTGAGAACCTACTACTGAGGAAACATTAATGAACATGACAGCAAACCAAAAATTAGACAGAGCAAGATCAAAGCTGGCACAGAACATCTTATTATCAAAAGATAGGCTATATCATTGAGCCACATAAATCTAAAATCTAATTTGCAGAATATGTAACAAGACAGCATATGGTTTGTAAATCAGAAAATGGAAAGACTGCATAGTCCATAGAGCCAAAAAAGTTAAATTTGCAATGAAGTAGAGACAATCTTGTAAAACTTCAGGCAAGATGCTAGACGTAGAACAGGACCATTGGATGTTAACCAAACCTCTGCATATACATTTAGTATGAACCTCCAAACTGAAACAAATAAATGACAGCAGATGCTTAAAAAAAACTAATTAAAGAGAAAAATCACATTTATGCACCATTGTAAGATTTGTTCTGGAAATTTGTATTTCTAAGTGACCATTTTTGTTTAGTGAAATGGTATCTGAACTTTATTTTTTTTATTTTATATTACATAATGCATAAATACACCCAATTTACAAAATATACATGGGAAATGTAATATTTAGCGCCACACGAAAAAATCACCACACATACCAAGAGAACCATCAAACACAATGTGCACATGCTTTCAAGTCGGCCTCTCATTAATGTAACAAGAATGAAAGCCACTTTTCCCAAAAGGATATTTGTGTGCTATCAATAAATGCTACATATATTGCTCCACAATATATCGTGACTTTAAATTCCTTTTTAAGTGAAATGGCATCTGAACTTGTTTGAACAGCTTATGGTTCTGTTGGTAACGTTTGATGTGATTTTTCTTTTGGGCCTCCGTCGATTCAACTTTCATTGCTGGAACTGTGTATTCCTTCTTACATAAGAAAATATGGTCATGGCATGGTCAGTTCGACTCAGGCAGATGGTCATTTTGGCTCAGGCGATATGGTTTTGGGTTGAAATGACTGGTGACTTTCAAAATGTACTTAACTGATTTCACATTATTTCAGCCGAGTGATAAAATAGGCCCAACGATCAGCCAGAAGTAGTCAGTTTTAAAATACTTCACTTTTGTCAACATATACAACTCCTGAAAAAAAAATTTTAATCAAGCACAAACTGTTGGTTGTAAGTTACACACATAAGTAATAGATACAAAAAATGACATTTATATAGTGGAATACATCTATGAAAATTGTTTCCCTTGGATCTAAGAGGGGTTGCAATCAGGGTTTATTTTACATTAAGAGATAGTAAAATCCATCAGGGTAGCAAATTTCTTCTCTTCAAATGTTAGCAGAGTTTTGACTAAACAAGTCATAATTTGTTTCAATTATCCTTTAAAATAGAAGTGTGCTTTTGCTTTTTAACCTGTTTATTTGTTAAGTATAACATATATACCAGTATGCATGACTACATTCATACTGAAGGTGATGGTGTAACTTGTGTGTTGACTTTTAGTTCATTGCAGATGTTTCTGTACATGTGTGACATTTCGTGGAGAGTGCATTCTTAAGAGAATGGAATATTGTAAGAACTTAATGACTAAAAAGTGATGATAATTTACTTTACAGCGATGAGAGTGAAAATGAAACACCAGCACCAAAAAAAGAATTTGTGTTCCGAAACAAGAAAGAAGCCATAGAAGCTTTCAAGGCTTTGCTGAAGGAAAAGGTAGGAATGTTGATTCATGTATGTGTGAAACCACCAAGTGCTGGTCATATGCTTAGTATAATTTAAAACCAACTACTGTGCAGGTACGGGTAACTTGAAACTACAATTTCATGGTTCCTTTTAGAAAGTTCTTACCTTTAACAAAAAAATATAACATTTTCAGTTAGTCTAACAAGATGGTGGTTGAAGTGAAATGGGGATGAAGGCACAAACACCTGTAGGGGGGTTTAACTGTGGGTCACAGTGTGTAGAGCACAACATGGAAGACAGGGCCTTTCCTTTCACATTTTACACTCCCCTAATAAATCAGTACCCACCCCCCAGGGGCTGAGGTTTTGTCATGTCTCTAAGTCACAGACCGGAAAAGGCCGGCTAAGTCTTTAAGTCCACAAAGGGCGGGGTCTTGTCGCAACTTTAAGCCACTTCCGCGGTAGATCCCCCTTCAAATCTAAAGACGGCTTCCTCCATCTCTAACTCCTAGAGACTAGTCGTGAAATATGGCAGCTAGCTTACTTGTTCCAGCGAATCTTCAAATAAATAAATATAATTAGTGATAGAACGTATCCAACACATATTAGATTTCATCCTCGGGACTCTCTAGAGATGGCAGATCAATTTGCCTTCGATCTCAAAACTTCGAATCGCGACACGTCCTTTGTGTTTACGTGATGTGCTTATGTTTAAGCGTGTGTGTCGATATTACAAGTGTTTCCCTGCAGACAGTTTGTTGGATTAATTAAAATGTGACAACACTGCATTATATGGAAAACTGTGGATAAATTTACAAGACAATAGGCAACAGCTGCTTTTTGTGGATTTTCCAATGGCTGCATCAGTAAAATGCTCGTGAAAATACAGCTTGCTCCAAGAACCAACCAACACAAATATATTTACTGGAAAACATTTATCCAACAGTTAATGTGCAGGTAAAATATTTTCTTGATTGCTTTATACTCTCTCTCACTCTTTCTCACACACACACACACACAAAGCATGTAACACTGACATCACTATATATATACAGTCTTGATTGAAGGAGAATGATATATAACAGCAGTGCTGTAGATAGTATTTAATTGCTATTCTCTTGTTAAAAACTGCATCATAATGGTTCTTGAGTATGTTACCTTACTTGCTTTTTAGGCTGTTCTCAAATAGTCAAAAACTAACGATAAAATCATAAATCTACAGGTTTTGGTGAAACTTTTTCTTTCCATACCTACAAGTGCCAAGTACACAAAGTATATTACAAGCATGGGTGATTCCAGTTTACACATGAAAGGTTATTTAATGTTTCATGTGCACAGTAGCCAAAGCTAATGGATCATAAACCTTTTGAAATGTGTAACACTTTACCTTCAACCAAGTGGCCTTCCAAATGTCTGTATAATTGTTGGCAAAATCTACAACAATAACATTACATCAGACTTCTGCTGCCAGTTCCCCACATGTTGTTGCAAATTTTCTAAAATATTTTATTTACAGTTCATTGACAGTACAATAGGCAGTATCTATTCTAGTAGTAAAGTGTGAGGTGAATATTTCTGCACATTGTGTACTCTCAGTTTTCTTTAAATAATATATATATATATATATATCTTTTCTTTACACTTAGTGTATACCCATGGAATTTTTTCTCTCACACACAAAACACGTTACCTCTGTTTATCTCTGTGTGAGAGAGAGTTTTCTAAACCAATTTAATTTTAAACTTTACAACAACAAAAAAAGCAGTAGGTAGAACCAGAAAATGTAATTTTACTTATTGATTTTTTTCATTAATAGCATGAATTAATTGAGGACTTTCTTGTTTTGACACTTCATTTGATCAAAATAAATTTTAAGAATGTTTTATGAGTTTCTAGAAGATGTGTCTCTGTGTTCATATTGACGGCATCGGTGAGGACTGAATAATTCCTCAATATATAAAAATAATACTCAAATGAACTTTACAATCTTTAATAATAGGTATATATACCGGAAATAACAGATGACCGGGCTGGTCCGTTCAGGTGGGCATGCGCAGTGATGGGGTTTCCCTGGCTACGACTATGTAGGTCGAGTGTCTAAATATAAAAAGCCTGCTAGTTGCACTGCGCTTAAACACGTGACATGACCCTCACGCTAGCCACTTGCCTGGCAGCCGGACAGCTCACAGGAGGTCGGAGGTTTAGCAATGTGTAACTTAGAGACGTGACAAGACGTCAGCCCCAGTACTTTACAAGCAGACCTTATGCACTGGAGTAGAGCACACAAACCACAAGGCTACAAAGCTTCACCAAAGAGAAAAATCAGTTGATTTGGAAGTCAGGCTATAGTGGATTATATCTAGGGATGTATCTGAACTTGCCAGATGTCAAATGTAGAAATGTTACAAGCTGGCAATCAAAAGAATGCAGAGTTACAGCTTAGCAACCCTACAAATGAGGAGTAACTCATTTCTTTTCCATGTGGTGTCATATAAGATGATATTTGGATGCTTTCCTACTTAACCACTAAATTTCACTTAGTTAAGATTAGTTTGCCGATCAAATTGACCATTTCATTTTTTATGGATACCAGTACTACAAAACGGTGCAGTAACTACTTAAAAATATGTTTTGGCAACTTAAATAGTGTTCTCTTTTAGAAGGGTCAAACAGGTTTGCCTATTGACAAACTTCTTTTTTTTCAGGATGTGCCATCCAATGCATCATGGGAAAGTGCAATGAAGCTGATAATTAATGATGGTCGTTATGGAGCATTGAAGCACTTGAATGAAAAGAAGCAGGCATTCAATGAATATAAGACACAAAGAGCAAAGGAAGAGAAGGTATTTACCTAAGGACTAGTTGCCCAGAAACTATTTGCTGTTATCTAAAGTGGGTTAAAAGGGCATCCTTTAATAGAACATTACATAAGCTCCTTCCTGATGTGGCGGTGTTGGCCATGTAGTTACCCCCGTTCGTTGTGCTTTTGCTTGTGGAGTCTAATTTCTGTCTGGGATCACTGTAGATACATTTGTGTCGTCACCCATTTTTATGTGGACTTGCACATCGAACAAAGATCAGAAAATTTCCAGGTATGATAAACTGTGCCTGGCTTCTTCCACAATTGTTTCTACAAGACAACAAGTTAAATTCTCATAGAAGTATCTTATGATGCTTCATGAGTACCAAGAAATTTAACCCCGTGCCATGACTGGCAGGTTGGGCAGCCCGGTGCGCCTGTCACCAATACAGTGAAGGTTGTCTGTCCAGGGTTCAGCTGTTGCCTCCGACATGCTGTTCTTTCTCTGCATGTGACATCTGTTTACAGGGCTGGCTGCCTTGCCATGATATAGCCTTAGTTGCTGGGTCAGCGTAAAACACCAATCCTCCTCCCCTATGACTGGCAGGATGAAATGTTTTGTAAATCTTATCTGTATTATGAAGCATAAGATTACACATGAGTATGCATATACAGGACTTGAACTGCTGTTGAAGTGATAGTTATATCTTTGTTACTGTTCTCTAAATATCTAAGGATCTTTTCTGTAATTGTCCGTTGTAAGTTCAGGTATAAAGGTTACACAGTGAGCTAAGGACATATTTAACAATGAAATAAAATTGAATTAAGCTTATGTGTATGTGTGTGTGTGTGTGTGCACATGCTCAAGTACCTGTTCATGTACATAATCTGTTGTGTTGCCTAAAGGAAGAGCAGAGGATACGAGCCAAGCAAGCTAAAGAAGATCTGGAACAGTTTCTGCTGAATAGTGATAAAATGAATTCCACCATAAAATACTGGTAAGGACATTTTTAGAGTGGCTCTGTCACTCATCATTAGGGTCCTACATCTGGGTCCAGTTTTCAAGGATGCAATTGTTTCCATCCGAAGTTGTTAGTAAATAACTGTAAGTGATAAATAGCAACACTGTTATCGCTTCTTAATAATTTATTTAAAATTGCTTTGATCCATTTACAGGAAAGCTGACAATATGTTTGGTGATCAGGATATTTGGAAAAATGTCAGTGATAGAGATCGGCGAGATCTGTTTGATGATGTGGTTCATCTTTTGGCAAAGCGAGAGAAGGTAAAATTACAGTTACATGTACTTGTGAATTCATTGTTAATGTTAGTGCATATCCCTTAACAGTTTCAATATTTTGCTTTAATTGTATTCATAAAAGTCTGCTAATCTAACTGGGAACAATCTAGAAGTACACTGATGGAAAAATTGTTTTGGAATGTCTCAATTAAAAATTAGGTAATGAATTTGGTGACTGTGCGTACCCTGTGTATAACACAAAAAAAGATAGGACCCATTTTAAAAAATCTTGCTTCCCCCCCCCCAAAAAAAAAAAAAAAAAAACTTCGAGACCTGGCTGATCAGGGTTTTTTAGGGGGAGGGGGGATTGGGAATGTAGCGAGACTGGCTGGATCTGGTTGAGAGTTACAGTGAAGAATTCATTTGCCAGGTAATGCTTTTCCAGACATTATCATACTAATGTATAATGGAATTTGCTTTAAAAAATGGTGTGTAGCTGAAAAAAATGGACTAAACATGTGTAATCATTGTGTGTCATGAGCTTGTACGTGTATTACACTATAATAAAGGATATGAGTCAAAGCTTTTGACAGAGAAACTCATAGTAAGTTTACTACAGGAAGAGGCAAAGGCTCTGCGCAAAAGAAACATCAAGGTGTTTTCAGAGATTTTAGACACCATGCCTAACCTGAAATATTCCACCACCTGGTCAGAGGCTCAGCAAATGCTGTTGGATAACCCACGTTTCACAGAGGATCCAGACTTGGAAAGTAAGTGGGGTTTTTTTTTTGGAGCTATAATTTGTAATGAAAACCTTTGAGAAAATTGTAAAAAGTCTCATCTTAACATCTGTAGAGAGTAAACTGGACCCACTGCAATTTGCATACAGGAAGACGAGGGGTGTTGACGATGCCAAGTTATTCATTCTGAACACACTGTATAAACATTTAGAAAAGCCCAAGTCACATGCCAGATTACTCTTCGCAGATTTTAGTTCTGCATTCAATACAGTGCAACCACACCTTCTGGCTTCGAGACTGATTTTTGATTTTGACCTGCCACATCAACTGGGTTTATGGATAGTGGATTTTTTGACTTGTAGACAGCAGAGGGTTTATGTTAATAGTAAATATTCTGACACAGTTTTTACAAGCACTGGCTCCCCACAGGGTTGTTGTCTGTCACCCTTGTTATTTATCATGTACACTGACAGCTGCAGAAGCATGGAGGAGAATAGCTACCTCATCAAGTTCTCTGATGACACTGCATTGTTGACTCTTTTACAGGAACACACAACAGATCATGGCAATGCCTTAACGAATTTTGTACAGTGGTGTGATGATAACGTTTTAGAGTTGAATGTAGATAAGACTAAAGAAATAGTTATAGACTTTAGGAAGATCAAAGAGGATTTTGTTATTCCCAGTGTGATTCATAGTAAACCTGTTGAAGTTGTTAACTCCTTCAGGTATCTGGGAACTATTTTTGATAGCCAGCTCAAATGGAACTTAAACACCGAACACATTGTTAAACGTGGCCAACAAAGAATGTATCTTTTGCATAAATTAAAGAGTTTTTCAGTTAGTCAAGTAATATTAGGCCGTTTTTACCAGTCATTCATTGAGAGTCTTCTATCTTTCTCATTTGTCTGCTGGTTTCGCAATCTCTCTGTCCATGATAGGAATAGTCTGAACAGTGTTGTTAACATCTGCTCTAAGATAATTGGTATCAGACAGAGGGATTTAGCCTCTTTTTGTAACCAGCAAATAGTACGGAAAGCCTCATGCATTTTATCATTACCTGATCATGTATTAACAAAAGAATTTTTATTATTAAGCTCAGGTAAACGTTATGCCATGCCTATATGTAAGAGTAACAGACACCTAAAATCATTTGTGCCATCTGCAGTCCAGCTGCTTAATGTTAGATGAGCTGTCAGTGGTGTGTGTGCGCGTGTGTGATGTTGTATGTGTATACTTGATTTCCCTGTAAGTTTTTTTTTTTTTTTAATCTATATAGAGATACATGTTTTGTTTTTGTTTTTGCCACTCACTGTTGAACTAGAGCACATGCCCACATTCAAATTGCCCACTGGGATAAATAAAGTTGGTCATTGTCATTGTCATTGTCATAATTTTGCATTTAGTGGTACCTTGAAAATCCAGACTGACAATCACATATGCAGCTTGACCTTCACATTTAACTAGATAGGCACACATTTCTGGCATTTAAAAAAAAATCATAAAAATAAACATGATAAAAGGACAAATAAAAATTATAATTAAGTTCAAATCAAAGAGAAATTTACTGTTCCTACTTCAGTCCATTGTGAAATAGCACTTTCTTGTAAATCTAATGGAAATTTGCCCCCAGAAAATTGTTAGTGTTACAATGTATGATCACTGCATTGTATCGTCCTTAAGGCAGTGGATTCTAATGGTCACACACATATAGAAATGAATAAACATAACATATAATGATAAAAAACAATTTTATTATCTGAAATATGCTCCAAAACATGAAAAAAGTCACAAACCATTGTTTTTGAAAAGAAGGGTGTGTCCAAGAACAGTTAAACTTTCAAATCAATGTATTTCTGTTTCTGTGTTGGAAAACATAACTCCATATTTAAAAAAATGTTCACATGAAATATCAGATTTTGTCTCCTTCATTGTTCACTTATTTGAACATGAAGCATATGCTTGTGCAAACTGGTGCTGAAGGGAGTCACTCATATTTATCCTCATCTAAATGAGTTAATTTAATCATGTGCCCAACCAGGAACTAAGGTGGACTACTAAAGGAGACTTTATGAGAATCACAGACAAATTAGGAATTGTGGGTGAGGATGTGAAGTTGGAGAAGGGCTTGTGTAAATTTTGTAAATTAAATTATTTATGAGCATTTTGCCTCTTTTCATGCATATATAGCATAATATTACAATATTTTTTGCCTATAGACATGGACAAGGAAGATGCGCTTATTTGCTTTGAGGAGCATATCCGCATGCTAGAGCAAGAGAATGATGATGAGAAAGAGCGTGAGAAGCGGCGGCAGAAACGAACACAGCGCAAAAACAGAGAGAGCTTTCTGGTACAGTAATATTTTTCCTTACCCTGTTTGAATATGTCACATAATGGAGAGAAGGCTGATAGTGAATGATTAAAAAATGTAGGTGCTTGTTTCGTCTTTTGTGCTAGTTTTTCTTCAACAAGAAATAGATTTTATGAAAATTAACTACAGAAATGTAAGATTTGAGTAAACAAAATTCAAAATCATGTTCCAAATATAGCTTGACGTAATCATGATTATCTTATTCATTACAGGTGTATTGACACAATTGAGCTATAGCTATGAAGACATTCATATTCACAGATGCGAACTTTTTAAAGGATGAGTTAACAGTTAGTTGATTAATTTTTGCTATGTTCTACAGGTGCTACTTGATGAGCTTCATGAGCAAGGCAAGCTGAATTCTATGTCACTGTGGATGGACCTGTATCCAACAATCTCACAGGATATGCGCTTTACTCACATGCTTGGCCAGCCAGGCTCCACCCCTCTCGACCTTTTCAAGTTTTATGTGGAGGAGCTGAAAGCACGATTTCATGATGAAAAGAAAATTGTAAAAGAAATTCTGAAGGTGAAACACTCATCCATCTCAGTTGCATAGAGTTTTCTGCATTACTTTGTGGCTGTGTTTTAACTCATAGAGACTGTCCTTGACATTCAAGAAATCACCCATCATACATCATAACATACAATCAATGATAAAACAAAACAATTGCAAAATTTAACTTTTCATACCTGAATTGATTCTGACACAATTTCTTGGAAATTTTTAAGAAATCTGGTGTATCCAGTCCACTTTCCAATAACACGTTTTGTACACAGGATTACACAAAATATTATTTATGAATCCAGCATCAGGATAGTCAGAATTATCACTGATTTCCGTCTCTTTTTCACCATCATTGTTCTCATCTGTCATTTTGTCTTTTTTTGTGGTTGAAGGGATGCAGTTGCATTAGCAAGTGGTTCAGCTGAAGCTTTTCCTGTTTCAGAGTTTAAAAATGTGTATATATATATATATATAAATAAAATTGCGTACAATATCCTGACATAATACTGTGAAGGACTACAGCAGTGAAATGTTAGTTGTGTGGAACCACTTGTGTTTAAAATCACCTTCTTTCAAGGATTGAGGGGAGATTACAAGGGGGTTGTAGCATGTGCCTGGTATGCAGAGCACTTTAAAGGCCAAAGACAAGGCCAACACACCCAGTTTTTTTCAGTGGTTGCTGTGTTCATTGCTCTTTACACATGCAACGCTCGCTATACCTTGGTGTCTTGTTTGCTGCAAAAAGATTTGTGCATTGTCGTTAGGTTTTACCTGTATTATGGAGATCTCCACTACATAGATATCTGCCTATTTTTGTCTTAATTTCTTGTAACACCGCACTTCACACTCTTTAAGAAAAGATTTGTTCTTGTTAGTGTTGTTTGTGCTATGAAGTTTTACTGCTGCAGAGAATTCTGCGAAATTTTCATCTGAATTTTTTGTGCCACCATCTTGAAAAAAGAACTTTTCTACTTTATAATTACATCACCTATCCAGATGCACAACATTTATTAGAGCTGTGGAGCAGTAAAGTCTTTAAACGACACTTATCTACTGTGTATGCAGTGCTCAGTGTGTTTGTCTTCCCCACCCTGTGAAATCTGTACCCTTGGATCTGAGGAGTGGGGGATGCAAGCCATCTCAAGTGGGATCTAAATCTCAGGGGAAGGGATCATCTGCTTCATGTTTTTGCTTTCTGCCCACATCATCACGGGATATATGTGGCCCCACTTGATCTGAACCTTCCTCCTCCACTGTGACTGCATGTTGTTTAGAGTTTGCATTGCCTGGTTCTCATGTGGTGGGGGAAGTTAGTTCTGGCCCCTCCCCTCGCTCTTGGCATATTATGTCAGCGAGTTCACCTTGAGTGCATGATAGTGTACAAGTTTCTGTGGTTTTGCCAGGCTTCCTACATGGTGACTTTCGACCTGGAGGATGGTCTCCTTTCTAAGCCATCATTTGTAGGAGATGCTCACACATTAAGTTCATCTAATGTTTTTGCATTGGTAGACACAGAAGGAGATCTTTCCTTAATGTCAAACATGAAGGCATTTTCTCTCTTTATTAAGAATGTGTTACCAATTATCATGTGTCCTTCGGTTGAGGAGGCCCCTCATTCGCATTGTGTACAGGTGGGGTCTGACAGAGTTGCTGGCACCCCCATCCCTTAGAGCATCAGTATGCCTCTCCCACCTTTATTCTCAGAATTCCTTCAGGTTTTTTTTTAAGAGATACTTCTTAAGCTGAAGTATGGTTTTAGCTCTTTTGCATCCAACAATCCTGGCGAAGAATTGATTGCCTTTGGTGCTTCAGTAACCTTGTGTGCTTTGATCCTTGCCAGTCTCTGGAAAGCGCAATCCAGCTTTCCTGCAACCTCACTCTGGGCTGTCTACATTTACCTGAGACGATCACAGTTAATTTGGTGGAACCAAGCTCAGTGATTAAAGATGCCTATGTCACTCTTTTGCCACAGGCATCCAGGCTACTTCATGTGCACGCCCATGACACAAGCCATTGTGACCAGCCTCATTTTCTGTCATAATGTTGCCTTGTTTGGTATCTCTGCGGTAGGCTGGCAGTCTAATTCTGCTTTTGGTCAGTTCTATTTGAGAGAATTGTCTGTGCACACCACTCTTCTGGCACCATTGGGACTAGTCTCCAACAGTCCACCTTCTATCACAGGTGGGATGTTTGTACTTTTTTCCAGATTTCTATTTTCCTATGGTCATGTCATCTAGTAAAGTAAAAAAAAAAAAAGAAATAAAATTTTGAGACTAAATTCTCTTTCTTCAAGACTTACCAGATGACATGGCATTGAGGCCTTCCTAACCTCCCCACTGTTTGGGTGGAATGTTGGGAGGAAAAAAACTGGTGTTTTGGCCTTATGTTTTTCTTTATAGCAGTTAGAGGGCAGTTTGCTCACCTGAACAGTAAAGCTCTCTGCACTCCAGGCACATGCTAGCTGTCAGGGAGACGGCTTTCGATGATTTAAGAGCTAGTGTAATCCTTTATCTCCAATTGCCATGTTTTCTGGTAAGTCTCAAAGAAAGAATTTACTCTTTTTTTGACATTTTCAAATGAGATCCATGCTGGAAGATATTTTGCATTATTTAGTAGTTTGAATAGTGTGTAGTTCATCATGAAATGCATTACTTTTTCAGGAAAAATCTTTTTTTATTGAAGTTTCAACAACCTATGAAGATTTCAGCGCTGTCATTATGAGTGACAAACGAGCCACAAATTTAGACTCGGGGAACATCAAACTCACATACAACAGTGTGGGTATCAAGTTATTTTTTCCCCCTTTTTTATGATGATTTTATTATCAGTTAATGTGAACTCTTCTTCGTGGTAACGATTGTGGCTGATTCCTCCTGTTTTTATATGTGTGTGCACTCAACTGTCTATATACCTATTCTCAATTGTCTGTAGGACTTTTTTAATGGTTTTGAGCTGACTTTTGATCTCTTGTATTGCAGTTAATTGAAAAGGCAGAAGCTCGTGAAAAGGAGAGGCTGAAAGAAGAAGCAAGGAAGGTAGAAAACTTTAAAGTGTATAGACCTTTTAACCTTGACCTCACAAGCTGATTTAAACATTAGTGTCATGTAGAAGAAGGTAAATCTGGCAAGGTGCTCATGTTGACACACAATTTTTTTTTAATTGTGAAGTAGATTGTAAAATAATTATTTTACATCCCATTTTCACACCAGCTGCAAATGAACCTTTTTTTTTGTTTGTTTTTTTTTTTTTTTTTTGTTTGTTTTAAACTATGTCAGCAACAGAGGTTATATTACAACAAGAAAGATAGTCGTATTTTTGACAAGGTGAAAAACAATATTTTTGGACAATTCAGCAGTAGACCACTAAATAAACAATATGAACTGAGTCTTTTGTTTGACAGCAAGAATAACATAAAAAGGGAAGTTGTTTTTAAAAAAAGGGATTACTAAAGATCATTATTAAAACAAAGGCTGTGAACTTAAATCTGGTAGTAAAGTTTTACCACCCTTAAAAAAGTTGCCAGTGGAGTGGACTTAAACAACAAAAAAAAAACCCAACTGTACAGAACTGCTGGTAAACATTCTGGCTGCAGGAGACAAGTAATTAGAACATAAAACAGTAAAATGTCCTGGACACCAAGGACAAACTGGGAAGGGTTCGCCTCGTGAAAAGGTGGGAATGCATGGCATATGTGTGTCCCATCCCAAGTACTTCATCCTCCCATCACAGATTGACCAGGAGGTGGACAATCACAAAGACAGGGAAAGATGACATAATTCATTCTGGCCCAGAGTGTTCCAGTAATGTTACCCCTGGGAATAAACATAGGTCTTGAGAATAGACTTACGTTCGGATGACACCAGCGGCTGCAATTGACCAGGAGACTAGGAAGTGGTCTCGGCAGCCTGGTGCAGTCAGACATTGCCTGGAATGCCAGCATGGCCCTCACATGAAGAGGATGTCCTTGTTACCACAAAGAAAAGCCCCATGAATGGTATGGAGTTGGGCCGTTAGAGTGTGCTCAAAATGAAAGGGGGAAAAAAACTTGGAGAGCAGATAGCTGGTCTGAAATGACGAAGAAGTTCTGCTCCAAAGCTCAGCGAACCTGCTGCAAGGCTAGCAAGAGAAGATGGAGCAACTATCTGCAGGACAGGCTGAATGTGCTTTTTGCAGCTTGAACTGCTGCTACAGCAACAACATGGAATTTTGGAGTCATCTGTAAAGATGGAACAAAAGCCAGGTTAGTCAGTTAGAATTTTCTGGAGGCATTGAAGAAAGAGAAAATCTTGGTATTGCCTTTTTTAAATGTTTGTAAGGTCAAGATGAATCTCAGGAACAGGAAGAGCCCAAGGAGAAGCTGGCATGAACGGGAAAGTCTCTACCTTTTGGATATCCACTCTACATAAACAAGGCTTCCAGGCCTGGACAGATAGACTTTAAAATGAAATCTATGTTAATACTGAAAAGAGTAGGTGAGAGTATACTGCTTTGAGGGACCTCCACTTCCTGTTCACAAAGATTAGAAGAAAGAACAGACCTAACATGACTTGAAAGACATGATGTTAAAGAAAGTTTCACTAAAGAGTGCCATACAACTCCAGAAATGAAGGACATGAAGGTCCAACGTACATCTCCAAATCAAAAACCTCTTCTAATTCTATGGTACTATCTACAAGATGGCCGCTTCTCGTTGTGCGATGTCTGCAGCTCTCGATTCAATCTTCAAGGTATTCTACATTTTCTTCGTTTTTCATCTGCTCCTGTGCTGTGTAGTCATCGTGTGATTGACTTGAGTGTCGTCACTGTGTGTGGTGATGATGATCTTGTGCACGGTCTTTGCTAGGCCTGTTTTTTCATTTTGGATGGCTGTGACCGTTAGCACTAGCCAACAAGATGGCGGACAGATCCACATTTAGGGCTGGGCCCCAGCTTCACTACTCCAGTGAGCTCTTGCTTCGTCTTCACTCCTCTCCCTCTGTTATCCAGAGTTTTCCTGCGTTGCAAGTCGACATTCCACTGCTCTCCACCTCGTAGATCAAAAAAGAGAGGACGCAGAGGCGGCGTGAAGCAAAGACTCAAGAAGTTTCACCTGGATGATCGACGCAGGAATCCACCTCTTCCTTCTGTCCTGCTATCCATCGTCCAGTCGATTCGTGGCAAGACTGATGAGCTTGAGGCGTGGGTACTCAACTTTCGACTATACAGGGACACTTGTTTGTTGGCGTTTACCCAAACTTGGCTCCATGGCAGTGACTCTGATCTAGACATTACTGGCTTCTCTGGCCCATTTAGATCAGATAGATCTGCTACAATTACCGGGCAGGGCACGTGGTGGAGGAGTCTGTTTCTATGTCAACAACAAGTACTGTAATACAGTAATTCTTCATGAAAGGATGTGTATTTGCGACCTTGAACTACTCACAATTTCGCTTCGCCCATTTTACCTCCCGAGAGAATTCCCCCAGTTGTTTTTCACCCTTGTGTACATTCATCCCAGGGCTAATGTTTCCAATGCGTTACAGTGCATTGCAGATGTGACTCACAATCTTGACTCGATTTGTCCTGATGCTCCTAAATTTATCTTAGGATGCTCTTAATGTTTTCTTTGCTTGTTTCAAGACACATGACTTCTTAGTGAAAATTAAAGATATGCTCAGTTTTCTTCACCCTGTCTAGAGGGTTGAGATTTGTCAAGAACAAGTTGTGGAGCTGTTTCAGCGAGTAAACATTCGCAAGGCCTCAGTTCCAGATGGTATTTGCGGCAGAACATTACATTTCTGCGCGCACCAACTTGGAGGCATTTTCCAACACCATTTTCAGCGCTCCATGGATTCACTCTCCATCCCAGCTGCTTGGAAAATGTCTATCATTGTCCCAGTTCCGAAGAAAGCTTCAGCTGAGCATCTCAGCGACTTTAGACCAGTGGCCTTAACATCATTGGTCATGAAAGTATTGCAAACAATCAGTAAAGCATTGATTCTAAAAGCCGCTAACAACTGACCCCTTGCAATTTGCATACCAGTCCAAACGAAGTGTTGATGATGCTAAACTGTTCATCCTCCACACTTGACTCAAACACCTGGAGAATCCACAAGCCCACGCACGACTGCCGTTTGCTGACTTCTCATCAGCCTTCAACACCATCCAACCACATATCCTAGCTAGAAGACTCCTCAGGGAGTTTTCCTTTGATCATCAGCTAGTGTCATGGATCAGAGGTAATTCTAGGCTGCGGCCTTGCGGGATTCCCGCAAAATTTCGCTGAGGGGCGCATAGTCTGAAAGTCCGCGACCATGCGCCCGCAAAAATACCGTGGCTGGCGCACTTTTGAACATGCGATGCGGCACTTCAAAGCCCACAGCGAAAACAGTTGGGACGGGAGAGATCAAAGGGTATTGGAAGCAAGCGAGTTGAAAACGAAGTGAACGCGACTGTCAACTCTGACTTTTCGTTCATGACAAGAACAGCAGAAGATGCCTTGGAAAGTAGAAATCGACAAGGACAGAAAGAAACAGAAACTCATCAGAGTGTGCCGCACACATAGTTGGAACTGAAAATGTAGACAACGAAATAGACAAATTGAGACAGAGACTTCACGTAAAAAAACCACGCATCCAGAGAACCTGTCAGTGTGAATGGCTGAAGAAATGGCCTTGGCTAATGAACGAGGAGGAAGGCATGAGATCTATAATTGTGCATAAAACAATAAGAATAACGCGTGTACAACCCCGGGTGTGTTAAGTACCGAACAAGGACGCTGCAGAGACATTCAGACTTCCGACCACAGGCACTCATTGGAGGCTGAAATTCTTCATAAAGATTTCAATTTTCAAACTATTTTCAATTCTAATTTATTTCTGTCCTCATGACCTTTTCGGAACTTATGCCGGCGGTATTATATAACACTTAAAAATAACCTGTTGGGAGCTTGATACAACATCACAGGACACAGAAGCTGTCAGGGTTGCTTTTGCGACAATCTGTGCAAGAACATTAATGACAGGTTCCCAAAAGATGCAGGTGATGTTGCCTCTGGATTTTTGAGTTCTTTCCATGCGTCCCATCTTTTTCCTGTCTGCAGAAGACAAAACACCCTATGGAGACAAAGAATTAAATATCTTAGCAGATTTCTTTGGAAAACCAGCACAAGTGGGCAGCAAATGCAATAAAATCTTGCTTGACAAACCAGCGCATGTTTAGAGGAATGGATTGTGGTCAAAGAAACTGTAACGCAGAATGCATATGGGAGAGATTCCACAAGCTGTTTAAAGCTGTTATTTGATTTTTACAGGGATTCATTTCCCAATTTGCTGGTTCTTGGAAAGCTCTGCCTCCTTATGCTATACCACAATGCAGGCTGTGAGAGTGGGCTTCAGCCATCAAAACCTAATAAAGTCTTCTCGTAGAAGTTTCCTCAAGGAGAAACATTTAAACCCCTGCATTAATAAGACATATGAAAAGTGTCTAAACATTAGCTCGTAGCCCAATGAGATGGACACAAAGACTAATTGGTTTGCGAATTTAGGATGCTATGATCACACTAATGATGATGAAAGATAATTTATCGATATAGAAGAAAAAGATATCTATGTGATCAATCTTCAATTTCTTGTGATTAATAAAGTATTTTGTTGTATACCAAATATTTATCAGAAACAGCAGTGAAAATGTGTTTGTTTCGAGGGACCGCTTGTTTCATTTGAAGGGCCCCTTTTTTTCCATTGAGAGGGCCCCAGGGCCCCTCTTTTTGAAATCCTAGAATTACCTCTGATGGATCATTCACTTTTTGGTTGACAGGCATCAGTGAATACTTGTCAATGGCACTTATTTCAACTTAATCACAACGTGCACCAGCTCACCTCAAGGCTGTATTTCATTCCCGCTTCTGTTTATTTTGTATACCAACAGTCATCTCAGTAACCATGAGAGTCAATATCTTGTCAAATTCTCTGATGACACGGCACTGCTGTCTCTCCTGAGCGGATACCCACGGTGTAGCTTTGGAAGAACTTATTGCCTGGTGCGATGACAGATTCTTAGAACTTAATGTAAGACGAAAGAGATGGTCTTTGATTTCTGTCAGAATTGTCCACCAAGTCCCGTAAGTGTCATCCTCGACAAGGAGGTGGAAATTGTTCCCATTTTTAAATACCTGGGCACCATCTTCAATAGCCAACTTTGCTGGGATGTCAACACTCAAACTGTCATCAAGAAGGCTCAGCAGCGCCTTTTCCTTCTCCGGAAGCTGAAGTCTTTCTCTGTCTTTCTGAAAGTGTCTGCAATCCTTCATGATGACAGGCATGTCCAGTCGAAAAAATTTGTCCAGCTCCCATCGGAACGCCAATTTTGTGTGCTGGCATGCAGGACTAACAGACTGCGGCTGTCCTTCGTTGTTTCGGCCGTTCGTCTTTTGCATGGTGCTGTGCGAATGAATGAAATATGAATGTGGAAGTCTGTTTGGTGCATACAAATTTTTTTTTTTTTTGTTATCAAGCTGCCACCAAATTGCCCTCCGAGACAAAGTATTATCTTAATACATGATTTTTGCATGCAAATGTTTCCCGTATAAAAGTCTCAAACCAGACCAGGTGGTTTAGGATGCTATGTCATCTGAAGGAACAGTGCAGGCCCTGACCCAGAGACTCAAGATGCCAGGTGAAATGGGCATTCACCATGTATTCCAAAGTTTTGCATAGACAACTCATGAGAATGATAGGGTGATAAGAATTTAGAGGGATCCTCTGAAGGTTTTAGGATGTGCACCATGCTGGGGAAACAGCTGGACACCCTAATAAAAGTTGTTAAATGTCTAGGAGAAGGAGGAGACATACCCATGAGAGATGCGTTAGCAGCTGATAAGAAATGTTGTCTAGTATGAAGAGTCCTTGCTTTTTTAAAGGGCCTGGTACAGTTCAATAAGAGAAAAAAATAAATTATACTATACAGCTATTCAGAGAAAATGGAGAGTACAGTCTCCAACCCACAAGTGACCTATTGAGCCAGCCTGAAAGCTTACCCTTTATCACAGCTGCCCACACCACATTGGAAGTGGTGTGGGAGGATAAGGAGGACACAAACCTCTGCCTTGCAAGTTTTCTATTTTGTTAAAAATATAGCAAGCCTGTGTTCAATCCGTTTAAATTTAGCATATTTTCCTAGTGGTGTGGCAGAAGTCAATGTACTGAGCCTTCTTTCAGGCATGGTGAACCATCCAACACTAAACATAAGTACCATATATTATTGCGAACTTTCAAGACATTTTCTCAGATTGTCATTAGTAAATTATTAATATATGTCTACTTGCATTTGCAGCTAAAGAAGATGGAAAACAACTTCAAGGCAGCTCTCAGCAAACATGATATCGACATGGACTCTAAGTGGGAGGAGGTAGAGGATTACTTTCATGGCAGTAGTGATCTCTCCTTCACCAGTTTTCTTCCAAAAATACAGCTTTGACTTTTCTCTGCCACTTAATTAAAGTTTGCCCAAATGGTTGAGCATTATGTTCTGAGATTTGAATAGTATAGGTTGGCCTTGGAAAAAAAGTAGTTCTCATATGAGATAATGGGTTTGATTTATGCAGTTCCCACAAGGGGTAACAAAATAGGTATAGTTAGGTGTAGTTGCATGCAAAATAGCATGTGCCTCACTGGTCACGTTGTGCAGAGTTCCCTTAGGCAAGTACATGCTTCCCACAAAATATGATTCTGCAGCCTTGTGTGGGTCATCTTGGGAAAGATAAGGGTTACAATACTAAACCCCCAGACCATATCATGATGTTAGCATGGCAATGTGTCAGTTTGCACTAGCTTAATATGGTGAGGGCACCATAATCTGAGCATTCGACAACACTGGCATGTCTGACCAAGGCTGTCTGTGTGTGTGTGCATGGGAGAGAGAGAGAGATCGGAGCAAGACTTCTAGTAGAAGGATTTTTGGTGGTGTCATAGATTTGAAAATAATAATAATAAATGCAAAAATTTGTAAAGCACATACTTAAGGAGCATGCTGTTCATGCTAAAGAACAATAACCAGACATGGGCAATATACGAGAATCAGTGCAAGGACATAGACGACAGCAAAAAGGCCTACCTTCTAAAGACCCTCACTAAGACAGATCAGCTGAAGACCTCAGTCATCAAAGACAGCAATGATCACCTTCTCACAGAAGGCACTGCTGTACTCAACCGATAGACTGAGTACTGCAAGGACCTGTACAACTTCCAGCTGAAGACTGATGCCAACATCCTCCAAAACAACCAGGCTAGAAACAGCGAACCTGCAGACTTACCAGTCCTGCGGGAAGAGGTCAAAAGAGCTGTACATAGTTTGAAGGAAGGAAAGTCGCCAGACGTTGATAATGTACCAGCTGAGCTGCTCAAGCAGGGTGGGGAAGAAAGTACAAAGGCCCTCACTGTCCAGTGCCAAAGAGTCTGGGAGCGAAAGGAATGCCCAAAGAATGGACACAGTCACTAATCATACCCCTCCCAAAGAAAGGAAACAGCAAACAGTGTCAGAACTACAGAACCATAAGCCTTATCAGCCACCCAAGCAAAGTCATGCTGAAGGTCATACAGAACCGCATCAGAACCACCGCAGAAGAGCTGCTAGCAGACCACGTTGAGCACAGTCATCTTCTTATAGAAAAGCATCTTCAGCATCAGCAGGATCTTTACCACAACTTCGTTGACTTTAAAAAGGCATTTGACAGAGTCTGACACGAGGAGCTATGGCATGTGATGCAAAAATTCAACATCGAAGAAGGCCTTGTTCAAGTCGTTGAATTGCTGTATAATAGCTCAACGAGTTCAGTACTAGTTCAATAACCAAATAGGAGCTTACTTTCACACCACAGTAGGGGTACGTCAAGGATGTCCCCTATCACCGGTGCTGTTTAATATATTCTTGGAGAACATCATGCTCGAAGCTCTTCACAACCATCATACTTCCATTTCAATTGGTGGAAGACCAATCTGCAACCTACGCTTTGCAGATGACATAGATCTGTCAGCAGGTATTAACAAAGAACTGCAAGACGTCACTGACAGATGCCTCAAATGCATATGGAATGGAGACCAGCACTGAAAAGAGCAAAGTTATGATCAATGGCAACAGCAAAACAGAGATCTATATGAACGGGGTACAGCTCAAAGAGGTAAGCAGCTGCAAATACTTGGGATCCACCCTCTCCAAGGACGGCAGCTCCACACCAGACATCCGCATCAGGATCGCAACAGCAGCAATGGCTAGGCTAGACAGGATCTGGCATACCCATAAGATAAGGTTCACAACCAAATACAAGCTGTACAAATCCCTGGTAGTGCCGATCCTGTTCTACGGATGTGCCACGTGGACTCTGCTCGCCGAAACGGAAAGGAGAATCCAAGCGTTTGAGAACAAGTGCCTGAGGAGGCTGCTCAGGATCTCATACAAAGAACATAAAACTGACGACTTTGTACAAAACAAGATTGCCACACTTGTAGGACACCAGGAACCTCTACAATCAACAGTCAAGCAACGTAAGCTGATCTTCTTTGGCCATGTGACCCGGCATGACACCTTGTCGAAGACTATCCTTCAAGGCACCTTGGAGGGTGGCCGAAGTCACGGTGGCCAGAGAAAGAACTGGCTTATGAACGTCAAAGACTGGACTGGTTGTCCTGTACAGGACCTACTGACTATCGTCCACAATAGACAAGAGTGGCAGGCCCTGTCAGCTGCCGCGTCTATCCATGTGCTCCCCCCCCAACGTCAGGTGCCAGGCAAGGGACAACTGACTGACTGAATATTCGAGGGATGGGAAAACATACAAATAACATATGAACTATGAAAGAAGAAACAATAGTACTGATGATGGATTAAAAGGAAATACAGAAAATGCAAAGAGGAACTCAAAGACTTGCACAAATTCAAAAGATGTATAAATGGGAATGGTGGGAACGATAAAGCAGTAGTCAAAGACAGGTACTTAGCAGGTGATGATTTGTAGATAATAGCAATGCCACCCCACGTGTAGGATGGGGTAAGGATTTCAGGCAGTACCCCACTGCTCGTCCCCTTGCTGTTTAAGGTGGTGGTATGTGACCATTTAACGCGCTTCACTGACTTGTGCTAACAGACTGAGCATTGAAAAGCCCAACATGGAAGTGAGTGTTGTCATGTGAGGGAAATTAGGCAGTCTCCTGTTCTCATACGACCATGTTGCTTTGGTCGGTCATGTTTCCAGCTGATGACGGCCGCCACAGAACGGGCGGCAGTTTTGCTTCAGAGAATCTTTACAATGGCTGAGAATGAAAAGGGGTGATGCTAGGTCTAAACTTGCCCAAGACACATTATAATAACCATTTACAAAATTGTAATAAGAGGTAAACAGCAATGATAGAAATGTTTAAAAAAATATCCTTTTCAGTTTCATTGCTTCTTTTTTTAATATGTGATCATAGGTTGCCCCTTCAGGTTTGAGATTGTGAAAAAGGAGTATTTGCATAATTATTGAAACTTTTTAACTAAAAGTAATGTACTGTGCAGGCCAAGGCCAAGTTAGAGAGGGATCCTGCTTGGGAAGCCATCACACTTGAATCGGAGCGCATTCGCCTTTTCAAAGAATATATCATTGCCTTGGAGGAAGCATGTGCCCACCATCACTCACGTCGCAAAAAGTCCAAAAAACACAAAAACCGTCGCTCTCGTTCTCGAACACCTTCAGTAAGTTTTCATTACCATGTTTGATCTAATTGTCTGATTGGTTTGTTGGCTAAATATCTGAGGGGGATATAGAAAGCACCAACAGGAAATTTTCTGATGCTTTAATGAAATTTTTCAGCTTTGCTAATGAGGATGAGAAATATTTTGAATCGATTGCAACTTTGTGTAAAACGGAGAGAATAAAACTATTTCTTTTAACAACTTTATAGTAGCCTGAGTGGCATCTTTTAAAAATCCTGTTTGTATGGACGTGCAGTCAAGAAGTTGTGAGACAATACATTTGTCCCAATAAGCAGTTGACATTAAGAATATGGCATAAGAAGATGTAGCAGAGTTAGTGATTAAGAAGGTAAAGACAAACGTAACTTCAGCCAGTCCTTTCAAAGCTTATGTGAAGGTCTTTAAACAGAGTGAGTCAGAAGAGGAGAACGTGCGGTACAGCAAAAAGAAGAAGAAGAAAGCACGCTCTGAATCCAGATCTCCAAGTCCAGCCCACTCAGACTCAGGTGTGTTCAGCAATTTGTCAGCCAGAATTGAAGCACAGAACATCTGTTCATGCATGCACCTAAAACATCTGTTGCCCTCACCATGCTCACAGCCAGTCTTATGTACTTGAATAGTTTTTAAAGATCAGGCAAATGAGAACATGCCATTGTTAGATGGCTTTGCATTCAGGTGTGCACACAAGTATATATTGATAATATATGTATTACTATGATCTATCAAAAGTTTACTAAGAGGTGGTAAATAGAATTAACCTTGTCTTTTAAAAAAAAAATCTTGTGTCACACTGAATATAGTAATTTAAATACTGAATGGTCATTATATTTTCCCCCAGACGATCAAGACATGGACAGATCTTCTAAAAAGCATAAAAAGAAGTCTAAAAAGAAGAAGAGAGTTTCCAGATCTGTGAGTACATTAGCAGAACTTTTCTCTACTTGTAGAATTATGTGATTATGCATTCCACTTGGTTTTCTTCGATGTCAGTTTCAGTAGTTTGGCGAATAACCATGAAACTGTCTAGAATACAGCACTAGAAAAGATTAAGGTCAAAATACACTTTGATGTTAAGTACATGTTATCTGTCTTGTGCTTTTGAGAACACAACTGTTTTGTATGAATTTTCAGCCTTCAAGATCTGATGTGTCAGAGCCTGAGCCAGAAAGGGAAAGTTTTAATAGGTCCAGAAGAAGGCACTCGCGTTCACCTGACATAAAAAAGGAAAAGGTAATGTTGATTTTGCTGTTTAATGTCTCAAGATGAGGTGTTAATCTGAAACACAGAATCAATTGACAAGCAGTAACAACTGCTCACTCTCAGGAGCACACTGGAATACTTCTGAAAAGTCAAACTCTTAAAAAGCAAATTGAAAAAAACAACAGAAAGATTCTTTAATGGATATCTTTGAAGCTATTTTCTCAAATGTATTTTGTGAGCATACTTTTTTTTCCATAGACTGGGTTCATCTGTCCATATTTTCCAATAAGGTATTTGTTTATTTCAGGGTGCTTTGGACTCCTCTGAAAGTGATGTGAGTGAAGGAGAGCTAGAAAAACGGAGACGGCACCTTCTACAGCAGTTAGAAGCTGATGGCTAGACACAAGTGATGCAGAGGAATTGGACAGGAACAAGGGAGTGTACGGGGATAGCTGCTAATGATTATAGTCAACCATGTAGTGTATCCGCCTGCTTACCTTGTTAGGGAATCAGAAGACATTCTCTACATCACGAAAATGGTTAGTCTGGCAAAAAGCCATCCCATTTGTTAAGGGATGAATCCTCATGGAAGAAAAATTATTGCAAAACATGTTGGATATTAATTCCTTCTTTTTGGCATTTATATCAAAGTAGGACAGAAGAAAGCATGTCTGTAGCATGCCCATCAGATGGAAATATATGGCAGCATAAATGTAAAAAATACATCGCCATCTTCTGGGACATAAGAGTGTGGCAATTGTAGATTTGATAAAAATGTGACATGAATAATACGACCAAAAGAGTTACTTCAGCATATAAGAAATGTGAACTCGCTTAATTTTGTTTTTTATGTTTAAGGGCAGAGTGAGATATGTTGCTGTTCCTGTTGCACACAAGTTTTATTTTTTGCCAGGTGAATATGGGTGTTGCATGAAAGCATGTTGATTCTAGGTACTCCAGAAAATTTGATGATAGAATATGGCGTGTACTTTCTAGAGTTTCCTTGCTGTAAGGTTTTGTTATGATTCATTTTATATTGCAAAATAAAAACAAACATTCTTTCACGTTTCATCATTCTTGTGAAGATGTATGCGTGCATTAATGAACCAATAATATGCAGAGCAACAAAAAGAAGTCAGGCTTTTTATATTATATTTGTTCAGTGGTATCAAACGATGAAGACAAGTATAGAAGAGAGAGTGATGACACATCGCTAAGGTCAGATGCACTCATAAGTTCATTAACCACCAAAACTAGAAGGAAGTGGATGTTTTATGCTGTCAACTGTAGGTTCCACATTCAGAGAAAAAGTATGTGCCAGACATAAGATCTGAACACCAACTCGTACTTATCACTGATATGCACTGGAAAACCTTTCTGATTAAACAAGTCAATCGTAGAGTACACTACTTTAAAAGCTAGTCGCAGTTTTGAATACAGAATCTAAATTTGTCTGTACTGAAGTCAAGCAATGGAATCTTTGAAATATGACTGACATGCTCGTTTTGCTTTTACTCCATTTGTTTTGTTCTGCACTGCCTTAAAAATGCATGAAAATCATGGAAAATAAACAAAAGTGCAACTGTATTGGTGAACCAAACCTTCCACTGCAACAAGTGTGCTTGATGCATGTACAAGCCACCTAGGGGCAGTGTGAGCAAAGTTCTAGCCAATTGCTTAGCAGGAAATGGTATTAAAATAGGCTGAAAAAGGGATTAAGTAAACATGGCCTCATGGAGATGTGCAATACCACTGGATTGTGGCCAGGCTCTGAGATGGCTCCAAGCAGAGAGGTGGCTCAGTGATTGTGGGGTGAGCTATTCTGTCATTCAACCATCCTTGGAATGATTTCAGACAATGGCAGTGCTGAAAAACACCTTCAGTCTGGACAACTCCAGATGACATGACAACAAGCTGACAGTGCTGGGCAAAAGAACTTCAAAATGTCTGAGAACAGACTTGAAAATGGCAACACATCGTCAGCCAGCAGACCATCCATAGTCACATGCTCCAGTTGTGTCTTCTTAGCAAAACTGCTGCTGCCCACTGACACATGCACTCAACCAGGGGAACAATTTACTGATGTCTGCATCGGGCAGCAAGACCGGCAGGGTACTGCCTCTAATGGTCTGAGGAGGGATCCATCTTTATGGCAGAATAGCTCTTAATCTCATTTGTAGCACTCTGGCATCCGCTACAGAAAGGAGACAGTAAGATATCAGTAACTCTAGCCAAGTTGGAGTCAGATGGTACTTGCTCATATCAAACATAAAATGGTTTCAAATCTTTCAAGATAGACCACCTTGTGTATTGTCATGCAAGAATGCAGGGCATTCACTTCAACAGTCCACAGTCTGGTTTTTCTTTGTCCTTTGCTAAGCATCATGTATGATGTCAAGTATTCTAGCATGCATTATAATGTAACTGTGACATTACTGGTCACCAAGCTCACCCGAATCGATTCTAATAAACTTTCTACATAAAATAGAATTTATTTAGCTTCACATTTAACACACGATGTAGCAGAAGTAGGAGAAATATGCCTGGAATGCAAAATAACATTTCAACATTACACATTTCAAACTACTTACTTATCAAAGAATCAATTAATAACCCCTATTTTTTCATGGACACATAATCTGTAATGTAGCTCTCTGCTCTGGCAAAACAAAACACACTAACAAATTCAATGCTGATTTTTTTCCATATATGAAACCAATTGCTAATTATGGGAAATTTGTCATAGGCCTCTCAAAAAAATCAACCATTATCTCACTTTAAAATCTTTTATAGAACTTGTCATGAAAAATCATCATCCCAGTTGATGTCAGCTGCTAAGGCATACAAATATTCATCTGTTGCTGCGCTTTGTTTCAAACCGCTGGAAGCACCAGCACAGGCCTCAGAATTGTGTGGATCCTGTGGAGATGTCACAAGTAAGTCAGACTCCAATCCTTTGCATTGCAGTGTACTGGAGTAAGTAGATCTTTTGCCTGTAGTCTGGAGGTAATCTGCCAGTCCTGTCTGCATTTTGGTAACTGTAGTTTTGATACGCTTTTTTGGTGAGCAAGGATCTTGTTCATCTACAGAAAGGATAAGAGGATGTCACATATCTTTACTATTTAATACTTGCATTATCTCACCTTACACAGACAAGCATACATATGACACAACACACACATTCCCCAACCTTGATCTGTGGATACAGGGTCTTGTGTACGATCTTCACCATTATGAAGAACTACATCTGTACTTTTCTCCATAAAAGATACGTTGAACATGTCCAGAAGTCCACGTTGCTTAGAATCCTGGAGGCAATAGAAGCAGTCTGTAGCCATGGTCATCATAGTCATAATAAGGGATAAATTTGTCAATCAACTTATCAATGTACACATGTGCACAGTAATTTTTAAACCAAAAAAATGTTCACAAATCAAACTTTTGATTCAAGTTTTTTAGTTTTAATGACTCAGAAATGATAATTTGTTGCTAAAGTTAGCTTAACAAACCTGCATATGTGCAGTGTCTGCTTGTGCAAAGTCCTCGCGAGCAAGACCAACCTTCCCTAGAACTTGAAGCTTGCTTTGCACCAGAGGCCTGTAATACCAGCAGCAAATTTTAACTCCTTTTTAAGTACATCATGTCATAATGAGGCCTGAACTATATGCAGCAAAACTCTCATTCCCTTATAAAGTCATAAAGCAGTATTGCATCTGCATGTAATGAGTGTCAATGGCAAGCCACTAAGAAATTATCCATGCAAGTTGTCTGTACAGTCTTCTTCATTTTTAATCCACATTTTAAAAGAGGCTGAGTGGTAATGTGCTGAATGCTGCTGACAAGCGATAAAGTACTAAAACATCAGGTATTGCTTAAAAAAAATTAACTTTGACAGTTGAAGGAATAGCAGCTAAAGAGCCTGTCCCCACAATAGTGAGGGTTTGTATTTTGACTCTGACATACCTCTCTCTGAATGTGACACCTAAGGCTGACCATCTGTGGTTTTCTTTGGGTAATAATTAATAGTAAAACATTTCTACAACACACTTCCCTGAGCTTTGAGATAAAAATTGACTTAATATCTCTGTCACAAACATAGCACATATACAACAAGGTGCCTACACAAAGAACAGACAAAAGGACACAGGAGTGGAAGGAATGAAGGGAGAGAAGAGAAAGCCACCAGCACCTTAAAGTATTTCTCAAAAAGGTGGGTCTTAACGCCACAGGGATAAGGGGAGTAACTGGTGTTTCACACTGAGCCAGCGACAGGCTATATCACAGCCAAGCAGATGGCTCTTAAGGTGGTATGTGTGCAAAGTGATGGCGGCAAAGCATTCCAGACTCTAAGGCAAGAGAAAAAAAAGAACAACAGTCAAACTTGTCCTGTACAATTCCTGACAGTGCCGGAGAGGCCAAAAGTCATAAAGTTCGTTAATTACTTCCACCCCACTACAAGGCTGGTCTGTCATCTGTTAGATGTTCTATGCTAAAAGACTGAGGTGATGGGACTCCAAGCCAGTGTTGACATGCCCTTTGACTAGCAACTGTCTAACATCCACTCACCACAGGTTCTCCCCTTCTTTCCAAGGTTGGTAAATCTGTTTGGCTATGTGCTTACGTGACCCTGAATTTACACCTGACATAAGTGCTCATCTATTGCAACTACTACCAAAAGAAGGGCTTACAAGTAGAAAACTTGAAGGTTCAGGACAAAGGTTAAAAGAAAGGGGAGTTCAGGAAGGTAAGGACTCACGGGATGTAAAAAGGGAAACAATTAGCAACATACATGCCAGGAGGATGCATGAGTGGGAAAAAATGGCAAAGTCAGGAAATCTCTGTTAGACCCCACATCCCACAATAATAATAATAATAGTGAAAATTTTTATAGCGCATATTCACACTCATAGAGAGCATGCTCTTAGCGCTTAAAACGAGGAAGAGACATGGACGAAGTAGACACAGAACAAAGGGACGAAAGAAAACGACAGTACTGACGAAACAGAAAACAAAAGGCATCAAGTAACAGGAACAGAGAAATATAGTGATTCTGCGAGAAAGATGGGTAAAGTAGCAAAAGGGGAAGGGGGCGGGGTTAAGAAGGACGAGCATTGTGTGGACTGTGTTAGGAGAAATGCTCAAGGAAGAGGTGCGTTTTCAGTGCATATTTGAAAGATTCAGTTGTAGGAAGGTGGCGGATATGGAAAGGAAGAGAGTTCCATTGTTTTGCAGCACAGTAGCCAAAAGTCCTGTGACCATATGTTGTTGTTCTGGTGACAGGAACAGTTAGGATACGGTCGTCAGACGAAGAGTGTAGTTGTCTGGACGGAGAGTAAGGGATGAGAAGTTCAGAGAAATAGTCAGGACAGGAGCCAGCAAAGAAATTAAAACACAGCACAGACAGGTTGTACTGAATGCGAGAACGGATGGGTAGCCAGTGTAGAAAACGAAGGAGAGGAGTGACATGATCCCGTTTCCTTGCTCTAAGCACCAGACGCGCAGCAGAGTTCTGTACTCTCTGGAGTCTCTGAATGAGGTAGTCAGGGCAGCCTGCCAGCAAGGAGTTGCAGTAGTCAAGTCGAGAAAGAACAAACGCACAGACAAGAGTGTTGGTAGCGCGTGTAGAGAGAAAGTGACGGATAGCACTGATCTTACGGAGCTCATAATAGGCAGACCGACAGACAGCTGTTACATGTCTATCGAGTGTCATGTCATCAGTGACAATAAATCCCAGATTCCTAACAGATGACGTGAAGGTGATGTTGCTGTTGCCCACCTTGATGTGATTGGGCAGACTGACGAGTGAAGGTTGATGTCTTCTTCTATGGCACAAGAGGGCTTCCGTTTTATCATCATTTAGTTTAAGCTTGTTTTTTACCATCCAGCCCTTGACATCGCTGATACAAGCTTCTATAGAGCTAATAGCAGAGTGAGACTCAGCCGGCGGAGTGCAACAGTAAAGCTGCGTGTCATCAGCATAGGATTGATGAGAAACCTGGTGAGACCGGATGCATGATGAAAGGGGCTTAGTATACAGGATGAACAGAACTGGGCCAAGTACTGAGCCTTGGGGAACACCACAGAAAAGTGAAGCAGGGCGAGATGTCTGACCATCAACTGACACAGTCTGGGTCCTATCAGTGAGATAGGAGTTGAACCATGAGAGCGCAGGTCCAGAAATCCCGTAGAGGGTGTGAAGTCTGTCTGTGAAGCAGCAGAGAGTGGTCTATAGTAAATGCAGCAGACAGGTCCAGTAGGGTTAATGGAGAGACATCACCACTGTCAAGAGCAGATAATATGTCTGTTGTTACTTTAATAAGAGTGGTCTCGGTGCTGTGGAAAGGTCTATACGCCGACTGAGCTTGTGGGATAAGATGGTGGTCTTGTAAGTATGCCCAGAGCTGTGTCAAAACTATTTTCTCTATGATCTTAGAGAGAAAAGACAAGTTGGAAACTGGACGGTAGTTGTTCAGGACATTGACGTCAAGCGTGGATTTCTTTAGAAGTGGCCTCACCACCGCATTTTTGAACAAAGATGGGAAAACACCTGACGACAGGCTGACATTTACAATATTAGTGATGGCAGGAAGTAGAGTATCTAGGCACTCGAGCAGAAGGCTTGTGGGCATCGGATCTAACTCGCAAGTTGTTGGTTTAGCTTTTAGAATAACCGCTTTCACATCGGTCTCAGAGACTGGTAGGAACTTGGACATGGAGCATCCTGGGAGGACATCACAGGAGATGCTGTCAAGCACCGACACAGAGTCCAAAGATGATCAAATGTCCGATATCTTGCTGGTGAAATAATCACTAAAAACTTGCGGCAGCAGTGAAGCAGGGTAGGCAGTAGGCAGTGGTGTTGCTGTCTTAGATCCAGTCTCCAGACTGGAGAGCATATAGCTAAGCCCTTAATTGTGATGTGTGCCAGGGCGTCCCCATGAAAAGCCAGAGTAGGAAATCTGTCAAATGCCAGAGACATGTTTGTGATCACCAGACCTTGTCTAGCTCTCCATCTTTCAAATATAGGAGACCAATAAGGAGCGGTCAGCTGGAAATGAAGTACCTATTAGGGTGATCTTCACCTAGTCATGAAATTTGGTACAGTAAGAAGAAAGACACATTTACCAGATGTAATCATCAGCAGTTTTCTGTGCCACCAGGTAGTATACTATCACAGAGTCTTTCTGTCCCATCCTATGAGCTCGATCTTCTGCTTGTACCAAAATCTGAAGCAAGGCAGACAGAAACGTGAATTAAATAAAACACAAATATGCAAATACATGCTTACGTAGCATGGAATATGCACAAGTCACAAAGCACATGACACAAAGCTTATAAAAGTTTTGCAGTCAACATGAATAATACAGGTCATACAGTAATAGGAGACACTGAAAATAAACCACAACCAAACTACAAGTTAGAAACATGCATAAGCTCTGTCAGGTGACAAACAACAATAAATTAACAAGAACAATCCTTACTCCAGGATTCCAGAATAGTTCTGCAAAGACGACTATGGAAGCAGCGGAAAGATTTAGCCCTGCATTAGCAGCCATAATAGAAAGTACAGCTGCACGGCATGCATCCGAATTTTGAAACTTTCGACAAAAAAAGTTTCGCTGTTCTGCTGTTGTTCTTCCATCAATACGAATGTATTCGATGCCTTCCTGAGAAAAGAGAAAATAAAACTATTAATTAACCACCTTCATGTGAAAGATGCTAGACAACTTGAGCACGATGCTACCCTTATGGTCGCCCCTCTTGTGGAACACAGAAACCCTCATCACAGCTGTGAAGCATTGCAAGCTGGCCTGGTTTGGCCATGTAACCTGGCACAACACTGTCTATTTAAAATTAATATCCTTTAGGGTACTTTGGAGGGGTGTTGATGCCAAGATGGAAACGAGAAGAAATGGTTTGCAAACATGAAAAAGTGGACTGATTGTTCCATGCAGGACCTGGTTACCACTGCTCAAGACAAGGGTAGATTATTCCACCTGCACTTGGTTCTGTTTACCAATGTTCCAAACCACTACAGCAACAAAAAATATAAAACAAAAGGTAGCACCTTGGAAATTACATCCTCTACACAATCCAACATTTCTTGATGATGAGCAAAGATGATGAACTTTTTCTCTCCAGCAAGTATGTCTGCAACATAGTCCCTGCATCATAAAAGAAAAAAAATCACATTGCATAAATTACAAATATGCATATTTGTTACCTGTTTAAAAAATATGCTAAAAGGCAGGACAAGTGTATTTACCTGACAGCTGACATCTTGACTTTGCAAGTTTCATGAAAGTACTGCAGTAAAACTCTTCTCATCTGTGCTGACTGGAATAAAAGAAAATACGTTCAATAACTCTATATTTTAATAGCACATTTCCCTACATGCCAGTGAGCACTGTTCTTCAGCAAAACAGCTGTATAAGAGGGAGGGAATAAGGGCAGGGAAAGATAAAGACTACTAAAAAGTTGCTGAAGATATTCCTAAAAAGGCAGGATAAGCACAACAGTAACCTGTCTAGCAGCTTTTGAGAATGCCAGGGTTGTCACACTGCCATTTTTTCTGCTTTAAGCTAAGAGAAGCATGACAAGTTCTTTAAGGCAATGACAAGTAAGTAGGCCCTGGCTTTTCCTAATTAAGGCTAAACAACACTGGAAAATGGCTTGACAGCAACAAGTCACAAACTGAGAGTTAGGATGGAACACATTTTATTTTGACATATAATCAACCAGTTGATGACTTGACTGTGTTTGCAGAGAAGCTGGAAAATCAGCTGTTGTACAAGTCAAGCTAAATATTAAATAAACTAAGTAAGTAGAGTTCATTGACACATACTGATGAACCAGATGAGCTATGGCAAGCTGGGTATAAACTATATACTGGCATTCAGAATTGTTTCCATTCAAAAAGTTTGAGTCTTGAATAAACCCCTGACTTACAATCATGTCCAAAAACACAGCTGCACATGATTTTCAGGGGCCACTATGTTTTGTGTTTTGGACTCTTTCAGGAAGGAAAACCAGCTAACCCTAACATGATGTAGAAGAAACTATCTGACAAGACAGACAACTGTCATGCCAGTCTTCTCCATTTCGCTCAGCTCTTCTTGACTGTACTCAGGTTTAGAACTGTACGCCATGAACTCCAGATCTATGATGCATGTTTCAACTAATGTACTTATGAGACTGAAAAAAACATCAGCGTCGGATGGTAACTGTGATAACAAAGCACCGTGATTTGGAGAAGCTGCAAGACTCAAACACTGCAGAAATCATCAAGGCCAAAGTTGTAGGTAAATTTGCCACCCTAAACATGGTGGACTGTGATGAATACTCTCACTGGAAACATAAAAGAGGTGCTACTATCAACAGACCAAAGGAATCCTGCGTCATGAACATCCTAGATCTCTGCAACCAAAGGAGGCTTGTAGTATCAGTCCTGCTCTACTGATGTGAAACGTGGATTTGGCTTGCATACATGGAAAAGAGAATGTGGGTATTCAAGAAAATGCGCTTGAGATGGAAACTCTGGATCTCACAAGGCAACATAAAGCCAATGACTTCGTATATAAAGCACAGTCACCACACTCATATAATACCAGGAACCCATACTCACAGCAAGCGACATAAGCTAGCCTGGTTTGGCCATGTGTCCTGGCAAGACATTCCATTGAAGACTGTTCATCAAGGTACCTTCAAGAGGGAGGGGGGGTTTATGCTGAGGTGGCCAAATGTTAAGGTTGTTTTGTGTAGGACCTCTGGTCACCATCACTCAAGACAGGCCTGAGTGGCAGGCCTTGTCAGCTGCTGCACCTAACTACGTGCTGCCCCTAATGACTGGTGCTAGTGTCAAGAGGTGAAAGAATAAATGAATGAAGCAACATCATGGCAGTTTCCATGTGCCATCCAAGAGCCATGTTTCAGATGTGATTATAAATAATTGATTATTCTGAAACTCAAAATCTGAAGCAGAAACAATTTAGAATACCAGTATATATCATTTATGCTTAATTAGTCATTTTATGTGCCTTCTCTTTTTAGTTAATTTTAGGCAGCTTCCACAATTTAAATTTTGTATAATGGCTACACCCTGTGGTCAGAAGCGCACAGCTATGTTTATGCAGTGACTACATGTGCCACAATTAGTCATTAGCAGCAGGTTGTTGTACACATTTAAAGCCTCTTTCAAATTATTTACTGTACCGAGAGATTTTTTTCCAGAGCACATGACGCTTGATGAAAAGATCGTGAAGAAGCCACAGCTTCTGGGTCCAGTACCATCATCTGGCGTCTTTTGGCTGGCAACTGAGCCAGTACATCCTGCTTCAAGTGCCTGAAATGGTGAATGTTAATCACTTCATACAGTATGTTTGTGTGTGAGTGTGTGTGTGTGTGTGTGTGATTATATATGAAAAAAGTGTGCGCATACAATATTCTATTCTAATCTTTCCATGCCATTTGGCCAAGATAAACTAGAAAAAACACTGTATCTTATGCCTGCAGGCAGTTCTTGTAAAAAAAAAAAGACCAAGAAATAGTCTATTGATTGCTCATGTCAAAAGAGATGAAGAATGTATTCAAGTAGATATAGCAAATTATGAAGCCCTCTGTAATGAAGAACTGGTGCTTTTTATTAGTTTCTGGATGTTGCATCAATGTCTTTTGGACACTTGGCATCTTCCCTTGTGAGAGCAATTTTGAATGCAGCAGATTTAGGTCTGGGCCTTTAGATACACAAGTAATAATGCCTTCCTTTTGTGGTTGTGAAAGTTCACCATTTCTGAAAACTTCACTAAAAAGCAATGATGAAGAAGCCTCTTCCCCATTTTTCATATTTTTGAAGGTCATTTACTGCTTCTTCTAAGTTTATTTCCCCGTCATTGTTGTTAGCTGCATCAGTTGGCAATGTATAAATTTCATTAACTAATTCTTCTATTTTATACTGTCCTACAACTCCTATTTTATCCAACTTTCCAAAAAAATAATTTTGTTTTCTTTCCAGGGGCGTAGAAACCATGGGGTCTGCTGCCACCTCTCTGAAAAGATACTGAGGAAGCAAGAATGTGAGCGCCATTCACTGTCTGCAGGGAGTTTGTACCAACCCTCATCCATGCCAAAGCTGAGCATCTTCCTATGGTCCTGCTTTCTTATCTCATGTTTCAAAAATACAGGTTCCACCTTTTTCCGGAAGTTTCATGATCCTTTTGTTAATATAGTTTTTTTTCCTCTAGGTTCCCAAAGTATTTACTAATGTTTTTTCTCCCTTAGCTCCCCATTAATGACAGAGTAGCAATAGCAATAGTCCTTTTTTTAATCTCTAATATGTTAAGCATGTTTTTCTTCTTGCATTTTTAAGACTTGACTATTTTTGTTGCGTTCTTTTTCTAATGCATTAATTTCCTATTCTATTCCTTCTTTTAACTGTCTTCTTCTTCTTCATTGTTGTATAGTCTATACTTTTACATTTAATTTCTGTTGATAATAGTCTGAAAAGAGACTATCAGGGACTGTGAGCTGCAGTTCTTTGTTTCCAACTTTCCACAAGTTATACCTCTGATAAGGAAGTGCAGCATACTGTTCTCTGTTATTCTATGTTCTAGTTGTTTCGTGTACATATTAATGTCTTTAAGAAGAGAATAAATAAATCTCCACAAAGTATTATGAACTGATTTATTGCTGAACTGAAGAGTAATGTTTACCATAAAGGGATTTGATCTGAAATTCAGTATCCCTGTCAGAGACACAATGTAGTAAAGATTCTGTAATGAGGAAAAAGTCTAATCTATTTTAAGGAGAAGGAGAGACTCTTCTTTAAGTGTAATGATTTGTTTCAAGGTTAATATGCCTCTATACATTAGCTTGAAGTTATCTATCACGTTCTCAACTCTTTCGCAATCTTTTGTATTAAATATATTTATCATTGTGATAATCTTTCTTTGGTTCCAGAAAAGCCACTTTTCTCCAATAGTTTACAATTAACATATTTCGACAAGTGAAAATCAATTTTAAAAATAATTAAGGGAGCGATACAATGTCTCAATTCAAACAACTAAATTTTAGTATTACTCTTAATTTGATCCACTATGTGATTGGGTTGATGTGCAATTCTCTGTTGCAGTTTAGGTCAAAGCTCTGCTAGGGATGAGGTCCTAAGTGGCTTTGACATTTCCTAATGAATCCGAAAAAAATTAATAAAATGTTAATTGTAAATATTCAATGTGTATAACATGATCGACAGCAGTATCTCAAGACTAAGCTGGTCAGTTGAATGAGTTGTTTCCCTTTGCCTACCTGAACCACTACAATTTACCTTATCATTACTTTTTCTTCAAGCAAGAGTTGAAGCTCCTTCATATTAGAGCTTCCTGAATAATCCCATCCCCATTGGTGCTGGAACAGAAATGAGTAAAACTACTGCTCTACAAGATGGGTTCTTGACAATAAAAATGGTTTATAACTAGGTCTGGAAGTATTCCGGGTCCACACTAAGGAAGAGTAAGGAAAGAAAACTGAAAAGAATCACTATACGTGAAACAACAGTTAAGTGAGTGTATCATGGTTAATTGCAAACCTCCTCATACACTAATATAAGATGAAAGCCACAAAGCATACATGAAAAACCTTAGCTGGCTAACTGAAAGAACTTGGTTGACAGCTAAGGGAAAAGTATATTCATACTGAGCAAACTGATTCTGGGGAAAGCTGTGCTTCCCTAAAAATGACATCTAGACATACTGTTGTGAGGCATATCCAAAAAACAGAAAAGAAAAAGGAAAAAAAAAAACCAACCTTTTTGGCTGAACAGTATCGAACTCCAAAATCATGAAACTTGAACAGGTGTGGACAAACAGCAACAATTTGTGTGAAAAGTTCTGAAGGTCGTGACAGAGCTGGTGTACCTGATAGCAAAATCACATGATTTGCTTTCTGAAAGGAGAAAAAAATGGGGGTAAATTTTCCATCTTAGAGACTTACCAGATGACTTGGCTACAGGAAATAAAACTGCTCTCTAACCATTGAAAGTTGACTCCCTGACAATATGCTAATATATGGCTGGTGTGTGGGGTGCTCTTGAGGTCAGGCAACAGCAAAGCCAAAATAGCAATATTTTCACCCAACACTCAACCCAGCTAAACAACAGGGCAATCAGAAGGGCAATATTATTATCATTATTAAAGATGATTTTTAAGTGCATTTCTCAACTGAAGAGTCAACTCAATGTACAAAACAAATAACTTTAAAACAGATTGAAACCAAACAAATTGTTCAAAACACAGACCAAAATTATTAACAGTTATACAGAGACATTGCAACAACCAGAAATACAAGGTAGAAACGGAAAACGCCTCACACAAGCATGAACACAGCATCAAAAGGATAAAAGTAAGAAAGTCATGGTAAGGCAGAGTCTACAGCTGAATGCTAAACCATTCAATGAATCTCAGAAGATACAACTCAAGATGCCCACAACGATATGCAAAACGTCATCTGCTTTTCTCTCTCTTTTGCAAGCATCAAGTCATCCAAAGACAGAAGCTTGTGACATAAAAAGTTTGTTCAAGTTTGGCAGCAAAAATGCCAGAATGCAGCAGCAGCTGCCAAGATCTAAGGCACAATAACAAAAATAATAATACAGTGCATTTATAAAGCCCCTTTCCCTAGTGCTCAGGAAGGCAACAACAGCAGCAAAAATCATGTGTGGTGAAACATCACTGAGACCTATAACCATAAAAAAACTGCTTTAATGGCTTTGTTGTCACCCCTATGGCTGTTGAGACCTGATCTGTCAAGTACCTGACGTACTAGGCATGTGTTAAAGCACAAGTCGGCAAGTTCATTTGCAATGGTCAGCATATTATCTCCTATGGTCATGTCATCTGGTGATGTCAAAGAATAAACAACAGATCATAGCATTTCTAAATGTAGAAACAACAGTAGTCAATAGAGGACTCCTACCTGCAGAAGTGGCAAAGCTGCCTTTGTTCTCATTGTCTTTGAATTCTTCAAAAAATGAGATTCATCCTGAAACAAGACCACAGCACCATAAGGACCAAAAATAATATTGCATGTTAATTTATATGGGATAGATACAGCTTTGTTTGAGATATCTACAGTGTTCTGGGTCTGACTTCTCCAAAATTTAATTTTGTTTTGTTAGTATAAGACAGGTTTCTGAAGAAGCAGTGCAGAATGCAGAATAACTCTGAAGAGGAATCATTTATTCCTGCTGGTCAAGTTTGTACTGCGCAAATAACACCTGAGTAACAAATTACATTGAGCTATAAGCTGTTCCCCCCAATGTTTTAACAACTTCGCAATATCTTCAACTATTTCTTTCTCTCAATTTACAAAAAGTACATGCAGTACTGTTTTCAAGCTCTATATATTTGCTTCAAGTCTTTGTCCATAAAATTTTGTGCTAAATTCTTCTCTGACACAATTTTATTCTGCAAAACTTCTCATGCAGGAAACAACTGAAGTAAAAAGAGTTAAGCTGTGTTTAATATGCCAGTGTCTTAACATTTGACGAGTGTTTTACAGTATAGCAGCTCCAGGGTAAGGGTAAGGCTGCATCTAACCAGGCTACCAGAAATGGGATAAGATGATAATGATAAGTCAAGAATAACAGGAGGCGCCTCGTAGTGTTGTGGTTAAAACACTCGCTTGTCACCACTGCAGTGAGAAATTTAGGGTTCGGATCTCGTCTCAGGACACTCTCTGTGACACCTTTCCGCAGGGCTGGGAGTTGGGGGTTTTCTCCAGGTGCTCCGGTTTCCTTCACCCTCCCTCTCCCCCAGTAGGGCAAAATCCCCTCAAAGTGGAAGCACTTTCCTACTAAATAAACCAACTAACCAATCAAGAATAACAGGAATCTGAAAATGGAATATACTTTTCTAACAACAATTTCTTCTCATGATTTCTTACTCCTGTCTGCCTCCTCTAATACTTAGGGACCAATGAATTTTTTTTAGGGAAAGGTAAGACAATGAGTTATGTCAGGGGTGCACAGACATCTAACTACATGCCCAACAGGCCAATCTTGACAAGATTAATCTCTTCAGCTTCAATCATGCACATGGATGTAAACATCAACATCTACTTAGAAATACTTTTAGAGGGTGTTTGTGCTACCCAAAGCGTTTTTTCATTAGCTCTGCAAAATTTTCCTTAGGGCCAATCACAGAGGAAGCTTTAAGGCTTTCCATATCCGCCACCATATCCTTTCCATATCCGCCACCTTCCTACAATTGAATCTTTCAAATCTGCACTGAAAACGCACCTCTTTCTTGAGCATTACTCCTAACACAGTCCACAATGCTAGTCCTTCTTACCCCCGTTCCCTCTTGCTACTTTACCTATCTTTCTCGGCAGAATGACTATATTTCTCTGTTCCTGTTAGTTGATGCCTTTTGTTTTCTGTTTCGTCGTCAGTACTGTCGTTTTCTTTCGTCCCCTTTGTTCTGTATCTATTTAGTCCACGTCTCTTCCTCGTTTTAAGCACTAAGAGCATGCTTTCTATGAGTGTGAATATGCGCTATAAAAATCTTCACTATTATTATTATTATTAAGGCTTTTGAATAATAATAATAGTAAGCATATTTATAAAGTGAATTTCTCTACTATGGAGCAGACTCAATGCGTTGTACAAAGATATAAATATAACATTACAAATATAAAACACAAATGAATTAGTGATAAAGAAAGCACAAATTTCCTCCCAAATCCTGTGTGTTTTACTGATTGTGACAATGAATGCATTTCAGTCAGCTGACTGCCGATGTTCCTGCATGCATGTGCATGTACATATATGTCAACACATGTACTTGTATGTCTGAGTCTCATTTCTTTTGCATTCAGACGAGTGCAATATCATTAAATACAACTTACCATAATTATGATTTTAAAATTAGCTTCAGCAAGTTGTTTAGATTTTCGAGACAAGAGGTCATAACTGATTATGCTGACCAAGGAAGCTGTCAGGACATCTTGACCTTTAACTGCAACCTGAACTTGAGATGGGTCAATGGATGGCACCCACCGCTTGAACTGCTGTTTAAAGGAAGACACAAGACATGGTGATTATTCATAGTTATAAACAGGGCATATTCTCTAGCAAATATTTAAAACTACCTTATAAGATCAATAAAACTTAACGCATACATGATGAATGAATGAATAAAAGAATTTTCTGAAAAACTGATTTTATTTGGTGTACAGGACAAAATTTGTACGGACAAAGTGTTAGACCTAATCATCTTGCTAGCAAAATATTACATTTATGTATGCAAATGGAAAAACGATATACCCTCTATACATGTTTTTTTGAAGATTGTAAAATATAGATATAATATAGAAAGATACCATAGTATTTTAAATAATAAATTAGACCTATTTGAAGTAATGTTGAAACCATATCAACAATTATTAATATAAGCACAGTTAGTGGAAGCTGGGATGTTCTCACTAGTTCTTTCTTTCACTCTTTCTCCACATCTTTCCTCTCTACTCTTTTCCCCCCTTCTATACTGAATAAATGTGTCTTGGGAATGAAAATGGATTTGAAATGGATAATGTGATGTATTTATACTGTGCTTGTTAAATAAACAAAACAAAAAAAAGGATTAAAAGAATTTAGTTCTTAAAAATAAAACTCATGATCTCTTTGCAAACTCCTAGTGCTATTGCTATGCCTAAGTTCAAGGAACCCTAGTGACTTCTCAGCACCTTACTTGTGCCCAATCAAAGCGGACTGAAGATGGAGTGACAATCAGCAGTGGCCACTTGTCTCGGTAAATGCAAGCCAGGCAGATAGCCTGCAATGTTTTTCCAAGACCCATGTCATCTGCAATTAGCACTCGCCCCCTTTGATGGACACCAAAACTATCAAAAGAAATAGAAATGGTACAGAAAAAATATAAACATATATTAAAGTGATTTATTAAACATCAATTGCAACCAAGCCTTACAACAAATGTAGTGAAGGTAATTGTGCAGTCTGAGTGGTTAATAAGGTACCCCAAATTTTATGAACCATTCACTACTCACTTTACACCTTCCCTCTGGAATGGCATGAGAGAGTTCACCAAAACAGAGTCAACTTTTGAAAGGTCTGCTTGGAGAATGCTATTTTTTTCTTGGTTTTCTCTAGAATTGAAGACCTGCAAAATTGCTTTAGGCAGTGGCTCTATCTCCACATCTGGTTTCAAGCTGCTAACTGCTCTCACTGTTAACAGACAAAAGATTCAATGTAAGGATATATCTGATAGAATCTGTAGCTAAGAATAAATTTAACATTAACTCAGTTATACTTAAGGTATCTCTTTTCATAAAACAGCATGCTTTATGCCTTCCAATAAATAAAGTAGAAAGAAAAATTTTAAATAATTGTACATTGTAAAATATAAATGATAGAAATTGTGAAAATTTATCATTGAAAGAAAAATTGCTGTTGTCACATTAAAACCATTTTTTTATTTTTAGTCACAGCAATGCAAAAAAAAAAAAAAAAAAATGTCGTTGCATGGCTGAGGAAAAAATATCCCAGCACATAACTGTATATTAAAGATCTAAGCATGCTACTCTTTGTAACTGAGCATAGTGTCTTGCCATTAATAGCACTGCCTTTTGAGGAATGTTAGTTTCAAACAAGAATTATAAGCTTAATAAAAGAATAAGTAAAGAAGTGTAAGGACTGGTTGGAAACATTATTTGCCCTATTGGAAGTGGTGTTTCAGAGCATCTTAACTAAAACTATCATCCATGACATGTGACATTGTGTTTGTAATAAATAATAGTAAGGACTAAAACAAAATATATGTATTTAGATAAGCTGATAGATGCATAATGGACCCGGATATGTGCAGTTGCACATTCTCACAAAAAAACAAGCACAGGTACACACATCACATACATACTCAGAGTGTCATGATCTGTGACATGAAACTGCCACTGTCTGCTTTTTGAATCTGCAACATTAACAAATTTATTTGAACAATAATTGTAATAAAAAATAATTCACTTAATTTACTTCGAATCTTGATGGTTGTTGGGTTGGTTGGTTGGTTTGACAGCAGAGTGCTTACACCTAGAGGTGAATTTGCACTATAAGGGAAGAGAGAGAGATGATAGGGTGCGAAGACTGGAGTATACTAAGACATCTTCAGTGCCCAGCCCTAGGAAGAGGTGTCACATAAAGAGAGTGCCCCAAGACAAGATCTGAACCCAGGCTTTAAGTTGTGACTGCAGCAGTGACTGCCAAATGTGCATTTCAAATCTTGAGGCAAATAAACAACAGATTTATATCACCTATGATCCTAAGAACACTAAATATAAACATACAAAGCTTCTGTTAACCTTATTCAGTAAGCATAGCTGGTCTTACATTTTATTCAAGTGCAAGAAATCAGATTTGAGACCAAAGATCTCCTAGATAATAAGTGGAATGGTCATCCTTACCCCAGCAACAGTCAAAACTACAAAAAAGTATACATTATATATCTGCATAGAAACCAACTAAAGAGGACAATAATTTAAGCCTCACTCACCATACAGTCTTGAGTGAATTGTTTTGAAGATTTCTACTAGCGGGGCTAAAAACCCAACCACCACTTCAAATCTAGATCTTGATATCAAAACACAGTGTCCTTTTATGGTCTGGCCAGCAGATCCATAAAACTGTTTCTTTGCAATTGGCTCCTTAATTTGGTCTTTTCGGATTTTTGCTGCATTCTTACTGTCTTTGCTGTCACAAGCCCCAGAACTTGAAACATGGTGCTCGGAGCTCTTTATTCCACAATTTAAAAGTGGAAAGAACTGTTCAGGGCTTTTGTTGCTGCTGAATCTTTTTGTTGTAGAAGGATCAGAAGGACTAGCTTGCACTGATGATGGGATTGCAAAATTTGCTTTGTTCACAACAGAAAACATTGATACTGTAGCTGCATTTGATGCCTGTGCAAGACGTGTTTGACTTGCCTGACATTGCTGTCGTCTAGCCAGGGCTCTTCTTCTGTTTTCTTCTATCTGCTTGCATTGTTCCTTTGACAGAATTGTATTTTCCATGGTGATGATGTATGAGACCAGCACATCAGAGTTACTGTACCAGTGCTTTTCAAATTAGTACAAATGATATCCACAAAAATTGACCCCTCATCCTCTCTGCAAAGACACCAAACACACAACAGTTTAATATCTGCTGGACATCAGACTAAGAAAATAACATTCATGTCTTATGTTGATCTGAATAAACTGAACCCACACACAGTAATATAATATTTTTAACAGCAAATGGACCCATGCTTATGTAAACCTTCATATCAGTTATTTATTAATGTTGTGCTGCAGCATTTTATCAAATCCATCAAGGTAAATGATCACAATAGTTTAAATTATGATTGTTCTGGGGGATATAACTTATTCAGTTTCTGGCTTCATACATTTACTGACTCCAATCTTTAAAACAAGTCCTTTCATTTTGACAGTTAACAAGTTTGAATAGTTCAGCAAGATTTCAAAAATAAAAGTCACAAAAGAAATATATTACTATTATTAGGCACACCATGAATACATGTAACACTTTTCATTTCATCCTTAGTTAAAATACTTAACATTCTATATCAGATGTCTCACCACACCACATATCCTAACTTTTCAGCTACATTTCAAAACAGAACTTTTTATCCAAGATTTCATGCAGTAAACTCCGTTGCCGACTGTATCAAATGCTGATGGCATTCGCCTTCTTCACATATTAAGTGGCTACACTATAGGGGCATGCGCCACTGGTCTGTTTTGAAACCAGTGTCCATGATTTTTTGCTGTCTTTGTGTGCGTATTGTTTTGTGTGTGTGTGAGGCACTTTGAGCCTACCTTAGATGGAGGGTAAAGCTCTCTCTTAATTAACTTTATTTATATTTTGCTGTGTCTGCATATTTTTGTGAATGCATGTTTATCCAAGTGCATTTGATGCCTGTCCTAAAACGGTATGCTCGTGCACCTATATGTATGTAAAGCTCTTTGAGTCCAGCTGATGCTGGAGGAAGGTGCAATATAAATCTGCTTATATGTATATATGCTTTTATATTTTATTTTTCAGTCACTTTATTACCAAAAAGCTACATAAAATCACCTGAATTCTTTCATAAAAATTTAAAGAACATTTTTGCTCCTTTTTAGAATCCTGTAATAGACGATAACCCCACCTTACTCGTTTTATTATCCTACTTTTCGTGTGGACAATTACAGACTATTGCTTTAATTATGATTCTGTTTGACGAGTATTTGATTTACGCAGTTCTTCGGATTGCCCTTCAGCGCATTTGATTTTTTGTTCCTTACTCTAAAAATGAATTATTGGTGTTCAAAATATAGCCTAAAAAGCATCAGATTAAAAAAAACTTCGATGCACCACGGATCGTGACATGGAGTGTTTGAAATATATATATATACCCATCCATGCAGTGTGTGTAGTTGTAAAGATCACTCGATCAACATCTCAATATTATGCAAGGACCTCAATGTCTGTTTAGTCACGCCTATAACACTGTCAGGGACGGTGATTGCTTGGTCTGAGGTAAATCTTTCACGGCTCGTGATCGTTTACTGCACACTGGTACAAACATTCGTAAAATCTGTTAACGCGTCATCTACATCTGAAATGTTACCGCCAGTCAGAGACAGACACTGTCTCTCTCTAACATTTTCAATAGTTTCGAAATATTTCTAAATGTCATTTGATGTGTCCCCATACTCAACTTACATAACGAAGCTTCCTCACTGCAAAAGTTTTACTGTATTCATCCAAGCACGGACCTTCATCTAGATGAAGGTCCGTGATCCAAGTAACTGTTTAGCCTATTAATCGCGAACAGTTTACGGCATGAATGAGAGAAGCGCACATAGAGCGTGAGTAGCAGACGGCAACGAACAGTGAAAAACGATGGCTTCACACGTTTGTCATTAACTTTCAATAACCCAGAACGAGTGTTCTTTTACACGTGAAATGAAAGATAGTATACTTTGAGTTGTACCTCGTGGCGTGTCAAAATTTGTGTACTATGGGAGGCAGCAGAAAAGAAAGAAAAGGTATTAACGCTAAATCAGTGCATCTCGCCATTTCGAATGTACGTACACTCGCTCTTGCTCGCGATGTGTGAAAGTGATTTCTTTCGCAAATAATAAAAGCTCTGCTCGATATTTAGGAAGCATATTTTGTAACCATTTGCTTACACATTTTTTGCATTACATAACGATACATATTAGTAAACTAAAAACAGTACAATTAAGTGACAGCACGGACAACAAAATCAAGACATTGACAAAAATACCAATTTGTAAGTACCAGTAATCGTCATAGTATATGAAGGAATTAATGTGCTTTTATATAGCTTCTGGTAAGTTAAGTGATTAAAATATAAATCACATGCAAAGACTTATTCTGCTGTATCAAGAACATAGGTGCTTTGAGAGACTGAATTTTAGCTGAGACAGTAAGAACACTCATTTATAACCATGGCGTTTCAGAAGAAAGAAAAGTCAAGCGAGCACGGGTGGAAGAAGATTATTATGAAGTGGAGGATGATGATGATATTGTTGATTCAGGAGAAGTCACCAAAGGTAAGTTCATTTGCAAAACTAAATCTTGCTCAGCATGAGTATCTCTTCATTATTGTCTCTTTGTCTTTCTCGGTATAGTAAATTTGATCAGCAAGACTTGCTTCCCAACCAAGGGACATTTTGTAGACTGGTGAAAGTCGTATAAAGGTGTAATTGCTCGTTATAACTATGTATTGTAGTGTCTAACAGAAAAAGCAGATATCCACGCCAAGAGGTTATATATAGCACTGGCATCAAAACCTAGAGGCATGCACATTAGCCAGTTCAATACCTGTGTGGTGCAGAAAACATTCGATCTAACATATATTACAGTGTTCAATTGGTTGATGACTGTTTAGAGGGTTGGAGATGGTAAGGCTGTGAGGAAGAGGAGGTAGGCTCTGCCCTTATAAAAATTGCAAAGTTGATAAAAAGTCCAGTCTCAAACGTCACTCCCCAGTGACCAAATGTTTAGAGGACTACCTTTATTTTAGTTTCTCAAGGTTAGTTTAGTTACTTTATTCCTTGTTACTCCTCGAGGAGCATAGGGCCGCAACATTCTCAAGGTTAACTGTGGCTTAAAGACCTACCTGAGTAATTCTTTTCAGATGGGTGCTGTCAGTTCGAGATGCTAATTTGCTAAATAGGAGCGAAAAACCTTCTTCTGTTGTAACATCTACATTTTTAAATGTGCACTGACAGAGGTAAAATTTGTGACATTACTGGAACATAGCTGCATCTAATTACTAAAAACTTACAGTTATTCCATTTGGCACAGCATTGTTGATATAAATACTCTAACGTCACAAATTTGGAAGACTTTTTTTGGAACATGTTTTTATGTGTGTATAAATATCTGAAAGCTTATATATATATATATACTAAGTTTTTCAGCTTTTCAGCTATACGTGTTTGCAAAATGTACTTTGCAGAGGTGCCATTAGCAGCACTTCAGAACTGTGAAAAGGCAGATAAAGTGGCCAAAACAGATGAGTTTGGAGCACAAGATTACAGGAAAATCTTGGAGTTGAAACTGGACCATGGTTCAAGACCTCTATGGGTTGTATGTATCATTCTGTTGCTTTGAATTACATTCTTTCAATAATACATATACTTGTACAGCAAGTTTTTCCACATGTGATAGGTAAATATCGAAATAATAAAATATCTTTTTCTAAAAGTGCACAAAGCAATTTTTTGCATCTTGATGACATTGACACTTACAATTAGTTTTAGTTTCTCTTCCACTGTCTTAACATTTCTTTTCTGTAGAAATACAAATTTGCTTATCTAGATTCTGCCTTTATTCATTAACAGCTACATGTATTAGGTCATTTCTCTGCCTAATGGCCATGGGGGCATATCTTGGGTATAGGATCTTGAAAATTGAATTAAACAACAGCAGTCATTTTAATTTACTTTTGGTTTGTTGTTTTTTTGTTTTTGTTTTGTTTTGTTTCTTTTTTGGTGTGCAGCTATCACAGTTTCTGATACAGTGTAAAACACTAATCATTGTCCATGTTTGGGCTTGTTATTGTTAAAGATACAGCTATTACTAATTATTCTTACACTATTCACAATGAATTTTGTAATGTGAAAGCAGATGACACTTTGACCACTTCTGACTGACTCTCTCTTTTTTAAATTCTAGGCACCCAATGGGCACATTTTTTTGGAATCTTTTTCTCCAGTCTACAAGCATGCTCATGACTTTCTGATCGCCATTGCTGAGGTACACATTTTAGAATCTTAGAAGTACAGATGTACAAGCATACAAGAAGTGCAGACTTCAGTATGAAATGTCGTTAGATGCTGCTTGATCTTATTTAACAGAAGCAAATGGAAGAAATTTTGCAGACACTCCTCCACAGGCCCCAATATTTGGATTTCTCTGCTCCTTTCTGTTCACCTTTTTTCCCTTAAACAGTTCTTAGGTGTAGATGGGTACATCCCCAACAATTTCGTGTATGGTGAACTACGCCATTACCCTATAATTGTGAATTCAGTTATTAGATGTATTAGCTATTAGTTAAAAGTTACTAGCATGAACAATGATAGACTGCCACATAAAGCATATAAGATGTTGCAAGATTTAAATAGTAGGGGCAAATCAAATTGGGTTTTGTTTGGATAAACCAAGGTGTTGAAAATATAAATATTTTTATTAAAGAGTTGAAAGAAAGATTAATTGTGTGCAGGTGGCAGGAGTGGAATAGCCATATAAACAGTAGTGACAGATTCTCCTTTTACTGTGCATATGACATGTTGAACAGGTTTAAAATGTATTTATCAATCAATTTAGATTTTCATTTGCAGTGTCTTATGGCAAAATTTAGAATAGGTGTTTCAAGTATTGCTGTACATTATTTTCAACATAACACGCTGTACAGGACTTAATGTACCCCTCATGATTTAAAGTAACTGAAGAAGATGTACATTTTGTATTATGTTGTGAAGCATATGTGCGCCACAGAGTTCAATATTTACATATGAGATTTTAAACTTTGCCACATTTATCCAAACTTAGTGTATTGTTAGTGTCAACAGACAAAAATACCATAGAAAACTTGTCATTATACCTTTTTTAGAAATAGTCTTACTATAGAATGATTTCAAGATTGGTTAATTATGATAACTGCATATATAGGCACTTTTCTTAAGTCAGCTAGTGTAAATTGTCATTTGCTGTTTGTAGAATTATCATGGCTTTGTTTTCCCCTCTTCAGTAGGGCAATGGCCCTGGAATAAATAAAAAAAATAATCTCTTATTTGCCCTTTATGTGGAAATGCTAGAGAAGATTAAACCAGTTTGTTCTTGTCTGTCCATTCCTAGGTAGCCTGAGAATAAAATTTATTGATTGTAAATATTTTAGAAACCCAAGTATCTTCTGACTTTCATTGCTTTTGTCAACAAATAATGAAGTTATATGCAGAAAATCGTGTATGTTTCTTTATTATGCATTTAAGGCCAGAGCAGTGGCATAAATGGAAAGTGTTTAATCATATTAAGCTGTATGAATTTATAGATCCTGCCTTTACACTTTGTCACGATATGTACAGTGGGTAGTTATCTTACACACTTCTTCAAAGGGGGCTAAGGCTCTAGTGAATAAAGAAATCAATCAATACCCCCTTTTCCTTCATCATTTTGTTTTTGTAGTTCGTAATTTGTGCTGTTTGTTTCTCCTAATTTTCAAGTGCGTTAAGCTCACTGCCAGGCTAGGAAATACACTATGTAAGTTTATAATCACCACCATCATCATCACCATCAGTGTTGTCATCATTGTCATCATTATTTAGATAAAGATATTGTTAGATATTTGCAATTGTGTATCATCAGTGTGCTTTCACTTGCAGCCTGTTTGCCGACCAGAACATATTCATGAGTATAAGCTAACAGCATACTCCTTATATGCTGCTGTATCTGTGGGACTTCAGACCAATGATATCATTGAATACTTGAGACGGCTGAGCAAGACTTCACTCCATGAAGGCATCATTGAGTTTATTAAGGTATCTTTTATCTTCAAAACCACTTGGTTTCTTTTTTTACATTACAAGTTGTTCATATATCTCTTTAGCTTGGCAGATGGTTATACTTTACAACTTTCATATGCAAGGCTGAAGTTTGCAGAAAACTAAATCTGTGCACAGTGTGACTGCTTGACGCAAGTTATGAAACGTTCTCACACAGTAACAGACAATCCTGATAACCCCATTATAGCACAAAGTTGTAAAATATGATTTTTTTTTATTGTCAAAGTAACAATGTTGACACATAAAAATGGGCTCAATTGAGCTGGCAAGTTAAAATTACTCAGAAAATTAACTTTCTGTGGGCAGCTTTGTACTCTTAGCTATGGAAAAGTGAAGCTGGTGCTGAAACATAACCGCTATTTTGTGGAGAGTCAATTTCCAGTAAGTTTTCAGAACAACAAGGATTGATGCATTGTAAGCTTGTGAAATGTGTATTCTTGTGTTTGCATTCCTAACTAGAACTCAAAATTAGCATTGACTTATAAGTTTTATTACATTTTGAAAGTCACTAGAATAGCAGGTAAGAACATTAATGATTATAGGAGTTAAAGTATTTCATGGAAGTTTCTAATCATTCCAATATTTCAAATCTTTCTTAATTTTTTTTTCTTCTCTGGATTATATTAATGTAATGAAATTAAATCTCTACTAAGAAATAACTTTATAAATGTAGCACATTGCTCATTATATGTACATGGTAACAATCATACATGTAATTATGATAAAACTACACAGTTGTAAATCTTTAATAAAAGCAGATGATAGAGCCATGTGCTATGACATCCATATGAAAGTATCAAGCAGCTGTTATGTAACAGGAGGTGCTGCAGAAACTTCTTAAAGACCCATCTATCATGTCCAGTCGCAAGCGCCAGGAAGATGAGGAAGCTGGAGATAGCTTTATAGCTGGAGAGCTGTCCAGTAAATCAGCTTTACAGGTAGGATGTGTTATATTTCCTAATATTGACACTTTGCCATTTTGTGGTCACCTTATTGTTGATTTTTTTCATCAATATATGTGGGAGCATACAATGAAAAGCAGGGAGAAAATCAGATTCTTAATTCTCAGGATGAGGGTTAACATTTACCTGAGAAAAAAGCCAGTCGTTAATATCAGGGTCAGGGAGCTTGTATAATGGAAGCGCAGATTCAAGAGAAAATGTCAGAGATTGCTAGAGATCCAAAGTGGTATGAAAAATAAAGTTGAATTTAAGCAGAGAATGAGAATGATGGATCCTTTTTTTCATATATTTAGCCAATTCTTTCTGGAACTGCTGTTGGATATGTTGTTTGATAAGTTATTTTTTGGTGAGGACTAATTGGACTAACTGCTGACTTCAGCTGAAGAAGACCACAAGTGCAAAGGTGGAGGACCCTCAGCCAGGCACATCAGCTGATGTGCAGCAGACAGATGGAGACAAAAAGGATGAAGTTCCTGATGACATTTTCATGTTCTATGAAAAGATGGATCAGGAAGAGGAAGAGGAGGAGGAGGGCCAACTGAAGACAGTATCATTTGAGATCAAGCAGGAGAATGTGGAAGATGTTCAGAAAAAGTAAGAAACCTTTAAGTACAATGACAGTGAATGGAACTAAAATGTGCAGTTTTGATTGAATATTGTGTATTTTTAATTTACTTTTATGCTTTTATGAGTGTGCTTTTAAAAGTTTAGAGAATATGTCTGCATTGCTGGAGAGGTTCTAGCCTGGTGGTTGGTGTACTTTGGAGTTGATCTATGGCTGTGAGTGCTCATGCTGCAGAAATAGGTACCTGATTTATTATAATAAACAAGCAATAGTGCATGATTACGCTCATGAAGGAGCATGCCTGGCTTGAGACATAAACAAGATATGGACAGCATACAAAGAATGGAAGAATGGACAGCAATACTAACAAGTAATCAAAGGCAAACATAGAAGACTAAAAACGGAATCAGGTAACAGCAATGACTGCATGAATCTTCATGAATCTGCAGAGGGAGATAAGCAGCTAGACTGGTCAATAGAGGAAAAGAAGTGAGAGAAAGGATTAGTAGGTTGTAATAGAGATGTGTTTTCATTGCACATTTAAAGGATTTGATGGTGGGTAGGTGGAACATATGGAAAGGGAGAGAGTACAATTGTTTTACTGCACTGTAGCTAATATTCCTGTGACCATATGTTCCGGTGACAGAGATAGTTGGCATATGGTTGTCAGTTGAAGAGTGGAGCTGTCTGGCTGGGATATGAGAGAAGCACAGAGAAATAGACAGGGCAGGAGCCTGCACAGAAATTAAAACACACCATGGACAGTTTGTACTGGATACAAGAATGGATGGGTAGCCAGTGCAGAAAATGAATGAGAGGTGTGACATGGTCCCATTTCCTAGCTCTGAACACCAGACACGCAGCAGAGTTCTGGATGTTTTTTTTGTTGTTGTTGTTGTTTGTTTTTTTTTGGAGTTTTATGAATGATGTTTGAGGGGCAGCCTGCAAGCAAGGTGTTACAGTAATCAAGCATAGATAGAATCAGCCCACAGAGAAGAGTATTAGTAGTTTGTGTAGAGAGTACATGACAGATTGTTCTGATCTTTCATAGCTCATAATAGGCAGACTGACAGTCAGTAACTTGTCTATCAAGGCTCATGTCAGCAGTGACAAGGAATTCAAGATTTCCGACAGATGATGCAAAGATAAACTAACACTAACAATATCTGTGATGGTAATAAGTAAAACATCTAAGCATTCAAGAAGAAAGTTGGTGGAAACTGGGTCTAACTGGCAGGTTGTTGGTTTGGCTCTGAGAATGCCATTTAATCAGCCTTGGAGACTGGCTGGAATTGGGTAAAAGAATACTCCTGGAGATCATCACAAGAAATGTTGTTAGGCACTGAGATTAAGTCAGGGTTGAGGTATGATTGAATGTCTGAGATCCTGCCATAGTCACTGAAAACTTGCAGAAGCTGTAAAGCAGGGTACTCTTTGGGCAGGGGTGTTTGCGATGCTGTCCAATCATTCGATTGTAGATGTCAAAGAGTTTCTTGGAAGAGGTGCAGTTAGTATCTGGTACTGAAGGTATGTTGTTTTGAGTTTGTAGATGCATTCGATTGCAGGTGTCAAACAGGCAAAGGGGCAGGCAACTTATTAGGTAATATAAAGATTCTCATGCTTTCTTGTTGCAGATGCATTGAACTTGAGTACCCACTTCTGGCAGAGTATGACTTTAGAAATGACGCTGTCAATCCAGACATTAAGTAAGTGGCCTCTCATGGATTGCGGCTGACAATAACAACGCTTTAATAATCTAGGTATCCTTATCAATATCACGGGCACTACAATGTCAATGTATTTATTACATCTGTAACCATGTGCACAAGATTTTAAGATTTTAGTTATATCTGTATATGAGTTTATTAAAATATCCATTTTATTTCCAATAATGTGCCTTTCATTCAATACTATATACATTACCTAGTTTGTCTTTGTTTACATTTTGGTCATATACATTTAGCTGCATTGTTTTGAGTTGATTCATGTGTATTTCAGAAGTTTTAAAATATTGATTAAAATTTGTATTTAGTTGTCAAGGAGTAAGGAGCAAAATATTATTATAATTAAATATTATTATATTGAAATATTTATATGCTGTTATTGTATTTCCAGCATTGATTTGAAGCCATCCACAGTGTTAAGGCCTTACCAGGAGAAGAGTTTGAGGAAAATGTTTGGCAATGGGAGAGCTAGGTCTGGTGTCATTGTACTTCCCTGTGGTGAGTTTAGGTGACAGGAACTTCTAGAAGTCAAGCTGACCTCACTGCATTTTTGTTTTTCTGCATTCATCTGTTTTGATTTTACTGTCTGTTGTTTGACCTTTGCTTCTTGGTATCCTCATCCTTATGCTATTTCCTTGCTTGTGGTCTTTTGTTTCTTATCTACAACTTTCTTTTTTTTTCATCAACTGCTGTCTTCTTTAAAAACGTAATGGTCACATCAGCTGGTCAAAGAGCTAACCATCAGACAGCATTTGTTCATTTCATATTTCTGCTATACCACTTGCTCTTATGGGTTCCTTACATTTACACTTGTCCAAAGGGCTCCTGCAGTGTCAGTGAGTGTAGTTGCATTGGTAGTTAGATACTACACCATTTAACATATCTTGCAAGTCTAAGAGACACTGCAAGGTCAGAACAGATGGAGGACTTCATCAGGTTTCCATAGAACTGCACAACAGTGTCATCATTAAAATACACCACTTTTGCCACCAGAGTTGGCCTAACAAACAAAAAAAAAATCAAAAGAGCTTGGCTCAAAAATTAAATTCTTTTCAAAATGTGTTAACTCCTTCTGGAACATATCTATGTTTTATTAATTAAAATGATGAGGAAGAGATGTTAAAGAGGCAGGTAAACCCAAAAAGATTTTTAAATGAACTGCAATAATAGATCAAGACACATTTTTATCAACTATCAAACTACTAAAATAAAACGATTTTAACCAGTACTATGTAAAAAAAATAAAAAAAAAGCATAGGAAATGAAAAAGTCAAACATGACTTGGTCATGTGAAGAGGAAATGCATGCCCCTCTCCCTTCCGTGATCCACTCCCCCATTTTTAACTTCTTGACCGACTTGAAAGAAACAAAATTTCAATAGGAGTAGCCTGCTTCTACAGAGGTAACCATTTTTTGTGGAAGATTTCTCAAAACAGCATGTTCGAACTTACAAGAAAAAAGTTTCTTGTCAGTAAGTCATGTAAAAGGAAAATGGACAAGTAGCACATGATGCATATTATTGCATGCTCCTTTGTTTCCTGATCGACTCTGCTGTAACTGTACAATGGGCCCACCCTCATTTATGTGGGATGATGTCAAGTGAATATGTTCTCTCTAAACAAAATATTAAGGACAGACTGTAAACTGCCAATTTGCTGAGGTGTGCACTGTTTGTGCCTCAACAATGCTAGCAATGTTTGAACTGGTACTACTAAGCATGGTAAATTTCCGTGCATATGTTTTGCCCAATTACAAAAAGTTGGATGCTGTGTTAATTTTTTTCATGTCGATATAACTTAGCAGGACTAAGATGTAGACTGTAGACCTCCCTACCATCTGCTTACAGACCTAAAATAGAAAGGTTTGGCAGAATATCACCAGAGCAAGTAATACAAGAAAACAGTGGTGAAAGATAATGTAAAATTATGTGATTCTCTATTTAATTCTCTCCCTTAGACCACGTCTTGACAAGTGCTTGGGGTTTCTAATGGCAATCATAATCCCGACAAGAAGCCTAGATACACCCCACATGAAGTATGTTCTGTTTAGAGGTTTTTAGCAATTTGTGGAACTTCAAAGCTTTTACTTCATTTTTAAACCTGCTCTGAAATGAGTAAAGTGCTCAGGATCCAATAGTTATGATTCCTTGTTCTGGATCACATCCATGCTCTTCAACCTGTCCTTGGCTGAATAAAGTGTTTGGTTCTCCCTGCCAGAAGCAAGTGCTTTGCCGAGCAGTAGTAAGAGTACAAATAGCAGTAACTGATAGAACAATAACTGTAAGAGGGAAAGTCTAAAGAACTACATTTTTCCATTTATACAGGAGCTGGAAAGACTTTAGTGGGCGTTACAGCAGCCTGTACTGTTCGCAAGCGATGCCTGTGTCTGGCCACGTCAGGTGTTGCTGTGGAACAGTGGCGCTCTCAGTTCAAAATGTGGTCTACAATTGATGACAGTCTCATTTGCCGCTTTACATCGGATGCCAAAGACAAGCCAATGGGTAATATTTTTGGAATATATTTTACTTAAGTGGTTTTTATGTTCATTGTTCTTATATCTCTGCTTTTCTTCAATTTATATCTGTTTTTGAGCTTTTGAAAGCCTTATGACTTGCTACAGGGTTCAGTTTTCTGTTGTGTTTCCCTCCCTGCCCTTTTCTTTACCTTCAAACAGACATGCTTTTTTTTCAAGTCATAGTGTTCATTACTTGTCTGCAATAGTGTGTTATCTACGGGGAATTTAAGCCTATAATAGATTGGTGGTTGGAGAGTTTGGAATCGCATCAAAGTGTTTTGGAAGGAACCAGCTACTGGATCATGGGGAACTTTTGGATCACTCAAAAAACGTGTAAATTACTGGATCTGAATATCATTCTTTATTAAAAGGGAATAGTACATCATGAGGTCAAAGTTTTATGCAAGATTGACTAATGATTGTATTCTGTTCAATGCCTTGTAAGACCAATGATTTTGTTTAATATTTCTGTTTAAAGGGCTGCCTGGTTTTCTATGAAATAACCTTAGTTGCTGGCTCAGCGTATAACTCATTTTTGCCTCATTTTATGCTTAATTAAATTAATAATAATAATAGTGAAGATTTTTATAGCGCATATTCACACTTATAGAGAGCATGCTCTTAGCGCTTAAAACGGGGAAGAGACGTGGACTAAGTAGATACAGAACAAAGGGGACGAAAGAAAACGACAGTACTGACGACGAAACAGAAAACAAAAGGCATCAAGTAACAGGAACAGAGAAATATAGTGATTCTGCCGAGAAAGATGAGTAAAGTAGCAAGAGGGAAGGGGGGTGGGTGGTAAGAAGGACTAGCATTGTGGACTGCGTTAGGAGTAATGCTCAAGGAAGAGGTGCGTTTTCAGTGCAGATTTGAAAGATTCAATTGTAGGAAGGTGGCGGATATGGAAAGGAAGAGAGTTCCATTGTTTTGCAGCACAGTAGCCAAAAGTCCTGTGACCATATGTTGTTGTTCTGGTGACAGGAACAGTTAGGATAGATTCTTTATCCACAATACAACATAATGCATCTGCAGCACTTACCTGTTTAGATAACACGGCAGATGGACAAAAACAGTTTGATGAGAAGAGTTTAAGAATATATTTCAGTTCTTATATGATGTAATGGAGAAAAACTTGTGAAATTATCATATTTCAATAATGCTTACGGCATCTTTAGTCTGATGGTTCTAATAGATTTTTCAATTACGATGTGTTGTAAAAGTTTTGTCATTTTCTTTTTCAGGTTGTGCTGTGTGCATCAGCACATACTCAATGCTGGCGCATACCACTAAACGCTCCTATGAAGCAGAGAAGATGATGGAGTGGCTACAGAACCAGGAATGGGGGCTGATGGTGCTAGATGGTCAGTGGAATGGTTCATACTTATCAGAGCTAATTCTTTATCATAAAAATGGGGTATGGTCGTGGCTTTGGATACAAGCGTCTCCCCTTATGAGCAACTCAGATTATGAGCACAAAATACTCAGAAAATTTGCCTCGGTACTTGAGCATTTGGCCATGTTATGAGTGACGCTGTGGTTATGCCACATGCTTCCAGCCGCTACATCCCGCTCCGAGTGTGCATTGTTCACTCAAAGCAGAAGCATCTCTGCGTTCATTTGCCCTTATTATTGGGGGGGGGTTGAAGAAATTTTATAACCCACGATGTTGCCTATAGAAGATGGTTGCTAAGGATAGTGCTCCTAAGAGGAAGAAGGATACAATTTCCATAGAATTGAAGATCATAGGAAAACAGAGGTGTGGTCTACATGTGGCTGAACTCCCTAAGTTGTACGGTAGTTCATCATCAACAATCTGCAGTATCCAGAAGAAGAAAAAAAAACCCAAACTGGTCCCAGTGGGGTAAAATTCTCAAGAAGAGAGAGTGCCCTCCTGAATACAAGGGGGATTCTCCTTCCCCACAGTAACCCCTCTCCTACTCCCTACCGTCTTCTTCAAGCCAGCCACAACTCTTCATAAAAATAAAGTGCACCATATTTATCATTGTATTAATTCTGCATAAAATGCTATGTTAACTAATTTTTATATTGATTTTGGGGGGGATTTATTGGATTTCCATTATTTTAAATAGTTTCGAGATACGAGTTTTTCAAGATATGAGTTACATTATGGAACAAATTAAATTTGTAACCCGAGGCGCGGCTGTAGTCAAATCCTGTTAGAATAATGGCAAGGTTATCTGAGAGCTGAGAGCTTCAGCACATTTGAACGAGAGGGAGTAAACAGTTCATACTTGTATAGTTGGTAGTTCTTAATCTGTCATGAAAAGGGGTTGTATGGATTATGGTTAAGATGAGATTATCATCAACTGTAAGATTCATGAAATCAAATGATTGATTGGCTAGGATTTGTATTCTTTCCCAGAAGCATAAAAATATTGATTTTTTTTTGTTTTGGTATAGTAAGGTGATGGTGGTTATATATAGTTGAGGAAATGTGTGTGATAGAAGTATCTATAATGCATATTGAAAGAGAGAAAATGAATAAGCGGTTTCTTTAAGAAGTACACTTATTTTTTAAGCTTGTTGCTAGTCTTACATCTTCAGTTGCTTTCTTTTTTACTTTGAAAACTTCTCAAAACAGTTTTGAAACTTTATAAGTGCATAAGTTCAAGTGAATATTAGTGTTTTCAAATCTTGTTCTCCATAGGAAAAAATTTTTCATCATACCAATTATAACAATCCAAATTTGCTTATTTTGTGCCCTATGACAGTTTTGTGGAACATGTTAAGGGCTCACACAGATAAGTCGCAAAACACAGGAAACGTTCTAATCCATTAAATCTGACTGAAATATTGCAGAGGTACAGACCATCCCTGCCAAAATGTTTCGACGGGTATTAACAATTGTAAATGCTCACTGCAAGTTGGGGCTGACAGCTACACTAGTGCGAGAAGATGACAAAATTGCAGATCTGAACTTCCTTATTGGCCCCAAGTTGTATGAGGCCAACTGGATGGAGCTTCAGAACTTGGGTTTTATTGCACGAGTTCAGTGTGCAGAGGTGTGTAAAGTTGTTGGATGGTTGCAAGTTTTCATGTAGTTCTTTTTAATAAAATCTTTTTTTATAAAAAGGTTTTCCCTTATTTTAATAATGCCATTTTATCCTTACGATATTAAATCTTAGCATGTGTAAAGGCTGAGAAATGAGCCACTACCGTTATAACTTTTCAGGTATGGTGCCCAATGACCCCAGAATTCTACAGAGAGTATTTGAGTACAAAGTCACAAAAAAAATTGGTAAGTTATCTTTTATCTTCTTTAAAAGGACATTAAAATCATAGGCAAAGTTTATTTTCTTACTTATAGAAGTATTAGTTGCATAATATGCCCACATTTGATTTTAGCTATATGCATATTTCTTCTTTGTACCAGATGACATGACCATTTATAGGGCATTGAACTAGTGCATAACAACATATCGCTCAGTCTGACATTGGATTACTGAGTTTGAAATTTACCTCGATATTTAGAGACCTCACTTAATTCCTTGCAATAATTTGTAATATATACATATATGAGGATATATATTGCATGAATAAGGTGTGTAGATGTGAGACACTATTCTGGAACAAAAATACTATGTACCATGACTTATATAACTGAAATAGTCAAATTAATCTTTATATTTATTTTAAAAATTGTGTTACAGTCAAAGAATTGTAGTACTGTCAAAGAGCAACAATTTATTTTTCATGTCAAATAAATCAAGTCTTTGTAAACTTTCCTTCAAGCTGCTGTATGGCATGAACCCAAACAAGTTCCGAGCATGCCAGTTCCTGATTCGCTATCATGAGAGGAGAAATGATAAAATCATTGTTTTCTCAGACAATGTCTTTGCCCTTCAACATTATGCTGTCATGCTAAACAAGTGAGTGAACCACAATCAACATTAAGCAGGCTCAGCCCTTCTGTCTTACCATGGTCTATTAATGTGTTTTAAAATAAAGTTTTGTAATTTAAAGTAATAATAATAATAAACACATAATTTATAAAATTTATACTCACGCTCGTGAAGAGAGTGCTCTTAGCACTTAAGAACGAGACATGGACAACATATAAAGGACAGAAGGATAAACAACACGATGACTTATGGAAAACAAATATAGAATAAACAAATAAGAATTGGGTAACAAGAACGAAGTTGAAAGATGTCATTTGCATCATATGTTAGATCATTTGGTAACCACATTGTCTCACAAGCTCTCATAATAACTTGTTCCTTATTCCTAGACCCTACCTGTACGGTCCTACTAGTCAGGGAGAGCGGCTTCAGATCCTACAGAACTTCCAGCATAATCCTAAAGTCAACACCATCTTTGTCTCAAAGGTGTGTAGTCTGTAGTACCCATATCCCATAACCATGCTATGGAAGGTGGTGGTGATGTGTGGATGTGTTTTTGTGTGTGTGTGTGTGTGTGCATGTGCCACGTATGCAGTTTGTGCAGATGAATCTTTGATGGTAAATCTATACACAAAAGAATAATCTAAATCACTCTTTGAAGGATAAAAGCAACAAATTTAAGTGCTATAATTTATTTATTGGGATGAAACAATATTGTATACTCTCATGTGCAAATAAATTTCCAAGCTTTATGAGGATTTACTGGTGACAGGTGGCTGACACATCCTTTGATTTGCCAGAAGCCAATGTGCTCATCCAAATATCAGCTCATGGTGGCTCTCGTCGGCAGGAGGCCCAGCGCCTGGGTAGAATTCTGCGAGCCAAGAAAGGTTAGATGGGCATCGGAGCATTTTTTTCCCCTGGTGTCTAGTGAATAGTATGAGGTAAAAGTTTTTCTGTATCAAGGCTATGACTATTTTTATCTGCAAAAGGAAAATAATAAGAGTCTGCTTGTGATCTCAGAACATTTTTTTCCTAATGACCAGGGTCAGCAGCAGAAGAGTACAATGCCTACTTCTATTCACTGGTATCACAAGACACAATGGAAATGGCCTACTCACTGAAGCGTCAGCGATTTCTGGTCAACCAGGGCTACAGTTACAAGGTCATCACAAGGCTAGCTGGTCTAGATGAGGTGAGGGGACAGGCACAGAGTGGTGTTATTTCTTTATGTGAGTATAGCGTTGGAGAAATTTGAGGTGATGGGCAGTCAAAATAGAAATGGTGGTGGACAGGTGAGGAAATCTGTGAAAACTTGACAGAATTGAGTGGCTGCTGCTTAAAGCCAAAGGTACCTGCTTTATTCTTTTTTCAATGAGACTCTTTTGGATTTTTTGCCATGTTGATACTTAGCTAATTTTTTTCTGCTAGATGCATATTACTACAAATATTTCAATGGCGCCCGATTTTGAACCTATCATAAAGGCAATCACTAACAGGCTTGAGGGGACCAGCTCTCCACATTTTCGTTTTCTTCTTGGATTTGTTGTGCTTGTAGTGGCTATTGTACTGACCTGCACTTTTTTTTGATGTCATCGGCATTGTGTTTGACTGTTTACTTGCCTGTGGATTTTTATTTATTCCTCTGCTGATATCAACTCTCTCATCGCCGTTAATCCTCTGGCTGACGCCATCACAGTTTCATTCTTACAAGTCGTCCCTGGGATAGACTTTACATCAGTGACAAACATTGCATTTCAACATTGTACTGCAATTTCTGCTTTGTGATCGTCTGGATCTTCTCCTGACGATTTGATCGACGTGTTTGAGTATTGCTCTATTCTGCTCCAGTCCAATGACTGTAGATCTATCTCATTGACATCTTGATCTGTGAATGTCATCGAGCAGAAGAACGAGCTGGTATTCCTATTAACTTTACAGAGAGAGCCACAGGAACTTTGTCTGTCTTGTGTTTTTATGTTTGTAATGCGCGGAGAGCCTGGCTTTGACTGGGATACCGCGCTATAAAAGCTCACACCATTATTATTATTATTACTCCACTCTTAAGTGAAACCAGGAAGCCAGCTGATGGAGCCAATTTTGGAAAACAAATCCCGTCTGCTAGAGGCCCTCATGCGACTTTGAAGAGTACCAAAAACAAACAGCAGCAGAAAGGCCTCCGGCAGTGGATGGTCAAGTACATGGCTTCACATCAAGAGGAATTCCCTGTGCGCAAAGAGACATTCATCAGCCAGTTTGCCAAATGGGGTAGCTCATAATGTTGGTGCGCAATGCCCAGGCTTTCTTGTCCCGGCCCTGATGTCAAGAATTTTGGTGCTTAGCGCCTTGCAGCGACCAAAGGATTCTAAGACCATGGATGAATTCTGGAGGTTTGAGGTGAACTATCTACTGGCAGAATCTCCGTAGGAACGGTGTGGAATGCTGAAGACAGTACGTCAGTCGTTGCGAGGCAGCGCGTGGCGATGCGTGCTGGTGCCACGGCCACTGTGGGAACAGCCTCATAACCAAGTTGGACTCGCTTTACGGCACCACGAGGGACCTGCTGGCCGACTTTTACGTCATTAAATAGCAGGACGGGAAGGATGTCGCGGCTCGAAGATCCATGAACCAAAGCAGTGGATCAAAGAAACCTGCTGCGGGGTGATGCAGCAGGAGTTTTGCGCTCAGGTTTTAAAATGGACTTCTACAGCCCTTTCCGAGACAGGAGCAGGCACAAGCTGGATTTAGTTAAGGACTTCTACAAGCTAAGGTGGCAGCTCGAAGGAACGTCGAATCACCAGCCGCGAAAACCGACATCTACGACAAAGGCAGCGCAGTCAGTCAAAGAGGTGATGACCTTGGAGACGCAGCTGTCAGTTAAAGCAAACGCTATAGGCGATTCAGGCGACCAGAGAATTGCGGCCCAGCCTAGGGCTGGAAGGGGACTCGCGGCTGAACAAACAGAGCCACACATTTCCCACGACTTCTAAAAGCAACAGGATTAATTGCTGACGCTGCGGGAGGATCAGGGCATGTGGAGGTCGGGTGCCCATCCAAGCAGAACTTCAACTTCAACGGACCTGCGAACAAGGGTAGTTCATAGGTCAGAGGTTGGAGCAAGATCAGATATCACGAGAGACACCAGCAAACGCATTTGCCTCCCACCTCTCGCCCTCACTTCACAGTCACCGCTGTCATACTCACTAGTAGCTACTGGCACTATTACTCCCACTGGTACAGCAAGGGCGGCCCGGTGGCGCAACGGTTAGCGTCTGTCACCAATACAGTGAAGGTTGGCTGTCCTGGGTTCAGCTCTCGTCGCAGGCACGCTGTTCTTTCTCTACATGTGGCATTTGTTTACAAGGCTGGCTGCCTTTCCGTGATATAGTCTTAGTTGCTAGCTCAGCGAAAACACCAATCACCCCACTAGTGCAGCACTAGTGTCTGAAATATAGCTATCCCATCCTAGTAGTACAGTTTTACTGGACATTATAAAGGAAAAGATCAATGATGATGGGAATAAGAAAGATCTCTTTTCCCTTCTCCTCATCTTCTGCATACATTTATTACCTCTTTCTCCACAACGTGGCTTCTTTATGATGTCATTATAGCAATAGTAATTACTCAGTGTGACTAGTGGCTACAGAGAACACAGCTTCCTAACCTGTCCTGCTGTGTGTGTGCTGTATCAGGAGGACCTGCTGTACCGAACCAAGGAGGAGCAAATGCAGCTTCTGCAGAAGGTCCTTGCTGCCACTGATAAAGATGCTGAGGAGGAAAGGGTGATTGGTGAGGGTGGCCGAGTCATGGTGAGCTAACATTCTTTTTGCATTCTCATAAAATTAATTCTGAACTTGAATGAACAAATTAAACACTACATATGACTGTGCTAATTGCCTGCAAAGTATGATTGCCTCTTCTTTATTATGGATATTTGTTGCGTCAAACAATATAAAAACATTATCTTTTTTAAGAAAGGCATAGGCAGTTTTAGGGGTCAGGCAAATGAACAGGCAGCAATTGTATTTGATGATGTCTTCTGTAGGTGCAGCGGAAAGTGGGAAATATGAGTTCCATGTCGGGGGCTGACGACACTATCTATATGGAATACAACAAGAGAAAGGCTGTTCATCCACTCTTCAAGAAGTTCAAGAAGCATTGAGCTTACTACCTTATAGATGTTCAGATCTTCAGCATGTGTGTGTATGAGTGGGAATGTGTATGAAAGTGTTCATGTAAATTGAGATTCATGTATGTATGAAGATGTGTGCAATACATGAGTTCATGTAGCAATACTGACATGATGCTTTTTATGTATTCTTATGAGTTGATGGGTTCATTGCCTTACATGCTTGTGAATGTTATATGATGCAAAACGATAAACATATTCTGGAAGATTTATTTTGTTATGTAATGATTTATTGTGTTTATAATAATAAGCATTATTATTAATAATATTATAAATACATTGCTATAACACACCTTTCCTACTTTATAGCAGGTTCTGTGCTCTTCACAAAAACAGAAAATATGCTGGCCTCTCACTTTCCTCTCTTGCATAAACATGTGCACACCCATACACAGATGATGTGATGATCTACATCCAAATTAACTACATGCTGTTGCCATGTTTATCTGCTGCTTAAATGCTGATAATTATGACCTGGCCTCGAACAATGCATTATTTTCTCTTTCTTTTAAGTAAATCTGTGAGGAAAGATTACTATATCATTGCACATGGAGGACAAGTACCAAGACTGGTAGAGTTGTGAAGTGGGCTGGCACGGCAGTTGGACTGGGGACAGAGATGTAGTCAGCACTGTCATGCAGGGCCGCCGAGAGCCAGCACGGGCCCCGGGGCAGACGACCTCTATGGGCCGCTTGTAATTGTGTTTTCCAAGTATATAATAATATGCTTACAATTCGATTATCAACATCTACATTTCAGTCAGTAATGTAATATAGACTGCAAACATTAGGCAAGTGCACTAGGATCTACATTACCACTTGAACACTTGAGTTGTTTACACGTGAGTGGTTAGTAAATGAGGAAAATTGACGTTAAAGGATCAAACTTGTAGAACCCCGATCCATAGAAAAAATGCCCAGGCGCGTTGAGTGTGACATGAACATAATAGCCCTAATGACATGACAGCAGGCCTGACGAGTGGGGGCAAGGGCAGGCGGATGCTGTAATAGGTCCCGCGGTTGTGAAGGGGGCCCGGAGTTGGTCAGTGGAACACCCAAGCATTACACATGCAGACGTTGAGTTTCAAGTCTGCAATATTCTATTTCCAGGCCTAAAGTAGGCGAGCCGTCGGGGTAGCGGGCTGATTTATCTTCTAAAACAAAACACGCATTTTTCAACTGATAGTGATTGATGTAGGTGGAAGTCGAAGGATTTCGCTTCTTCAAAAACTCTTTGTATATATATATATAGAACATTCACAATATGAAAGACTGATCCCCCAACGCGTTTGTAGACTTCCTATATATTTGTTTCAGATGTGAGTGTGTGTGTCAGGGGAGGACTGTAGCAGGTGGAAGGTGATAAATTCCCCTTATGCCCAACAGTAGTAATCTTCTGTTAGACAATACACAAGACTGACCTTCTGACCAGTTTGGAGACTTCCTAGGTGGTCTGTCACTTGGCTTAGCATCTTGGTCCTGCTGGTCCCCGTAGGCCGGACTTTCAATGACTCATAAATACCCTTGCTTTGTCTTTAGCCATGGCATTTAATTTCCCCCTCCCTTTAGCTGTTTTGCTTGAACCAAGAAAAGCTTGGACCTAGGTAAAGCTACAAATATTAAGCTCAATATTTTCTTTCACACCGCGCCTTCTCGACTCGTTCGTACTGACCTGTCTTAAAGACCTTGGTTTTATTCAAAGTGTGTGTGTGAGAGAAAGAGCCACTGTCAGGGGAGGACTGAAGCGGGTGGAGTGTGAAAAATTCTTCCTTGCCCAGTGCTGGCGATCTTCTGATAGACGTTACCCAAGACTAACCTCCTGACTCGTTTGGAAAATTGCTAGTAGGTCTGTCACCTACCTTAACTTTCTTGGTCCTGCCCGAGCGATGCTCATGGAGTTTCAACGAGTCATACATATCCTTGCTTAAACTTTGAACAGAACTTTTAATTACCATCTCCCTTTTTTTCTGAACCAAGAAAAGCTTGGACCAGTAAAGCTACAAACACTAAGTTCAACATTTTTCTTGAACTCTCGCCTCCTCGCCTCGTGCATGCAATCTTAAGGATCTCGTTTTCCTTCAAGCCTGACGAAAAACCAAGTTACGTCGCGTTTTATTTGATAACATCATAAACGATTTTTTTATTTGTACTAATGTTAGAACGCAGGTGTGTGTTGTTGTTTATTTACTAAATGAATTTAAAAGGAAGGGACTTCTGATTGTTGCAGCGGACTTTTCTCGTTGTTACGTAAATTGAGAAAAGATGACACCTGAGGTGCTCTGTTGTGCGGAGCAGAAATTAGTTTTATTGTAATAGGTCTCGGGGGTCGTAGCGGTTTTTAACTGAAGTGTAATGTTGTTAGTCTTTAAGGTGGGTGTCAGAAGACACTAAAAACACTCGTTTAGGCTAATTACGGTTTCCTCTGCAGCCATTTTCCATTTATTTTGGCTGAGCGCGTGAATTTTACGTGCGGTGACTGCGGTCGCGTGTGCGAAACAGGCGGCAGATAATAATAATAACAAGAAGAGTACAATAGTATTTTCCCGCTTGGCGATTAGTTCAGTAGGCTTCAGCTGAAGCACTAAATCAAATACAGTAACATGGGTGCAAGTTGCAAAATCCTTTTACGTCATGTTTCCTTATTTACTGATCATTTACCTGTAAACAGCACTAAACTACTCATTTAGTGCGTGGTGTAGATCTTAGTTGTTTGCCATCTATATTGTTACTGAAGGAAATACAGATAATGCCAATCGAATAATAACTTCTAAGCTTACTACTATATAACTCCGCCTGGAAACCCACCGGGTAACCTGCAAGGTCCCAAGCCCGGATGAAGGAGGAGGGCTGGGCGTGGGGTTAGCAACACAACCTTGTAATACAACCCTTGCTACAGAAACTGCAACTACAACATTACCACAATGAGAGCCTGGACGGGGAGATCCCTCTTTGGAGGGGCCTATGACGCGTGTTGGCGAAAGTCTTCGGGAAGTCAGCTCGCCGACCTATCTTCTCACGGCCAAGGCAAAAATCAGGATAGGGACCTGGAACATCAGAACCCTATACGAGAGAGGGAAATCAGCTCAGGTAGCACAGGAGATGAAGAGTTATGGCATCAAGCTCCTTGGCCTGTGCGAGACCAGATGGAATGGTAGGTAAAGGTAAAAGGGTAAAGGTCATCCCATAACCTTTTCGGGTCGTTGTGGAGTGAGGTGTTAGAGACCCCACTTTTCTCGGGGCCAGCTTTTACATGAGGGTGGTGCCAATCTCCTCTCGCTGCCTTACCTTCCCCAACCCTCTATGGAGTCAGGTACCTATTCCCGTCAGCTGGGTCGACTGCGCTTATCGGGAATTGAACCAACGCGCTCTCGGTTCGGTTGCCAGCGCTCTAACCACTCGGCCATCCGAATGGTAGCGGTCAGACTAGACTATCGTCAGGGGAGACTATCATCTATTCTGGACATGAAGACCCCGACCATGACCACTCACAAGGAGTAGCAGTATTGATGACACAGGAGGCTGCAAGAGCACTAATAGCATGGGAACCAGTTTCCACACGACTCATTTCAGCTCGGTTCAACTCCAAAGGAAGAAACATCACCATCATCCAGTGCTATGCGCCTACCGACGCAGCAAAAGAAGAGATTACCACTCTCTACTAGTGCTGGTTGATCGTACTCCAAGACGAGACTTGAAGATCATCCTGGGCGACATGAATGCCAAAGTTGGAGATGACAACACGGACAAAGAACACAATGGGAAAGCACGGTGTGGGCAACTGCAATGAGAATGATGAGCTGTTCACAAATTTCTGTTTGTTCAATGACCTTGTAATTGGAGGCACAGTCTTTCCTCACAAAACCATTCACAAGACCACCTGGACTTCACCAGATGGAAATACAGAAAACCAGATCGATCACATCACCATTAATCGACAGTTTAGAATAAGTCTGCTGGATGTCAGGGTAAGGCGTGGTGCAGATGCAGCCTCAGACCACCACCTGCTTGTAGCAACTTTGAAGATAAAGCTGAGGTCCTTTCATGAATCACGAATCATCAGACAGACCGCACCACAAATCCAACGTGCAGTTTCTTAGAGATCGCAGGAAACAAGAAGAGTTCAATTGTGAAGTCAAAAACAGGTTTGAGGCACTGGAAACACCATCACCAACAAGATTCAAACATTCATCAACAGATGTCTGTGCCACATCCTCAACATCAGATGGCCCGAGAAGATCTCCAATGCATACCTGTGGGAGAGAGCCAACCAAAAACCTGCCAGCCAAGACATCAAGAAGCGAAAGTGGGGCTGGATCGGTCACACCCTGCAAAAGCCGGCCGAAAATCTAACACGACAAGCTCTGGACTGGAACCCACAGGGGAGGCGCAGGGTTGGGAGACCCAGACAGACGTGGAGAAGATCGGTCCACGGCGAGGCGGAGGCAGCTGGATTGACATGGGCCCAACTGGGGAGGGGGGCCCAGAACCGGATTCGATGGCGTGGTGTAGTTGCGGCCCTATGCTCCACTGGGGGCGAAAAGGAATAAGAAGAAGAGAAGAAGATACTACTATATACTGGGAAATCAATTCACGATTACAGTTACTGATTAATGCAATGGGCCCGCCCCGGGGCCCGCGTTGGCTCTCGGCGGCTCTGGTCAAGGTTTGGAGAATACAAACGAGAATGCACGTATAAAGTAGTGTTGACTTCTAACTTTCATGTGCAGAACATTAGAAAAAAATCCTTCCCAATTCATGTTTACAACTCTTAATCGTCAGCGATTCCAAATGAGCCATAACGATAAACAGAATTTTTATGAAATAAACTTTTCAAACGCTGTTGTCGATATGCCTGTGAGGAACACAACAGTAGCACACTGATTTTCTTTTCTCTGTAACGATCGATGCTGCTAACGTTTTCAGGTTAATTACTAACAGGATGATGCTTAGATTTAAAATATGGCATAGAAATAATTAAAAGTTAAAGAGAGATCAAATCATATTGCACATCGGCTAAAACTAGCAGCATGCTAGACTGTTCTGTGTAGCTGCCAGCTAGCGCGCGAGCGGCATTCTGTGCATCCGGCTCTGACAAGTGCCCTCCCAGTTGATGTTAGCTTCTGTCTGTTGGTCAGGCACAAGATCCTTTTATGTGATTTTTCACAAAAACGCAAACCCCTGTGTGTGGGGTGGGGGTAGCGGGGTAGGTGTGGGTTTCAACACCACCCAGCAAATTGTTACTTCTTTATAGCTATCTAAGTTATTGTTGTTAAGTCTGCACTGTTCGCTGCTTGAAAGCGCCCATTAACACAATGCAAATACTGTGCTGGAATAACGCTGGACATTGTTTTTCAATCTGTGTGTGTGTTTTTTTTCGCTGGCGAGAATGAAATAGTCTAGGTCCGCAACATCTCCAACACACCTTAACATGAACCGAGACGGTTGTATTTTTTTCCATTTCCCACTGTATATAACATAATTTATAAATCTTGATTAATCACCCAGTGTAAGTGCATCGCCTGGAAAGAAGAAGACGAATTAAGTTTGTTAACTGCTCGGCCTCTGTTTACACTTAGGTGAAATACTGTACACAGTGGTGGAGGAACCGGTGGGGGAGGGTAAAGGCAAGGGGGGCAGCCGCCCCCTCAAATAAGATACTGAAGAGGCAAGAATGTGAATGTCGTTCACTGTCAGCATGGAGTTAGCCTACTCCCCCTCCTCAAAGCCGAGCATCTTCCTGCGCCACTGGTACGCCATGCAGGTAGTAAGCTCAATACCATCTTCTACTCTATTCTATGTGTGTGTGGAGGGGTGGGTGGGTATGCAGGTGTGCCAGCGCACGTATTGTTTTTACGTGTATTGCACATGTCTTCTAGAAAATGTAGTGTACATTTGTTGTTTCGTGTTTACTGTGTCTGTATTCAGTTACGAGCAACAATCCAGCGCTACCACCGCGCCATTACAGAAACTTCAGACAGCTTACCTTTTCTTACTTTCTTGCTAATCTGCAACAACGCCCCACGCCTAGACATTTGGCGCGGCGTCAGAGACACTTTTTTCACCTAGGGAATGCAGCGAAGCCGCTAGCCATTCACAGCACGTGCAACACGCGCGTGAAGTTTGCTGGGGAGGGGGGAAGGTGGCGCGTGGCTGTGCAAGTGCTTGGCTCTCTCCCTCACGTATGAACATGTTTGTTACTGGGTACCACCCGGACCCTGCTGTCAGTGGCATTTAGTGATCGGCATCTCCTTCCCTGCGCTTTTTCTCTCAGAAAGTTCGCCCCTAACTCCCCTTACTCCCGCATGTCGACACTCACGAGCCAGATGCCAATGGTAGTATTGGTAGATGCAGTTGGACCACTCCGAAGATCCAGAAACTGGCGCGACACTGACCTTGCACATGTTTAGCCTCGTAACCTCAGTACGCATTGACCTCATCGACCTGGTCCGAGCGCTAACCTGAAAAGTGTTGCATGAAAGAGCAGCGAGATCGAACTGTGTGTGTGCGTGTGTGCTCGCTGGAAAACCTGACGCGGGATCTGAAATTTATACCTGACACTCTTGAGGCCTCAGCCTGCAAAAACAGGTGTTGAGATTGGATTGTAGCAATTTTTGGCTCGACAGCAGCAAAGGTTGTTAAGGAGCCTGGTAAGGAAACTTTTTTCGTCATTGTAAATTCAAAACAGTGCCTACAGACTCAACACAAACATAAGAACTTCGAAGTCGGGTGTCTTCAAGCTTATCGACTGACGTTCTTGCAAAGCATTCAAAGTGACCTCCAGCCTCCACCCACACGCATACGGCATATCGCTGCTACCTACAGCAGAGAGTTGTCAGGAGGAGACTATACTTGTCAGGCACGCGCTATTTTCCATTACTTCCTGCACGTGTAACTGGAGGCCACGCACGCACTAGAGCAGAGCAGGAGCAGGAAGTATTCAGACATCTGTACTGACCATCGGGCCACGTGTACTGGCGTTAATGAGACGTCACGTTTAATCGAACATGCCCGACACGTTTTAATCTCGGCCGCACACCCTATTGAGAAGGGAGGAGGCAGGTCCTGGGTGGATCGTTTCAGGGGACAACATACGTTGACTCCTTGTGACGTAACGGTCGGGTGGAGATCAGGTTCAGGGTGAGACGCGAGAGATATGACAGCAGACAAGGGGGCGATGTCCCCGACCTCGGTCTAAGTGAAGCAGCATTGAAGCTTGCACTCTGTAGACCACGAATTAATGTCATTGCAACTGAGATTACCTCCCACTATCCCAACGCTGTCTACGACGATGAGGTCGTCTGTGAATCAGCAGTCGACTGGCATTATTCTAGCTACTCCACGGGGAAAACATTGCAGCGGTGTTCTCGGTGAGGAATCGTGCATCACAACGCGCTTCCTGGGGAGACTTTGAAAATGATCGACAATATGTACTTGTTAGTTTTCGCCAGCCTTTACCAAGTGCTTCAAAATAACTGGAGATGAATCGTCAACGGAAGCGAATCATGCAGGATCAGACTAAGGGCACAGAGCTGCAAGCATAAACTTCTCTTTGTTCGTCTGCTGACACTATGGCCAGAATGGAGATGGTCTGAATAGAAACTCGCTTTATGATATATAACAGGTAGTATCTGTCTGTGGGTGGATGGGTGTGTGTGTGCGCGCGCGTTTGGTGTGTGTGTGTGTGTGTGTTTTGGGAGCCTAAGTGTTGGTGTGTGTATGTGTGCGTGTGTGAGTGTAAAGGTGCACTATCTCAGCACTAGCAGACGATTAGGATTTAAAAAAATAAAATAGGGCTTTGTGTCAAGATATTTTTACTCACTGGAGGGCTTTGTGTCATGGTGATTTTCTTCATCAGTATAATAGGTTACAGCCGCCAGCAAGTCCAGGCAGTGGTTGGAAGCTGGTTGCCGCAACTGTTCCGGCCTAAACTACAAGACAAATCGACTTCCAAATACCATACCTCTTGCAGTGCTTTGCAAAAATAGTTACACCATAATGATGTGTAATTAATGCATGTCACAGCAAATAGAAGACCCACACGTCACAGTAACTAAAGGATACACGTGACACCAAAGAGTGTTCTGCTGCTCCACCCAGACTGCAGCTTACTTTGGCTGGAGAGTGTTCTTTCATGACCAAATAGCACGTGACATTAATCGTGCTGAAGGACGTCGAGCTTCAACCACCTCGTCTTTGTGGACAATGTGTTACTAAAAGAGGGACAATGACTACAGATGCACTCTCAGGTAGTCATAGTCTGTGGTTACATTGGAAAGCGCTGACTCCAGTTTGACAATCCTACCTGGTTTGATCTTCCTGCTACAGGTGAGCAGCTATACCGCCCTCGAGTCAAGTCGACGATGTCACAGTCTCGTCTGCCCGTCAGCAAAAGCAGGACTACAGCTGCCGGAGTGGAGGCGCCGGCAGCAGGTGACAGACGTCACTGGGGTTACAACAGGACCAAGGACAGGAAGACAAGGACTCTTGCGACAGGCGCCCGACCAAAAGGGTTGTTAAGGAAAAACGGTAAGTTGGCATTATTTATTGTTTGTTTGTCATGCGCATCCTCACGTGTACGAGATGTTGGGCGTGTGGGTGCTCGGGATGGTGACAGGGCGTGCTGTGAATACTGACCAAAATGCCGCCAGCCTTAGTTGTCGCAAACTGTAGTGCAGTCTGAAGTCTTGGTTTATAGCAGAAACTCATTTGTGGTTGATAAACAGGCAGTGAGATAGCTAACATATATAGCAGGAAAGCGTCATTAAGTAAAATGTATTCTTAATAATTGAAGTATATCTCCAAGGCGCACTTTAAAAGCATGTTTACAAAATGTGTATGTGTGTGTGTGTGTGTGTGTGTGTGTGTGTGTGTGTGTGTGTGTGTGTGTGTGTGTTAGAGAGAGAGAACATGTTGTTACGGAAGTTGCCTTTCCTCCCAGTTTTTAATCGTCTCCAAGCCTCTGGGCCTCATACGCGGAGTCCTTTGACAGCTACACTTGCATACTATTGCCACTGTCTAGACTTGCATACTGTTGCCACGACTTGCATACTATTGCCACTGCCTAGACTTGCATACTATTGCCAAATGTCTATACTTGCATACTATTGATATTATCTATACGTCCATGCTATTGATGGTCTTACTTACTACTGGCACTGCGTATAATCACATACTTATTGGTACTGTTTCTACTTACTATTGACACTGCCTATAATTGCATACTATTCATACTGTCTATATTTGTGTACTATTTACATTATATTTACACACCACTGACACTGACAAACCTCCATTTAACCCACTCCCATCATCACCTCCAGTCAACATGTCATAAAGTATGGCAGCAACAGAGTCTGTTAGCTTAGGTCCGTAGGGATATCATGACCCAGCATGGGAAAATAACAATGCTGAAGAATAGACATAGGCAGACAGGAAGAGACTAAAGCCAGAATTGTCGCAGCTTTATGGAAATTGGTCTCATGAATATTGTATATGGAATGGTGCACAAAAGTAATGAGTAGCGTGTCCTCCTGTAAAGAGTGTGCGGAGTGAACGGTGGCATTCCGTCAGCTTTGTGGACGTGGGGCAGAGCACTTTCCCGTTTGTGGATGTGGGTTGATGGGGGCTGGTGCCTTCTGAGGATGTGGGGCGGGCTGAGAATTCTGTCCATCTCTGTCCACGGGTGGGTGGGAGACCTTGTTCTTTGTCAATATGGAGCCTCGGCTCTATCAACTTACAAAATGGTTTGAGAAGTTTAGCCATTCATGATTATCTCGGACTGTTTTCTTTCTCAGTTACGTTTCTTCGTTTTGTTTATATCAACTTAAATATAACCCCAGTGTAATACGACATCTCATATTAACCATGGCAACTGCTTTTTGCCTTTAATTGGATGTGCGGACAGAACGAAGATTTGCAGACACGCAGTGATGCTAGCATTGCCGACATTTAGTGATGTGACTCTTGGGTGGTCGTCTCAAGAATATGCCACTACATGTGTTACATAGTTTGTCATTAGTGGTAGACGAGCCGTTAGTGTCCCACTTAGACAGTGTATACGTTTGTGTTAGCGGGCATGCGAACGGACGAAGAGACGTTGACAACGGGTATGGGAACGTGCTGTCACCTCGAGGATCACCGCGGCTGTCGCGTCAGACCGTCGGGAGACAGGACAGAGAATACCCACACCTACCCGCTGTCTCCCCTAGGAGATCGACCAGCGCTGGACGATCACTGACAGTTAAGTGTTCTTTCATCTTAATTCCCCATGGGATCATTATCGCATAAGCTCTGGCGGGCACCGGTACCGAGTGCTGACACAACGGACCTTATTCACGCGTGACTCTTCAGGCTTTTCAAAGCGAGGCCTCATGGGCATCATGGTTACGAAGAAAAATGTCCGGGAGCTTCACAAATAAAGTCGGATCGCACAGGCACTGCTGGGTGCCGTTCTGTACTAACGATGACCGATATGATATGGTGGCTAGACTCTCGTTTCTTTCGTTTGCAAGTGATAAAAACTTTGAAAGTTTTGAACTTCAAATATTTGGGGAAACAAAGGCACACGCTTTCAATGAATAAGCTGAGTGTGTGGTACGCCTGTATTGCTTTTGAAAACTGCTTCGGTTTAAGTCAGTTCAAAATAACTAAACTGACAATACATGCAAGTATAGCTGACTATCTCTACAAGAATTATAGTTCATATAAAGTTAAAAACTATTTAATAAATATGTTAAGGTAGGACTATATGTGTCAGCCTTTGCTGTTATGATATTTTACACACGACGATAGGCTTGCAGAGAGCAAACAGCAAATTTAGATATTATAATAAATAGTCAGGTTTTATGTTTTTTTCTGAGAACTACCTTGAGAAACATTTATTTTATCATTATGAGTACACTTTGAATACATAGTGCAGACTCCTATTTCAAAAGATCTGAGTATGTGTGTGGGAATGCTTGACCACTCGTGTGTGAAGAGGATTCTGGGGACGTGTATTAAAGATTGTGCCTCGCCCCCAGCTGTTTGCTCTCGAGGTTTCTGTGAAAAGTGTCGCTAGGCTACTGCTGTGGACACTAGTTACGGTCTAGGGGTGACGGAGGAGACGCGTGCTGGTGCTAGGGGACTGTTTGCGTGTGTGTCGGTCTAAATCCCTTGACTCACTTGCCATGTGGATTAGCAGTGGAAAGGTTAACGGGAACCTAGAGAACTAGCCGATGTAATACTTCATTGTGGAAATAGTTGTAAAATCCCTAGACCATGTTAATAACTCGTTTATGTTTTACTAAATTACGTTGACTTATTATTTGGGGACGTTTGCTGGGGCATTGGAGACAACTGTGATATGGTTAATAAGCAATTTAGTTGAAGTACATTGCGTACACGCGCGTGTCGCCGCAGGTGGCGAAGTCGAGAGTGTAATTAGTCAAAGGCAGCGGCTGACGATACCCCCGTCCATTCCGCGTACCTGTTCCCCGAGGTTTAGGACAATGCTGCAAGGGGATTTGATGCAATTTATTTATGCTATTTATGCTATTCACAACAGATTTAAAATGTATGTCACTGTGATTGTGCTTCATCAGGAAAGTATCAATCAAGACTGGCACCTTGGTGGACTACACACCCGCTGCTGCACACACTCCGTGATAGAGACCAAGATATATATATATATATATTTATAGAGACCAAAAGAGACAGCGATATTTATATATTAATGATGAAAAATAGAGACAGGTATATATCTTGACAGAGACCAAGAGAGACAGGTGTACAAATACATTGAAAAAAGATAGATTGGGAAAGAAAAAATTGAAAGGAAAAACGAAATTGAGCTATGTGGAATGGGCTTTACACAGGATTGTTGCGTTTGATGTGACAGGTACGGCCAGCAATTTGTCGACGCTGGCAGGCGGCCAGAAATAATTTTGACAACGCAATGCGCGTGCAGTCTGCATACCACGTGGCCAGGTCTGTGATGCTAGCAAATGGCATGAGGCTTTGTTGTGCAGCCCAACAGTCCTGGCGGCGCCGACAGTTTCTGAAGATGATCCGCCCAGCATTGAACTGCTCGCATTGTATATACAGTTCTGCAGACGATCTTACTCACTCAGCCACACGATCTAGAAAATGCTTCTACCCGCACTTGTCTAAACTACACACATCAGCAGACCACGTGCAGCTCTGAGGAAAGCGTTACATAAACTTACAGCGGGTTAGAAGAAGCATGTACACAACCAGAGACTATAATGAAACAGTCGACTCCACCCCCGTACATCTTCTGTGTGGAACTTTTCATCGTTGCTTCCGCTTTGTCTGTGTGCTATACCGAAGCATGAAATTCCTTGATATCGAAGAAATTAACTCCTTAAATATGTTTTGCTACCTCTATTTCTTTAAATGGAAAGGAATAAAAAGAGGTTCACATTAAAGTAGTGACATAATATATTTTTTTCATATTACAGAGATCGTTTCGTCAGAAAGCTAGCCATAAGATTCTAGTGTGTTTACGACAGTTTGTAGCGATTTCACTAGTTCCACTTCTTAGCTGAGACTGAAACCGTCAGGAATGTATCTGAATTTCATCTATTTCTCAACGTGTACTGAGCTTGCGATGACATTTTGACGACATCTTGCGAACTTAAAAGAAAGAACACCATTATGATAGTTAACGTAATTTTATTAATGTTAATAAAATGCTTATCATACAGATCACAAACAGTTCAAAATTATTTTTATATTATTTAAATAAGCTCCTATTGTTAATGTTTAACTGTTGGTTCACAGGGGCCAGTTGCACAACAAATTTCTAATTTTAAACACTTTTAGGCCTTAAATCTATTTAGATAATTAGTTTAAAGTGAACACCACAATTTTAGAATTTTAAAAACTAAAACTGCTTTAAGAAAGATAAAGTTGTTTAAGTCTGACTTTCCGTCCTGTCAGTACAATTTTGTATGTTTTTCTGCAATGCATCAAAATGGCTAAGAAGAGATTTTGCTTCTTTAGAACAGTTTTAAGTTTTAGGAACGTGTTATGTAACTGGTCCCTGGTCTTTATAATTTGAAATAAATTCTCACAGTAGCGCTATCCACTTTATGTTACGCGTAAGTGTAACGTCTTATGCAGGTTTTATCACAATGGTCGAGCGTCGAACAAGTGGCCGAGGACCGAAACATAATTCTCTCAAAAAGTTCAATCATGCTGACACTGAAATCATATATTGGTACATGTGGACAGTTTTTTTCTCATAGTTTTTTTTACCCTCTCCTCTCCACTTCTGACTCTTTTTCTACCTCTATGTCTGCTCTTGTCTCTGTGTGTATTGAACGAACGTAATTTAAGAATGAAAGAGCTTTATGAATGATATGTAATGCCAAGTTTTGTAGATTGTATTTATTGAATATACAAAAAACGAATATTGGTCGAGGACAGAAATGTTCGAGCACGGAGCAGTTCGAGGGCCTACGTTCCACCTTACAGTGACGTAAGCATATATCTGGTCTAAGCGCTTAATGATTACACATCTTGTTGTAACTCACAACCAGTTAGAGTTTGTGCAAAGTGACGCTACTAATCAGCAAACGTCAGTGTGTTAGTGGAGAATTTGTATTGCAGTGGTTGAAAAAATAAAAGACCTACCCGAGTGATCCGAGTTATAAACAGATTCTGGTAGGTAGAGACAATATGAATATATTCCATAAATGTCAGCACCTGAAACACAACGATTTATCTATTATTTAATTTAAAAGCTGGCGATTTGCAGCTATGGTCAGCAAGTCCTGCAAAATCTTACTCCCGTGTTACGTCAGAACCGGGTTCAATGTACGCTAAGCATGTAAACAGTGCCCAGCGGTAGGGGCGATGTATCAGATACCTTGGAAGATCTTAATTTAGCTTCCACCAGCACCGAAGAATAATTTTAAAGTTTGCATATCTTGAAGTACTAAGCCAGACATGTTTGAAACTGAGAAATGTCAGGGTTCAGAGACCCAAATACCAGATGAAGATATCAAGGTAGGCAGGTAGCAGACGAAGCAGAAGGCAAAGAGCGATTTCACACAGTTATAGCTAGCAAAAGTAGATATGTGAATGCTGCGAACTGTTGGGTAAAGGAAACGAAGCAAGAAAAAAATCAGAGGTATAAAATTTAAGGAACTCTATACCGGTAATCATGATCGATGATTTACTGTGTGCACCTCGCCGTCAATTTGAAGATAACTGCTTGACTGCCCACAGCTAATATTACAATAAGATAACTTAAGCTTTTTGCAGATGACTTGTGTAATGTAGCAACACTTGAAAGTAAACATCGTATTCTTTGTACAATTTTTCAGAAGAATTTAGTAAAGTTTAGATTAGTACTGTATGAATTGGGCAAGATGACCTATAGAAATCCACCATTACATTGTGTTTATACATAATGTGTAAGGTTTGGGGTAACAAGTAGAAAATGTACATATGACGTGCAAGGTTTCGGGTAAAACTGAGTGCCAATACCTGTGTCACGTGATCTACGTTCTCTGCCAGGGATCGTGCAGTCACGGCACGTGCTGTGCTCTGTGTGACGTCAGTGTTCGAGTAGCGGCCTTCAACTTGTGTGTGTAGGGGTAGAGGTAAGGGTGGGTCCGTGGGGATATTATGCAGTAAATGGGATGAATGAATAGGAATCGGTTAAGAAAACATGAGGCAGTGTTGCTCAGTAGGGTGGTCAAGGACACAAGCAGCGTCAATGTCACGACTTGAGGGAAAAGGGTGAACGCACGCCAGGCCAAGACCTGGTTTAACAATGATTCAACAGTTTGTGTTTTCACAGTATTTCTGGAAAGGCCAGTTAACTTGCTTTAAATGGGCGGAGAAGTAAGTTATATAAGTGCACTTATTATTGTTACTTCCAGCACAATCGGATTGAACACAATGAGGCCTACAAAAGTTCATTCAGTTTTGCAATAGCATTCTCTCAAAACGGTCTTCGATTTTTCAGTTTGCCCGACAACTTACTTGGCAATAGCCTGGCATATTCAAACTCTATTACTGTTTATAACGGCACTATTTTACAGCTCGCTTCTCTTTTCATCATTCTTCTGTTGGTTCAAACTTTTACGGCATGATCTCCAAATTTAGACTGCAGGCATTCTGACGACCACACTGAGGAGACTGAAGGCGAATTTATGGGTCAGAAGGGTGGCAATCATGCTATTCACTCCCACTCCCCCCAAAAAAAAATGGCAGATTTAAATTGACATAGAACCGTGTTTTAGATGCAATTGTTTGTAAACGATTCTTTTGAAACCTGAAAATTTGAGCTTGATAGCTCACTTGCCATTCTCCTGGGAAGCAGCCCGAGTAATGTTAAGCTGTGACTAACGGTGAAACAGATCTTCCACGAGTCGAGCGCAATTAATGGAGGAAAAGGTAGCTCCTAAGTCTTGGCATCTTGACGCGTAAGCATGTAGAGTTTGTTAAGTAAAAATTGTACAGATCCTCGTACATCAAGACTGCTCTCGCGAAGGATGGCTACAGCCAAGTCTGTAGACATCTGTTTTGGTCTTTCCGCAGACTGCATGCTTTCCGTGCTTCTCACAAATCACAAGCTATAAATCATGGTCGCAGTCGGCCAAATTGTTATCGGTCCGATTCGTCGCTCGGCACTTTTATTTATCTTGCTACTTCACAAACCAGGGTCAATTTGTTTTCTTCGCTAAAGTGTACTCAAAACATAGCATCCTTCATGAACCATTCCAAAACTGTGTTTTAGAAATGGTTGTAAGTGCACATTTGTGACTCTCCATCCTTATTGTTTGTTCACTGATTCCTCTTTTTGTCTTCTATGTTTGTCTTTTACTACTTGTCTGCATAGTTGTTTCTCCTTCAGTCCTTCGTGTGCTGTCCATGTCTCCTACTTGTCTTAAGCGTTGAGAGCATGCTCCTTCGTGAGTGTGATTATAAAAGTTTTTGTAGTGCATACCTGAGCGAGGGAGAGATTTGAGATTTGATCATTTATTGACACCACCATTGGGTTCCTGTCAAGGGGTCACTCATCAATATTAAAAAAATACATTGGGTCTTTAAACATTTAAGATATTGAAAATATATAGTCTTGATCTTACACGCGGTTATAAATACAATCATTGAAATACCATTGTCATGAGCTTATATGGTAAGTGCTAAAGCATTCTCTGTGGGGTACAGAAATAATGAGCAGCCTGAGCGAGATAGGTGATAAGAGTCACTGTTCGTGCTGCTGTCCTCTTGTGGACATGGTCATGCATCTGACAGAAAGTTTTCCTCTTCCAGAACAGGGCTATTTTTGCTATCCCATAATCTCTGTATTCTGAATCTTGTCGCTGCTTTCCATTCTCTGTTCTGCGTTCTTCGTTCACGCTACAATTCAGTTCCTGTTGATCTGTTAATCTTCATCGACTCCATCCATCTTACGAACAAAGTCTGCCATCAGTGAAATCGACCAGCAGTCCAGAACTCGGCGACAACCTCTATCATGCTGACTTTGTCAGGTCGACTTTCTTCCATCTTCCTACCCGTGTCCTTCGAAGACTCAAGGTTTCTTGTACCATTGCGCCGGGACGAAGTACAAACAAGCGACAGCAGACACCAGAGTTCTCCCAGTTCGAATCTCGGGACTCTCAGATTAATCCAGCCATCATCCTCATATTTATCTATAGTTTAATTAACTAGTTTCACATTAAATGTTTAGCTATTGGTCGGCCCTTTTGTTGGCAAAGGACTGAGTGTCTAGCGTGAGCGTCGTCACACAGACCTGTCCACGCACACTCCGCAGACAGTCATGTGAACACCTCTCTCTCTCTCTCAAACGTTTCAATTGCAGACACAGCATATAACATTGCTTTGGGTACCTATGTTCGGGGTAATGTCAGTTACCCAGTGGATCTGCCAGAACGTCAATACCAAGTGTCCACATAATATAAAGTCTGACCAAAGTTCAGACAGGACAGTACAGAACAGCAAAGGACTTACTATCAACCTTGCTTTACTCTGTTCATGATCTAAAATAGTTTGTTATTCTAGATCAAACTTTAACAGCAACACTTTGGTAATACTTTGTACATTTACCCATGGACACCCCTTTTTAGCAGGATAAACAGCAGTTTCGATCTGTCGATGCTGTCACATGTTTTCGAAAAATTAAGGAAAAGGGTGTAAAGGCGTCCACCTTGTTTCTTCAAGTATTTCTGTATCAGGGATTGAAGGCAAAAAATATATTATCACTCGTAGTGTAACCTTTACAAAAGCCTGCTGAGCTTCTGGAACGAGTTAATTTTCTACACAGAACTGAGTCAATCTTTTATTACTGATGTTTGCCGATATTGTTTAAAAAGAGAAATCCCTCGGAAATTATCTACTTTACCCTTATCACCTTTTTGTGTAGAGGAAAGATTACTGCCATAGATCACCTTCCGGGACATGTACAACGTACAAAAACTTTATTAAAGAAGGGGAGTAGAAACCTCTTTAGGATGTTGTCTGCAATCTCAAAACAAAGGGCAAACCATCAGGTCAAGTATTTTTTTGTGGGGGAGGGGGGCAACGAATAGCTTCATTTATTTCCGTGTGGGAAATTTCCTCTTGCCTCTTGTGCTAAAATTCAAATAAAAACCACAATTCCCATGATTATACGGTTTAAACTTTTTGGTCAAAATCTTTACCACACAATGGTTTGTGTTCCAGCCATGAGATGTATTAAATAATCACGCCATGTAAAGTAATCGTACCATGTTTGAGGAGATATTTTATTGGGATCATTAAAGCATTCGTTGTAACAGATTTCCAAAATTTTCTATACAGAGATAATAAAGTAATTGCCGTTAGCGTATCTGTAACCACTTTTTTGAGACGAGGAAATTGTGGAACTTAAACTCTCTCCAGCAGTACACACCTAGCAGAATGTTAGATGTAATGAGTTAGAAGTAGGTCTTGTATTGTTTCGTGTGTGAGTGGTGTCTTGTGTTTGACGTCTTGTGTGCGTCATTTGTTTGTCGTCACTTCGGAAAAGGGGATGACGTAAAAAAGAAGAAAAAAAAACAGTTCCATGGACGGATGGGAAAAGAAAAACATCGAAATCTTCTTCTCCCATAACCTCTTCATCCTCATCGTCATCTGCGGGGGCTCGTCAAGCGTTGTGTTATGTGTGTGTGTGATATGCGTCGCGCGTATGCAAGGTAAGTGTACGTGCGTCATATTACATCAGAATCATTGCTAAGTGCTTCAGTGTTTGTTACAGCTGCTTACTCTATTCTCTTTATTAAAAAAAAAAAACTTTGGCTGAAGAAATTAAAAAGGAATGGTCTCGCATTTACACATTCCGAGTTCCACGCATCTAATGTGTGTGCAGTTGTCAATGTGGGTCCTAATGGGGTCCTGATGCCTACAAGCATTGGTGCCCTTCACCTGCGCTTAGAGAGATGCGGGAAAGGACAGACAACAATTTAACCCTAAAGAGTAACCCGTAGACGCTCATTTACACTCACGTGACTTGATGCCTCACTATTACTTACTGCTCCTAATATATTGCCAGGGACAACTGTGGCCGGGTGAACAAACAGCATGGCACATGGCGCTAGGCAAATGATTAGCGTCAAGCACTCTGCTAAACTGCTGTCATTATACTATTATTTTAACTGACTACTTGGGGTTGACCACCCTGATAGAACTTAACGACTGGCTCGACTTGAATACAAGTTATACGCTGTACATCGCGCTCTTTAAAAGAGTCTCCACATGCCCATCACAAAAAAGACCTCTACCCACTTTCCACGAAAGTAGACAAAATTACCATAAATAATAGCGAGAAAAAAATGCACCTCGAATTTGCCACAATACCTCAATTAAAGTGCTACCCCACGTGTTTGATAATAATAACTGCTAGCGCGCACACGTGAGCGAGTGTGTCTGATAAGCAGAAAGCGAGCACTTCAGAGAAGTACTTAAAGGTGTGTACAAGTATCCGTTGGCTGTGATTAATGTTACACCGAAACAGTAGATAAGGACGACAGACACTGTTGTCAGTTTGACTGAACCTCTCATTGTATTCAAATTTTTGACACGGCATTGTTAATGGAATGATGAGTGGGCGTAAAACAAGGATATCAATGGAAAAGGTTAACGACATTTAAATCTTTCACGTGGTTTGCCGGTACAGAGGTAGCATTAAACTCATTTGTACTGAGAGGGCATGTCTGACTTACTGCACACAGCCGCTTCCCTCATCCTAGCTTGCTTTAGCACATAAGCCTTCTCCCTTACCTCCCGGCTCCCTCCCGACACGGGACCCGCAATTATATTATGTCTTCTCTCCTGACACAAGAGTTCAACAAACGGGTTGTCTTCTCTTCTGACACCAGCACCTGTAACTGAACACGGATCTATTCTGACCTGACCACGGCCCTACAAATAGATAAGCTCTACCTGACACTAGAGACCCACAAACAATTACTTCTTCTTTTGATGAATAAATCTCTGTGTTAAGGGGACACTTCTCCGCACGTTGTGATGACCCATACCATCACTCTCTCTCTCATCATGACACATCCTGTTACCTGAGCCCCAGAAACAAGCGAGGCCAGGGATTTGCGCTCTCTCCAGACACTAAAACATTGTCCAGGCTGTACGTCAACATTTTTGTAAACACGTAGTTTTTCTGTCCAGTATCTGTGTTAATTACTTTTGATATTGAGGATACTGGGAGTATATTGCGACTTAGATGTTAAAGGTAAAATACAAACTGCGCACTCAGGACGGTCTCTTCTCGTCAAATGACCCGACTTCTGAGATGGCTACACACCTCAAGGTCGTTCTTAACCTGTCAAATGTTGAATGTATGAGCCAAATTGCCAGTGTTGTGTATGAACGTCACAGGAAGCCAAGTAGCTTGGGGCAAGCTTTCGGGACTTCAGAACTTTAGTGAACGTGCGAAGTCCAGACTTCTGTGGCTGTTTCTGTAAATCACTTGGGAGAGTGGGCGTTGCGGCACTTAACCCGGTTATGAACAACCATCAGATTTATGAAAACATGCACGCAGATAGGCGGACTAATTTACAATCAGACACCACAATGGTTTTAACTCTTGATGAATAAATCCAGGTGTTGTATAGAGAATACTTTTTGCTCCACGTGTCGCTGCGATGAGGCATCCTGTCCAATTATTTTGACGCCTTGTATGCATTCATCATGGTGTTTCTGGTTAGGGCACATACTCTACCTACATCCTGACACTCATCATGATACATTCTCGGCATCCATCATGGTCCTGCTATGTTTGTTAACATGGTTTTGGTGAGCAGTCTAATTTGTGTAGAAAATCCTATTAAATGTTTCATCAACCACCACCTGTGTGTATGTGTGTGTGTGTGTGTGTGTGTTTTCAGTCCACCACGTGTGTGCGTGAGTTTGTAAAATTAGTCACGTGTGTATATACTGTAACCGAGTGGTGAGGTATTTTGGTGTCTCAGCAACAAACTTTCAACACCCACTCCAACAAAGGCAGGAACAGTCAGCAGGTCTGCAACCCTTTATTTCACAGGTTTGTAGGTTACAATGGCCACGGCTGCATCATGTCGTCAGAGGCGCTAAGTCAGGGCTGTCTCTTCTTCCCTGTTTCTCCTATCTGTCGCACGTGTGTTCTCTCTTCTCTCCGTTGTAATTGTTGTTGACTTTGAAAAGGAAAGTGCTTCAATCTCTCGGTGATTTCGCACTGTGGGGGATGGGGTCTTTGGGAAATGCGGGTGTTGGGGAGGTGGGTGAGGGTATGGGGGAATTGGGTATTTTAGTATATAACATATGTACAGTCAGGTGTGTGTTGAATGTGTTACATTACAGAGACCACGTGTGTATAGTCAACGATGTGCGACTAGTATGACTCAAAAGTTAGTGACATGTGATGCGAACATTCGACATTGAAGAGGGTCTCGTTCAAGTCATCGAGACGCTATACAGGAGTTCAGTGAGAGCAGTATACTCAACAACCAAATCGACTTCTTTCAGACAACAGTGATTGCCCGTCAACTGTGACCCTTCTCGCCCGTTTTGCAGAACATCATATCAGAAATTAACCCTTTATGACCACCTAACCTCCCTGGCCATCGGTGGGAGGCCCAAATGCAACACGTTTTGCAGACAACATTGATCTAATGGAAGACAGCAAGATTTCTTTCTTTTGCGTTGAAGGGCTCATGCCTGACAGAGCTCAAGTTTTTTGTAGTTATGATGAAGGATGTTGTTTTTTTTGTTTTTTTTGCATGTTATCTATTAGGCCACAGCTCTGTCCGTGTCTGTGAGCTGCAGGACATGCTCAAAGGGTCTGTGGGTCAGTCTTGCGTGGACAGTGTTCGGTGTATGACAGCCCCAAACGTTATATGTGTGCACGCATTCGGCAATGTCCAGTGCGCAGGGGGATGCTCTGTTGTCGGCGTTTCAGACCGACCAGGTCGTCTGATGACGGGTTGGGTTCACTTGACCACCAGCCCTTAAGTGATGCTTAACTACATCCTTGGCTGCGATGTCAGGGATTTCCTGCTTTGGCTGATCCAGACTGCTGCCACGCCTGGTGAGTTTGTCTGCCTCCTCGTTTCTTGATAAGTCACAGTGTGCAAGGATCCACTAGACTGCCTCTCTCATATGCTGAGAGAGAGAGAGAGAGAACTCAGGAGGTGCTGTTTGTCTCGTTCCAGCTGCCCACTTCGGGCTGAGAACGTTGGATGACGGATCTACCCAAATTCCAAATAAGGTTTGCAGACAGTAGACGGTATATACACACACACGTAATAAGGGTTGCTACAGACTGTACAAATCACATACATCATAATGCTTTCTATAGGCTGTGCAATTCCAGGCTTTCGAGACCTATGCCTGAGGGAAATTGTTCCAAAGTTCCTACATGGAACGTTAAAAGCAAGGAATATGTGTGGGCTTATGGCAACAGTGAATCGCCGCAACCTGACATTGTTCAGCCATGTCACCCGGTGCGACACTGTATTTAAGACCATCCAGGTTACCTTGGAAGGTGGTCAACGCAAAGGCAGACAGAGTAAAAACATTGCTGGCTAACATAAAAGAATTAACTTTATCCCAGAGGGCAATTCGGACATAGCAAGGCGTTAGCTAATAATTCTCTAAAGATAAATGAATGAAAATGTATTGCATGTACAATTAACCATGTGTGTGTTTTATGTTACATGTAAGCCATAAGTGTCTAATATGTTTTAGACATGTCACATGTGCATTTCGTAATTTGAGAGTAGACTATGGGAGACAAAGACAGGGAAGAGGAAGTTAGCGAGCGAGATGCTTTACAAACGACAGTTTGTCGTGCCTACAATATTCACTGCATTTGATGTAGATGTGATGAGAGCATGCAACTGCATAACCACGTAAAACGTGATGTGCATCTAGACATTTCTGATGGCCTATGGCTGTGTCTTTCGCCGTCACAGTTGTTGCTGTCCATAGCGTTCGACTCGATCGACTGGTCTATTACAGTGACACAAAGTACATTCACTACCACTATGGCGGCGTTCCGTCAGTTTACAACGTTGGCCGTGGCCAAAGCGCGTGGCGTGCAGGGGTCGTTTGTTGCGTCATCTTTGAGGTTCTTAAAGAGTTCGCGTCTTTATTTTCAGGGAGGGAAAAAAAACAAACACTCCACACTCACTATACAGTAAGACCTTACGTACGAGTGAGTCGAGATACGAGCAAAAAAGAAAAAAAAAATTCGTGGAAAATCTGTTCTTCGAGGGAGCCGGAGAGCAGACGGGTGTTGAATGAATCAGCTGATGAAGCAACACTATTTACACTGTTTTTAACTTGAAATATTTAGATTTTCCCTAAGGCTACATTCTTTTTTATGTCTTTACGCTACGACATATAAATGACTCGAGCTTGTATATCGAATTTCCGCTCGAAAGTGATCCCTCCTCCCCCCGCCATCTGCCTACCTCCGTTATCGACAGTCTTCGTCTCCTCCAAGATAGGATTGATAAATATTTATTATTTAGTGCTGTTAACATTTACTATACAGTGCTGTATATTATACCGTATGATATAAATTGTGTTGTTGAGGTAAGGTTGGAACGCATTAATCATATTTCCTTTATTTTATATGGGGGAAAATAGTTTTAATATACGAGATTTTTTTTTTTATTACATGCGAGCTCGGTTGTGGAACGGATTAAACTCTTATGTAGAGGTACTACTGTATTTCAAAACGAAAGGCATGTCAGCTTTTGGAGATAGCAAGAGCGATCTGGAAGAAAGGAATGCTTTGTGAGACAGTAATAGCAGCTAGCAGTCCAGTGCTGAAGGCCCGACATCTGTGTGTGTGTGTGTGCGCTGGGCGCGCGGGGACCGATCAGCAGCCACCAACAGGTTTGTTTGGCCAAGTGTTGAGAAAGCGTTGACAGGAAGCACACGCACCCACATCGATGCACAAACTGGGTGCTGTCTGCCCTCCCGCGTGCCTGGGCTTTGGGTTGGAGGTCAGAAGGGCGGAGGGTGGTGCGGTGAGTCACCGCGAGTTGCGTCGTGTCACAGCGTTGTCTCCCTTGGCTCTTTAGCTGTGTGGCTAACAGGGCGGGATTATTATTATTTGTTGGGTTTTTTTTCCCCCTAACGCTGTATTGACATCAGCCGAGGCAGGTGTTGCTGGCTTAGTAGTAGCCTGAAATTGTGTTACTCTAATGAACCGGAGTTACGAACTTGCTTAACTTCGTGTGACGAACTTAAAAAAAAAAATGTTTTTACAGACTTGCTGAGACTTACATATTACTAGCTGTTGTTTATGAATCAAGTGAAAGACTTGGTTTTTTTAAGTTTGTAGGTACAGTTCATTAGTTTACAGAAGACGTCATGGAAAAATGCCAAGTTAACCTAGCGTAGTACAAAGGTGCGAAAGAGATCAATAAAGCTAAAAGGATATAAGAGTTCAGTTCCTCAATAATTTGCCAAATATTGATTTCACTGCGGCCTAACTGATGTTGTAAATATTTACTCAACCCAGCGAAGGAAGCCGCTGACAGCTGCTGTGGCACGTGGTGAGCGTGCTTGCCATCTGACACACTTTGATACGACAGGCTCGACGTCTCCATCAGCTTTACAGACAGTAACAGAACAGCCTGGTATATACACACGTATATAGACAATAACAAAACAGCCTGGTATACAGGCAATAATAGGACAGCCTAGTACACAGACAGCATACAGACAATGACAATAACAGGACAGCCTAGTATACAGACAATAACAGGACAGTCAAGGGCTTGTCATCAGCAAAACGTATGGGTCCAAGACTGACATTTTTTCATGTCTCTGGGTTTGTTTCTAGAAACGGCACCAGATTAGGCCGCTGGACTGGATTACTGGGATAGAGTCATAACCGCTGACTCGGCGTAAACCACCTAAAAAAATGTTCAGAAGTTAGCAATATCAATAATATCTAGAACATTACGGCTGTTCAAACTGCACGCTCTCGTGGACCAAAAAACCCAAAACAAAAAAAGTGGCGAAAATGAGCCGGTGAACTGATAAGAACAAGATTTTGAGACAATTTCTTATCATGGACCTTCATTCCAACAGTAAAGTCAACATATTAGTGGACCGCTCGAAAGTAACAACTAAAATAGTAAGTCTAGGTTTTAAAAAGGTTAGTGGCGAAGGCAATTTTTAAAACGTTAATTTTTGATGAAAGCTGATAAGATTATTTGATAGTCGTCTCCTAGAGCTAAAATAAAATTGTCCCATTAGCTATAGTGAGAACGTTGACAATCAATACACGTATCTACTTTTGCGTTTTTTTAAATTTCTTATGATGATGTATTTTCATCGACATTAATAGGAAAACTATAATATCAGTACACTGTCACAAAATACAATCGAGGGGCTATTGCTTGTTCTGGCTCAGTCTGTTAATTGTTACTCTGCTGTGTTGGAAACCGTCAGTACTTTGCTGTGTTGGAAAGTGTCAGTCTCTCGGTACACGGAGCACGCGCGTCCGATCAATGACACGGACCTCGACCTTGTGACGTCACCTCGGGGCTGGGGCGCCTGGTCATGGGGGGGATTGCCAGGCGCCTTAGCTGTTCGCCAGCTGCTTGCTTTGCACCGGGGAACAGGTGTGAACAAGTTTACTTGAAGTGAACAATTAGAAGACCTTTAATTGGGAGTTTGTATCTTTGTTCACTGGAGGATACCAGGTTGACGCCCTCCTCACCATTAATGTCTACCTGATGCTCTTTGATTGCCAATTGCACCTTACTCCAGTTTGTTACTTTAAAAAAAAAAGTCTATTCAATGAGTCAGCTGGGACCGAAATTTGCTGCCTACAGTAGCTGTCCTAGACCTATGCTGGAAATCTAGAGCCTAAAGCACCTGTCCCAGAGAAGTATTGGAAGCTGAGTGAACTGGGCGTGGCGGCGTTGCCAGGGTGCCGCAAGGGAGGAAAATCGTTAACACAGGGACGCGGCGTGCAGTGCTCGACACACGCCACGATTCGTTTCTAGAGAGCTCGCAGATAGTGTGCACTAGCACGTGACCCGTGGAGTTGCTGCCAGCTGTCAACAACAAAACATCAAGGCAAGCCGACCTTTTTAACAGGGCAGGTAAGCACCAGGACGTTTGCTGCCTCTCTTTGTTAGATTGTTTTGTCGTAGTTTTTTTTTTTCAAAGCCGCCTACAATCCGATGTTCTCTATGAAGTACGAAGCCAGCGCGGGGGAAGGGGGGGGTGAAACAGGACTTCATTATTTCTTGACACAATAACACCAGTCAATACAACGAGCAGACTTGGTTTATTTTGCAAGGCACAACATGCACAAGAAGAAATCTCCACTGGAAGAAAAGAAACGCTGTATTGTTAGCTTTTTTTTTTATTTTGTAAGACATATGTCTGTAAAGGGAATGGTGAATACTCATTTTCTTTTAAAGTAAATGTTTCTTTTACAATAGACGGTATAAGTCTTACCGAGCTACCATTCAGATGTAAGTCTTATTTTATATACTGTATTTTGTTGTCGGCAATACCTATCAAACTATTCTGCTGTTGGAAACACTTGAAGCCTGATGGTGTCATTCAGAGCCACTGAGCATTCTGCTTTTGTATACAGAAGTTTTAATCCTTCTCCTGTATGAAGAAGTCATAATTAGCCTGCTGCTGCTGAGATATACAGAAGCCATGAACCTAGTGCTACATCCTTATCTTTTTTTTCTCCGGGTTGCTGTGACTTTTAGCCGTCATTTTCATCTGTGCTCACGGCCATAAAGCCAGCCTTTCCAGGGAAGTTTCCAGAAGGCCGCAAATAATGTCAAGTTTGTATCGCTGCTGACATTTGCTACCACTTTTGTCACCACAAGCAATGCTGAAGGGGATGCGAGGGGACATCATTACTCGGCATAGTTACAAGAAATGGTAAATGAAGGACTGAAGTTGGTTTTTTTTTAAATTAATAAAAGGACTTCCTTTTTGTTAAGCACGATAAACATTTGTTGAGTTATTTACTGTGGAGTGGTGACATCAGCCAGAGGCAAACCCGCTAAGGCTCATTAGACAAGGAATAGTCAACAAATCAGGGAGATATTCCATGTCCAAGTAAACGAAAAACCAACGCCGCTCATATCGACGTAGGAAGTGCTGCCGGGCGATGGTGTTCAGTGAGAGTTAATTCAGTTATTTGGTGTCAGAATGTTCAGCTGTCAGAAAAGAGTGTCGAGCTGAGATGCTATGGTCTTTGTCTGCAGCCTACAAAACTAAATACATGAGCACGTGCTCCACAAATCCCCCCTCCCGCGACTGATGGGGGCCAGCGGACTACCGGACTCCATACAGAAAGTTTATGGAGCAGAAGAGCCGGACGACATTGCGTCAGTCGTACCGAAAGCTTAGAGACCCAAATGATGTTCTGGCGCAGAGGCAACCGAGACTCCGAGGGCTTCTCTGCCTTAAAGAGGACAATCTGCAGGACTGCTTATCTCACACATTGTGAATAACGATGATGGAGGTAGTTTTTGAGATGTATGACATTTGTGGAAGGGTCGGCCTGTGAATGTATTTTACAAGACCTGCTGATCTTCACAAGTGAACATCGACTAGAAGAGAACCGTTCGTTTACTATATAGAAGCAAAGACTGTTTTACTGTAATACTATATTGTATAGGAGCGAGGACTGTTTAACTTTAATGCTACATTATACAGGAGCGAAGACTGTGTAACTATAAAACTAGTATATAGGATCGAGGATTGTAAGGCTTTCTTATGTAGGAGCGAAGAATAGTAAAAAAAAACCTTCACATGTTTGCTTTGACGCACCATCATTTCTTAGAGACCCAATAGTCAAGACCGACCGGATCGCTCATGTGACATCACACGCAGGTGGCGCCACGTGGCGTAATGTGGAACGCCAAGTATTTTCATGCAAATTAGCACGGTCTTCCTGAGATTAGCATTTGCCAGCTCCCTCACGAGATCATCTGTGCAACTTGAGATCTGTCCTCTCAACAGTTGTCTATATACTGAGAACGTTCAATGTTCCAGTTTAAATTCATCAAGTGCTAGAAATTGAAAATCGCTCGATTTCTGCCTTACATGGCCTAAAGCCCTAAACGATGCGATAAAAGTAAGAACTAGCTGTCAATCATCTTACGAATAGAAAAACAGCTTAGGGAACAAAACGATATATAATACGTCCAGCAACTTCTGCACAAAAATAGAGGTGTACGACTTCAAAGCCATGCACTTCAAGAATCGAGGGAGTTTTCAAGATGGGCCATAAGGTCGAACAGGCAATGCTGCATACATAACTAGTGACACTCAGGGACCGACTGTAAAAGAAAAATCGTGAAATAGTTGCTTAATACGCTGTATATGGGGCCGAGAAACTAAATGTATGGACAACGTGCAGGTGGAGTCATGCAATCTAAGGCAAATTTGAGCTGACATCTTGCTTGATGAGCTCGTCAGTCACACATCAGTCGTCATCAGTCAGTCGTCAGTCGTCGTCAGTCTTCGGGGTCTTTCTGAGCTTGCGAGAAGTTTTGTATCTACACATTGTTTGGATTGTTATGATATCTGATGGTGAATGGTCTACATGAACATGAAAAACACGATCTATAGCCTGTTCAAGAACATGGAAAATGGTCTACAATGAAAAATACTCAATGGCATATGAAAGAAGATAGTAAAATAATCTGTACAGGAACATGGTAAAGGGTCTCTACAGCAACATGGTAAATGATAAATCAGGAACACAGAGCAGCGGCATTACTTCGCTCCTGTTTTTCAGCTGTGATAGCAGACAATAGAGGAGAGTTCCATATCACTCCAAAAGATGAGTGGTCAACCTAAAGGTCAAAATAACGTACAACGTGGGTTGGGGGTTGGGGTATTTTACAACTATTAGCACCATTAATGTTTCGTCGCTTAACTGGATAAAGTTGATTGAATTTCTACATCCATTGTTACGTTACCTTGAATCACAAATACCTGCAAAGACAATCCTTCGTCATGCGAAAGCGGAGTAACGCCGTCATTTTTCGTTTTCAGCCACCGCGCCAGGGCTCCTTGGTAATTTGTCGTTGTCTCCTTCAATTTCGGAGCTCTTGCTGACAGAGACAGGTTGTGTGGCCTCACGGCAGTTCAATCGACGCGTGGATGTCGTGCACTGCACACACCGATCTCGGCGCACAGCGGCGGCAGCTGACGAGTTCTGGACGCAGCATGCAGTAGTCGTACGCGGTGTTTGCAGCAGCTACGTGCCGCTACGTGACAGTCGTCGTGCTGCGTGACCGTTAGTGCTTACTTAACACCCGGGCAGAGAGAGAGAGAGAGACCAACGCAAACTGTAGCTGGAAAAAAATAAAGACAATGTTTTTCAACAAGACTAGACGGAAGCTGTGCACCAAGGTACCACTCAAGATACCGTCTTTCTCCAAGAGCGACAAAAAAAGGCCGGAGGGCGTGGCAGTTTACAGCAAAGGTATTGGTGACTATTACTTGGAGATAGAAACCCCTTTTATCCATATTTTTAATTATAATGTGCACTAATTCAGTGAGACACTAAAGCTATTGAATCAAGTATATAACCAATGCTTTAGGACTACATGTTAGGATTAAAGATTTAGGACTTTAGGACTACCAGTTGTGTGTAACCAAAGACTAAGGACTACATAAAACAAGTTGTATATGACTAAATGCTTTAGGACATAACGTAAGTTGTGTTGTTTTGTCGTTGTGGCCCTTTGCACGTTTTGAAAAGTGCAAATGTAATGTGTAAGGTAAAGTCGTTCAGCCAACCAGCCCACCAGCCAACCGGCCAGCCAGCAACTAGTCCCTTGTTTTTATGACATTCAGTCCCAAAGTCGGCCTCAGGTGTTCGGCACCCAGCCAAGACTTCTTACCACGAGAGTATGATGGTTATCTACTGTGCTCTTGACCTGCTTTTGTGAAACTGCACGAGCAAGGCGTATTCCATCAGACTTTTTCTTTTAGCAAGAAGTGAACTCTGGGATACACCTTTCAGTACAGTGTACTGAGCTCACCATTCAAACAACTTGCGAGTTGGTCACATTACCGTAGCTACTTTTGCTACCACAGTGTGACAGGGACCAGACACGTCCAGTTTCTTACATGACAGCTCGATCTTTGTCAGTTCCCCATGGGTCGGGTTCGCCTGTCAGCTCGGGTTCGCCTGTCAGGTTTCTCTGGTCCACTTTTACTTGTCAGTTCTGTGTGTTCTGGGTTTGCCTGCCATTTCTGTGTTCTCTGTTATCTTGGAGTCATGACAGTCTGACGATATCCTGGTGTATCTGTGACCTCCGTGACCGAGAGACTGGCGTGTTCCTTTTGTAAGGTGCGCACCGACACGCCCCCTATCGCTGACTGGTGGTACCAACAGACACAAGCTCTATTGCCGCCCTTCCTGTCACATTTATGTAAAAACCAAACACGTTGTCTTGTTTTTCCGACATTTTCACACGACAAGGTTATAATACTCACCGTGTGGAGTGATATATTCGAGATAATTTGGGCGGACGTCTACATATCAGGGACAGTAGAAAAGGAAGTGTACCTTTTCCCCAGTAAACATTATGCGGAAAGGATATTTGTTTGTAATCTCGGCCCTAACTGCACAAAATGACTTTTGTGCGTATTGCTATCTCTCACCCCGAGACGGAAACGTATTAAGACATCCCTGAATTCTTTTATTTTGACATTATCGAAATACACCTCTGCTGGGAGAGCGCATTTATAGGTACAGCTGGAAGCATTTATAGGTACACCTGGAAACATTTATAGGTACACCTGGAAACATTCACTGGGTCCTCATGCGCGAAGCCCACGTTTGCTGGACAACTAGTACAACTCTGAGCTTGAAAACAAAGAAAAAACATGTTCTGGTCTTTACTGCTTGGCTTAGCCATACCTGATTAACACCCTTAGGTTGTAGGTCTTGTCATATCTAAACAAGCGCCCCACTTATTGTTGACTCGTTATGCACTAGGCAGGCAAGCTGGGCATGTTTGTTTGGGGTATTGTGTCAAGATTAACCACTGACTAGCATCCTTGTCACAGTATGACTCAGTGACAGACTGAAGAAGTGACAGGTTAATGTAAACGCCAAGTACACTGCATGCCACAGACTGTGAGTTTCCCCCAAACATCACTTTACACAGACTATGCAAGGTACTGGTACTACAACAACAGGTCGTGTTAACCATTTCCTCGCAATGTGTCAGTTTGGTGGTGACATACCCGAATGATAGCTTTACACCCGTACACCGAACAGATTCCGTATTGTTGCTACCATTAGCATCGGAATTTCGCTCAATAAAGTCAGCGCAATAAGACTTACATTAGCTCCCAGCTTATTTTTTAAAAAAAAAGCTTCAGGAGAGAAATAAGCCATCAAGAATGGTCTTTGAAGGAAGATGAGAATCGTCGTTATATTGTGAACCCGCTTTGTTAGTTTGTGGACACTACACCGAGCTGCAACTACGGATTGACTGCACCCACCATCTTACCACTCGTGAGGCGATATTGTCTCAGTATTAGGGATGCCCTGCCCAAATATTTTCGTGTTTTTCTTTAAAGTGTCAACATTGCACGCTTTTTGTTTTCCTGGACTGGCTTAATTCTTTGATTTCAAAGGTGAGGAGGTTTGGTGTCAGTCTACTCATGTTCCATCCGGATCTTTGTGATATTGCAAGTGATAAGATGGGTGCGTGTATGATGGCTTCACACGTGAAGTTGTAACACGTACGTAGACCTGTAAGTGATCAGTCACCTGATTAAATGCATCAGAAGTAAACACTGTTTAAAGCAGCTGGTTGAATCTGACACTGCTGCTGACACCTTTCCCTTGTGGGAAGGAGTCGTCTATGATCCGAAAATGGCCGCCATCAAGTACATAAATTATTTGAGGGTCTTCCATTCATGTTCTCGCACTAAAGTCACGCACGTACCATCGCCCATCCCCACTTCCCCCGAGCTGCCCCTGCCCTGCCCCCCCCCCATATGACTTGAGTGTTCAGGCGTCTTGTTGACCTCGCCAGACGACATGACGTGACGTTGTTGACTGTTGACATGGGAGGGAGATGTACGTTACAGGCTGTGTGCAGAGGCTGCCACATGGGGACACGTGTGCAACACGTCGCTATACGCTAGCCGGATGGTTAGCGCCGAACAGTCCGCTCAGCTGTTAATAAAATGTCGGTGTGTTAGTGGACTGCTTCGAATTAACCATTCGGCTAGCGCCTAGTGATGGTGCATGTATCTGGAGCCCTAGGGAGGCGCATATCAGTCGACTACATCTTCTGTTTTGTCATTGCAAAGATGTGTGGGGAATCACACTCCCAATACAACACAGATGTTTCCTGGCAACTGTGAGAAGGCGAGCCTGCCATACACACACACACACACTCTCACACACACGCGGCTCGATGGGTGTATTTGTATACTTGGATGAGCGTCGTAGTACTCGAGTATTCCCCTTTCTCATCCAAAATGGTCCCAGGTTTCATTTACCTTTAACTTTTGGTCACAAGTTCTTCTTTAGTAGAAGCTATGACCCGTAAGTAAAATGTATAAATATAATGATAATAAAGTTAATTTATAGAGCGCTGTATCCCACCATCAAAGGTTAGCTCAAAGCGCTTAACGGAAAAATATAAACACACAGACCTAATAAAAATAACACATACACGGAAGCACTCAACAGAACGTGCAAACGTTATATCTATAGAACCCCATATGGTGGGGTGAAAGATATATATAGTCCGTATTTGCTCCCAGCTTGTTCAATACTGTTGAAGAACTATAAGAGAGGGAACAGGTGGAAATGTATGACAAAGCCGTTTAAAGGTGAAAAGCCAGGTTACAGGTGTGCACAGTTTACAGGTATGTGCAGGTAATTGGGTACAACAGCAGGGAATAGAGCCTGAATATGGGCTTGGCTGGGAGACATTACTATCAGAGGAGACAACATTGTACCCACAGCATATACCCACACACATAGTTATATCTATAGAATGCCATATGGCGGGATGAAAGATGTATAGTCCGTATTTGCTACCATCTTGTTCAATCCAGCTGAAGAACTATAAGAGAGAGAGAGAACAGATGGAAATGTATAACAAAGCTGTTTGATGTAAAAAGCCAGGTTACAGGTGTGTACAGATCACCGGGGACAACAGCAGGAAATAGAGTTTGAATATGGGCTTGGCTGGGAGACATTACTATCAGAGGAGACTACAATGTACCCACAGTATATACCCACACACATAGATATACCCACAATAGATGTATATCGCAGTGATGCTCTATGTCTCATTAAGTGTACACGATTAGTTCTTTTGCTTGCAGTCAGCAAATCCCCTGTCTGCTACTAGTCCTTTCCACCGGCGCTGCTGTCTGAGCCTTTGGGTACTGTCTCGGCGAGTGAATATGAATGGAGGTGGGTTACTCTCATAACGCTAGCTGACTTGTCGAGGGAGAAAAATAACAGGCAGAGGAACAGAAGGAAAAGGGGGTTTAACTCCCCCCCCCCAAAAAAAAAGCCAAAACTGCAATCTGTTCAAGTCGACCTTTGTGTCTGGCGGCAGGTCGAGTTGCCCTGACTTGTGTACCGTAGATGCACGGGGCAGCATTGACGTGGGCTGTTTGCTCACTCCACGTTTGTCACACGCTCACCACTGTGCTGATGATGTTGCTGCTGCTGCTGTCTTGTTCATGCTGCGTCAGGCGGCAACCACGCTGCTCAGGTTTGCTGTTCAATCCTTTCGCCGCACTAAACGTCAGCAAACTGACACCCATTACACTCGCGGTCGCCCGATGTTGCAGGCCAGGGATTAGCCTGGATCAGCTGTGGGGCTCGAGCTGATAGCACGTCACGTTAGGCTAAATCGCGTCTCAGAAGATCATGACGGGCAGGGCAACCGAGTGAAAGATACCTGTCGTCTGCAGCCCAACAAGTGATGGCTGGTAAATCTACTAACGATTAAAAAAAAAGGCTTAGTGAAAAGAAAGACAAACAATGCATCACATTCTTGTCCCAGGCTTTTTTCCGTCCTGCTTTGAGGAAGAAACGTGCTAAAACGGTCCAAGGAACACTAACCTTCTTCATCCCTTTCTTACAGCTGTGACCTTTTATGACCCCGCACACAGCCACCGTCAGTTCTGACGTGGCCTCTAGTGTGTGATGAGTCAACTTTGCACCTGCAAATTAATGCCTGTTTACTACTGAGCCGTCTGTCACCAGCTGTTGTTTGCAGCTCGTACTCTTTGACACGGTAGACTGTGTCGTATCCACGTGCTTGCGTCGCAGGATTCAGCTACAGGTCACGTGGCTGCAGTCAACCACACTCTAGGGCCGCGGTTCTCAACCTGTGCGGCGCCCGCTCCCCTCCCCCCGCGCAGGCGGTCATTTTCTCATATCTCACATAGGTATTAGTGGCGGGGTGGGGCGCGTGGACGTACCTTTTTTCGTCTGGGGGGGGGGGCCGTCACAAGTAAAAGTTTGAGAAAAGCTGCTCTAGGGAATCGGGTACTTGTCACGTGGCTCCCGTCAGCCACACGCTAGGAAATCATCTACAGGTCACGTGGCTGCATTCAACCACACTCTAGGGAATCAGGTACCCGTCACGTGGCTGCCGTCAGCCACACACTTAAAGTGGCGTAGTAAGATGCTCGACTTTTTTTATTTGGGGGGGGGGTGAGGGGGGGGCAACTTCATGCTGACAGTGAAAGACGTTCACATATTCTTGCCTTCCCAGTATCAGTATCTTTTTTGAGGGGGCGGCTGCCCACCCTTACCCCCCTGGTTCCACAACCACTGAGTAAGGAAATCAGCTACAGGTCACGTGGCTGTGGTCAACCACACGCTAGGGAATCAGGTGGTATCAGCGGATCTACTGGCTTGACCTGTTTCATCAATGCCCTGGTACAGTTTGTATAAACCCTATGTTATTGAGATTTTTATAAACGTATTTTTATAAACTGATATGACCACACACACACACAGGCTGGTTCCACACTTTCACCACTTATGCGAAAGGAAAATGTTTTGTCTCACTCACCACGCATTTTACACTGTACACGTCATCCTCAAGGTGTCATGAATGTCAACAAGTGGTGTGTAGTCAACAGTGTGCAGGTCACAATACTCCCTGAAGGCGCCGACCCCCTTCAGGTGGGACGAGTCAACTGACGAGCCCCTACCGTTTTTGTGAACATATATCTTCCCCTTGTCTCGCATCCCTACTTCCGTAAAAAAAATATCACAAACATTGAAGTGTACAAAAGAACGAAATATGACACTCAAGTGCTGGTTTGACGTTTTATTGCTGTCATCAGCAGCTTGTAGATTATGCAAGCAGCCACGGATCATTACAGCGCGCTATGCTAACTAGTCGACACCTTGCAGCTCGGCCCATGCAGCTAGACTGCTAGAGGGTCAGCCCCACACAATGGCCAGCAAGGCGTCAACACAAGTCGAGCGTGAAACAGCTCAAATCTGGGTAGTGTGCGTGGAGGGGGAGGGGACAGGTCATCACGCAGCGGATTAGCAAAGGTAGGCAGCAGACGAGAAATCCTGCTATGGGGGGAGGGGTAGAGGCAAGGGACGAAAAGAGAGAGCATTGTCTCATCGCCCTGGCGCCGCCCCTGCTCCACCCATAAGCCCCCCTTCCTCTCCCACCAGCTCACGCGGGGCTTCTACGCGTAACAAAGTCACAAAAGTTAGTGCGTGTGTATTTTTAACCGATAAACGCCATAGTCGACATTGTTTACCTTTGGGGAGCTTTGCGCCTCGGACAGACTTATGACGTCATAGATTGCGATCGCTGCACGAGGAGGACATTTTGTCACCCGACCCGTTAAGGAAAAGCCCCCCTCCCCCCGCCCGTATTTTTAAAGCAGTGTTCCTAACCACTCAGGTGAGACAGCTAGTGACATGAAAAGCGGGTGATTGCGTCTGCTGAAGCAAGTTTCGGCTAAAATAATTTCGAGCCTTCTCGAGTTTAGTCTTTGAAACTCCCATCACATAATAGTGTCACCTTCGGTGTACTGTACGGGATTTGCTGGTGTGACTCAGACGTATGACAAGCCGTCGCTACAGCGAGTCAGGGATACCAAAGAGACGTTGAACTTGTGCATAATACCTGTAGCGATACCTACAGCGATAGGCCGACACGTGTAATACCTACAGCGATAGGCTGACCCGTGCGACTGAAGTGCGTTTCTTTCTATGTGGTCCTCGCTTATCTTGCGTCAAGTACTGTGGATGCAAACAAATGAAGTTCGGCAAGATCCAAATGACTGTTTACTCTAGCCAACGAGTTTACCTCTGAGGTATCGTGCAGCGTTGTGTTCTTCCAGTTGTGTCTGAACTGAACGGTCAGCGTTTAGTCGGGGGGGCTGGTGTTTAGACTTGGTGGCGTTTAGTCGGGGGCTGGTGTTTATACATGACTGCGTTTCGTCGGGGGCTGGTCTTTCACTGACTGGTGGCGGGCGAGGAAGGCTGATGGCCGCTTGTCTGGACTGACCTTTGCTGATGTGTTTGATTCTCATCCTGACAGCAACCCTGACCCCGGCGCCAACGACCGCCCGTTCAAACGGGCCTGTGGCACAGCCTGACAGCGCTCCGGGTCGCAGCGTCGTGTGGGGTGCAAGGTGCGTCCTCGGCGTACACAGTGCGCACTGCTTATATTGCACACCTGTCTTACCTGCTGAGTGCAAGGAGACCTCGTGAGATCGGTGTTGTGCCAGTGCGAAGCTTTCGACTTAAAAAAAACAAAACTGGATGATTTACATCATCTTCAGTGGCGATGTGTATTTGAGTATTTGTGACCTTTGCTGCTATAAATCGTAATCAGAGAGAAAAGTTTATATCTTCAGTTTGAAAGTTCCGTGCCCGTGGTAGCATTCCGTTAATGCGTGCTGAATGTAGCGTGTCCAGAGGGACTTTCAAAGTACACAGCAGGAGGTGCTGTTGCGGGGATTGGCTGGCCTTGTGGTGCGCGCGCGCGTATATACACACACGCACACTCCGGCGTGCAGCCTGCGTGAGTGACTGGCTGTCACATCGTACGCCCGGGGTTTGACACACGGAAAGCTGGTAAACTGTACGGTGCGTCCAACTACGAGCCGCTAGAGGCAGCCCATCAAGGGCCCGATATATAGTTTGTCTCCTAATTGAGCTTCAGTGCTAGGCCTTCACTCTGCTGTTACCCGTGTCTTGCTATCTGTGTGTTCGTATGGTGTTCAAGGGCGGTGGTCTTTGTTCCAAGTTTTTGACAAGGTATAGAGGTACTAGGGTGGCTTCACGTCTTTCCTCCCAAAACCTACTAAGGCGATTAAGCTGATTGGAAGGTTAAAGAGAGGATAGCGCAAGGCAAGGTGTGCCCTGCCCTGCACTGTCACGTCTTTGTGTGGAGATGCTCCGTCAACTTGGTGTGGGACAACATTTCTCCAACTGTCGTTGGTCGGTATAGCGGTGGCTATGCGAAGGCTGGTTGGCTGTGGCAGGGTGTAATGTCACTGCGTTTTATGTCAGACCTGTCTCCTGTGTCATTGAGAGTGGAGAAGGTTAGTTGTCGTCATGGCTAGCGACAGCAAGCTGTCTCTTTCGTCTTCGCTACCTCTCACTGTTTCGCAAGCAGGTGGGGGCTCTCCAGCGACAGCAGCTTTGGAAGAGAAGCAGCTGCGGTCGCGGCGACCAAAATCTTGCGGCGCCATCGACTCTGGCTCAGCGGGAAGTGAATCGTCTTCTGTCTCAGATGACAAGTACAGCGACAGCAGCAACAATAACAAGTCGCACGATTCTCGCCCCGTGTCTTACAGCGGTGCACCTCTGGCTAAGACCAGAACGCTCGTCCAGCCCAGGCCCTGGCGGTTTTGGCAGAGAAACAGAATGGGCAACAGCCTGGAACGAGGAAAGGTGCTGGAGGAGGACAGCACACTTGAGGGCGACAGAAGATCTGAGAGCAGCGCCGCAGAGTTCACCAGCGACGCGGACAGCAGCTCCGACAGTGAGAGTTCTAGTGCCACCATCACGGAAGACAACTACCATAAACTGACACCACAGGTGGAAATGAGAACCTCAGTAGCAGTTCCTGCTGAAATCGCAATAGACTTGCCGCCTGCACTGAATCGCGGTTCTTTACGGAAATCAGACAGACCCAAGGTAGTGACGTTCTCTAGCAGCGAAAGCCAGAGGAAAGAAGTTCAAAGCGACTTTGCTCCGGCCAAGAGAGTGGTTCTGGACATTCGGGACAAATCTCTCCAGGTTTCTTTTCAGAAGCCCGAAGAAGCCTCATCTTCAAAAGAAAGCGCTGCGAAAAGCCCGGGAGGGAAAGACCAATCTGAGAATTTTGAACGGTCCGTGCCTGCTAGGAAAGACTCGCGACGATCTAAAGAGATGCCAACTTCACCTACAAGTCCAGTGGAGGATGTACTGTTCAGCATGGGATACACCGTCATTGAGGACAAGACGAAAATACAGGACGACAAAGGGAAGATGGTGAGCAGTGACAAGGGACAGACACTATTAAGTGATAAGGGACAGCCACTAAACAGTGACAAGGGACAGGCACTATACAGTGACAAGGGACAGGCACTATACAGTGACAAGGGACAGGCACTATACAGTGACAAGGGACAGGAACTATACAGTGACAAGGGACAGGCACTATACAGTGACAAGGGACAGGAACTAAACAGTGACAAGGGACAGGCACCATACAGTGACAAAGATACATTGACTGATCAGATGAAGACTGTGGAAAACTTTGAGAGAACTAGCACTGTTAAGGAAAGAAAAGTAAAACATGAAAGCAAGCTGGTCCTGAAGGACCTTCCAAAGAAGCCGAAGGATAAAAAATCCAAAAAGGCAATCCTGGAACTGGACAAAGAAAAACAGCACTTGAGGTTGTTCTCGTGGAAGACTGAGCACTCATCCAAACACAAGGCTAGTAAACGAGACAGTCCTTATGTAGCGGGGGATAACATTCAGCAGGTCATCAGAGGAAACGATGCGCCGCAACCAGATCAGGGTAGAGAGGCGACCAGACAAGCAGCAGGTGGTGGTGATTCCGGACCAGCAGGTGGATTACTTGCATCTGCGACAGACACCGGCTTACCTGAGCAAAAAGCACTTGACGCCGAAAGAGGTAAGACAAGCGTTTTTGTTATCGTTCTGCGCAGGTTATCTGTGTAAAGACTTTAGTCTGTGCCCATCGTGTTTCTGTGCTGGATGTCGAGCGTTCAGTATTTGGCTGTGTGTTTTTGTGATGGATGAAAGATTTTCATCCTGGCTTCGCTTTGAGTGCGCGTGTGTGTTGGGGGTGAGTGGGTGGGATACAGGTAGAGGAAAAGATGCCAGAGATTTCTCAATATTGACCAAGGTGTATATGGGGCTATACCAATCTTTACACAACAGAACACACAAACACGCAAACGCTCGGGCAGAATGTTACTGGCGGATATTCATTGCGACTGGTTGTTGTGTAATAGATTTCGGTAGCTTAGGATTCAGGGAAGTGATCGACAAGGAATGACTTTTTTTCACAATAAAGGCATCACATCATATGATACATACCCCGGCCGTTAGCGGACATTTTGTGCAGCAAGCAGACGACATTGAATGCTGCCTCTAACAATCATTATGTGCATTAAGCGAGAAAGCTGCTGGCTTTTGAAAGATACAGACATGAAAGGGTGTTGCTAATTAAAGGCATTTATAAAGGAGTAAATGCGTGATTCGTAATAAGGGATGTGGCAATATGAAATATGAAGTGGCCCGAGCTGGTCGATGGACAGTCATGGTGATCGCGAGCTAATAGCATTACAGGTAGCAATTAAAAAAGTGATGATGATTCAACATTAGATTAAGTAGAATTTTTTAATAGTGAGATACGGGTGTTTGAAACAAAATATTAAATGACGACCATTTAAACTTTTTTGACTGTCAACAGCTAGAGTGCAAGCGTACAAGTAAACTTCAGCAATTGATTATCTGCGTAGTACAAGTGACAGCATACATCCAACAATTAAGTTTGAATGTCTAATTGATGGAGAAGAATCTGCCTTATTTAGATTTTTATGTTGCTTCCTTATCGTTCGTTGGTCCATCGGCGGCCGAAGATGACCATGACTTCACTTTTTGTTTTTAAGGGTGGTGATAGGTTGGGGTTGGGGGTGGCAGCAGATGAGACCAGTCCGTGCCCTGAAGTCACATGTGGCGCATTCGTGAGAAGGTGGGGATGTTGGCAGGGGTGGACATTCCGACTTTGAATGCTGCGCGTCTCAATTTTGCTACCATGACACGTTTAGCCACAGAATTTTTCTGTGAGAGATGTGTAGTTAAGTATCAGGGCACTAGTTTATTTTCTGAAGTACTGGGAGAATGCGATCGAATAGACAGCTATGTGGACTTTTCATTATAATAAGCTTTATCGCAAACGTTACCAAGACGAACATAAGGACGGTTTCCCAAACCGATATGTCATGTGTTACTAACAATAGATTTTATGATGTGCACTTCAGTTATATATGTCCTGTCACATTAAACCTGTCTCATTTGTAGTAAAAGTGGGCAAATTACTCCAGATATATGGATCTCTTTCAGTGGAGTAATTATTAGTTCCATCTTTGATAAAAATTAATGATGAATATTTGACAAACTTTTCATGCAACTGTTCTCTTCTAGTATCAACCTCGATTACACCTTCCGTAATCTCTTGTTGCGGCCTTAGTGGCAAAACTTTCAAATATTTTTTGTATTCACTTAAATTTCTGACAAGCTTCAGTTCTGTTTGTTGTGAAGCCTATGCAAATTTTGCCATATTGTATTTATTTGTATTTATGTCTCACTATTGAAAATGGTAGGGAAGGGGAGGACTAATTTTTGTTATGTGTTTCGCACTAAAGGGGAAAACCCCCCAAAGAATTCTAAATAAAGAAATATTTATCACAATGAATTCTGTCACCGCAACTGACAGTCACAAAACTATCGCTACATCAACAGTACAAAACAGTATATATATATATATATGCACATGCCTTTAAAACAGAGAAAGTTGGTGAAGTTAAAGGTCAACATACAGCCAATATACCATGACATTTATTATCACTAAAGTGTAACTAGTTTCTCATAAGGAGCAAATATAGGTGGATGTACATAGTCATTTATGTTAATTTTTATGTTTCCGTAAAATTAAGCAAAATGTTCAGACTGACTGTATTTGTATACCTTCTTGCTTATGTTTTAAGATGCAGTTCACTACTATGACTAATAGGTTTTAGGGCCATACTCAAAAATTAAGTGGCACTAAACTGAGTACTGTTAAAGAAAGTTTAACCTACATTATTCCCAACTATAGTTCCTTTATACTCCCATTCTCAGTGACAGTATTATTTTAAAATGAAAAAGAAAGAGCTGTACTAATGTATAGGTATACATGTTTTCAGTATGGTATATATCTGTATCAACAACAATGGAATGTTTAATTTCAGTAGGATCTTATTAATATGGACACGAATAGTATGAACAAAAATTAACACCAGTAAATGAGATGATGATAACTGTGATTGCACTGCTTTCACAAGCATCACATAAACTGAGTCTTTTTTCATAGAAGCCAGTGTTTTTCTTTCATAAAAGTCAGATATCTTAGGCAGGATATAGCTGAAATAATTTTTTTCTCAGACAGGAACCCACTGTAGACATATATTAAAAATGTTATGCTTTTAAAATGGTTCCTTAGGGGTCCACACAAATTTTTGTGTATACATTTACACAACAAAGCTTGTTGCAGAGTATAGCAGTCCTCCATCCCACTCTTTTAGTCTTGTTGAGCTCCGTTTTTTCTATTATTCATGAGCAATTTTAACTTTGCTGGATTTCTCCATGAATTCATGGAATGAGGTTTCTTAGTCTCAACAATTTTACCTTCAATCAGAATACCATCAGGGCTGGCAGACAGCCAAGGACATGACTCACATGGAACAGAAATACATGTCATGACACATGGAATACAGATATATGTCATGACATGCATGATACACAGATACATGTCATGACACGCATGGTACACAGATACATGTCATGACACGCATGGCACACCGATGCATGCCTTGATACACACGAACTCGCGTTATTGATTTTTAAGAAATGAAGGTCATAGAATGGACTGGGGGAAAAGTGCCAGTAAAGTGTCTGGCCTGCACAACATGGCCAGTTTGCTTTTGCTTGTGAATCGCAATAATTTGGTGTTGTGAGGACTTTCCTGTAAGAACAAACTGGTGTCGGACTCGCCATAAGGATACGATGGTGTCAGACTCGTCAGACCGTGTCAAAGGCCATGAAAATAAGGCAGTGTCAGACTCACCAAAAGAACAAAGCGGTAACTCACAAGTATCCTGGTACCCACCGCATCATCACCAAGTGCCTAGGGTTCTGCTACGGAATTACAGATCTGTCGCTAGAATTCTGCTCTGACGACTGTCTGGAATCAGGACCAGACATTGAAGGAATTTAATATGACACTTCAGTTCTCACTAAAAGTAATCTGTTCTTTTTTCCAGCCTGCTTCGAGAGAGAGAGAGAGAGTAAACAATAATTTTTTGTCAAGTTATTAATAGGATGCTGGAAATTTTCAGTTAACGAATTTTGTTTCTTTAGTATTTGCTTTGTAATCAATTCAGTTTGATATGTAGACAACCTAAATGGACAAAGCTGTTACAGTGCAATTACAAACTACATCATAGACTTAGAGTATGACCCAAAGATTCGGACAAACTAATCACAGGCTTTCGAAATTTTTTAATCGAAAATAGAGTTTGTCAGGAGGACAAACGTTTCAGCTTGAAGTGTTATTTGGCAGGTAGAATGTGCCGTTGCAGGTAAAAACAACAAACCGATCGCCTGTCCTCGTGCAAAACGAGCAACATGTGGGCCTCAAGGTGAGCGCCTCGCTTACCTGCGCGGTCTTTCGTGCTGCACGAGTCAGTTGCTGGCGTTGGCAACATTTCTGGGCTAACGGTTTTGTCGGCGGGGGAGAGGGAATTTTTTGTGGATGGAAAATAATCTTGCGAAGGAACCGGCAGTAGTGCGGTATTTAACACATTTTAACACATTTTCTTTGTTCTTTTCACTGACCATTTACTTTAGTTTTGGATGCAGGAGATCATGTGCAGTTTAATATTAATTACCCAAGGGTTAGAGTTAATGTAGTGATGACGCTCATGTCCCATACATCAGTGTGATGGTGTGAGTATGAACTATACTACAAAGTCTGTGTAGGAACTCCAGGCACTGTTAGATGTGTTTTTCTCCAGTCAAACACCTCACTCCTTTCAGAAAGGATAGCTGCCTAAATCTGACAGAATACGGGCATTTCTAAACTTAGCAAATCATCTTCCTTTTGGAAAAATGTCGGGCTTCTTAAAGGAATTGTACACACAAAAAATAAAATCTCAAAGATGATGACAATTTGTGCATAAGAAGCAAAGATGGCGACTCATTCATTGTAGGTGAAGAACGGCTTTATCATTTATTTGCCTTCGCCTTTCTCTTCGTACCGCGAACTATGCATACATGTTCTCAAGACACTGTGGACAAAGGTCATGAATTGGGAGTCACGTGCAAATAATTATTCTTACTCCAAACAGAGGATACCAAACTTTTCGCGATTGTGTATGTTTATTTATCCTCCTCCCTGGGAGAAGGAAAAGTCTTTCTTGTGTACAGGGTTTTTCAGCTGGCACTCTTACAGTAAGCCGATCCATGTAACTCAGCGGAGCCTTTTGTTTTCTGTGTCGATGCTGATGGGGGCATGCCCTGTCACAAACAACTTGTACCGCCTGACTCTTGAGACAAATTCGCCTGATAGAGGGATGAGCTACATGTTGGCAACTACACTTCTCATGAGATGAGACAGCCGAGTATCACACATATTTCCTGCATTATCCACTGTCAAGACTGAGTGTAGCTTATAAACTGTTGGTTTGATGTTCGACAAGATTTTGTACTACAATTAAGTATAGCGAAGCGAAGCTGACTCCAGAGCACATCACTGTATCCTGGGATTATCATCACCACTAGTGCATGTCCGTGTATCCTAGGATTATCGCCATCATTTTATTAAGGTTGCACGCTGTACTTCGGATTTGTAGCTCTAACATTAAAAAAGCTGAATGTGCATTAAACGCGAAGAATACTGAAAGCAAGCACCAGTACGGTAATCACAGCATAAGTTCAGGTTTTCATGCTGACGAAGCAGAAACAGTTAACGGAAGCATCCGCTACCAAGAAAAATGTGCAGTTTAGAGTTTGGCTGTTGCCGCCTCGTCAGGTTTTACAGTGTCGACGCTCTTGGCTCTTGCTCTGGGGTCCGGGACGCAGTTCGGAGCTGAGTGTGGAATATACATGGTGTTGTGTGCAGCGCTTCAAGTCCGGAACATGCATCATGCAGTGATTGTCTGAGTAAAGACAAATGTCTAGCGTATTGTTCCAGTCGCGTGTGGAGAAGTTTGAGTGCGTACACACTCTGTAGCACAATGCTGACGTCACGTGTGTGTTGTGGCGGGTCCCTGCTCTCCGTCCGTACTGTGGACAGCACCTGTGAGTAGCGCCCCCGTGGCATGTAGCAGCTTTTTCACTTTCAACATAGTCATGCACACGTATATTGAGAGACTTACATAGGCGTGCGCGCGCGCGCGCGCACACACACACGAACGAAAAGAGAAACTTATGCACACGCGGAAATTCATATACATTGAAAGGTTCACACATGATTTTAGATATAAAGTTGATGTGTTAAACCTCACAATGGCATATGCATAGGACACCTATAGAGCACTGATGTCATTTCAAACAACTGATATAACAGTATGACAAATGTCAACGTACTTACTGTACGCATACTAAAGAAAAGAAATATGTGATGTTTAGTACTGAGGACTAGAAATGTTTAAACTTAATGTTCTTTTACGTAATATGCTGAATTTAAAGTTGTTAAGGCTTATTTTTCCCAAGTGAAACAATTTCAGGGGTTTCCTCATTAAAGTTTCTCTCCTCTGTTGTATCCTTCTTTCTCTCTACCCCTTCTCTCCGTTTCTCCCTCTCTCTTCCCCTCAATCTCTCTCCCACTATCCTCCCTCTGTTTTCTCTCCTCTGTTTTCCTCTCCCGCCCCATTCCTAGCCATTGTTTTTCTGTATGGCCCTGCGAATTTCTCAAGGAAGAGAAAAAAAGGTGTGTGTGTGTGTGTGGGTGGGTGGGGAACAGCTGCATATAGTGTTTACTATCCGAGATTTTGTCTGCATCAACAGACAAAAATAGACTAGAAGGAGGTTGCTAAGGCTCAGTCAATTCAGCACGAGTTACAGTGTGTTCTGTTCAGCACGAGCCTCATGCAGTTATATGCAGGTAACCAACGCAAGAACACGCAGGCAGGCCGAGTGCTGTGATGTGTTGAGCCTCAAGGTAGGCGGAAAGCAAAGATGGGGTTATTATGAACAATGAAAGTTACTCTCTCTGTTCTGCCTGACGAACAGAAAGTCTGAATAGCTTCGTCACATATTTTTTTTTCTCGCACAAACACTTTTTCTCTTGCAGACACACTTAGGCACACAAACAGACGCCAGACAGACCTGTGGCGAAGGAACAGCATTCCATTTGGCAGATGGCTTTTTCAGAATATAATGCAACTGAATATATTTTAAACTAATGTTGCTTGGAAGCATTTGTGTCTCGTGATGGATATGCCTTTTAAAAGTATGTTTTAATAAAGAACTATTGTTATCAGTGGAATCAAACGGAACCAAAAATTTCAAGCAGTGTCAGGTTCAACGTCATGACCTAAGATAACACTAAATAGTGATCAACACTTGCACTAAACAAGGAAAGAAGAACAAGTGTGATTGCAAACTGGTGAGTCAGTGATGTTTTCCCTAACGCCGTCAAGGCGCTGTCTACGCATTCCGAAAGCGGACTGTGCTACGCAAAAAACAACAACAACCGGCAATTAAAATGTTTTGACTCTAGAATGCGGCATGGGTGGAGACTGCTTGGACCACTGGTGGAGACTTGTGTTTGGTCCGTTTGTGGCTGCAGCAAGCAGGACCCCGCTGTGCGTGTGAGTGTAGCAGTGTGCGCTGTGCGTGTGACTGTAGCAGTGCACGCTGCGATGGCAGCACACGTTCGATGGCCGAGCGACATCAAGGAATGGGAAGAGGCCACTGCTGGCATCATCTTCACCGCTGGATTTGCTTTCATTCCAAACCAGACGTGGAGCCTGCAGTGGAGCTCAACTGGCAATACCGTAAGTCTTGTGTGTTGTTTAGCGAAACCATTTGTGAATTCAGGCCAAAAGCAAGACGACAGACGTTGCAGGCTTAGGTGCTCCGTGCCCTGCCCTTGACGGATGCCGCCTAGGCTAGGTGCTGCCCTGCCCGCGATGCAAGCCGTGGCTTGAAACGTCACACAAGGCGCCTGCGGTGGAGACCCGAGGTGTGGCGGGCCGGCCGGCCGGCAGGCCAGTTGCCCAATATGTCTGTACGTGCAGCCCCTATGATGTCATCACGCCGTGGCACGGAGTTCATTTCACCGCCGGAGTGTGCGGCCTCGAGATGCAGCAGCCATGCATGCATACGCGTAACTGCTGACGTCTACCTGCCTCTAGGTCATCATACGGCTAACTGCTGATGCTCACCTGCCTCTACGTCAGCATTACGAGCCATTCACGCCCTGCTGCTGTGACTGCTGTGTCGTTGCCGTGATTTGTGACTTGCGTGTCGATTGTCTTGCAGAAAACTGTGCCCACATCGTGTGGACACATGCTGTGGTGTTGTTTTCCTCGTAGTTGTGTATTTGTTGCTGTTGCAATCTTTCCTGATAGTGGTCAGAGAGCGCAGGCTTTTTTGGCTCGTGTAATGTGTGTCGGCCGACTTGCTGCAGATGGTGTCGAGTGACAGTTGTATGTCTAGAACACTAGTCACATCTTTGCCTGATCAGCTGCTGGGGTGGTGGTGGCTGGTTTATCCATCTTTCTTCATGGTATAGCCGTGCTGCTGTCCTCTGTTGTATTCGTTGTCACAGTTTGACTTTAAAGGTAGAGCGGGGTGCTGCTTTTTTTCCCTAATGACTGGGTAAAGTTTAGTGCAACATACTATTTCCCCAAATCCGAGTGAATGCCATCTTTCTGTTCTCGAGGTACATGCCTACAAATATCACAGACAGACGTCTCTGTTACGTTTTTAACCTCTCAGCCAGCGGGAGAGCTGGAATGACATTAAATAGGTGTCACAACAGTGAAGTTGGGAGAGGAATGACATATTAAATAGGTATCACAACAGTGAGTTTCACTTCCTTCTGTGCATGCTGATGCTTGTAGGCATGTATCTTAATAAGAATGAAAGGTGGTGGTGGTGGGGAATTCACCCAGATTTGAGGAAAAAGTATCTTACACTCAGTTTTACCTGGTCATTAAAAAAACCGAAAACATTTTCACCACACTAAACATTTGATGCCTCGATAGCATACGCTGAGTAACGAGTTAAGTATAATCTCGAGAACCTGACTTGAGTCTTCAAGTCATTCTATCTACATCTTTCTCCCCTTTTCACACACACACACACACACACACACACCGTTAATGGTATACAGTTTGCGACACGATTATGTACTGTAGCGGTCCACGTATCGGCAGAAATCGATGTTGCCAGCTCAACCACAGCTGAAAAGCCACTGAGTGTCTTGGCTTGAACTGATCACTTCGATCGGCAGTTTCTCCTCCCGGCATCCTCACCCGGGCCGCCTTCTAGTGTGCGTGTCTCGCACCTACATGAGGGGTCAGAGGTGGCGGACTGGCGCATGCAACTGATACAGGTGTTGGTAATTTCAGTGCGTGTGCAGGTATCCCAGGCGATTCAGGCCACGTTCTTAGTCAGACTATCCAAAGAAATACGCTCACTTGTCAAACACAGGCCACAAAACGTTAAAGCCCAACCCAATTGCTGAGTAAAAATCGCTGGAAACAGAGCACAAAGTGTCACAAAAACATATTCCGGTGGCATTTTATGACAAAGAGGCATGAAAGATTTTATATTAATATTTTTCTCTTAAGCACACCTGGATTTGTCGGGAAAACAGGAAGTGACGAAAGGGTAGTATTTCTAAAAATAGCGCCATCTGCACTAGCTGAAGTCAAAGAGAAAAGACGCAATCCTCGGTAAAATAAAACTGACCAGGACACATTGTGCTGTTGCTGAATGTCCTCTTCGACACTCAGATGGAGTTAGTTTGTACTCATTAAGGAAATCCTAAAGATAATGGCAGCAAACGCCAGTGGATTAAATGTGTTCAGAGATGTGTATATACGGGTCTCTGCTTTGTTCAAACGTGCCATGCGAACTTGGTCCCCACACCGCACTCATGAATTTGCTCAAAACATTTCAAAATCGATTGTTATCCAGTCACTTATACAGTACAAGCAAGTCTTGGACTTTCAGTAAAACGAAGAAATCTGATTCCTACAGCAGTGCTTACTATACAAAAGCACGAGATGTTAAAACCAACTACGACTGCTGGTAGATTAAACACCAGATATGCGACCTCGACGGTTTTACAGTCGTATCGTTATCCAGCATAATGCTAAAACTAACTGACAGTGGGAGAGCACCATTGATGTGCGTGATCAAAACAGCTACAAAAGGAAAAAGAAAAATTGAGGGTGATAAACATGTGGAGCTTTGAACGGGAACACGTGCGAGTATCAGTAAGTAAATAGAAAATTTTGCATGCAGTTAAATGAGGAAGAAATAAGTTTTTACATCGATAAACATGTTTCAGACTATCATTATATTTTAATCGTTAAAAAATTCTTATCAGCAGTCAGTCGTAACTATTGTTGCCCATTAAATTTTGATCTGATTGACTTACCAGTCTGTTGAATGAATTCAGTTTGGACCATTTAATTATTTTTCAAACTTCATTCGAAGCTTCTAAATAAAGTTATATCTGTAGGGCTGTATTCCAAATTCAGGTGTTTAATTTCTTGGGATAAAAAAATCGCTTCTTGAACACGACAACCTGAGCGATGTTTCTTCATTTGACTTGAAGACCTGCACACTCGCTGTTACAAATACTCAGGGCGCATAAGAGAACCTTCAGTATAGGAGAGCAATTTTTTCTCGCCTTCCTAGTTGCAGGTGAGAATGCCAATGTTTGAAGACTTATATCTTTAAAATTAAGCATATTTATGTACTCATCTTTTGGGAATTAATTTTGGTAATTAATTTTGCGAATTATTATTTTAAAACGAACTTAAACCGATCATAAAGGAATAACGTTGCGCTCGGTTTGTCCTTTAAGGTAGTGACATTTGACTGCGTGTTTGTGTGTAGCGGGAGATGTTAAGGCTGACTGGGAAACGATGTGTGACTGGACTGTCAAACCTGGCTTGGCGCGTGCCTCATGTGTGAATTGGATTAGATTTGGTTTGGTGTGTGTCCGAGGGGAAAACTGAGCAGAAATAATAAACATTAGTGTGCAGTCGTTGACAGGAAACCCAACGATGCAAGGAGGATGAACTGCCAGTACAGGTGGAAAATATAAAGAATATCAACAGTATATGCATATTCCTCGCAGAGTTTCTCTAAAGTTTTCTGTCGAACAGTTCATTAAACGTTAAGCAGCTATTTTTTTTCTCCCTTGCTGTCGTTTGGTTTTCCTTTCCGAGATTTTGTATCACCAAGGTGTGGTTTCCCCACCCCTGGTTACTTGATGGGGTTTCTTTTTCTTGTTGCCTCTTTAAAACATTTCAAATGTTTCTTTGCCAAGCTTCTATTCTGTATTTTTTGTTATATTGTGAAAGAGAATATAGTTGCTGTGTATACTCTTCATAATATGGTATGTGCACAATATGTATGACCTTCGAACTTTTCGACCTACGTTGATGCTATTTTTAGGTTCAAACTATTCTTTATTCCACCCTTCATCCTATCCTTTTTCTCAGCTCTTCCCATTCTGCCTTTATAAATATAATCTTTCATTTGAATAGCAACCTTTTCCAGCCAGGTAGGTAACCGTACTACGATTAGCACATTTAGAGACAACGATCGCTGTAGTCTTACTATAGTTTGGTGTCATACGGTTAAATTATATTGTTTGGAGTTATTCTGGCATCGGCCAAATGAAGATTATATGACAGAAGGTGCAGCATAGTGGCAGTCTGAAACAAAACACGAGAGAAGTCAGTCCAAAACACGAGAGAAGTCAGTCCAAAACACGAGAGAAGTCAGTCAGGACGTTTAAAATTAAAATCTGAGAAATATCAGTTCGTAAATTTACTGTGTGGCCTGGTCCTTTTCTTAACAAGCGCTTTGTATGGACGCATATTACACATACTCGCAGTTTCTCCAACAGAACCTCAACCGAATGCAACTGATTTGTTTTCTAAGGTCAGGAATACCGGGTCGGGCGATTCATTCTCAAATAAAAGGAATATTCATGGGGCGATTGCGGTGAATTGTAAAGGGAAATTGGGGTGAATTGTAAAGGGAAATTGTGTTTTATCAGTCACACACTTTCATTTCACGAAGACGTGAGAGGTGGAGAAGCAGGACTGTTGAAGGATCAAAAACACTTATAAAGAATATTTTTACCTGCAAAACTCGTTGGAAGAATTTGGTAGAAAGTCCTTTCAGCTGTAGAGGCTAGAAAATCAAGTGGTGGACAAAGGACGTAGTCGTGATGTTGATTCTGCAGTTGGTGGATGTTTTCTTCACCTACGCCTTGTTTAACCAGGAGGCGATTACTGCATACCTGCACAGGTAGCTTCATCTTTGTGCCCAGCGCGCCCACACCTGTCACCTCACCTGTCGGTCGCAGCGTCTGAAGGGCACAACTGTGTCATTGGAATAAGGTGGCTTGACGGGCTGGGGACAGGTCTTTGTGTCAGTGACACAGTCAGAATTTTCAATTATACCTACTTTTAGAACATTCAAGCCACATCTACAGAGGTGTAGAGTGCGCAGTCTATCGTTACACTTACAGGGTAAAGCTCCCAAGATAAGGCAGCTGTTGAATTTGGATAACTTTCTTGTAATTATTCTGCATACGTCAAGTGCACCTTTATGGACAGCTCAGGTCTGGCTGACATTTTAAAGCTACACATACGGTATGAAAACACTAGGTCTATGGTCGAGAGTGTGGCTCAACTCTTAATCTTAATCTGCGCTAAAAAAAAAAAGACACAATGCTGCTACATATGTAGCGACATACAATGAATAGTTCGGTGTGTGTGTGTGTGTGTGTGTGTGTGTGTGTGTGCGTGCACATGTGTCTCAAAGCCTGAAAGGAAACGTCAAGGTGGAAACGGCAGATGATGGTGAGGTGGTGTGGCGCCCTGGCAAGAGGCCGATTTCCCTCCCTGCACTCCCCAACCCGATCCACACGACCCCTTGTCGTTCCTGGCAGCAAGTCAGGCTCTCAGACACTGCTGTCATCGCAAAATAAATAATTTCAAGTGAATATAAAAGATCCGAGATGTGGAAAGAAATCCGTTGGAGCGTTGTTTGTTGTTTTTTTATGTGCAGCTGCATGTATAAAATCTTCATTTTGACTTGAGTTCAGTGATGTCTTGGTTTGCAGCTACTGCTTGCATCTATCGGGGTTTATAACATACACAGGACATATCAGTGGAGATGTGGACAGATAGATCTGACTGACATTGAAGTTGCTTTACGAGGTTTGGATTCCTTGATATCCAAGCACTGCCTTTTGTGAACTTCTACACCAAGGCGTGGGGGTGCTACCTGTTACCTTCCCACTGTGGGCTGGATAGAAAACTCACCGTTAGCACGTGCACATTTTCTTATGCACTACGCAGTACACTTATTCTGTAGTGCACTGGGAGAGCTGTAGCGGAAATTATTATACATATTATTAAACATAATAACTCCAGCTTTCTTCATGTTACTAGTACTTGGACAGCTGATGCAGAAAATTAGTAGATTATCGCAGGCTTTACGAACACAACATAGCTTCTTTGCAATTCCCATTGACCTGCCTACTGAGAGTGCTTTCTTTAACACCACACATAAAGATGGCAAGAACTGAATGCCTTCTCACATTTATCCTGTGAACTTCACAAAGCAGAGGCGACAAAAACAAAATGCTACAATAGAACCAGGAAGACTACGTGTGGTGATAGAAAGCTGCAAGTAATATCACAGAGGAAATAAAGAAGGTAGATGGCATAGACACACGTACAGTGTTAAATGAAGAATGTACACATGTAGAATATTCACATGTACAATGGTGCAGTTCAGACTAAATCTACCCTTGCTCCATTTGATGTTATTGTTTATGGACCGTTTGTATGGACGAATAAACGGAATTTCCACTTGGGGAGATAAACAACTTCGCAACAAAAGTATATTTCCCCTAAAAATAACAGTTTCATACTGGCCACATAAGTTTAGAAGACTGTTCAGCATCCTTGCAGTGGTTGCCATATACTGGGATAACGTACGTGTTGCTCAACAGTGTCAGGGTGGATGTGATGTCGCCGTTAATGTTACTCTAGTAGCAGAGCCGGGTGTGTGATGCCACTGTACATACCATGACCTTGAACTTTTTTTCCGAATCTTCTCGGTCCTCGTCTTTTTCACTCAGCACATCCTCGCTTTCCGGCTGCTGGGCACCAGAGACACGCAGCACGTTGTATCCGCACACAGCCTCCTGCCGCCTCACCCGTGCTTGTGAAACCAAGTTTCTGAGGCAGAAGTCACACAAAATCTGTCTTCATCATCAACCGACGGGTAACTCCCCAAGACACTAAATGCTGTTGAAGACCCACTTAGTCTTAGGCGTAGGAGGTTGTCGCGCCTTTGCAAATGCTGACATCATCCAGGGAATCATTTTGCTGCTTTTAGTTAGAATTCATTGAATATGGGTTATCGAGAAACGTGTTTGTGTGGCTTATTGAGAGACATGTTTGTGTCTCTTATTTTTGATACATATTTGTTGTGGCTTGTTGAGAGATGTATTTTGTGTGGTTTGTTGAGAGACATTTTGTGGCTTAGCGAAAGACGAATTTAACTGGCATATTTAGAGGCATATTTGTGAGAGATGTATTTTATGTTGATTATTTAGAGTGATGTCTAACTGGCAAATGGTAATATTTCTTTCTTTTTTTTGTTTTGAATCTACATTGTTTTGCGTCCGTTGCGGGCTTTGCGGGATATTCACCTCTGACCTCGCTCATACGGAATTCCCACTCCCCTTGAGTACTGCAATTCCCCTCAACTCACACAAAGCCCTTTCCCCTCTTGATTGACGTCTTTCCTCCTCGTGGTTAGTGTCAGACTAAACAATTCATTGATTTCTTTCCTTGTGCTCAGAAACATTTGGTCGTGCTTGGGGATAATCCCTGTTCTCGCTTTGCACAAACAGCTATGTCGGGATGAACAAAGAGAAACGCGCCCACTTGTTCATCGTCTGATGTTTTTAACAGTGTGGTGTTTGTGTGTTTGTGTGTGTGTGTGTGTGTTTTCGGGGAGTGGTGATTGCATGAGTGCGTGTGTTCGCGTGCGCGAAAGAGCGCAGACGAGAGGTTTTGTTATATACTCTATGTTGTATTTGACCTTTTTTGCTTCACTATTACAGGTGTTTTTTATGTATTGGACTAAGAACAGTAAATAGTGATTTATACTTGTGTGTTATATATGTGCGCACTCCAGACATATGACTGAGCAGTACAGAAGATTATCTTACCAGACTACCGAAGATTGCAACGTGATGTAGAATCTATCCTGTGACTGACCAGATTACCAGAAATTACCACATGATGTAAAAGCTATCCTATGACTGACCAGATTACCAGAGATTACCACATGATGTAAAAACTATCCTGTGACTGACCAGATTATCAGATATTACCACATGATGTAAAAGCTATCCTGTAACTGACCAGATTATCAGAGATTACCACATGATGTAAAAGCTATCATGTGACTGACCAGATTACTAGAGATTACCACATGATGTAAAAACTATCCTCAGACTGACCAGATTATCAGAGATTACCACATGATGTAAAAGCTATCCTGTGACTGACCAGATTATCAGAGATTACCACATGATGTAAAAGCTATTCTGTGACTGACCAGTTACCAACGATTGCCACATAGTGTAAAGCTATCCTGTGACTGAGTAGTTACCAGAGATTATCATGTGATGTAAAAGCTATCTTGTGACTGATCAGATTTCAAGAGATTAGCACATGATGTAAAAGCTATCCTGTGACTGACCAGATTACTGGAGACTACAACATGATGTAAAAGCTATCTTGTGACTGATCAGATTACCAGAGATTACCACATCATGATGTAGAAACGCTTCCTCGCTGGCACACGTGACTAGCATGAGCGTGTACTTCTCTGTTGTACACTGTGATGATAAAGAATCTCAGAGGGTTTTCTGAGATAATAAGATATTGTATTCTAGCTAATAAAGCAATACGGCTGTGCATTGACAAGATAAACGTAGTTTTTAACTGTAGTGAATCTATATCGGTTTTTAAATATATTAAATTTATTTGCATTTTTTTTCAGCGTCAGTAACTGAGAAAAAATTGGACACCAAGAGTGATGGTGGAAAGTCATTACAAACTCCGCCGTCAGAAGAGAAGTCGGAGTCCACGGTACAACAACTACAACATGAACAACAACAGCCTGTCACGCAGCAACAACAGACACCCACACCGTCACCACAATCATCATCATTACAACAGCGGCAGTCACAAGAACAGCTGCAACATCCTCTTCAGGAGCAGCCATCACAGCTGCAGCATCAGTCAATGGAGTTGCATCCACCGTCACGACAGCTGCCACAGCCACAACTCCATTCACCACAGCAGGTGCAACGACATCAACAAAGCCTCCCGCCGCCGAAACCACCTCACGTGGACGACCTGTCGTCCTCGGACACTCAGAATTCGGACTGGGAGAGTCCTTACAGCACCATGCGCAGCAGCCAGGGACGAGGTCGACAAGGACAGATAAGCGAATCGGATGGCGAGATAACTCCAGTCGGGACTCTCCGTAGGGGAGCACCTCGGAGACATACTGTTGGGGGAGCCGATATCCGGGAACAGATGGAGATTGTGAGTACAGCATTTGATTTGGAAGGATTATATAGTCGACTTCTACCACTTTATAGACGCTTCAGGAACAGCGAAACTACATGCACTTATTGTATCTATGTAATTCGCCGTTCTGATTTTCTTTATGTGTGTAAGCATAATTTATTCATCCTTGGGGGGGGGGGGTTGTTTGTTGTTTGTTGCTGTTAGTCATGAAGCAGAGGTACATCTTAAGCACAAGTTGACCTTTGTTATGCCAGCGCAAGACCGCCCCTTAGTAACCAGGGTACATGGACATCCCTTAGGCAAAGGGAGACAAATTGTAAGAGTGACGGGGGATTTCAACGTCTTACTAAAGGCCGAAAAAAAAAACCTCGCCTTATCTTTAAAAGCTAAATTGAGAGCCCCCTCCTTAAAAAACAAAAGGGTAGTAGTTCTTCTATCAAGTGTGAGAACTCTACTGGATTGTCGATTGTAGGCTAGGGACTACAGGTGAATGTAGTCAGGAGCTGGAGGTAAAGCTACCTCGAAGCTTAGCCAGGGACATGGAAGTGTTGTTTTCTTGCTGAGGCAGTCCCGCATCTTTAGGTCGGGAGATAGCCTTGAGGTTTCTGTCGTGTATTATGTCCCTAGTTGCCAGCACACAACCTCAGAGGCAAATATTAAATCTCGGTTCATTGTCGCAAAATTAAAGAATACAGGTGTGAGCTCGTGCATGACGTCAGCCAGGTGTTGCCGCCGACGGGTGGCGGCTCCCAACCCGGGCACTCGCGAATCGAAGAACAGATCGTTTATGCAAGCACACTGGTTTATGTGTGCTGTAAATTGTTCCCTTTAGTATCTCACACTAACATTATTGCTAGCATACTCATTAAGTAGGTTTGCGACCCTGAGTTGACTAGAGCGGTTTCTCCTTAACAGCAGATTGCTATCTGTTCCACTCGGTCCACACTCTGGCTTGACCCTGATGCTTTTGTTTAGAGAGAACAGATGCGCATGCCCCGAGGTTTTAGTCAACAACCTAAAGTACATACCAAGGGAGAAGATGCGACAAGAAGGGATCATCTTGTTGAACAGTTCTTCTTGTAATGAAACGGGTATGCTGCTTTTCGCTGCTCCCTGTGTCCCGGACTGAAGTCTTTAGCTACATAAGAGTGTGTCATGAGGATTACACAGAACTATGGCGAGCAGATCCATACACGAGAAACTACTATCATTCTTACTGTGGTGAACAGATCCATAGAGTGGTACAATGTAGTACGGTATTACTATGTGGCACAGTGTCACGAGGTAGCACGGTGTTATTATGTAGCTCAGTGATACGATATGGCTATGTGGTGTTGATGTTCTCGGTATTGTTTTCTTATATCCATTCATGAACTCCACTGTTCATTATAAATCCATACACCTTACTGCTGGCATTACACCTCAGAATACCTGTTTTATGATTAGGGTTACTCCCAACACCTTTTGTAAACAATGGTAGCACAGTTGGGAGCAGCTTTTCTTTGTGGGGACTCGTCACACATTGACACTAACTCTAGCCTCATTATCCGTTTTGTAAAAAGTGTGATAGTATCATGAGCCCTCCTAAAGGGAAATTGTTTCCACAGTTGTTTCAGTCCATCTGAAGAAACACCTTCATTAAATCATTCATTCCTGAAAAAAAATAAAGTACACTTATTCTGTTCCTTTTCTTGTTTTGTGGTGGCTGCAGCCTGTCGTCATGAACACATAGTAAGAAGGTTGCTTTATTTGTGGTCGACAGCTGTGGCTATTGTTGTTACTACTGCATGGGATGCAGCGGCTAGTTTCTGTTGGTTGCAGGAAACGGAACGAAAGAGGGAGGCCTTTTATGAACTTCTTGCACATCGCTATCCAGAATACGCTGATAAAATTACTGCGCACTACGGGCCTGCTGAAAGGGTGAGTAGTGTTTGTGTTAAAAAGTAGTTCTTACTGCATCTATTACTTCAATGTGTACGTCGCTGGTTTCAGATCTCCTTAGGTTTCAGATCTCAATTTCTTGTTTCATTGTTCATGGTGGTGCATATAAACATACAAGTGCACGCAGGAACAAGTATTACTGCACACGCATGTTAAGATATTCTGATTGAGTATTGTCTAGCTATGAACAGGCTACGTGGTATCTGTCTAGCTATAAACACACTGCTTCTTATGTATCTCGCTATGAAAACGATGTATGTGTAGCAATGAACTTGTTGCATGCTATTTATCTAGCTATGAACATGTGCTTGCTGTGTTATTTATGTAGCTATGAACTTTGCTGCGTGCTGTGTATTTCTATGAATATGTTGTGTAGTGTGTATCTAGTTATGAATATGTGTATTATGAACTTAGCTATGAAGGTGCTGCATGTTGTGCACAGAGTGCTAGGACGCATGCGCCCCAAGGTTATGATGTGGTAAACATGTCATCACACACAGTGAGACACAAAGGTTTATGTATTTGCTCGTTTATTTAAGGGATTAGGCTCTGCCCAGCAGTTCCGCAACATGGGTGCAAGCTGTGAAAATTCGGTTTGAGTGTTGAAGATCCGTAAGCACTGTATCAGTACCTAAGCAAGCTTTGAGAGAAGCAGCAATTAATGTGAGTGCAGTCGTGGATGAGTCACAGCCAAGCAAAGAGTAATAGCGGCCATGCCGCTAACCCAGTTGTTAGGTCCTTCCAAGAAAAGACTAGGGGGTGGAGGGAGAAACAGAGGCGAAGGGGGGGGGAGTCATGGCTGCAGCATTAGTCGAAGGTAAACGTCAACAGCTACAGGAGACTGCATTTACCACCACTACCCCCCCTCCACCATTCTAAGCTGGTGGACATAAGGAAGTCTGAAGAAAAAGTCGAAGAGGTTAAACTTGAAATTATTAGAAAAATTATAAGAAAAGTATTCCACCAGTTTAGGGTTCAGTCTTACGGATATATTGATGCCTGTGACACACTGCTGAAAAGGGCCAAAACAATAGCAATACACTACCTTTCCTGAAGGAGTGTGTCGTGTGTATGTGTGTGTGTTAATGAGGTGAAGGAGATATAAAATTGTGTGTGTGTGAATGACTTAAAAGGGAAGGAATCTCGAATCAGGTGTGCAGATAACTTCATCAGGAGAACTGATGTCATTTCCAAAGATAGTTATAAACTCATGTTTAAAATCTACGAAGTAAGGCAACTTAAGTGTGGCTGTGAGTATTTTCTTTAACATATACCTGCGATCAATTTACTTTCGATTATTAATAATACGCTGGTTTGGGATTAACCCTGATTAGACTTGTTTGAAATCAGAATATAACACAGAAGCTAAATAACAACGTGTCATCGTTTACTTTCCATTGCCACCGCCGTTTGAGAAACGTTAAAAAAAGGTTTTATAGAAATATTTGCGCGTTAGATATTAAATGATCATTCACTGCGGTGAAATGGGCTTGAAGAGGACATTGAAATAAATGTGAAGTAGAGAAGTACTGTGTTGGCGGACGAGCAACGTGGAGGCGGCACACAAGACCGTGTTGTCAGCGAATGTTAGCGAAGGTTAGCGTACAAACAAGTCGGTGCCCGGGTGTTGACCTCCTCCCGACGGGCGGCTGGCCCCGACGGTTGTATGTTGTGTGCAGCCCGCGTGAGCTAATAAAAAAAGAAAAGAAAAGAAAAGCTTCAGCATCTCTTAGTCCGCTCCCATAAATACAAGTAAAAAGGCTCCTAAAGATGATCCCTAGATGGCGCTGTGCCAGAGGCCCGGGACTGGTGACGTCATACAAATGATTGCAGGTGGCGCAACAACAGGTTGGCGAGGAGTGAGAGGGGATCTTAGGGCCACGCGTGTTATGTCTGTGTGACGTCATACAAATGATTGCAGGTGGCGCAACAACAGGTTGGCGAGGAGTGAGAGGGGATCTTAGGGCCACGCGTGTTATGTCTGTGTGACATCATACAAATGATTGCACGTGGCGCAGCCACAGGTTGGCGAGGAGTGAGAGGGGATCTTAGGGCCACGCGTGTTACGTCTGTGTTACGTCCGTCTTCTAACAGGGGCCAGACATGGCTGCCGGGCAAGATATGATGATGATGCTTTTGCTAGTCTTAATAAACTCTGCTTCTATCATGATTCACTCTGTGAGGAGACATTACCGACGTTTTACTCACTGTTTCCTTGTGAGTTGACAACTGCTGCGAGCGACAGGTAATAAGTAGATCGCGATTTCAACTACTCTTGTGTTTATTGTTCTTGAGGGCACGAACTGTGCGTGTTTATAAATATATATAAAAGAAGCTAGCAGCTGAAAAAAAAGATTATTTCTGCCCTAAAAACTACTTGTGAGGAAAAGAATAGGCGAATAGTCCAAATGGGAAGGAGATGGCTTCTGGTCGCTCTTCTTACAACCGGCTTCCATTTTCCCACACTAACTCGGGCGGCCCGGTGGCGCAACGGTTAGCATCTGTCACTAATACAGTGAAAGTTGGCGGTCCTGGGTTCAGCTCTTGTCTCGGGCACGCTGTTCTTTCTCTGCACGTGGCATTTGTTTAAAGGCCCGACTGCCATGCCGGGATATAGCCTTAGTTGCTGGCTCGGGGTAAAACACCAATTCCAGCCTCTCCCACATTCACTCAGCCCTCCACATGTCCGCATGCTCTAGCACAAGTACTCAACTCGCGTGCCCAAACCAACAATCTACAACACAGATATTCAAAGAAATCAAAATTATTAAGAAGTTAACCCAGTTGAACACACTGTTAAACAGCCACAGCCACACACACACACATTAAGCTGTTTCACGTTGTGCATTATGTGATATGCAAATGAAGGTCATAACCCTTCTGGATGACAAACAGCCTCCGCGTCTCCGTGCTTACAGCTGATGTTTTGATCGGTTTGTTTTAACAGTAAAAGTTAATTTAGTCTTAATCTCATTGTCCATTATTAAAGTGCACCTTAGTCTGGACTTGCCCTTTTCCGCCATGTATGGAGGATAGTATCGAAGTGGGTCGAAGAATCGGCAAACGACCATGTACATTTGTTGTAAACAGTCCCGTCAGCAGCTGGCACTGACTCTAGTCATAAAAATTTAGCAAATAATTTGTCTTAACTATAGTCGTATTTATGAAGTCATATTCTCGCTGTGGCCGTCAAGGTATCCACCTGATAGGTTGACTGCTTCCTATGGCCGGAAAGTACTTCTACCTAGAGGAGATTTCGCATAACACTAACCTGTTACATGTATATGTATACTTACCTGGCCTAGCTAACCACGTGACTTTTCTCCCAGACAATGGTCGTTACAGGGACGCTATTGAAAGCACACGTGTCTAACATCACGCATCGTGAGATACAGTGCTGCTAAATCTGATGATGTGGCCCAGATCAGCTGGTGACCACAGCACCTCGCCCAAATCACACGAACTATAGACCTCATCTTCATAAATATCCCCGAACCTCTACTACCTCAGTGGACGATGATTTTGAAGTCTAGGATTTCGTCCTGTTTCCTATGTCCTGACGAATTCCGTGCCAATGCCTAGTATCTTCCCATCTCCAGGTAGAAGCGAGAGCCATTCATATGTCAGACAATACACCCACCCTCTCTCATTTAACCTAGTATCGAAGTCTCCGATGTGCGTGCTCATGTCACGTGGTAACCTTAAGTGGGACACACAATCACCCACAATGAAGGTGTACTGGAATAGCGGACACGTCGACAACCCAGAGACCACCAACGTAATTAAGGGGCGTATGTACCGGCTTGTCCAGAAGTATTAAATGAGGTAGACCAAGCCACGATGACCAACTGTTCAGCGGAGGTGTTAATGAGTCTGTGGCCGATGGATGATCTCGACGGGCTCGCGTGACGGGTAGACAGAGTAACTCCCGAGGACTCCTTTCATGCATGACTGGAAGGACTTGCCAGCATGACACGGGATAGAATCAAAGACTTTATAAAATATATCACCTTTGGTAGAATTAGTCTTTCTTGTCCACCGCGCCTTCTGTAGGTGGGGCTAGAGTTCAAGGGGGTGACCTTCGTCTTTTCCGCGCTGGCTAGTTGTGAGTGGGTCGCAACGCTTGGGTTACAGCGCCTTGACACAAGGGGCGAGTTAGTGACAACGGACCGTTAGGACTGTCAGCTGTCGTCGTGAAACTCCAAGAACTATGGGACCAGAACTTAGGCTACCTGTGTGTGAGGTAGACGTTCGACGTCAAGGGCGGCAGAAGGAGTCATCAAGAGAAAAGACAACAATTGTGTGTATTCACCCGCAGTCCAAAGCACTGGAGTCGGGAGGTACATCGCATCAAGGTGATATTCCTTCGACGGCTGTAGGTGACATTGTTTATCCCGGCGCGTACCTCTATATGCTGTAGAACAGTGTAGTCAGGTGAGAAAGCAGTCGTCAAAGAAGCCACTTGCAGTCCATGGACTGGAACACTGCTGGGTATCCGTGTCGCCGGGGGGGGGGTGACGACAGGCACTTCGAGAGAAGAGTCATCGACGTGCCGCGACTATCGGCTTGGAGACATGCTGCTCACCTCATCACAAGCATGGACTCGCAATGTGGACAGATTTGCAATACGAGAGCAGCAGTAACAACTGCCAGAGCACAGTTGATGTGCGTATATATGTAAGAGTGAATGCTGGTTTTAACGGAAATTAACTGTAACATTTGAAGAACGGATCGTACGGGGAACAGTAAGGGTGGGGTTCGTGAGCCGTGTGGCAGGTGGCAAGAGGACGAAGAGGTACATTTTAACTGTCACCTACGTGACAGGTTCCTCGGGGGTGATGTTGGCGTTTTGATGAGGAAACGCTGGAAGATTTTAACAGCTCGGTTCTCAGCTGCTGTTGAGAAATAGAGATAGATGCATGTATTGAGAACTAGCAGATATCAGATAATAGTTACCGGCTTTTGTTCAAGACATATATATATACGTAACACGTGGTTCAAAAGTCCGGACTTAAATTCTGCAACGATTGACTTTCCGTTTTATTTATTTATTTATTTATTTTTTTTTTTTGGGGGGGGGAGAGGAACGAATTGACTGTTAGCTGTCAGAAGCCATTTCTGTCACACATTTCTATATACACCGCGCCACACACACACACACACACACGATCTCAACAATCTAGTGAAGACTGTAGATCGAAGCTCAAGCTTTCACTTACTGTTTTGAAGTTTTCTGTATATTGGCAGACTGAAAAATCACTTGTTTTGTTAACGAGACGACTGTCCACTCTTTTATCGTATTTTTGTTTTCTTCTGTAAGACCTTCGTTGCCTTCTTTCCCCTTTTACATAAGTTCACATTAAAGATATTTATGTCGCAGTGGTGAAAGACAAATACGCTCATCATGCAGAGATACAAATACACTCATCATGTACAGGTACGGTGAAGATCAGAGACGTCGTGTACAAATAGTGCATAAATCACATACACACATATATATATATATATATTGTACATAGAGTGTGTAATCAGATATAGACACCTCAAATATATCTATGTATAATAAGATAGATTATGTGATGTACGTATACATACATCAAATAAACTTCGCCAAAGGCCTGTGTGGGTGGAACTGATGTATGCGAGGTTATTTTCCTGAGTGAAAGGCAGGTAAAAACGTAATCAGTTCCCAGGTCTGGCAGCGAAGGAGATGTGGGTATCATGATTGTGACTGATGGAGGTGTCTATAACAGTGCCCATCACGCAGACTTGCTACTGCATTAGCTCCAGTCGCTAATTACCTCCCTGCCTGCAGAGGGAGCCGCATGCGCATTGTGGTCGTGGGCGTTGATGGATGTTGAGGTGAAAGGGGAGTGAAGCACACCCATCACTTCATCTCCTTTCACCGGTAGCAGTCGTTATGGACATGCTTCACAATACTCTTGTCGTGACAGACTACACAGGTGGTGGCGGGGACTGGCCGTGCGGTCTTGAAGGCTTTGGCACCGCCGACGGACATAATGTATGGGGCATGTCGTGACAATGACATTTCGTTTAAAATGACAAATCTATGGTTCCACTTTGACGAAGGCGGCTCTTAACACGATACATACTATCGAATATGTGTTTGCCAAGTTATTGTGTGACCCTCGTGTCAACATTTTCTAGTAGTTCGGGTGTAAACTTCGCCAATAGCTTAGTCTTGAACCTCAGCAGTAGTTCTGTCGCATGAACACAGTGTCTGCCGGGAACTGTATCGATAACCGGAAATAATTCTGTCTAATCGAAAGAGGACTAAAGGAAACATCACTTGGATAAGCATCCTCGCAGGATGATGCCGGATATTGAAACAGAAGTACCACATGGCAGTTTATAATGCATTGAGGAAAAGACCCAGAACCTTTGTCCTGGTGAACAGAGCTCCACTAACTGATGTGAAAATAGTTAAGGAAGTCGGCGAGGTTTTCCTGAAATATAGTATTTCTCTGCTGATATTCCCTTTGAAATTTCTCTTCTAGCAGGTATATCTATATTTTGATTTTCGGTTAGATTTAGGTTGATTTCCAATAAACATTTTTGTGTAACCCTGTGCGGTAATCTTTTTACTGAGTAACAAAGGCTACTAAGAGGGTTTCTGTGTCTGTGTGTGTGTACGTGTGTGTGTGTGTTAAGCCTGCATCCATATCAGGTTTCGTAGAAGATTGCATTGCATGTTAGATACTGTATAGCTTTAAGACATAAGAATTTTGTTTTACATTTGTACATTTCACTTGAGTTAAAGGCCTTGATAACAAGAAAGGAATTTATACTGGCTACACAGCCAGTGCGAAAGGCTTATTAAGTTCTGGTCTCTTCTGGTTTGGGTCATTTTCTTTCTTCATCCTTTTTTTCTTTTTTTTTTTTTCTTTTTTTTTTTTTTGATCTGGAGGTGTGGCAAGGCAGACGGCTTGTTGTCGTTAATTTGTACATGGGTGGGTGTGGGACAACATAATGTGAAGGTGATTGTGTTGACAGTCTGTGTACTGGGGGTTTAAGGGAAAACAATGTGCTGGGGGTGGTTGTATTTACGATGCTTTGATGGTGTTGCCTTTCTTGGTTATCGTATAAGTGTGTTTTTTTTTGGTAAACATTTAATGTGTAGATATCAACATGGTATATGCAGGTGGCAATAATGTATATAAGCAAATTTGAAAACTAAAGATTTTAGTTGGTACTATTGAAGGAGGAACACGTTTTTGTCCGTTGTATTGACACCTAAACCATTACAGAAAATATCATTTTCTTGTTCTCTCTCTCTCTCTCTCACACACACACACACACACACAGTTTCTTGCAGCCGCATTGAAGATAAACATCACATTATTTTTCAAAGTACCGCAAGATTTCATTTAGAGACTAGCAAGTGGATGGGCAAGGTGACTCACAGGCCTGAGGAGTGGGTTTCAGTTGAGTGAGCAAGCCAATCCAGTGTCTCTGGCAAATCTCACAAACATCGTTGACAAAACTGAGTTCAGACATAAATAAGTTGTCGAGTAGAACTCCTAGCTGACCTGCCAGTGATCAGGAGAAAGTCTTAGGTGATCTGTGAGTAGTGATATAAGTGAATGCGACGAGACGGTACCGAGTCATTACTGATGGACAAGTCGATAGCATCTCGCGACTGTTTTTACAAATAACATCGACATTTAATAGTCTTATTTTTCTCTCTGCAATTTGTTGACATGTGTGTTGTCATATGCATTTTTCGAATAATAAAAATAATCGTTTGTCCCTCCCTGTAGAAGCTTCAAGCACAGTAGAGCTGTAAACATGTAAAGTGTAAACAGGTAAAAGAAAACAACAACAACAGAAGAACGAAAGACGACAATGCAGTATCGCGAATGGGACGGGGGTGGGGTAGGGGGAGGAAAAAAGCAGCAGACGCACAGGAGGGAAACAGCCGGGATGTTCACGAACTTACCCGTGAGATAACTGCAGCTACGGACCACAAACATGTACGGGAGAGTGTGATAACAGGCGATCGGGTCCCATTATTTAGAGCTGTAAATGGCGCACGTGACTGTGTGACTATAGGGGAAAGGAAAATCAGATGTTTGCCTCAGATTGAAATGGTAGCTTCTCGACCTCCGATGTAAGAGAGGCGCTCATAGTATGTTTGTACCTGTCCCTGTGTGTTCGTTGGTTGATTTCGATGATTCACCCTGGCGTAGCGACGTAGGGACATACGGACCGTGAACTTGTTTTGCTGTGAGGTGTGTCCCGAATGACACGGTGTTGTGAAGCAAGCGTGCACCCAGGTGGCAGCAGTAGTAGGGCAATGTGGTCTGACCTGACAAACTTTATCGGTCCTTCTGTTGGCCTTTCTTAGTCCCACCAGCCTTGCGTCGGTGATCTCGACACAGCGCAACACAGACGCGCGCACAGCGGAGCTGCAGTCTACTCACCGGGACACTATCACCTGTTTATAGTGCGTTTATCGTCAATCATGTGCAGGTGTACCATTGGGTGCACACCGATTTACTGTTGCTGGTTGATTGACTGGAGACCTTGCTAGTGGAACATAGCAAAAAACACAAAACAAACAACAACAACAACAACAACAACCAAGTCGCAATGTTTAGGTTTTTAAAACGCAAAAGCTCTACCCGCACTTCGGATAAGAAAGGCGAGGCAAAACCAAGGTCGGTTACAGTTTTGGATGGAACAGGCGAACATGGCGACAAGAAAACAGCGGATGTTGTGGTAGAGACCGGCGCTGGCTTATCCGCCCAAGTAAACGACGCACAGGTGAGTGGACATGGAGCGTCGGAAACAGACGACACGGACGACACAAAAACTGAGGACATCGATCACACAGACGAGGAGGACAGAGAGAAAGAAGATGAATGCACGAGAAAGAAAGAAGGCGAGGGTACGGAAGCGCACGAGGACAAAAAAAGTGACGAAAGCAATCAAGGACAGAGCGAGTCTTTCCTCCTCGAGCACCTGGAACACGAGACAGTTAACAAGGACGCCAGTCAACTACAAGACACCAGTGTGCAGCATCCACAAGAAACTACAGCACGAGACGAGAGGGTAATTTAACACCTGTGTGTGTGTGTGTGTGTGTGTGTGTGTGTGTGTGTGTGTGTGTGTGTGTGAAAGTACACCTTTTGTGTTAGGGCATAAATCTCTTTCCCTATTTTCGCATACATTTAATTGATAAGAAGTTACCTTTATGTTTGATATACATTTGTACATTTCACTTGAGTTAAAGGCCTTGATAACAAGAAAGGAATTTATACTGGCTACACAGCCAGTGCGAAAGGCTTATTAAGTTCTGGTCTCTTCTGGTTTGGGTCATTTTCTTTCTTCATCCTTTTTTTCTTTTTTTTTTTTGATCTGGAGGTGTGGCAAGGCAGACGGCTTGTTGTCGTTAATTTGTACATGGGTGGGTGTGGGACAACATAATGTGAAGGTGATTGTGTTGACAGTCTGTGTACTGGGGGTTTAAGGGAAAACAATGTGCTGGGGGTGGTTGTATTTACGATGCTTTGATGGTGTTGCCTTTCTTGGTTATCGTATAAGTGTGGTTTTTTTTGGTAAACATTTAATGTGTAGATATCTAATGAAGGATATCTAAAAAGGATGAAATATACATGAAACATTGCTTCAATATGTTGTGAAATCGGGCATAATTTATTTGTTGTTTTTCATTTTTATAAAAAAAAGTCTCTTCACGCACCTTCTAAATGCTCGTATATTCTTTCTCTCACCCGTCCACGCACACACACACACACAGATAAGGGGGTGGGGTGAGCGTGTCCGTGGTTGAGGTGACGTAGTTTGTCCCCCACCCCACTACGTCAGTTACGCAGAAGAGTGTCACGTGACATTATTCCGCAGCTCCTTTATCCCATAGCCTTAAAATGTTCTGTGCACATAGCAAACACCACAGCTGCCCTCAACACGGCTGCTACCCCATGGATGTCACTGTAGCCTGTCTTCTCTCACTGACAACTATACGGTGCACTGAATTTTCTAAACCACCCCCCTTAGAGGTCATGAAACCCTCGTGACTCACCAAACAAAACGGCTTACGAAGGACAGCTATAGATGCCACAGTCAAGAAGGACATTTTGAAGGTTCTGGTCTTACTTTTGTTCGAGATAAGCAGAAACATGCGAGACTGTGTTTTCATGTCCCCCCCCCCCCCGTATACCACTTCTGTCTAGTGGCTTGACGACTCGGGTTGTCAGCTAGTCAATCAACATTGAAGGTCTGATAGAGTGCACATTTTTTAATGACTGGATAAAGCGAATAGCCACCTAAACAGTACCATGTACAGAAAGAAGTTAGACTCGTGAGGTCACACTTGTACACGGATAAGCCTAATTAATGGTGGGGGGAAAAGTGCAACAATCTGTCTAGGTCTTTGCTGGGCGCACAGGTTTTCGTGTCAACACTCGGAGTGCTGGTATCTAAGATTTCGGCGTTCACCATCCCTCACAACTTTTTGCCGTCCATAAGCTTGAGGTTTTCTTTTTAACTTTATTTAGTCATTACAGCGACAGTTTTATAATTCTACATTATAACCACATTACTGTGTCTGGTAACCCGCGGTGAACAGGGATCAAATGCGTTTGTTGTTTGATGATAAAGTTAGGATATTTTCATTGAACCAAAAAACACCTGGCCACCGCACAACATTTCAGTGAACAATAAGAAAAGGACTAGCTAGCGGCTAACGAATTTCTTTACAGGACGTTTACAGGACATTTACGTCTACCGTGATTTGCGGAATCGGTGGATACTATAGAGAGCAACCATGTACAAACAAAAAAATGAATGTGGTTGGTGTCCCCACCAGTGCTGGGGCTTGCTGGGTGACGTTACCCGAGTCGTCAGCCCATGGCAAACGTTCGTTGGCGCGCCTCGTAATGGGGGACTACTTTAACGGGTGAAATCACGACAATGTGCACAGTTTAAAAATCGCTGGTGAGATGTCACGAACCTTCCTCGCTTGCGAACTGCACGGGGAGCTTCGTTAAATAGCTGAAAATAAGGAGTAGATATGGGGAAGTAATTTATATTTCATATCACTTGATATATGCTGTTGCAGCAATACGTCTGGTGTGTGTACACCCGACCGGTTTTGATTGTGATTTATGATAGTAGGGAATTACAGTTTTTATCAGTGTTTTGTCTAATTCTTTGCTCTGCAACAACAGTAACTGCATTTATTTGACGACTGCTTTCAAGTTGCTGAGTTCTTTCTATGTGATTGCTACAAGAGAGAGAGAGAGTTTGTGTGGTGGTGGTGGGGGGGGGAGAGACGTGACTTCGCTGCACACAAGCAGAACAAGAGTCACTATAAGCACTCCCTGGGGTCCTAGCAGCGTAGCGCTCACAGCCTTTTTATCACCCCTGCTTTCGACTATTACTCTTTATAAAGCAGTGACGATATTTTTATTTTCTCGCATGGTCTAATAGGATTTGTTCTGTGTACCTCGATTATGTCGCGGCGTGGTTCTTCACAATGAACAGCCACAACTATGGCAGGGAAGACTTCAGTACACCAGGGCGAAGTGTTCAGGGCGCAGTGTCCTTTGCTTGTTTGCACCTTTTATTTTCTCACGCACCTTATAGCACATGTACAAAAAATGCTTCTTGAGTGGCCTGGTTGCATATTCTTCTCCAGTTAGTGTGGTTTGTTGTTGCTGTCGTTATATTTGCACATTATAGCATAAGTACCAAAAAATGCTTCTTGAGTTGGCCTAGTGGCATATTCTCCATTGTGTATCGTCTGTTAATTGTTGCTGTCGTCGCTCATTACAATCACGCTTGCACGCACTCATGTTCTGGCAGCTGTACAGAACTCATCAATGTTCTGGCAGCAGTACAGAACTCATCAATGTTCTGGCAGCAGTACAGAACTCATCAATGTTCTGGCAGCAGTACAGAACTCATCAATGTTCTGGTAGCAGTACAGAACTCATCAATGTTCTGGCAGCAGTACAGAACTCATCTGTCTGTCTCACTGATGTTTGGGGTTTGTGTCTCTATGATTCAGATCCCTCGACCTCGAGAACCCCAGCGCCGTCGCACGACAATCGTCAACTACAACCCGCACGTGTACGGCCCGCGAGTGGCAGACTATGAGGATCCCGGCACGATGTCGGACATGGACCTGCCCTCCTTCCAACGTGGTGGCTACGCCAGAGCCAGCCTTCCCGTTGTCCGAAGTGCCTCCAGTTCTCTGGAGCGACCTCTGGTTGAGCGATCTCTCGGTGAGCAGTTTTGAAGCACTTTTGCCTACGTAAACGGCGGCATCAACAAGCAACATTGGAATCGTCCACAAAATGGCCAATAACTATTAATGTCGACAGTAACCTTAATAGCATCAGTTTTAATCAGTAATATCAGTACTTCAGTATTGACTACATTAATGTCAATGAAAAGTGATACTAAAACTGTCCAAAAGGCCGCCGAAAAGGTTAAAGCAGTATAAACGTTGACCATTATCCATTATCATCCTCACGCTGACTGCAGGAAATCCGAAAATACGGATCAGCAGTCTATATGACGGTCTCCATGTGTTGCTAATGACTGTACAGCCACGGCAGTATATCAGAATTTCTCCCTGTAACCCCGGCTCTCTCGTTCTTAGCATTTTTCTCTTCCATGAAAATGTCTTGCTTTGTCATTCCCTTGTTAAGCGACAGTTCTGTACATAGTTTGCTTTGGTATTACTCTAATTGATCGACGGTACTGTAAAATGTGACTTTATCCCGAGATAAGTAGTACTTGCGACAGATGTGCCACTTTGTCGCGAAAATGAAAACGCAACTCGTTTTGACCATTGCTCTTTGCCAGGCCTGGTCTTTCTGCTCTTTCGAGACGAAACCAAGAAGGCTTTGCTGCCCAACGAGATCACCTCGCTGGACACGGTGCGCGCTATGTTCGTACGGGCCTTCCCTGAAAAACTCACCATGGAATTCCTCGACTCGCCCAAGCGGAAAATTTACATACTGGAGGCTGCAACCAATATCTTCTTTCAACTGGAGGATCTTAGGTAAGTAGGAAACGGGACCATGTCACTCCTCTTCGTTTTCTACACTGGCTAACCATTCATTCTCGCATTCAGTACAAACTGTCTGTGCTGTGTTTTAATTTCTTTGCTGGCTCCTGTCCTGACTATTTCTCTCAATTTCTCCCGGCCAGACAACTCCACTCTTCGTCTGACGACGGTCTCCTAACTGTTCCCACAATATGGTGTCACAGGATTTTTAGTCACTGTGCAGCGAAACAATGGAACTCTCTCCCTTTCCATATCCGCCACTTACCCACAACTGAATCCTTTAAATGTGCATGTTCCTTAGGAGTGTGAGTACGCGCTATACAAATTTTGTGTTTATTATTATTATTATTATTCAAAAGAGGCGAAATAAGCAAGTAGACAGATGGTGTGAATTTCATGTTGTCGTCTAACACATGTACAGTCTAATTTACTCCTCCCCCCCCGCTCCCCTATAAAAAAACCTGTCAGCGATCGGGTGAAATATGACATCACACATACTTGCAGTGCCTGTAATAGCAATAATAACAACAATAACATGTATAAAGCATATTATCCTTTCTGAAGGCGAGCTCAGTGCGTTGTGCTTGCAGAATTACACCGACAGCTTGACATACAACAAAGCCCACAATTAACAGCTTACTCTACGTGTTTGCCAACGGAGCAAAACATTAACGAATATGGAGAATCGAGGAGTTAGCAGACGAGTTAGTTACGCGAGGTCTTTGTGAAAGAGGTGGGTTTTGAAGACGGACTTGATTGAAAGTCTGTACATGTTGTCACAGTTCAAAGAGAAATCGACAGAAAATTCCAGACTCTGGATCCGAAGTAGGAACTTCGCGGCTGAATTTCTCTCATCATGTCACATAGACATGCACACAGCTGCCTATGAAGGACATTTGAAGAGGTGTAATTCAAATACCTGCTTCCAACAGGTCACCGAGTGTGCCGGCATCCACCAGATTTTATAGTCTACACACGAGCAGCATGGAGGCTGACCGACATGACGTCATCTATATCATTTTGCACACGCTCAAGATGCCTTAGTCGTCAGTTACATCAGTTACCTCCCTCTTCACTCAAATCAGATGATTCACTGGTCACTTACATTTCTCGCGCGTCTCTCTACACTACAGTCTTGTGTGGCTCGTCTGTCTGCACTATAGTCTTTTGTGGCTCGTCTGTCTACACCACAATCTTGTGTGGCTCGTCTGTCTACACTATAGTCTTGTGTGGCTCGTCTGTCTACACTATAGTCTTGCGTGGCGCGTCTGTCTACACCACAGTCTTGTGTGGCTCGTCTGTCTACACCACAGTCTTGTGTGGCTCGTCTGTCTACACCACAGTCTTGTGTGGCTCGTCTGTCTACACCACAGTCTTGTGTGGCTCGTCTGTCTACACTATAGTCTTGGGTGGCGCGTCTCTCTACACCACAGTCTTGTGTGGCTCGTCTGTCTACACCACAGTCTTGTATGGCTCGTCTGTCTATACTACAGTCTTGTGTGGCTCGTCTGTCTATACTACAGTCTTGTGTGCCTCGTCTGTCTACACCAGTCTTGTGTGCCTCGTCTGTCTACACCAGTCTTGTGTGGCGCGTCTCTCTACACCACAATCTTGTGTGGTGCGTCTCTCTACACCTAATTCTTGTGTGGTGCGTCTCTCTACACTGCAGTCTTATGTGGCACATGTGATATGCTTATTTCACTATTATGACCCTAGGCTAGGCTGAAGAGAAATAAAATATTTTTACTCAGTATTGAAACCTACACGTACTGCAAACCGTGCATACCAGGAATCTTACAGTAAGCAATATTTTTCCTGTCAAATGTCTTCTTCAATCATTAAAATATATCGGATGATAAGCAAATCCTTGCTTACATCATGAAGAGACTGGAGGAAGAGAATGAGAGAGTGCCTAAAGTAGGTATACGGAATAAAGAAACTAGTGCGGGTTCGAAGCTCAGGAACTTAGGAATTGGAGGAGGGAACGGGGAAGGGACGAGGGCAAAAGTACATGAGCGCAGGCTTGGCAGACAGACCCATGGTACAGGATACAGTTAAAGCAGCGTTTCTCAACCTTTTACTTGTGACGCCCCCCCCCCAGACGAATAAAGGTAGGTCCGCGCGCCCCCCTTAGCCACTAATACCTATATGAGATATGAGAAAATGACCGGCTTTGCGGCCCCCTTTTCAGCAGCTTGCGGCCCCCTTGGGGGGCGCGCCCCCCAGGTTGAGAACCGCGGAGTTAAAGTGATGAACGAGGGCAAAATACTATTGCCAAGGGTGGGGACGAGAAGGCATTCGCACTTTTGCTGTACATTTGTTTTACTCGTTTTAGTTGTAAGTGTAACTATGTTTTGATGTCTCGTCACTGCCCAACATTGCCTGACGCTTGTAATTATGTGCCCCACAGGGACATCAAGGACCGCACCGTGTTGAAGATTCACGAGTGTGAGAGCGCAGAACCTCAGCGGGTCAAATGCCCTCCTGAGGTCAGAGGCCGCGTCATGCAGTCTACTGCTCCTCCTAGACCATCCCCCCGCCCAGGCTACTCCCCTGATTATGCACCTGTCCAGGCTTACCAAAGCCGAGAAGAGGTGAGTTACCTTCTGTTACCTGTCCATTACCTCTTCCATCCATTTCATCAGTCGTCATAAATCATTTGGCTTTGAGTGCAACGGGTGAAATCTATTAGCTTTTACTGTCATGTCCTTTGTAAGCAGGGCTTTCTGCCTTTTTTTTTTTAGTGCCACATTATTGTAGGAAATTTCTGAGTGCCTTTAATGGCAACAACAAATAAGTGAGTAGTGACAGACCAAGTGTTTAAGTCAGCCAGCGACTACTTAATGGTAATAATAAGCATGCTCTCAGCGGTTAAGAAATGGATGGAATATGAAGGACGGAAGGAGAAACAGCTATGCGGACAAGTAATAAAAGACACATAGAAGACACAAAGAGGAATCAGGGAACAAACAATAAGAATGGAGAGAGTAATAAATCTACAGAGAAAGACGAGCAGGCAGACTAGTCAAATGACAGCCATGTTTGAATGCTGTAAGGAGTAATGCTTATGGAACAGATGTGTTTTTAGTGCACGTTTAAAGGATTCGATGGTGGGTAGATGGCAGGTATGAAAGGGAAAGAGTTCCACTGGTTTGCAGGACAGTAACTTAAAATCCGATGACCGTATGGGGTTGTTCTGGTGACAGGGATAGAGAGTGTACAGTCATCAGATGAAGAGCAGAGTAGTCTGGCTGGGATGTAGAGGAAGAAAAATTCAGAGAAATACTCAGGAGCAAGGAAATTAAAACACAGCACAGACAGTTTATACTAAATGCGATAACGGATGGGTAGTGCAGACAAGGAAGGAGAGAAGTGACATGGTCCCATTTCCTAGCTCTAAGCACCAGATGTGCAGCAGAGTTCCATACTTTCTGGAGAACAAATGCACAGAGAATAAGGGCAGCAGCACATGTAGAGAGTACATGGCGAGTGGCGCTGATCTTACAGAGCTTATAATAGACAGACTGATAGACTGCTGTAACTTGTCTATCAAGGGTCATGTCTGCAGTAATGATGAATCCAAGGTGACAAGAAGGCGATGTTGTAATCGCCTACTTTGACGTACTTGGGTGGACTGATGAACCATGAACGATTTCTTTTTCTCAAGCAGAAGAGGGCATCCATTTTGCCATCCCTAAGTTTAAGTTTGTTCTGAGCTAGCCAATCTTAGACGTCAGTAATACGAACTTCAGTGGTGTTAAGAGTAGAGTGAGACTCAGCGAGGTAGAGCAGTATAGCTGCCTGTCATCAGCATAGGATTGATGAGAAACAATGAGCTTAGATGCTTGATGTGAAAGTGGTTTTGTGTACAAAAAGAACAGAATGGGGCCGAGTACTGAGCCTTGGGGGTGGGGGGACCCCACAGGAAAGGGGGACCAAGGTGGGATATTTGACCATCGACAAATACAGTCTGGGTCCTCTCTTTTAGATAGGAGTTGAACCATGCTAGTGTGGATCCAGAAATTCCGTAGATGATGCGAAGTCTTTGAAGGTGCAAAGAATGGCAAAGTCAAGCAGAGTGAATGCAGAAACATCACCACTATCAAGGGCAGATGATATGTCCGTAGTTACTTTAATGAGAGTAGTTTCAGTCCTGTGAAAAGATCGATATGCCGACTAAGCCTGAGGGATGAGATGGTGTAACGGTAAGTACAGAGCTGTGTCAAAACTACTTGCTCAATCATCTTAGGATGAAGAAACTGGGTGGTAATTGTTTAATACATTGATGTCAAGCATTGACTTCTTAAGAAGTGGCCTCACCAGGGCAGTTTTAAACGAAGATGGAGAAACACCTGTTGACAAACTGACGTTAACAATATTTGTAATAGCAGGAAGTAAAACATCTAAGCATTCTAGAAGAAGGCTTGTGGGGTTTAGGTCAAACTGGCAAGTTGTTGGCTTGGCCCTGAGAATGTGTGCCTTTACATCAGCCTTGAAGACTGATAGCACAGTTCACAAAATTTAGTATTTATAAGTGTGCAGACTGCAGAAATGATTACAGTTCAGTCTATAAAGACAGTTTTCTCAACAATTTAGTATGTGTATGTTCAAAAACCTGAATGCAGAATTTATGTGAACTGTAATTGACAAAAGAGGTTTTAAAATGTGTGGTGAATTACATTTCTTTGAACCCTTTTGTACCACAAGTCTTGGAACACATTTGAATTTTGAGAGACATCTGTTAATCTCCATTATAGGAAAAGGTGGCCTCTTATTTCTGCTGGTAACTGCACAGACACTTGTTTTACAAGAAGCAAAGCGAGGAATGTAAAAAAATGTTTACAAATTTGAATCAGGCTAATTCACACTCTCCTTTTTTTTTTTTTTTTTTCATTTGTGAACTCCTTACCCCATAAGGGCAGAATCTTCACATAGTTTTCGTGTTTTACATTTCTTTAAAATTTGTCAAATACTTAATCCTATGAAACAATTCTTTTTCTATCTTTGGTTTGATTTGGTTTGAAAACTGAACAGAGTGACATATTTAAGTGCAGATGTGTCATCTTTAAAATATTAATGGTAAGTATTGAAAACAGTATGAGCCTATTGTATTATCTTGGAATCTGGAAAAGTAATTATTGATGTAACAGTGAAATGTTTGCAGAAAATATGCAGTTGAATGCTTTTCCAGACAGCATTTGCAAGTGACAGACACATTGTGACTGCAGTTGTTGACTACACCTGCAGTTGTGTGAACACTACTCACACTTGGATTCAGCTTAGTAAAACTGAGAAAGTAGAGATATGTTCACTAACATAAGCAGAGTTGATACCATTCACAGAGAGGAAGGTGAACTATAGATGGATATCTCTATGGATTGCCAATGTGTAATGCTGGGAGAATACAGAGTAATATTACTGTAGTCAACAGTAAATGAATTAATGGCATTTAAATCTTCATATATCTTATTCTTCGGGTCATCATATCTTGGAGCATGTTTCATATAAAGGCTATTCAAATCTTCACTGTTGAAGCACCATGGTAGTGAGTGTGAACAACATGAAGTGTTCATGAGCAAGCAGAATTTTCTTACAGGATAAGACATCATGGATAAGACAACAAGATTCAAAGATGGCTATTATAATCACTGGGTCGGTGTGGAGCAGCTTTGCTTTTAATTTCCTGTTTTCCATTTCTGATAAATACTTCTTGTTTCATTCTTTGCCCGCAAACTATCACCTACCTTACTTACTGATTGATAAGATATCTTATGGTTGCTCATTTTTTTTAGTTGCTAATTAACCATTAACTTTTTCTGGATTACTTGCTATTTTCCTGTTGTGTACAGTTATTGATTACTTCGTCTGTCTTTTAAAAGCTTCTGACATAACATTTCTATTCCACTTTGATCCACAAAACAGCTGTCTTTTGTGTCTTTGTGCCGTACTGTAAAATTCTAATCTGTACTGCATGTAAGAGAGAGAGAAACATGTTTATGTGTGTAAATAACTGTGTGTGTGTGTGTGTGGGGGGGGTGTCCACTGAGCATACCGCATAGTAAGAATGGATAAAACATTTTAAGGCACTTTCCTGAAAATATTTTGTAATAAGCACAGTTTATGCATTATTTATTGAAATAATTTCCCTAAAGGCATAATGACATGCAATGGATAAAAGAGAAGAAAACAAAATGACAAGAATAAAACAGTTGAAGGTTCTGTGAATACAAAAATATTTTGAGTGATCCAAAGTGAGTTTTCAAAGAGTAGCATTACATCTTAAAAGTGTGACATTCAGCATCTGATTACACCTATTTCTATGTGCTACAGATTGCCAAGACACAAAGCCTGCCTGTATCAGTCGCTCACAACTACCAAGACCTCTTGCAGAAAGAACGTGTCCAGTGGGAGCTGGAACAAGAGTATGCTCAGAGACGCTCACGCTCACGTTCACAGACTCCAGAACCTGCTGAGCGTCCACGGTCTTTGTCAACAGGAGGAGCAAGAACAAGATTTTCCCATTCACCTGACCGCCTCCCAACCCCAGACAGAACCCAACATCTTAATCCTATCCCAGAAAACCCACGCCTTCTAGCCAATGGTTTTCGAGAAGAACTGGTTAATGGGAACAATTATGAGGGTCAATCTGGGCGACATCCTCAAGGATATCACTCTTTGGGATCACCTACTGGTCATCACCCTCCACCCCCAGGAGGGAGGGTACTTTCGCCCCCACCAGTAGGAGGGCCCCTTTATGACAGTGTATATGCAAGCTATGCACAGCCTCAGGCATTCATTACACATAGCATGCGTGCTGGGCCATCTACTGGACCTCAACGAGCCACTGCACCCCCTTTAGATGGAAGTAAGTTATTTCATTTTTTTCACCTCATTTGTTCTCTAGCATTTTTGATTAAACTCCATTCTTCTTAGCTCTTTAACTTTCAGCTTATGAACCTCTGGCTTGTGTGCTTGTCTTATTTAACCACCCTCACCCCCATCCCAAGCAAATTATGCTTCCAGTTTCATTGACTTCCTGCAAATATCTCATTCTTTTTCTATTTCTATGATTACATACATATGTCCATTACATTTGCAAAATGACTGAACTTCATGAAACATAAATGGCATGAATGTATTTAAAATTCCCATTGTCAGATCATAGGTATCATGGTTAGATGGCCTTGTATACTTTGCAGGCAAAAGATGAAATTTCCTCACTGTCTCTGACACTTAATTTGAACATTTTTACTAGCTTTACTGTTATCTGCCTTTTTCTCTAATGTTTTTTGTGTATTGCTTCAGTCTGTTTGTGATAGGATGGTTTGCAGAAAATTGTGGAAAACGGACAACAATTTGAAACCTTCCTTACTTCCCTCATATGCCATTACTTCACATTTTTTGCCCACTCATTCATTGTTGTATGATTGTCTTCCTTTGGGTAGTCATTATTTTGGTGAATGTTTTAATTTTATTTCACAGGGAGTGGAAATAGACCGTCTCACTCCTATGCTCCCATGCCTGGAGGTGTGGCACCTGTTTATGATGGAGGTATACCTCAACGCTCACAGAGTTATCGGGTACCATCAGAAAGAGATCTGCTGCAAAGAGCACAGAGCAACACCACCCAGTACCCAGAAAGCAGGTATAGGGGATCTGGTCCATCATTCTACTTTTTTCTTTGTAACCCTTTTATACATATTTATGTCACTGATATTTCATGTAGCACAGCTTTTAGCTGGCTAAATGATCAATTTCAGTTTTTGATTGACTGTAGGTGCATATATCTTGCAGCGGCCACACTTATTTTCTACCAATCTTAGGGATTTCACACAGTACACTAAAACTCCAAGGTACATTTTGTTTTAAACATTGTTTTTTTTTTTTTTTGCTGGTGTCAGTCACGTTTTGTCATTAGTATTTATTCTATTTGTTTATGGCAGTGTAATTTTATTTAGGGTTTCCTTTCAGATATTTACATCCTTAACCGTATTACAAAAGCTTCCTTGTTTTATAAAATTCTCATTGTTTCTGCACCTTCAACTACATCTACCTCTGCCACAGTTTTCGTGTAGAATATCTTGATTTTTTTTTTTTTTAATTTCTGAATTTTGATTGAGTTGTGGTGTTTGACCGACATCATTCTTTAAATGAGGGATATTTGATTGCTAACATCTACTGGATGTTAAGTGTATTCTTGTGTTTCAGAAGCCGAATGGAGAGGATGGAAGCACAAATCGCCTCATTGGCTGCCTGGGTGCACAACTGCCAGACACCTACTGAAAACGTGCGACGAGGACCTGGCAGTAGCCGAAGTATGAGTAGTACACAGTCTGAGGGAACAGACACAATCCCTGGCTCCACCACCAGTAGTACGCTTGACTGCTTGTCCTGTTTATTGCTTTACACTTCTTGCGCAGGGTGGTTGTTGGTATCTTGGTTGTGTGTGACTGTGTGTGCGTGCGCATGTGCACACAAATATGTACACTCTAGGATATATTTATGTAATGCTATTTTTGTGGTTGGTTTATTTTGTATAAGCTTTCTTCTAAATCCAAGACATCTTATACATAATGTAAATTCTTGTTTTATAAAAAATACATAGAGTTAATACTGAAAAGGGGTGGTTAACATGAGAAATAGTTATTTCCATGTTTTCATTTATGTAATTGGTATTGATGTTGGCATTGTTCTGAACTGATGCTTGGTAGTTTGCAGGGAATATGGAAGAGTGAAAAAAAATTGTTTGCCTTTTCTTTACTATTTTCCACATGCTTCCTGCCGTTCGCCATTCTGAAGAATTACCATGTCACTGACCTAGGTTAATGGTTTTAAGCTTAACACAGTCTTTATGCATTTTTCTTTTTATAATTTATGACTCATACATAAGGTAAAAAAAAAAAAAATTCTTAAAATTTGAAACAACCCTCTTTACAAAAATGGAGCTTATCTGCACCTGGAGCATATCTGAAAATGTGTCCTGTTTTCAGTGATTCAGTTACTTGGCACATCTCGCCCTTTCCTGTCATTACTAAAGCATTGATTCCTGTTGTCTCTTCTGACTGTTTTCAGAGTTGAATGGGGAATCAAGCATTTCTTCCAGTGTTGCTACTAATTCACTAGATAAGCAAGGTTACTGCACACACTTTCCATTCCCTCTGGTTTAGTTTTATTAGTGCATTACCTATTAATATTTAGTTTTATTAGTGCACCACCTATTAATATTTCTTGTTAACTATATGTAGTCCTTGATTTGCTGCTTCTGCACTGCTTACAATGCCTCTGTTTTTATTTATTTATTTTTTTGTGGGGTTTTTTTGGTTATGTGAATTTGTATGTATTCTTTGCCTGCGTCAATATAAGACTTTTGTAATGGCCTTCCACTATACCCAATTTACTGCATAAATTCACAATTTTTTGCAGAACTTTCAAACTTAATTGTAGCAGTTTTATTCGGTATAATTTGTACAACAGCAGTCTAAAAAATATCAGACTTGTAAAGCACTGCCTACCTTTTTCCACAGAAAAACTAACATACTGTTGAAATGCTAATCATTCATTCCAATTATTTGTACTATCTTCAAGAAATAAAAAAATATATATATCACAGGTGGCAAAACGTGTTCATAGTAATGGCAGCTGAAGGCTTAGTTTAGTTTGCAAGTAGTAGAAAAATAACACATTCTTTATATTCTTCCATTTAACTTCACAATAGATTCTTGAGCTTATTGTCTCTCACTTGCTTACTAAAATTCACACAAACATGAATGATTATGTAATAGCTATTATTGCAGACATAAAGACAGAACAAATATTAGACCTCCAGTTCACTGTGCATAGGCTGTCCTGCCTGTTTGCACATTTATTTATGTTAATCTACAATTTTTACTTTACTTTGTTTCTTTGGTCAGTAAAGATTTAGACAGTCGTATGGTCTGACTCAGTGCATGAGGGTCTTTTTAATGCATGATTGATAAATGATAGTTGCCAGGGTTATTAATGCCACATTTAAATATCCATCAAGTGTCTTATAATTACATTTTTTGTTTTTTTACATACAGAGGAAGCAAAGGAGGCACTTCTCAAATTGAAGCTGTTCCTTTGAAAACATCCGCATAATTTATGTAAAGTTTCCAATAGATGAGAAAACATCTATTGAACCTGCAAATTAGCCTGTGGCTGAAACACTTACTAACACTTCTCTTAAACACCAGTTTCAGTAGCACTGCTTGTTAGAAATAGCATGAATTACATGACTTTTTTATGTAGATTCATATGCTTTAGAAGTGGCTGTTAATCTTCATTGTGTGAAACGTGTTTAATTTGCTGCCAGCTGATATGTTAATTTTTTTCCCACCTGCTTGTTGCAGTTTTCTTGATATTTAAATGTCCAGGAAGAAAGCTAAGTTTTCTGTGGAGGATTATTACTTTAGTGAGGAATGCAGAGTATGCTGTATCATTGCTGCTTGGTTCACTGATACCTAATGCTTCCCAAGATAACTATATATATTGCCTTCTTTCCAATGAACAGGTCTCTCAGACATTCCATCAGCGTCTTATTCACTGCCTCAGCCAGTGGTCACAGTAGATATGCGGGAGAAGATAATCGCAGTCCAAAATAGATTGAGGGAACTTCGTAAAGACTTCCAGGGTCTTCGGAGGATGGAGCAGCTCAACCAGGAAGCCATGCGTGACTCTTTCAATGATACTTTTGCAAAAATTAAGGTATGACCTATGTTTTGAGAAAATCCTCATCAATGGGTTTTGCTGAAAGGACAAAGAAACAAAAGCTATGAAAATGTTTCCTATGTGGTTGCTGTCAGACCTGTCTATTTGCATAGTGCATGTTTACTAAATTTCTCAAAACATTTTATGGTTGCCTTTGAAAGCTCATCAGCAGTCTGTAGAGGACAGCTACAACAAAGGGAAGTTGAAAAGATCGTTCTAGCAAACTGAATTAAAAAAAAATACAGCTTGCTCGGTTCACTGTGCATCATCATTGTTGATGCAGCAATCAACAACAATCAGTCAAATCTCAATTTGGTCTTAATTTTAATTTCCAGAAGGTCATATTGGCTGTGCCAGGGGCAGAGAATCAAGTACTCTGCCATAAGCGCCTAAAAGTGACCACTCTTACTCAAGAATATTTAGATGAAAAAGATCGTGTTGAAAAAGAGCTCAGGTTAGTATTGATTTCAAATCTCTTGATCACAGAAACAGAGACAGTGAAGTATCATTGAATTTCACTGTGAAGTGACTTTAAGAGAAATTGAGTATTAATGATTGGATCTTAATGATATTTCTCTAACTCCATAATCACTTTGAAGCAAATTCTATTTCATTTCAGTTATCTGGCTGGTGCTTTAACCAGAGACTATTGGCTATATACTTTAACATCGTAAGAAAACAATTTAGGGTTTGTGCAAATTTATTTAATATGCAGGCAAAATATGGTGACCTTGAAACTGAATCAGTTTCTGCATTTACCAGTAGTTTTCAGTGCTTAAATTTTAAATGAATATGCATTTAATTTCATTGTTGCCCTTTGAGGTTTTGTTTTTTTTCATGTTGTGTAACAAAAATTAAGAATAGTAGTTAAAAAAAGAAGACGGAATACATATCATCAGATGTAAAAGAAATGGATAGATTGATTTTATAAGGATAAGAAAAGGACAAATTAGAGATGGAACTTTAAATGCATCCTTTCAGCCTGCTCTTTCATTGGTTCAGTACTGCTAGGCTGGCTGTCTGCCCCTCTTATTTTTTTTATTTTTTTTTCTGGTTCACTAGCCCCTTTTGCTATATATATTTTTTGACAAACTCTTTCTTTCTCAGCTGCTGCTTCATTTTTTTCTATTTCTACTGGCCTTTCTCCAGTCCACTTTTTCCCAATAAACCATTTCACTTGATTTTCTCTTCTCTGCGGGCAATTCTATGCCCCCTGCATTTGCCGTGCAGGGAGACCTATGTCAGAGATCCTGGAGATTGCAGTCCCTGATGGGTTGTGGCCCATCACACCAACACACCTCTTTGGTCTGGCTGGTGTGACCTACAAATACAATTCCCTATGCTGGAAGGCTGCAGCCTGGGTCAATTTAGTCCATACTCTTTTGGATCAAAGTATACTCCTGTAGGAATGGAAAGAAGCAACTATCCAAGGCATTCGCATGGAATCTGGAATCTTTTGTACCAATGTTCACATAGTGGGGTTGCTCCTCAGGAGCAACTTCTGTTCTAGTCTCCCCCTCCTATTTGGCAGTCATTGCAAAATGGCTGTCCATTTCTATCTCTGTCCAAACAAATGATGTAGGTCTCCTCTGAGGGCCTCATCCCACTCTCATGCTATGCTGTCTTCCTTCTCAACAGGCTCGGGTGGTACCCACTTAGGGCAGTCAACACAAGCAAGCACTAAACACACACACGCATGTAGTACAAAATCTCCACACAGCAAACATACTACACCCCATAAAGAAAAGAAAAACAACCAAAAGCAAAGATGTTACCAGCAAAATCCACTACATACACATCTGGTGCTGCCACAGCTGATTCTGGTCTTTCTAATCATTTTGCCTCCCTTTGGCGAGCAGGGGATAGATGCAACTAGTGACATATCTTTTTGCCTTCTCCGTCCTATGATCACATACTTTCTCCTACTACTTCAGACGCTTTGTATCTTCTTCTCATAGGTAGCTTATATTTTGTATCCTTATTGATCTGAGATAACTGTGCTGTCTAGCACTACCATTCTTCCGATATTTTGACTTTACAGAAAATGCTTCTTCTATCTTCCTCCTTCCACCCCTTTCTTTTTCAAAGGCTTTCACATTTTGCATCAGGACTCACAGATTGATGTCTCTTCTGGTGGAGCTGCTACCACCTTTTGTTTAACCAAATACCACTTTCTTCTCCTCTTCAGGCTACTGCTGCCTGGGTTATTCTGGGCAAGACTGTCTGTCTTTTGCCTTCTGCTCAGATCTCCTGACAAGACTTGGAGGGTCCTCTGATCCAACTTCCTCCTCCCATCTTCCTTCTGGGGGACTTCAATGGGCAAAACTTTCTGTGGGACAGTGTATGCATCCACTTTTATAAAGTGCAAGACATGTTTACAAACCTTTCTCTATAAATGGCATGGTACTCAAAGTGGTACAGGAAATACAATTTCTTAGGGTCATCTTTGACTGCAATATATCCTCCCTTCTCCGTATCAAATCTCTATGCCTCTTCTTTCAGAAAGCCTTGGATATCCTTTGAGTAGGTGGTCATGATGGAACACACCTATCCCACACATTCCCACTTATTATAAGGCAAGCCCCCACCAGTTTGTCCCTGGTGTCAGAGTCTGTTACACATATTTTAATTACTTGTCCTGAGATCCAGCAATGTTTTACAGCTAGCTCATTTTTCTTATTCACATTCACTCACCGACAGCTATTTTTTATTTTTTTATTTTTAAAGATGATAGGACTTAAACATCAGGTTTAACGTTTGCATTTTTGGTTTTGGTTTATGATGGCATTTTATGCATTATTAACAAATTGCTTAGCCTTTTTCCTTTAAGTCCACTCCATCAGCAGCTATTTTTTGCTTTTTAAAGATGGTAGGGCTTTATCATCTGCTATAAGTTTTTTTCTATAGCTTCTAGCTTAATTATGGCCTATAAGCTACAACACACTTTTTTAACACTACGTACTTTTTATAATGTCCTTTTTCCTTTTTTTTGGTTTATATTGTTAGTGGTTTTGTTATTGTCTCACCTGGGGGTCTTGTTTTTGTACTCTTTCAAGGTTATATAAGTATCTCTCACTAGAAGATAGCCTTAGTTGCTGACATGGCATAAAACCCAAACAACCCACCCACCCACAATCTATGTACCGGAAAATCTAACAATGAAGCACAAGGCCCATAGGTGAGAAACTATGAAGAGTACATAGTCTTTTTATCTGAGACAGAAAGTCACAACTGCAGAGAAATTGAGACAAGGAATCCACGAGGAAAAATAAAACTCACACAAGATGGCCCAGTCAAACAGTAAAAGGCTGCAGAAACTGTTAATGGAGGATGTGGTCTACATGTAGAAATGGCCTAGTGCAGCTCTCAAAAAATTAAAAACAGAGGTATATGGCGCAACAAAAAGCACAAGGCAGTTGAAGATATCAAATTCAACGTAGATCTACAGCAAGACAAAAGAAGACCGAGGTCTCTAGGTCAAGGGACATCACTTTCAGCAAAATTTTGGATGTGAAATTTGAAAAGGTCATTAAAAGGTGCTTAAAATTCTGCCTACTTTTATCTGATACTTAAATTTTGTTGCAGTGACCTAGAAGCCAGTGTGGAAGAATTAAAGGAAGATGTTCTTGCCAGAAGGTGTCGTGTCAATGCCAGTGATGTTGAAGCCATGGCTTTATTGTTAAGTAACATTACTAAGTCTCTTGCAGACCTCAAAGGTTGGTTGTATATATATATATATGGGTTTTAATTTGGTTTATAGATATATTACCTGCATATGTTTATTATTGTAAAGAAATAGCTTTCCTTTTTGAGGTTTATATTAATCCAATACAGGTGGGCAGCAACAGTTATTTTGATAACAGTTACAGTGAACACGTTTTATAATCTATATAACGTTATAGCATATCAATATCAGTATAAAATCAACAGTAATTACCTTTTAATAAACCACTGCTTAAATATCACAGATGCTGACTTCCTAAAAGGAGAGATTTTGCTTGACTTACAATTGGGATTGTCACACTGTATGTGTGGGGCACTAGTCCTTTCAGCAGGAGCTAATGATTTGTAGAACAGCACAGGGTATTTGAATAACAAATTTTTAAGATAAAGCAGGAAATTGAATAGCAGGAGTTTATAAAGACATAAATTTATTTACCTAACATCACAGTCAGAACTGTAGAGTTTACCACAGCCATTTCGGTAATGAAATATTTAGTTCAAGGGAAATATAACAACTCAGTTGTAAAAGTAACAGTGAAAGCATCATTCAACCACAACTTTTGTTATCAATTTTGAAAACTTTTCCTAGTAAATCCCAGTTTCAAGTTTTGTCTTACTTTTGAATATTAACCACGAACAGCTAATATGTTCCCTTAATAGTGTTCTTAATGTTTTCTGAGGAAAATTTTCCTCTAAAATTTAAATAAATGTGCTTTCTACAAGGTATATTTGCTTGTACTTACAATTATTTTTTTCATTACTGTTTCTACTGTTATTTTCGCAGTCTTTGTATGCTGGGCAATGTTCATTATATTAATTTGACTGTGTTAGAGGTTCCATGATTCAACTACCACTGGTAATATATTGATGTTGGGCATTACCTCCATTTTTGACAGCACGTTTTCCTGACATCCAGAAAAGCTTGAAGAATGTCATGTCAGCAGAAATGGAGATTGTTGTCAAAGAAGAACGGTACTTATAATATCTACTGTTTTTAAGTGTGATGCATGCAATACAGGATAAATATTCATTTGCAATAAAGTTGCTAATTTCTTCTGTATCACTTGTGCTCACATCACCTTCACTAATATATACTTATTTGACCCAAATACACTGTAGGGATATCTGCTTCACCACATCTTCTCTAGGATATTTTCATGGGTGCAAGTTTTGTTTAAAATTTGCTTTGCTGTATTTCACTGATCTGTAACAAAGTATCTTAACTTTTGAGTGTAGAGAATGGGGTGTGTAAGTAGGGACTTCACACACCATATCGTTGCTGTCTGAGATGTGGAGACCTAATAATCATACAGGCAGTATTTGAGATTTTGATTAGCTCCTTTTTCGTGGATGATGGTAATTTGATGGAAGACAGACCTACAGTACGTAGGGATCAATTGCCTGTAGTAATAGGTGAACATGGTGAGGATTGACTATGTGTAATAACAGGTTAACATGGTTAGGATCTTAAGTTGTGGCTCTTTCTTGTTACTTGCCATTCTCAGCTTTTATTTTAAAAGTTTTTTTCTGCATGAGCATGTTCTGTGTAGGTTTTTTGACGACTAGCTTTGTAGCAGAACTTCTTAATCATTTCAGACTCCCTGTCTGCTATCTCCAAGCTCTTCTTTCCTGTCATTCTGACCACCCTTTCATGATCCAGCTCCATACCATTCATGTGGCTCTTCTTCTTGCAACAAGGACGTTGTCTTTATTTGGGCCCTTGACCATGCTGGTATCCCAGGCAATGTTCCAATGAACCAGGCCGCCAAGGCATCCAATTGTAAAAATCTTTCTTTATGGCCTGTGTTCAGTCCCTGTGGCAGCATCACCAAGACACTTTGGGCCAGAACAAGTTGCAAACCATCCTTCCCTGTCTTTCTGACAGCCCACCTCCATTCTGTGAGGCAGGAGGAGGTAGTATTTAGTAGACTTCTGATGGGACACACCTATGCCACACATTCCCATCTTTTACAAGGCAAACCCCCACCAGTTTGTCCCTGGTGCCAGGGATTTTTTTTACTGTTGTGCATGTTTTAGTTAATTATTTGTCCTTTCATCCAGAGTATCGGCCAGCAATTTTTTTTTTCAGCTGGTTCTTTGTCTTTCTTGTTTAGGCCCATCTCATCTGCAGCTACTTTTTTCATATTTAAAGATGGTAGAGTTTTACCATCCAATTTCAGGGTTTTTATTTTTGTTGGTTGGTTTATGTTAGTGGTGTTATGACTATCACCTGGGGGTTTTGTTTATCACTGTCAACATAGAGGAAATGTCTTTCATGGTGATATAGCCTTAGTTTCTGGCACAGCCTAAAACTTATACCAACTAACCAGTTTTTCTTAATCTGGAAATAAGATGACTATTTTTACACAGTCCTTAAAAATGTTGTCTTTTAAGCAGAGATACTGTTTAAGGATGATGTCATGAATAAGTTAATAGGGTTTGCATTATCTTACTGAAATTTCCTTTTCATCTCAATATAAGTGTAAGAGATATTTGTCGTTTCTCTTTTTTTGGATGTAGATTTCTCAAGGAAGAGCCAGCAAAAATTGAAGAAGCATTGAAACGATGCAAGAAACTTACTGGCACACTTTACACACTGAAACGGTCAGTCATTTTTTTGTACTTTTAGTTGTCAAAGGGGGAAAAACATTGTTTGCTAGCTTATTTTCTTTCTTTGAACCCCTCCAACTGCATTTCATTGTGTTTTATGATAGCAGTAATGTTTTTCCATGTGCAGCATTTTAAATCTGATGATGGTATTTAGTTCTGGTTGCAAATCTTCATCTGTCCATCCCTGACCAGATTTTGCAGTATTACTCTTTCATCAGTAGGAGAGTCACAGACTGTTTTGTTCATGGATTTTGCTTGGGAGTATGTTTATTTTGATGTTTATTTTAACCATTATGTGTCACTCGTGGCGCCAAACTAAAAAATAATTGCAACATTCAGAGAATAATTGAGATGAATGGCAGCTAAAAATCCTCCTATATTTCGTTATCACTAGAAACAGCATCCCTCACTTGCTGCTTTTTGGTCTGATCCAGAAGCGCTCTGAAATCTGTCAAGTTAAAGGACATCACCCAAGCAACACCGAATACCCTTGCTAGTTCAATATAAAACATGATAACAATAACAATGTGTACTTATGTGCATATTTCACTGCAATAATGCAGGCTACATAAAAAAGATCTAGCTAAAACATGGCCATATTTTCATAATCATGGATCATAGTACATTAAGTCTACACTATGATTTCACTACAGCATTAATAATGAAGTGCTAACCAGATAGCCCAGTTAGAGCTGTAGTGAATGCTGCAGCATTCCTAACACATTTCCTTGAACAGCACAGCCTTTCAGCATGACTTGTGATCTGCTCCTAAGGTGACTGCGTCATAAAACAGTTGACCAGAAAATAATTCATATTTTGGGATCAGGTCTTGGGTACATTTTCTATTGACATTATTGCATGTAGACCAAACTGCAATCAGCTGCCTTTCATGCTTACAAGACAGAAGCTCTTGGCCAAGCTGGCACCAATGAAATACAAAAAAGGATGGTAAAAGATGGCAAGAAGAAGAAATGACTATTGTTTGTCAGGTTTTGTGCCTCACTAGTAGGAGCTAATAAAGCCAAAGCCTGCCCTATCTACAGTTTGGTCAGATGACTGCCATATATACCAAGATGAAACAATGAGAAGATCCTCAAAAACAAATATAATAATACTAAACACAAACTTTGTGTAGCGCACACTCCTAAGGAGCATGCTCTAAGCACTTAAGAACAAGAATGAGACATGAGCAACATACGAGGGACAGAAGAACAACATACTAATGACTGAAGGATAAACAACAGTACCGCTGATGAATAAAGACAAATACAAAAGATGTAAAGAGGATCCAAGTAACAAGGACTGAGAGCATCATGATTTTGCAAAAGGAAGATGAGCAGGGAAGTAGCGATTAGTAGGAAAGAGGGAAAGGGTGTGAAAAATGACTAGCATTGTAGGAACTGGTGTTAGGAGTGATGCTTAAGGAAGAGATGCGTTTTCAGTGCACATTTAAAGGATTCAATAGTGGGTAGGTGGCGGATATGGAAAGGGAGAGAGTTCCATTGTTTTACTGAACAGTAACTAAAAATCCTGTGGCCATATGTTGTGGTGGTGACAAGAATAGTTAGGAGATGGTCGTCGGATGAGGAGCGGAGCTGTCTAGCATAAGGGAAGTTCAGAGAAATAGTCAAGGTAGGAGCCAGCAAAGAAATTAGAACAAAGCACAGACAGTTCATACTGAATGCAAGAACAGATGGGTAGCCAGTGCAGAAAACGGAGAGGAGCGACATGGTCCTGTTTCCTAGCTCTAAGCACCAGAACTATGATTGCACCTCATATATGTCAAGTGCTTGGATGATAACAACCAAGACTCACAGACTCTAGAAAATGTTCAGAACCAAGCACTGAATAATCGCTGAAGCAAAGAGAACAACACTGATAGAAAAGGTGGAGGAGATTAAGCAATGTCCCCTCATAGCAAGAGAAAAGCGTGCTCGTCACTCATACAAACCACCAAGTACATGCACAGTACAGACCACATAAATGACATGTGGACACTCTGCAGGTAGTCGACTGCCAGTTTCATCTCAAGAGCTGGGTTCCTAGTGTATTAAAAATAGGTGAATGACAAAAACAATAACATTAAAGGTCTGATTCCTGCCCATAATGCCATGAGTGAAGGATAACACTAAAACAAAGCTAGATACACTAACACATGGCTTGCAAAGAAAATAATGGAAACTGTAAGATTAAGATAACAGCAGTCCACATGACACCTTGGACTAATGTATTATGCTAGCATGAGTAAGGCCGGAAAAGCATTTGCAGACAGTATGAGACTGGCAGTTTACTTTGAGCAGCAGAGTCACTCCCAAATCTCCTACCTCTCCCCTGCCCCCCCCCACCCCCACCAATAAATAAAGAAATTAAAAACAGAAACCTTATTTTCCAAACTGTTTTAAAGAATTAAAATGATGACAAAATCAGTTGTCACTTGAACTTTTTTGTGTAAATGCATTCCTTTTAATTGGGTATAAAAAATTAGCTGAAAATTCAGAAATTTTAGTCCAATTCTATATGTGGAAATGAATAATCAGGATGTCATTAACAATAAGAAAAAAAGTGAAACTATACATGTAGGTTATTCTTCTGTTAACTGCTGTAACATGTAGAAAATAAGATGCCTAAGTTAACTGTAATATTAACAATGAAAAACTAGGCTTGTTCTGGTTTTGACTGATGTTTTTAAACTTCCTCTACCCCTACCCCACTCCCAGAAAATGAAAAGCCATCAGTACATTTTTTTCATGAAAAGCTAATATGTTTTATATTATTATTGTCTGTGCAAAAGTTAACTTTCAAGGCCATGAACCTGGTAGGATAAAGGAATCATCAGTCCATGATGGATGATGTTACTTGAATTGTTTCTTGTTATCCTTCATATAAAAAAGTCACTCTTGTATTGTTTCATGCAGCTGTGTCATAACTTGCAGGATGATCTTTGCATCATGGCTTTGGCAGGATTGATGCTTTTGCAGTTGTACCAAGTGACCTTCTGTCCTACATAATGTAAATAACTATACAATTTATAACATGTGTGCAGCTAAAAATTCATTTGATGTAAATTTTTAATTTTTCTTGGCAGTGAGTACAACTTGAATGTTTCTTTGCTGCTTTAGGCTAGCCACTGAACAAAATCAGTGTCCACCACAAGTACCATCACTGGCTGGAGAAAGTAACAAATTTGGGGAAAATGAGAAAATGGCTATTCTAGAAAATATTCGTTCAGTGGTGCCTGACCACGAGATTCGGGTTCAAAGTATAGAGGTAAGACTTTTTTTGGAAGTGCCCAATTCTGTCCTTTTTAGAAATTGTATGACTCTTTTTATGCTACCAAAGGTACTTCGCTGTTGTTTTACCAAACAAGTACTTTTTAAAAATTGTATGCAGCTGAGTGTACCCAAATTCTCCAAAAGCTTAACATAGTTGCAAGTGTGTGTGTGTGTGTGTGCACGTGTATGCATGTGTGTTTTTGTAGGCTGCAGATGCCTCCAGAGAACGTAAAAAGAAGATAACTACAAAATATGAGGTACTGAAGTTCACTAAAAGCCTTCAGACTGCTAGCAAATCTCTAAAACCATTATTCAATGTGCAGTCTACCATGCATGGGAACAAGACAGTAGATGGAGAGCCATCTAGCAGAACAGACTGCATCGTGAAGGAGAATGCTGACACAATTACAAGCCATTTCAATGAAAAAAGTAAGCAGCTGGGGGTACCAACAAAGCCTGCGTGCACACTTTCTGACAGTGCCCTAAAAAAAGCTGAAGGGGAGAAGAGCTGTGACAGCAAAGCTGAGAAAGCATTATCAACATTTTCAAAGTTTGAACCAGCGAAGAGGGCATCAGCATCCACAATGCACACAGTAACAGCAGCCAGCCAGACAGCAGCTTCCAGTAATGCTCCAGAACATTCTGTAGAGCAATCAGCAAACCAGCGCAGCACAGCTCGGCTAGCATTCTTCAGCTCTTTGCAGTCATTGCCAACCTCTCACGCTTCTCACACTGGTGATGGAAGTCTTTCTTCTCCCATCAATTCTAGCAGTAAAATGCCTGGTTCTTTAGGATCCAGTGTGTTGCAGGTGACAGTCTCACCGACAGCTGTCACTTTGTCTCAGGCCAGGTCATCAGGAATGTTTTATCAAGTGTCCCCAACATGCTTGCAATCGGTACTCAGCAGCATTCCTCTCCCAAAGAGTCCAGCACAGGCCACCTCCCCAGATGCTGCTAACATGGAGGGTGGAGGGGATGGGTTCAAACTCAGGAAGGTTCCGCCACCCCCACCTCCTCGTAAAAGTAGTGCAAAATTTCCATTTGGGTATGCTAGTGGGTCCAACACAGTCAGTAATGGAGTCCAGCCATCTGATAGCAGCACAACTTCAGATTCTAAAAAAGCTGATGTCCGTAAAAAAGATGGCTCTGGACGCGTTTTGAACAAGTCAAGTTCCTTTTCTTCGTCATTGCCCCCTGGGCCTCTGTCATCGACACCAAAGCCAGTCTCCCCACAAAAACCGCCACTGTCCAGATTTCAGAAGGATATAGCAACAGGAATATATGCAAACATGAACCGACCAGATCTGCAAAACCAGAAGGTACCTGCTGACAGGATTCTAGACAGCATGACTTGTCACTCACAGGGTGGTACCAGCACCAGCAGGTATGTTAATTCAATCTTCTACTTGGATTGCATTTTTACTTTAATATTAAAAATACAGGTTGTTGTCTTGGATGGTAATGAATTTTCTAAAAATGTGCTCAAGATGCAATTAAGTGTAAAAGTGCCTGTGAACATTTTTTTTAAAACATAGACTTAGATCACCTGACTTTTCTTCACTTAACCTCTCTTTTAGATTTAATACATAAAAACATGTTATATATATATATATAGCAAGTAGTACTTGCTATATATATATATATTGTATCAGTTGAACATCTGCTTTTAGTGTTTTGTATTCAGAAAATGTTAGTAAAGGGCATTGAGTCTACAGTACAGATGAGGAATGCACTATATAAATCTGCAGCATTATTATTAAAACAAAAGGTTCGTGCAGAATAAAAAATGTTATAGTTTAACTCAATACAGATGTATTGATAGAGTTGGGCTGTAGCTATGAAGATGACCACATCTGTGGGTGTGAACTGTTTTAAGAGTTTTAAGAAAGAAATGCTATTAAAATTTTTTTTTGAATTATGGCTGTCATTTTTTATAGGTATATAAACATGTTTGCTTAACCACAATGTAGTTTTTGTGGCAAAACTGAGACTTGCAGTTGCAGAGTATTCAGTCACTAAATACATTGTGACTGAGTTCATTTTGATCAAAATATTTTTCAGGATGGAAAGCGCTCATATGCATCCTGCTGCCAGAGAGCTTTTGCACTTTTTAAGCAAGATAAATTTGCACAACTTAATCAGACTTTTTAAACTCTCAACAAACCTTGGCTGTGTCACGAAGTCAGGAAAGGCTATGCTTTTTTATGAGCCATCTTGTTTTTTATAAGCAAGTTTGGTGCTTTCTTAAATGCATTAGATTTAATATTTTACTTGTATAGCACCTTATCCAGAAGGTAATGTGATGTCAAAATAAGATGATGACCAGCACACTGTGTATTCCACGCCAAAGGGCAGCATCCACACACAGCACGAACCACAATCGGCAGCCCAAATATCAAACATATCATACAAGCCGGAATGCACTCCATAGCAAATGCAGTTCCAAATAGCTTTTTGTGCATATAAAAGCTTTTCTGAGACATTTTTTGTGCAAGCACAATGTTTGATGCTCAGCAGTATTGATGTACTTTGGATCCTTACCTCTGATCCCAAGGTGCCTTCAGTATGTTAGAATGTTGCCTGAGGATTGACGGAACCATCATTGGATTTATGCCATTCTTAATGGAGAATCCACTACTATATATCAAGACCCTCTCAAAATGCATAATCATTACCCTAGTCTAATGGACCTTTGAATCAGTGACTATAAGTGGCTTGCTTTGATTAAGGCGCTGTAAGTTAAATGCAGAGCCTACCCTTTATTTTTGCTTTCTCTACTTTGATAAATTAGGAACCCATTTCTGATGGGCAGCATAAATTTTCCAACCAAAGGCCTAAAGCAGGTCCCGGACCAACACCCTTCTTCAGTCAAGCACACTACTAGGTTGTGGGGAGTGCAGGAAAATGCGTTTGTGATTCCTATATAAAGCAAAATACTTCTGGTGGAACTAATTTCGCCAGGACAAACATAATTGGTTTATGTAACTTTTTACATCTGCATTTTTAAAGCCTAAAAAAAGACTCAGTATAAGGCCATTTTCTTTTTTATTTCAGTGAGGATACAGTAGGAAGAGATGACCACAACTTGAGTGAAAGTGAGAGCACAGGTTCCAGCACAAGCTTGGACTCCCAGCAGGGTTTTAGTGTCAAAACTTCAGGAGCCATGTCACGCAGATCCAAACCTGAGCCACCCCAACGCCACTCTAGTCTTCTAACCAAGTTGTCTACATTTAGCAGCACATCTCAAGAGTCTGGCAACATGGAGAAGCCAAAAGAATGTAAGGAAGCATTGTACAAACAAACAAATGGCATTGATGGAGAGAGGAATGGCCACAAAACATGAGCCTAGATGAGGCTCAGACATGACTGAGCTGATAACATCTTTCTGGTAGTAGAGTATGATGGAGAGAAGGTTATTGCACTGACAGATTCCCAGGTGGAGTCTCCACCATGTTGTTGTGACTGCACTTGTGTCGCACCAGCTAAAGATTTGCAGCTAGTACTTTACAAAGATGGTAGCAAGACACCTGTGGATTTACTGATCATGCATGTCACATTGGCTTGGCCTTATGAACAGAACTGCATTTTGATATGTATTTGAACAAAGCATACTTATACCACAATAGCCATTTTAGTTCGATTTTTCTATCGACTTAGCTTTATGCTGCCAATAAGGGACAGGATCAAATTGTGGCAAGGATCGGCAGACACTGTATAGAGATTTATTTTTTTCGTCTCACCAAGTTGTGAATAACTATGAAAATTATATGTACCATTTACTTTTTTTTATAAGGATTATCTGCAGAGAAGTGAAAGTGCTATTTACTTGTGCTGACAAAGACATTCTGCATATTCTAGGTGCCTTTAGGCACCATTTGTATCTGACTATTGTGCAACTCAGAATATCAAATCTGGAAATTCTTAAAAGCAGTTCATACTGGTTTTTAGATGCACGTGTATGTCCCCTTTAGTAATCTTGTTTCTTTAACGCAATACTCCCCCCTCCCCCCACTTCCTTTTTAAATGAAGCCTAGTGCTTTATGTAGCACTAGTACAGATGAGCAGCAAACGTGTTTATTTCTGTCTACTAATGTCAATATGCAACTTTGCTGCATAATCAGAACCATTTAAACAGCATGCCGAGGAGAAATGTTTTTGAATGTTTTGTGACATGTATATATGTGTGTGTATATATATATATACATTTGCACATTCCAGGCTTAAAAATGCACTATGCAACAAAGTCATGTCATACAAAAATAAAAACAAATCGACATTTCAAACCTTTTCTTTAATAATAAAAGAACATGGAAACCTCCCATCAACACTCCCAGCCACCCCCAAATTTCACAATTACCATGCCAGCTTGTCCACAACCTCTATCATTTCATTGGTTGCACAAACTCCACACTTTTCATCTACATACAATCATTGCAAACTTGCTCTTGAAATTAAAGAATTTGATATACAGAAAAGACTGGGTTTAGAGTATGCACAAATGCTAACTTTGATCAGGAGCTAGTGATCATTCTTGCCTGTTACACATTTAAGTTACATGTAAGGGTTATTTGTGGAGCTGTTGCTAAAAACAGCGTGAACTACATCCACTCAAATGTTAAAACTATCTGCAGTCACTAACAGTTCACGACACCACAGGTGATAGATAGACCTATGACTTAAATTTTTCCAATATCGATTACAAAAGAGCATTTCCTTATTTTCACAAAAGCAGCCTACTACACCTCTGACACATCAAATGTTGATTCTGTTTACACTGGGAAAAGGTGGGCATTCAAGCTTGCACATAAAACATATGCAAGATCACACACAGACATGCATTAAAGTGCTTGTCTAATGACTTATCCACAAGCCTAAGTCACAAAACAATACTATTGTTCTAAATGGACATGTTAGCTATGTCCCCTGGGCTAACATTTGGTTCAGTGAACTGTAGCCAATTTAAAGAGGACATCCTGCACTTCCAGCCAATCATACAGAGTAACAAATCAAGCCTCTTAAATGACTTCAGTGTATACATTTCTCTTGTACACTTGCTTCTTTGATGCTACTTGCAAGTTATCCAGATCGCCTTCCAGTTCACAAGAATTGAAAATCACAGCTACTGCTATGCGCTCTCCCAAGCACATCAAGACTTGCGGGCAGGTTCATAGCCTGAGGCACATACAAGTGGAGCATTTCATTACACTATTAACACAACAGCAACCCTGGCTAGAATCATAGTTAAATCATATGGACTCGTTAAATGAAAAAAGAGAAAACAGGGTCTCTGGTCAAATAAAAAAAGACAAAAGTTGGGGTTGTATTTTAATCCTCTTGGTTCAGGATAAAAATGAACATTACAATGACTGGCTTATAAGTGAAGATTGCAAAGACGACAGTGGGTGAAGTTTGTTTTTTATTATTGCTGCTCTGAGATAAACATTAGACCAAGAAACCTAGACATTTTTGGAAAAGAGAAAACTTGAACTTTGCAATAAAAAGTAATGAAAATCGCCTTGCCCATGCTACCCGGCAAGGCCACGATCGTGGCTTGTCGAACCAAGAGGGTTAAAAGTCGCCTATCTTTTGTTAGCACCAGAGAGAATAAAATGATCATAAAATATAGTGTAATGGCAATGAAGCATAACTTGTAGTAAACTCCTACATCTTACCCATTGGCTCCAAAACAATGAAGGTAAGTAAGTCTGAGAGAGATACAATGCCCTTGACATGACTGGCTTCATCCACCACCACCAGTCTATGAACCTGTCAAAACAAAGTGTCAAAGTCACTGCTTCCTCCATTTTTGTTCTACACTGACAATATCCTGCAATGTCTGTCACAGACAGAAAAAAAGGGGTTTGAACCTTGGAAGAGTACAAGTGGTGCCAATTCCCATGATGCGGTCAGGCTTCGGTTGCTGTTTTCATCTGGCCTAGTAGGTACTTATGGCAAAAGTGCCAAGTCAGAAGCAAAGTATACGCAAAAAAACCCCCATATCTTCTGAGAATAAATATTCTGATGTCTACCTGTACTATTTGCAAAGTAAAACAGTGTAAGGTACGACTCTTACCATAGTTTCTAAAGCAAATATTGTTGCTTTATTTACATGCGTATAAAATAGTTTCTGTGGGCATAGCGATCTACACGAGCTTTGCAAACTATAGTGTACACACACATATACATGCAAGTAAACTAGTGTGCAAACTAACATTGATATATTTATATATATATGCATGTAAGCTGTATAGACCAACATCCACTGATGCACATGCACATAGAAGAAAACTTTAGTTAGCTATTTGAGTACAGTATAAGTAGACATGAGCAAAATAGGTTTAAAAAACCCTGCTTTGTCGGTGTTTTCCATGAAATTTTGTGAAGATCTTCAGGCAAAACATAACACCATGAAAGGTATAATTCCAGGCTACAAGCTATTTCTCCACATTCCTATTCCCACCCAGTCCCATTCTCTATATCCATCTCTAGGGCAGGTACTTGTTGGGTCAGCAGCAATTAGCAGAACCTGACCTAGGGTTGTCAGCACCATATGTACTCCTTACTTCCCTCCCCCAGGATGAATCATCCTTTCCCTTTGATGGGGTAGAAGTTTGGCCTTCAACACATGAGACTAGTGACTGTGGCATCACATACTGAAGGGAAGTTCCAGAGCTTAGTGCACATGATTTTAGAGCAGAAGGTTGCTGATTCAAGGGTTGCTAGGCCCAGCAATTGGTTACAAATTACTGACAAACATGAAATTCGCCCTACCTGAATCTGATTTTAGGCACTGAAAAACATTTTTACAAAAAACATCTAAGTTTTATCAGGTGAGGTAGAAGGAGGCAGAAGAAGTGGACTGCCATGTAACAATCGCAGATGTCTGGACATTCCTGACTAGATACAGTTAGCATATGCATGGAATTTTAAACCTGGCAGATATGGTAAATGATCAACGATTGTCTAGCCTCCTACCCATGGCCATACAAAGTAGTTTTAAACAAAAAAGATTCATCCCACAGTTTTGATGATTCTCTATCTAAAACATGCTCAGACATTCACTTGTTGCACTTTTGAAAACAAGATTCACACCAGACACTTTAATTCTCCAGACGCTAGCCTTCACTTAGACCCCATGTATACACAAACTATATCCAGCCAAGCAGGAATGCCCAGATATCCATGATTGCTATGCTGTACCCATAACCTGACAGCTTTATTACTACGTTTTGATAATCAAGGTTACACAACTGAAAAAAACAACAGAAACTAGCATAGCATTAAATAAAAAGGCCTGTTCACCTCAGCTCTGACAATCTTCTCCATGACACTATGCAAGGTGTCCATCTCCATACAGGTAGCCACACCTTCATATGTCTGGGAAGTAAAAAAACCAACCATTAGCAGGAACTGGAAGATTTTGATATTAACTGTCTTACCCTACAATTACACCTGTTTATAACTTTGAAATGTCCTCTATAATTTGTACATGAAATTAATGTTTCCTATATGGGACACAAGTATTATATGGCTTGCAATTTTGATGTAATTATGGATGACAACACAGCAGCAAGCCACTTCATCAAAATAATTGAAGGTGATTTCTATCCCCACCAAGACCACTAAATTCTTCCTTTCACAATACAACAATGGTGGTCATTATACAATTGTGCCGTCTTCAAAGGTTAGTTTTTAAGTGAAATGTCTGCTCACCTCAGTTTCTTGACGATGTTGCAAAGCCTGTGCAATGGTTATGTCCAAATTATTGTAGGTTTTTTCTGCTGCCAGATTCTGCAATAAACAATAAAGTTTAAATTATAAAACTCCACAGATTATTTTTTGTATCAATTTCCTCCTGATTTTACAATAAGAATACAACACAGTATAAGAATTCTTAAGTGCTGTCATATTAGACTTTCCAACAAACAGAAAAAACTAATTTCCAACCATTTCCATTTTACGTCCAAAACAGTAACAATGCATTAAGCTACAAAAAAAGGAAGTATGCTAATAAATTTCATTTGCTCATTCTGTCTGGACTTTTTTCAAGAGAGAGACCCTTTGGCAACATCTTCCATTTAGAAAGAATAAAAGCACCATGGTCAATATTTGGTTAATGTGTAAATGTACCAAAGTACATGACCTGAAAACTTATATGACTGGGTTTAACATAATCATGGATGAGATGCTGATAACAACATGAACCTTCCTATTGGACTAACTGCAAGGAAGATAACATCTGTTTAATAACATTTTTCATAAGTTGATGCATAAATATGAATCGTTTGCAAAATACACAACTGGAGTATACCCAAATTCAGTTTCAAACACTAGTAGAAGGGGAAATTTCATGTGCATCAGTAATCTGTAGCCCAGGCCATATATAGGATTCTGTGGTCCATATAAAGACATGTACTAAATTACTCCTAGATAAATGAACTGGACTAGACCACATAAACTGTTCTTTGATTTTTATACCTTAAAAGTAATGTTTCTAAACACATCTATAAACAGGCTTCAATTTCAAAACTGTGATAAAAGCCGGTCTTCAATCATTTATATAAATCAAATAACTAATGATTCCAGACTGGGTGCTGTTGCCAGAAGGTGTAAAGTATCTTCTTACAATGACATCAAACTTGGCATAAATGTCCACAACATAGCCATCTTCATCAAGGACTGGTAAAGCTGAGATACGGTGCTCCACAAAAAGGTTAAGAGCTTTGATAAGTGGTAGGTCCTTGGAAACCTGGACATAAGCAGCACTTCAAACTATAGTTTAAATAAGCAATTTTTCCGTAAATTTACCTTTTACAGAATTATTAATGTATATGCCAGACGCGTTATAAAGAATAAGTTTAGGTGTCTTTCATGAACATCTTCCCCCTAAGGTAAACATTGGATACTAATGACACATTTTTACTGTTAAAATTTGTTTTATATATATTATTAAAATAATACACTTTTATTGAAACATTTCAACGTATTGATAATAAGAGAGAGCTTCAAGTAAAGTACAAATACATCTGAATACAACTTTTTTTTATTGCGAAGTGTTTATATAATCATGCAGGAGGTACACAAAGAAAGCAGTCTGCCTATCCTAAAGATTTTGACATGAAATAGTATGCATTTTTTTATAATTATGCATTCTCTGTGATTTATGTTGTGCCAGCTATGGCTATATTATGGCAAAAGATAAAGTGTCACACTTTATCGAAACAGTGAAAAATAAGACTTCCAGGTGATAACAATACCAGTAAAAAAAAAAATGGAAAAAAATATAAAAGGGTAAGTAATGTGTTAAAAAAGTGGATAATCTGCATTGACCGAGAACACTAAATAATTTCACTTTCTGGACAACTTTGAGTACTGTGCCATTTACAGAGATAGGTCTGAAAACATGCCTTGCAATTTACATAAGTGGATGCATAGTGACTTTGTGTGAGAGAATTTAAATCAATTTTCTATCACCCACTTCTGCACACTGAATGCACATTTGAAGAAACCATTTGAAGTATGCAGACAGCAAGATAATCTACATACCACAATGTTTCCAAATGCACCCATTATGAATGCTTCAAAGCAGACAAGGTGGTCCAGGGTGATACGATATTGTATAAAGCCACACTGCAGATCAGAGAGGAGACCCTGAGACTTAAGCTGCCATGTGAGATGGACATTCATCACATGTTCCAAAGTTTTGCACAGACAACCAGTGAGAGTGATAGGATGATAAGAATTTGGATCAGAGGGATCCTTTCCAAGTTTTTTTTTAGATGGGAACCATGACTGTCTCTCTCCGACAGGGAAACAGCCAGACAGCCAAATAAAATTAAATGATATCTAGAAGTGGAAGAGAGAGATGTGTGGAAGATCCGACAGGGAAACAGCCAGACAGCCAAATAAAATTAAAGATATCTAGAAGTGGAAGAGAGAGATGTGTGGAAGATAAGTTAGCAGCTGACAAAGAATGTTGTCTAGACCAGATGCAGTCTTTGCACTTCCAAAGGGCCTTCAATTCAGTAAGAGCGAACGGTAGATTATACTATTCAGAGTTATCTGAAGCAGTCACAGGATGAAGATTCCTGAGTATATTTCAGACTACATTATAAGTCAGCAGAATAATGGAGCAAAGAATTGTGAGCAATGATGGATGCCAGGAGAATTAGCCACATCTTGTGGGTTAGTGAGTACAGAGTCTCCAGCCTGCAGATGGCCTACTGAGCCAGCCTGTAACCTTCCCATTATCTTCCTCATGGCTGCCCATGCCATATGGGAAGTGGTGCAGAAAGGTAAGGAGGACACAAACCTCTGCCACATTCAAAACTAGAGTGAGCCTGCACTTGCCTTTATTTAAAACTTAGCACATAATGATCTTATGTAGTTGGATGGTGGAAGGCAAGGCATTGAGCCTTCTTCCATCAAGAAATCCTTGATAAACCGCAGGGACAGGTGGTTAGTGATTATGTGTACCTCACTTGGGGGACCTTTGCCGAAGCAACTTAAGAAGGATGTAAAAATATCCATAGGATGGTCCTATGGGAGGAATCACCACTAACATCTGTAATTTCTGATTAAAAGCTAGAGCCTGAAAGTTGTCGCAGAAAATCTCAAAAGCAGGCAAATCTGCCTTGGATTGGTTCTAGCTGTCCTTGTGAAAAATTTTTGTTCTGTGGCCCCCTAGTTTAAATTTCTATAAAGAAGGATGGTCCATGTTTCTTCAGTCAGAAAGTTTGAGGAATATAATAATATTTTTAGTGGTTTTATTGTAAATTGAAAAACACAGGAAAATACCGTCTTGCAAGTTATATGCTTAAGTAACCTGCTTATCCTACAGTTTGTCCTTGTGGGAGCAGAAAAGAAGAGCAACCCCATCTGAAGACAGTCTGTGAGTCCTGACACAAAATGTGAAAGCCTTTGAAGAAGAAAGAGATGGAAAGTAGACAAAGAGTTTCCTGCAAGGCCAAGACATCAGGAAAGTGGTGTATTTGGTGTTGACTGTGAGGAGAAGTACCCCCACAGCCTGTAAAAGGGGGTCGAGGATGCTGTGAGGACAGTTTGTCTGGTTCAGCCATGTCACCCAACATGACACTGCCTAAAATCCCCTTCAGGGTGTCTTGAAGGGGTAAAAGGATTGACGCTGAAGTGGACAGAGGAAGAACTGGCTGGCAAACACGGAGGAATGAATTGCTTGTTTTATGCAGAACCTGCTTACCACTGCTCAAGACAGGCCTGTGGCAAGATTTGTCAGCTGCTGCCTCAATCCAACTTTTCCCCTCTGACAACTAGCACTAAAGGACTAGCATAACTGCTCATCTGCTTGTACCAGTCAAGAGATGTATGTATGAAATATATGTTATTGTAAACACTCACGGTAATAACATTATCGTAAGTTCCAATTTTCAGTTCTTTCAATGTCTTAGACATGAAGTCTGGCCGCGGCAAATCCTTAATCTGCAAAGATGATAAAAGACATTATTTAAGTAAAATATCTCATAGCATTACCAAAGAATTTGTATTATACTCTGCATTTCCCACCCCCACCCGAAAAAATACTATTCTAGAATTTCAAAAACTGGGGCCTTTAGGAGCAGCTCCTCTTTAGAAAAATGAAGAATTTTAGGAGGAAAAAAAATGGTCCATAAAAACTAAGGCATTTTAATCTTTCTTTTCTTTATATATCTGATGTAATAAGATAAGACAAAAATGTAACAAATTTCTTTCTTATTATTTACTGATGAATCATCTTGCATTGCACTACCATAGGTGCAAGGGCAGAAAGAAAAACAGCTGTTAAGCATGGGTTGGGGAGGGAGGGTGCCCATGGGAACAAATGATATGCGACTGCACACAACATAGCGCAGCTATGCCTTCATTGCATGTATAGCTTTCAACAAAATAAGTAAAAATACTCATAAAATATTAAAGATTCTTGCATACCCATGTTCATTAACAATGCATATATCCTGCCATTGTTCTAGTGGGTTTCATTTAATATGGTCACTGGTATTTTAATGACATGTAAGCTATGGGAATTTTTTTTAAATGTAGCTTTGTGCAATGTTAAATGGAGATCAAACTTACTGATTTCATTATGAGTAGAAACAGGCAGAGGAAACAAGAATATGGTCATTGGTGAAGGTTTTCGTATTTAGCTAGTATCTGTTTCTTTTTCACTGGCCTAAAGAGTATTGTGATTATAAAGTACAAAGAATTAAAATAGAAAGGAGGTGAGGGGTCTCAAGCAAAGAAGTGTATTAGCTCACCAAATGAATATAGAATTTTCAAGAAATGATCTTACCACATTATCATTATTTAATCCTGAAGTTTTATTAAGCATTTTAATACAGATTAACATCCCTATTAAGACTAGCTAAAATCCACCAAAATCAGGTTGTAACTGAGAAGGATTGTAGTATGGAGATAACCAGTCTGCTTCAAGCCAGGAACCATGACTTTAAGCACCTAAAAAAATCAATTCTTTTATTTAAATGTTAAAATAAAGCATTTAAAAATCGTATCATAATGCCTTTCCTTGGTTTTTGCTTTTGCTTGGTCAAGCTCATCCTCCCAGTGTTGTGTAACCCACACATCTCTCTTATGGGGTTACACAGGGGTGGGGTGGGGGCCAGTTGCGCAAGAAATGACATCAACACAGAGCATGTTTTCCAAGTTAAGCCGATGGTTTAAATTAGTTCCTCCAAAGAAAGCTTGAGGACAAAGGTGATTTTGTTACAGCACAGTGAAAAAACATGCACATTCGGTGACCATCTACAGTATCCAAGAATTTTAGTTCCTAAGCCCACAACCCAAACTGCTTATATATCTTTCCCCATAAAATCTTCAAGAACCTCTCACCCTACTTTGTGTCTGTCACATGACCACATCAATTTGCCCTGGCCTTGATTGGTAGGCTTGATTAAATGAGTTCGCTGGCCAGTCAAGTCCAAAGCTTTCCAAGATGTGGCCAGGCCATAATGTGTTCGTTCGCAGTTGTGCATGTGTATGTGTGGGTGTGTGCATTCCCCTTCCCCCACTGCCTGACATAGAAAACACAAAAATAAAAAGTCAGGCCATCTAGGGGGCAGTGGGTGTGTGTAGGGCGGGAGGTTCAGGGTTGTCCAATGGGGGTCTTTCCTGTGCGGCACACAACTAAGGCAGAAAAAAAAGAGACAAAACAGGATCGTCCTGTGCCTGCCTGACAGAAACAAAAGAAAAATAATCAGGCATAAAAAAGCAACCCCTTGTAACAACCAGGGTGTTACAGCTGTGCTTGACTAAAGATTTATAAGAAAACTTTCCAGGTAAAAGCAGCTGATCAATACACATATACAGTGGTAGACAAAGACACTCTCTTAAAATGCACAATCTATATTTCTGAGCATGATGTCTGCAAACCGTCACAATAAAGCACAAACAGTTGGTCACAAGAATTTTATTTTTATAAACACGTGACTTCTGCAAAAGGTTGTAGGACTACCTCATCCTAACATCAAAATTTGAATCGATCCAGGCCAAGGAAAAATAAATGCCCTAACAGTGGTACCTGCTTCATAATAACCAAATGTCTGCATACACATTTAATAAGAATATCCAAAATAAAGAATAATGATGACAAAGGCTTTAAAAAAAAAAATTGATTTTTTAGAAAATTGCGTGTATTCACCATTGAGAGATTTTAACCGATTTTAACCGATTATCTGCATATAACATTTAATACTAACCTTCAAACTAATTATGACAAGAAATTTTTAAAAACAAATATCATTTAACAGAAAATTGCGTTAAGTGCCATCGTGTTCTCTGAATGAATATAGCTAAGTGGCTATTTTTGTTTAGTAAGATTGTGGCTGAACTTGTTCGAACACACGGCGCTGTTGGTAACATTAGACATTAATAGCTATTCGTGTCATCGGAGATCAATTTTTCTTTTGGGCTGGAATCGATTTGACTTTTGGTGTTGGGATATCATGGTCATTACACCCGACTCAGGTGGTTGGTAGATATGACTGGAATGATATGGTGAGGGTCAAAATGACCAGTGACCCAATAAACGACCAGTCTCTTTCAAAATTTACTTATTTTACCTGATTTCAGCAAAAAATCATATTATTATGGTAAATAGTTGGCCAGAAGTAGTCTTCAGTAGTAAGTCAGGTTGGGGAGGTAGTTGTTACAGAGATGATGCTTACATAGTAAAATATATCCGTGAAAAATTTGCTGGTCATAACTAAGAGGGGGTTGCACTAGGTCTTAATAAGGTTTTACTGTATCATTGTAACCTGTGAATTTATCGTAAAAAAAACTGAATGCAACTCTTCTAAAACAGAAAATACCAAATTTTATCAAAGGAAAAAAGATTATCACAGATTAATGAGTTTCTCCCAGTGCCACATTATTAAATATAGTATAGAGGTAGTGCTATTTCCTTCAGTTAAGTGGTTTTCACCATTATTTACAAAGCCATTTTCTAAAACTTACCCTTTCCATGTTTTCTATGCTATTTAAAATGAAGTTAGCTGAAATGCTTTCTAGTTTTACACAGTTGTGACAACTGATAGGTAAATATGCAAACATAGTGTACTCACATAAAGATGGAGAAAGCGTAGAATACGCTTATGTGTCAGTATGTAAATAGCGTTGCCAGTTGTACGGTCTACAACAGGCAGGCGATGCACATGGTTGTCGATAAGAACACGGATTGCATCAAAAAGACTGGCATCAGGGTCAATGTACACAAAGGCCCTTTGTTGGGATTTCAGCACCTCTGCAAAATTAGATTTTTATATTTCTCAACTAGTACTGTTATTTAGCTAGCTGTCAAAAACACGAAACAACTGATAAGCTATAATGCTGACCAATTAAATTATATCAGTGTAACTCATTATTCACATAACAATTTTCTTAAAGAAAATGTGGTTGTAAGAAAGGTTTTTTGCAACAATAACACTAGGGGAACAAATTTTCATTTACCTCTCCACGTTTCAATCTTGTGGTCTTCCAATTCATCCATTCTGACCTGAAAGAACCCATAGACCATTCATATAGAGACAAAAACTAAGTCTAAAGAAAGATTCTTTAATAACATGCATAGCTCCAAAATCCTAAAGCCAAAAAGGCTAAGAATACAATTTATTCTCCCCTCCCCCCAGCCTCCCATGTCCACTACCATTTTACTGTGCTAAAAAAGAATCAACCAATCTTCTTTCTTAACTCAGTAAAAAAACCTTAAAACCATGCATTTCAAAATAATGAAAGCCTTCCAGTCTACTCCAGACTGGGTCATCTGAATAAGCTGCTCTAAACACCTTGCAGGTTGTTTTTTTTGATCAAAAACAAAATTTCCATTTTCCCATAATTTAGCTGTGTCCAATACATCTTTTTATCTTTTTTTTAAAAAATGCGATGTTCCCTGTTTTTCTTTTTTTTTTATTTGGCTAAAAATAAGCACCGTTCAAACTTCCAATTACACACCCAGGAAAACATTTAAAGGAGAGATAAACTCAGTCTTTAACTTGTTCAAATTTCTCACTACAGTTTGCTTTTTCATAGGCTTCCTAAGAATTTTACTATCCACTTACTGAAAATGCATGCATAAGCACAATGTGCATGACCGTGAGGTCTACTTCTGATATGTATGTGGTTGTCATGCATGTGATCAAGCTCAAAATGCCAGGTTTGTATCTTTATAAAAGTGAAAGCAAATATTAAGAATATTAAGCAAATCCCCACACTAGTCTAATTCATGTACCAAAGCCAGCAAACAAGACATGCATGGTTCATGAAATTGCACAATGGCAGATTAGACATTCTAGAGCAGTATTCTGAATAATGTTTGTGCACCGCTGCAAATGATCACCATTTCTTGACATCCACCATATAAGTTTGCCATATTGTAGGAAAGATCACATCAGTGAAAAAGCAGCAAGGGCTTACTTCACAAAGTAAAATAGACAATGCTGACTCAGCTTTACTCTCAATATTATGCATTAAGGCATTTGACATTCATATATGGTTTTATGAGCATGGGACAACATACTGAAGATATAGTGATTTACTGGTGCAATAATTTTTTTTCTGAAAAAGCCTCATTTTGAGGAGTTTGTATTTAATGTGTAGACATCCAATACTCTACATTTTTATGAGAAGATGATTTATTTATGCAATGGTGGATGGGCAAATAGAAAGAGGGACTGTTTAAGATAAAACAAGTAGCAATGGATCTTAAGGTGGAAAGGGGCTGAAAAACAAACCTGTACTACAACAAATGAAGATATAGTACATTTTGTAATAATTACTGTGCATTCAAAAGGACAAGGTACATATCAACATAAACAATTCAGTACACGAAGGACTCAGTTTACTATAATCTCCCATCTCATCAACAGACTTTTAAATTATTTACTATAAAATTATACTTCTTAAACAAAACTTTTGTAACAGCTTCGAACAAAGGAAGCAAACATTGTCAAACAAATATGGTTACAAACTTGGTTACACTTGGTTATATAGAGCCCTGCATATTATTAATAAATGCATAGGAAATATCCTTCCAACAAGCATACACATATTCCCCCCTCCACCCCACTCATTAAAAAAGCATATGCAGAATGTTAAAGACAATAAAAATAAGAGAAAGCAAAGGCTAGCATACCAAGTCATCACAACAGACTAGCATGCATCTTCTTATCACTGTTGTTTCACATTCAAATTTTAAAGCCTATCATATTCTGTTATTTGTGATCAAACTCAGATATCAAAATGAAGCACATGGTGACAAGAATTGCCCTATATCCTTTTGATTAAACACAATGGCGGTATGATTTTGTCCCATTTTTCATTCTATGAGAGAAAAAGTGCACTAGAATAAAAACTCATTCACATGTGTAGCCTTTGCTTGTCTCTAGTGTCAAAGGCATAGCACACACAGAAGCCACATTTTGTGTTGGACCTGTTATAGTACTGAAACATTTTTATTTTGAACAATCCATTATGAATGTACCCGTCTTACAGGCTTTCATGTACATACAACAGATATTACCTCACTGATCTATCCAGCTTAGATAATAGATCATCAGTGAATAACTTTTAAAGCACAGTATTCAAATTTGGTCAACTCCTTATAAGCATGTGAAAATGCAGGGTCATACATAGTAGTATTAAACTACAGTAAAACCTCCCTATTAAGACTTGCTAAAATTCACCAAATTTGGGTTGTAAATGAGAGGGGTCATAGCTGAGAGATCAACCAGTCTTTCAGTCCAGGAACCATGACTTTAAGCACCGAAAAAAAATCACTTCATTTATTTAAATGTTGAAATAAAGCTCTTAAAAACTATATCATACTTACTTCTATAAACACATGAAATTCTGCAAAGTTTGTTACTCAAGCTCTTACCTGAATCAAATCAACCTCACCTTAAACATTCCATCCTATAAAAGACCACATGGTCTCAACATTGAAAGTTAGACCCAGGCTAAATAAATGCCTGAGTAGTGACACCTGTTTCATGTTAACCAAATGTCTGCATGTAAATTTAACCTCCAAACTAAAGCATAATGATGACAGAGTTTTTTTTTTCATTGTTATGGCGTTTCTGATGTACAGTTGGTCCTCCTGAGAATATGATATATAGCTGACCTGTAGGTAAAATAACCCTTGCTCATAGTACAGTGCGCAGGTAGGTTTTTATTTCAGTGCGTCAATTCCACTGTCTGAGTGCTAGAGAGCTTAGGAAATATACTGGAATGAAAGTAGGGTGTAGATAACTTTACTGAAGTTGCCATGCGTTCCACGCATTCAGTGCACCCAGGTGTCAGAAAAGCAAAGGATATATAAAATGTGCCAGTCAGTCAGGAGTCTGAAAGCTAGACTGCTTTATGAGTACCAAGCACACTGTGATGATGTTTGATCCTCTACTGAGATATAGGGAACAAGACAAAGACGTGAAAGCCAACAGAGCATATCTGAGACAAAGCCATGGTTAAACCAGATGTACTGGTTCAGTACTGTAAGCAGCATGTGATGGTTGGTTGGTTGTTTGTGTTTAATACCGTGCCACCAACTAAGGCCATATCATGGCGAGAAAAGAAATCTTACTTAAAAAACCCCCAAGTGATATAACCATTACAAATAAAACAATTAAAACAAAGCCAACATAAGAAACATGAATATAAGAGAGTAAAATGTAAAAATGGGTGTTGTAGCCCAAAAGGCCACCAACAAACCAAAAACCCAAAACTATTAAGGCATAAAAATCTTATATCTGATGGTAAAGTCCTATCCTCCTTAAAAATGTAAAAATAGCTGGGATGGACCTAAACAAGGAAAACAGGGAGCCTGCAGTAAAAAAACTGCTGGCGGACACTGTAATCTAGAACAAGTAATTAAAACATGTACAACATTAACAATTCCTTGACACCAAGGACAAACTGGCGGTGGTTCACCTCGTAAGAGGTGTGACTGCATGGCATAGGTGTGTCCTTAGGAGAGGATTCCTGAAAAGATTTCATATGATGAAATTTGAAGAGGAGGAATTTTGGACAATGGTGGATGCCAGTGAATTGGCAACATCCTGTGGTTCTGTGAGAACAGAGTTTCCAACCTGCAGGTGGCCTATTGAACCAGCCTGAAACCTTCCCTTTATCTTCCTCATGGCCGCCCACACCCTCTGGGAAGTGGTACGAGAGGACAACGAGGACACATACCTTTGCCATGCAAGTTTCCTTACCTGTTTAAAAGAAAAATGACCCTGAGCTCTGCTACGTTTAAAATTTATCACATTTTCAGGAGTGGGGTGGGTACGGTCCTTCTCTGACGCATCGGGCAGACTGCACTACAAATTCAATGTGCAGCTTCTGGGTTGTAACTCAAAGAGGGTAATATAACAGGAAAGGTCTTAATAAGGAGGTTTTACAGTATTCCTCAAAAATGTAATAGTAATCAACTTCCTTTCGGCTGTGACACCATTAACAAAAATCTAAAGTTAGGTATTTTTATACTTTTTTATACTTTTCTCTTGCCATTTCTGAAAACTACATTCTTCCTGATAATTTTTTTTGTGTTGTTCAGTCTTTTCTAATTTCACGCAAAGCACGTAAACATATGATCGATGGTGAGAATATACGAAGAACACGAAAGCCAAAGCTGTGTATAACCATAATACTCTCCCTACAGGCAATAAAACATTCTAGAAAATAAATCTTGGACTCTATGCCCAATAAAATGATAGACCACAAAAAAGACAAAGAAACAACTAAATAAAAAGGCTTAATAAATCACAAAGCTGGGGGCAACATGCAGCAATATCTTAAATGTTACAGCAAAACATAAATAACATGACAGAGTATTCCCCACATCAGGTACACAAAACTTGATGGTTTCTTGTGATCACTACATTTTTTAAAGGCAGATTAAAAGACTGACCTTACTTTTGTGTAAATCCTCATGTCTATTATCTATGTTAAGTTATTGTGCCAGATTCTTTTCAATGCTCTAAATTTTTGTTTCGATTAGAATTCACATTACAAAGACTAAGTATTTACATCAGCTTCAGTTGCACATTAGTTAATTTTGTATTCAGATATACTATTTGTGTAAAGTGTGATTAGACTTCCGCTAATTATAAAATGTATGAAAAGCACCGTATGAGTTTTGCCCTGACAATAATAGCCAAGGGGAACACCATATTATCAAAAGCCAAGTATTAGGAGACAAAAGCCAGAAAGAGCAGACTACTAAGGGAGTCTGGCAGCAGGCTTAGATAAAGCTACCGTTGCTGCTGGCTCAGCTGTCTCACTGGTTGCTGACTTCTACAAAGTAGATAAAAATTCAAAAAAGCTAAACAGTGTTACAAATATGTACAAACACAATTTTAATAGTAAACTTTCCCAAGCTCTGCTCATGAGTGCATGCCAGTGCATGGTTTGTATTCTGACCCTATTTGGTTCATCAGAATGTTCTTAGTACATCACCAAATAAAACAAAAATGAAACTGCATCATGCTCACTATACTGTCAAAACTAAAATAGTAACACAGTTAATGTTAAAATTAATTAGTATTTGCTGAAACTCAGTAAGTAAATGATCAACACACTTGAAGCAGAAATACTGAAGCCTGCAGTTTTTGTGCACAAAGAGATAAATAATAAATGCATGGCCTAAAAGCTTTTTTTAATGCATGGTAACCTGCCCACCCCATGATAAATGAGCAAAGTTGACTAGCATTTTTTTTTTGGGGGGGGGGGCGCACAAGAAACCTAAATTAAACCCTCAGGGAAATCTACCCATCTGTTAACTGTTGTTAACAATTTCAAAAAGTATGCCAACCAATGTGGCTAGAAACATCAGGGAAGTGTCATTTAAAATTCAAGACTAGCTTAGCACTTGCCAAATGTGCTAAATGCAGTTGTACTTTCATGTTGGAGGCTTGCCTTGCTGCAGCATTTGCATCAGACAGAATGTAATGTGCCTTTTTTATTTCCAAATAGTTAATGGTAGAGAGGTAATAAATGCTGTATTTAAAAGCTGAGGAAGAATATATTTTGGCTGTATCAGAAGTGGTAAATGAATAGCCTCATCTCTAATCTGCAAGAAAGATTCCTCAGCAGCCATGTGATGTCACTGAGACCATCAGCTGCCTATTGTTTAGAGGAGGCCGTGACTCATTCTTCCCTTGTCACATTCTCAAATTCTCAGTGCTTCACAGTGTTAACTTTTTTTTAAATGTGTGAGAGATTAGCATGCACCTGCGCCTTTGCAAACAGTTATTTGCTATATACATATATATGTTCATGTATTTGTCCAGTGGCAAGCCAGCCACTTAGTCTATCCTGTGTGGATCTTAATCGTTTTATTAATTTTTTATGTTATTATATTAATATCTTCATGCTGTTAACCATCAGCTTGTGGTTCAACTAACTGTTGTACACCTATGGCTCCCACGAGTGGTGACTGTAAACATTTGTGAGGGTGAGTCAGGTAATGCTGACATTGCTATGTGGAATGCACTGAAATTTGAGCTTAAAACTGATGCAGCTAAGAGTCATATTTTGTACTGAAAGCCTTTCTTCAAAAAAATAAATAATTAGTATTTACAAAATTGGTTGTCTATGATTCTAGTAAAAAGATCCTATACCACCAGGGGAATAATTACCATCTTTGTGCACAAGAGGGCTTCTGATAAACTGTCAAAAGATAATCTACAAATATGTCAATGTTTCAAAAGCTAGGATCCTCTGCAAGGAAGGAAAAATGATTCCATCTCATGCGGGAATATTATAAAGTGCCTCCATTTAAAGCTGCTTGATAAATAAACCTAAAAAAAACTTTACAATACAACAGACAACATTTACATAAAAACAATATCCCCCAAAGTATCAAATCTAATATCTTTTATCTCCCCTTTTAATTATTTCTTCCTATACAGTTCACACCCGAAGTTGCAAACGTCTTTACAGCAACAGCTCAATTGCCTCAATTTGTCCATTCAATGAGTAAAAAGGCCACCACCAATGATAGCTGTCATTCAGCAAAGTGTTTCTTACCTCTGGGGACTTGTAGTACATTTTGAGGATGTTGATGAAATCAGTGATTGTTAACATTCCTGCACAGGCACACAAAATTAGAAGTTTAATATATGAACAATTAAAAGATACTGTCACTGACTATAAATTAGTTAACAATCATTTAACAATTTTACGTAGTTTTAACTTTGAATCATCTCTTTTATTTATCATCAGGCCTAAGATAAAGCAACTAGATCTGTTCTGTAAATCAATTTTTCTATAGGTACTGGATAACCCTGCCCACTTTGCACAAATGGGTACCTAATTTATCAGGGAAGGCAAAGGTGGCATTCAATGGCCTTTTAGTTACTGGGCTATGTTGTTCTTTACCTTATTCAGATATATGAATGTCAATAAGCATAAAATCTAAAAACAAAGAAACTTTCAAATGAGAAAATTATTTAAATAAAATTTCAAAACATCTCAGTAAGATGAATATCATGTTTATGGAAAAATTTACAATGAATAAGAATAATAATGGTTCATTTGTACATCTCCTTACACCATTAAGGCAGGCTCAAGGTACTTTACAGGAAACACAAACACACATTATTAGTAAGCATTAAATACACCTTAGAAAGTCAGACATGCGCATGCCTACATAGACTACCTAAGAAAAAAAAAATGAGATCAGCCCTGTGACCAGGTGTCACATCAAGAGAAAAGTGTATCAGAGCAGAGATCTGAACCCACAATGCCTGATTCTCACCGACATGCTGACAGGTGCTTTAGCCATTGTGCCACCAATTGTCCCATTAATGACTTATGAGATATGATGAAAAGATAACATTATCTTTTTTTAAAGGAAACATGCACTAACCAACATAATCTTGCTTGGCACTGTCCCAGAGTGGCGCAGCACGAACTCCATTATAAACCAGCGCAAAGAAGGCTTTCTTGACCTGTAAGGGTAGTACGTGTTTCTTTGAGTCAAACTTCTTCACAGCTTGTTAACCAATGATTTTAAACATGCACCTGCACATATTTGGATGTGTACATAAGCATGTGTATGTATGGCCAATTGGCCATAATTTGTTTTCTCATAATTGAGAAAAGCCACTCAATCTGTAGACTCTTATTGTGCACAATAAGCTTCTTTTTAACACGCACAAACTGCCCCACAATAAAGTGATCACTAAAGAATACTCAGTCTAGCAGAGCATAGTAGAGCATCTTACTATAAATGTCTTTACTAAATCAATGCAATTAAGCCAACACATCGTATGTGCTTCACTTGAGTTTATTGGTATCAAACACCATTTTGTTTATTTGTGAGAAACAAATCTTTCAGTTTCCACATCATCCACGTGCACAAAAAGAGGTCAGTATGGCACTGTAGTTATTACCATGAATACATGTACACCTAATTATGTATACTTGACCATCTGCCACTGGCTGCAGCTTTGACACACATTTTGACCAATATCAGTCTCAGCATCAGTCTGATACATGTGTACTCTTAGAAAAAATATCAACGATGTATTTTTATTACAGAGTAGTAGCTTAATAATAGCAGCAACTTTGAAATTATTTCTTTTATTAGACTCTATCAAACATTGAGTTCACAACAACAACAAAAATGGACATCTGTGGAAAAATTTTGAGTCACCACAATCATAAAACACCTCCCACTACCACCATCTCCTCTCCACACATACAGCTCTTAAATAACCTAGGAGAAATCGCCACTGAGAAATACTTCTATGCAATACAAACCCCAAAGATATTCACAAAAGAGATTCAACACAAGGTGTCTGCTTAAGTTATTGTGCATAAAGGTGCAACTGGAGAACAAGAGATTTTTAACTTCTGATTACTTCCAAAAAGCAAAAACCTGAAATATGCTATTGGAGCTACTTGATAAGCAATATTTCAAACAACATTTCTATTACCATTCGTTCAACACAGATGGAGGGCGAGAGGTAAGGGTGACAACACAGAGGGTATATGATCCATAATAAGGAGTAATTTGAGGGGGAAATCTGTTCTGCCACAAAATCTGGTGAGAGGTAGGGTTGACAAGATAATGGAGGGCGAGATAACAAGTTGAGAATGTATTATTTCACAACCATTACCTTCCCTCATTTTTCAAATGCCTGGATTTATGAATCTGACACTATCCTGATTACTTTGTCTACTTTAACTAGATTTTCAGTATCTCCAGCTAATAAACCAGATTTACATTTAGCAGTTTTATAAATGCTTTTGTTTCTTGGACTGGTATAGAACACAGGGCAGGTCACAGATCCCAATGACTTTGCCTCTAGGTGATATACTTAATTTAAGAACAGAAAAATCTATTAAAAAAAATCAAACCAAAGATATATTCTGTTGTCAGCATTAACAACCCTCTGTACACTCACATTAAGTTGTGTATCAAATATGACCAACTTGGAACTTGTTGGTATGAGGTCGTAGCACTTGTGAGCCCTCATAAACTTTGAATATACTTGCTCTTCATTTTCATCTGAAAAAGAAAAGTGCTTTTGATTATAGTTTCAGGAAATTCTTTTTATTTACTGTTATGTCAGGTAAAAAGTATGGGGGGAAATACAATTTCTCTAAATTGCCCTACAGAAATAAAACAAATGTCTATAATTAATATTGCAGTCTTACTGTCTTTCCCAATCAATAAAGAGGTTTACAGACTGTTTTATTTCACCCATGTCTTTCTAGATAATTACATAGCAGTCAAAATTTGTTTTCTGTACAGGTAGTCCCTTCACTTACAACAAAAGCACTTCAGACCTCTTTAATTTCATCGTTATTCATGCAGAATAAAATAGTTAAAAAAATAAATAAATGTGGTCTGTTCAGTGTGATTCAGCAGCACAGGCGCCTTACTCACATACACACACATATATCATCTGGACCTCCTGGCAAATAGGAGTAACTACTACCCATGCTTCTACTTCGTCTTCTCAGTCTCATATGTGCTACAGCCTGAGACAGTCCCGTGTGTACCTTCCTATAACTTTACTTAGTGAATTCCAACTCCAACCCTTAAAAATGTCTCCAATGAGGAAGAATGATTCTTCTGTTGATGGAAAGCCAAGAACGACAGGAAAGATAATGATTTGGAGATGTAGACAAAGGTAATCAAGCAGTTTGAAAAATGTAAAAATGTAAATGACAGCATGAGACCTATATCTCACACTCAACTTTTTCTACTATGTTAAAGGACAAGCAACACATTTGTAAAGCTATGAAAGGTTTGGCACCAATTAAGTCTACAATGCTTATGAAATGACAAGGGTATATCCACTGAATGGAAAAACTACTGATGCTGTGGACTGATGACCAAATTTACAGACACATCCCTAAGTCTTATAACAATTCAGATAAAGGCCAAGACCCTTTTAGGACTTTGCAAAAGAAATCATCAAGTGAGGAGTACCCTTTAAAAAGTAGTGTCTGAAAACTGTATAAACTTCATTTGAAGGTTCTGAGAAAGAGAAGGAACTTGACAGAAATGTGAAACTTGTAAAAAAACAAAAAACAACAAAAACTAGGCTTAAAATGTGAAGTGGAAGATGAGACAGAAGAATGAAGAACTGTTAGAGTTAGAAACAGAGAGTGTTGCATAGGAAGAATGCAGGGAGGAAGAAAAGAAGGAAAAAACGCAGGAGAAAAAGGTCACAGCAAAGGAGTTGGCAGAAACAATTTCACTGCTTTTGTGGTCTCTAAAAGCATGGATCCAAATGTAGAAAGATTTGTCAATGATGATCGGCAAATGAGAGAAGTTCAATATATTGCTATCATGAAATTTATGATGAAATGAAGAAAAACTGTGCACATCTTCAACTAGCAGTCTCTCTAGACTATTGTTTGTCTGTGTCATCTTGTTAGAGGGTTTTTTTTTGCTTGATGGACAACTCATCTCCATTTCTCTGCAACTGTAACTTTTTATTTCTGAAGTACAAACCATGCACTCTTCACATTTTCTTATCGACTTGGTTTGTGCTTTGTTACTACATCTTTTACTATGTTTTGATTTTGGATCTGATTGTGAAAAGGACCATGACCGCTCCCAATGAGAGTCGTTTGAAGTTAGCTTGGATCCCTAGCAATGCTACTGAAGGAAAGATGATATGGTTATCTGCTAGACAGGTGCTCTGCACATCTGTGAGCAAATGGCTTTTTGGTGTAAGGCAGCCTTAGTGGCTTGAATGGACTGTGAAGGTCACCACGACTGGTAAAACAGGGAGGAGGAGGAGGAAATGGACTTTTACGGGGAGCCAGCAACTAAGGCTTTATCACAGCAAGGCAGCCAGCCTGTAAGCAGATGCAACATGTGGAGAAAGAACAGCCTGCCCAAGACGAGAGATGAACCCAGGACATCCAACCTTTACTGCATTGGTGACAGGCGCTAACCATTGCCTTGGTAAAACAAGATGACATAGTAATGTCATATCTGGATGGAGATCTCAGAGGAGACCAGGTCATTTTAGTCTTTAACAGAAGTCATTTTGCTTTGACTGCATTGAAGCTGGTCCTGAAGAGCCACCCACTACATGACGTTGTAGGATATATCAGATTTCATGCATATATGTTGAATGGCTGCTTCTTTCCATGTCAGACAGTGTGCTACATGCAAGCCATCGCAGTCTGCACAGTGAGTACTTGAGAAACAATTAGCTGAAGCAAGCTAATCCTAATGCAGCAAAAGCATCAGGCTTGGGACCTGCAGGAGCTAGCCCTATGGCCATTGTGCTAACAGTTGAAGTAGTGCAATGGAGAAGGCACAAAAAGGGAGACCTTGACCCACAGATACCTAACCTGAATAGATTCAGGTATTCTAGAAAGACAGATGGTGAAAAAAATGTATTGGTTTGGAAAAATTTATGGTTACCCCCGACCTGTGATGCCTGTTCTATATGAAGTCAGACGCTTCAAAATGGTAAGGGCATCAAATGGCATCCCTGGAGGTGTTGAAAGCAGATATCTTAATAGGTAGATTGACAAACAGGGTTACACCTCATCCCTGCAAGACCTCTTAGGCCTTCTCTGTTCAGCATTTGACCAAAAACCTTTCAGCAAAAAGGCACTTCATGAATTAAACTCCTGGGGAAATGTTTCTGAATTCTTTGTCAATGGGTGAATGGTGAGCCCCTTGAATGGCCAATCTGACTATATTCCCTCGACAACGAACAAAATTGGAGCCACCCCCTCCCTCCCAAACAGACTGGAACCTCATCTTCACTCTGAACTTTATGAGTAGATTTTCCATGTTTCGAGGGGCTTTTGGCTGCCATTGGGGGTTCGTTTATCCTGCCCCCTATCCACCACTGAGTCCAATAAGGGGATGTGGCCGAAGAGTACCCCAAAGGCTATTTCCAGCAGGGCTGCATCAGGGCTACTGGAGAAATATACTTTGACCAACAAAAATATAAACCAGATTGACCCAGGCCACCACCTTCTAGCACAACTAGCTGATTGACTGGTGTGGGCCACACCCCATTCCATCTAGGAGTCAAAGGCCAAAGAGGTTTGTTTGTATGATGGGCCGCAACATATCAACGACCTCAACCTCCACAATCCCATCCTCTTCAACAAAGGTTGAGAAGAATAAAGATGAAGAGGACATCACTTACCCTACATTTCAGAAAATATATGACTATAAAGAGCAAACTGAAATGTGCAAGATGCCACTGCAGTATACTGAAGTCCTCAGTGAGTTGATAAATTCTTAAAATTATATTAATAAAGTTGGATAAGAAATACTTCCAAGGAAGAGTGACAAAAAATATAAAATGTGTTGATCCTAAGCTTTTAGTATGATTTTAAACACTGATCTGGACTGATTGTGTGGTTGATTAGTAATAATGGGTAATATAAACTATAACATTTTGTTTACAATCTTCAGTTATTTTGAAAACTCCTTTTTAGCCCCATTCTTCTGATGTACAGTGAACAGCACAGCTTTATCAATGTTTATGTAGCATCTGGATGAATGTTTTAGGTTGTTTTACATTGATGAAATGAGCCATTCACATCTGCAAGCTAGAATTTCTATGCTCTGTTAATGGAGAATAGTTATCTTTGCAGTGTTCGAGGAATGAACAATTATATTTGGCATATGCATTGTTTTGTTAGGCCTGTTCACCTTAACATAAATTTGACATTTCTGGTTTTAGTTTTCTGAGTATGCATTTTCATCATCTCTGCCAAATCAACTGCATGATAAATAATGAAGGACCACAAGTTTTATTTCTGTCACCAGGCTGACTCTCCTTCAGACAATCTCAGTGATGAAAGAAACCCATACAAAGAACATCATGGTCAAAGCTATCACTGTCCATCCAACTGCCAAAGTCCTAAATGTGGCACTTTGTGCCACTGGATGCTGCTTTCGAAGTTTGGTACAACCAAACGATAAATCGTGCTTGGTTAGCCAGTGTTAAGAGAGGTACTCATCAAAATGGCTAGCAACAATAGCTATCAAAGCAGCCTGCTAATCGGTGTATTGTTAATAGAGTGCCTGTGTCAGCAAAAGAATTCTTACCCAGATCTTCAATCTCCATCCGCTCTGTGTCAGATTCCATGCTCAGCTGGAAAAAAAGGTCAAGAAAGAATATTGAATATTACTGATATAGCAAATATTGTTACACCGCTTTCAAGAAAAGTAATTTCTCCAGAAACTGTGACTCCCAATTAGTTATCTCTTGAAAGGCAAAACAGCATTACTATAACTATACTTGACATGTAAATATGTACAAAGGTTAAGTGTATATTCATATGTAGCTTGAAAATCTCCTGTGTAATAAAAAGTGTACAAAATGTTGAAAAAAAAACCCAGCAATATCATAAAAGCACACCATCACATTGCAGCAACCTCCATTAATCTGATCAAAATGGAAAAAGAGCTATTTTTTAAGTTTCATTTTTTTCAGTCTCCAATGAAAGGAAGAAAAAGTAAGAAATCATGTGAAAACAATAGTTTTAGACATGACATGCCAAAAAACCCCCAAATAAACCCATGCAATTACCATCTTTAAAAAACTTTTATCGACAGCACTAATTTATTACAAATACCAGTGCTACAAAAGTGTACACCATGAACCTTGGCATAAAATATCTACCTTCATGTTAAAAACTGCTTGGAATGAGAGAAAAATCAAATTTTAATAAAAGGAAAAATGATCAAATGATAAAACAGCTTTATTATACATTTGGATGGCTTCTCTACTGAGTCAGAATATACAGCATGCATTTTTCTCAAGACCTAACAAAAACATTATTGCGACGCCCTAAAACAGTCAACATAATGTGCAACGCTTTATTGAAGGGTTAGAGGATTTGATGCTTATTCAGATGGTGACTAGTTCTGCTAATCAAAAGTATCTACATAATATGAAAAACTAGATATGAAAAACTATAAATTTCTCACTATATCATGCAGTATGCCAACATTCCAGTGCACAGTGGTGGGCAGAAAAAGAAAGATGTTATCACAAAAACTTACTATATACACATAAAACAAGGAATTTTTTTCTAACTGCACTTAACTGTCAAAGAAAACCCAAAATACATCTGACTAGTAATTGTGAAATAGGAAAATATGACATCAATTAGCATTTAGCAATAAGCACCATATGATTTGGGGTTCAGTGCCAACTTAAAAAAAGGCAAAATATGGCACATTAACAATAACAAGAGGGTTAGCTGTTATACACACTACCACTTGCACATAAGGGTATTCTTGTCACCACAAATGGCAGAATGGTCATACCAAGGGCACACATATCAAACAAAGTTGTCAATGGCAAGATTTGTTGATTGAAAACTTATCCACAGAGGTCTAGCAGAACCAGGATTATGCTGATTAGAGATTTTCTTGGACATTCGTGATAATATGACTTCTGTCTGTACCTTTTTAACCAAGTGATCCTAAAAGTATTTTTAAAGGCTGACCCATTTCAGCTCTGTAAATTGAAACAGGCACCCAAGAACTAATTATATGCAGCTAGGGTTTTCATAGGCACAGTTGATGATTTAGAAAGTATCAATGTGTGTTTCCATGTGGACATGAATGCAGAAGATCTCAATAAAGATCTACACTTGTTTACATGGGAAACTGACTGCCATAAAAACTTAATCAAAAAGGCTGGATCTCACTATTGCGGCAACAAGATGCCGGAAGAATCACCAAAACTGAGTGAAATCTTTGCTACAGTCTTTTTGGCTAATTTTATTTTAACTTTATTGATTTATGCTGGAGCAGTACATTCTCAACCTCAATTTGCGATGATGTGGATAGCTCAGCAAATGTTTCTCTTGAATAAAAGTGTCAAGAACCACAGGAAAGTTCTGCAACACAGTGCCTGATATAAACAAGTCGAAGTAATCATGAGGAATAAGAACTATCAGGCTCTAAAATAATTGAAAGTTACTCAACAGACTGCCAAAATACTAACAAAAAGCTGATCACTCAATTCATGTGCACGTTACATCTCTAGAGTTATCATGGAGCTGCAGTGGTGTGGTAACTAATCTCTTATACAACAGATATACTAAAAGCTCAACTCCTAAATAATTTAAATGAGTGTGACACATGGAGTAAATAGGTACAACAGATAACTTAAAAAACTATGACAAAAAAAACAACAGACATACAAAGTAAAATAACAACAAAGAAATGAAACTGTAAGCAACAAGAATTATAACCCATCACTGAAAATTTATAATGATGTGCAAAAGGATATGCTAAAGATGAATTTTGTTTTATAGGTCAATGACCTCTAGCAATCATGAAAAAGCAGTAAAACATTCATCCCAGATGCTCAATACATACAGAATGCCATATTCAGCGATGACAATGACTTGCTCTTTCTTCCTTCTTATCTTTCTGTCTTGCTTCTTTGATATTTTACTTTCATGAGAAATAAAATTAATGTGTAGGCTAGCATGGAGGGCTTTAAATGTCAAATTAAAAACAAACACGACAGCGAAATTATCATTCAAATACCCATATGTTGTATGAATCCTTTAATACATGTGACAGTATTTTTATAATTGATCGTCAGAGAAAGCTGCACACCTCAAAAAAGTACAGTTTGTTTTTAAGATTGGCAAAACCCATCAAAGATGCTGATATTCAAAACACTAGTTCATCACAAACACTAAATCTTCTGAGTTTTTTGTTTGCTTTTCATTTTTTGATGTTTTTTTTATCTTTCTATTTCTTTCCAGTTCCTATTGTTTTAAAGGTCCAAAACCCAAAGTCTCATAATTAACATTAAATAAAATAAATCCTGAATGCGGTTAACCCAGCAAAATGAGTAGTTTAGAACTGAAGACTTAATTATAAGCAAGTAAAGGTTCATTTCCTGTCCTCTTTGTCATCAGTGCTGCCTACACAGTGTTGTTTCTGTTTCTATCAAAGATGTGCACACTGCAACATTGTAAGCTGTAGCCACTGTGATCATCATGTTGTAAGCAGTTCACTTGCAAAAAAAAGTGGCCTGTTGGTGAAAAGTTTAAGATGTGAGACTGTGAAAAATAATGAGCATCAACATACATTCTACTGACCATGCCACATGCTACACTGCACGTGTGTCGTCATTGGGTTGCACTTCTGGGAAATCAAAAACCACATTCAGTACTCGGAAATTTGACAACCCTGAACATTAAGCAAAGGAAACCAACAACAAACAAGCCATTATGAGTTAGCCTTAAGAAAGGAAAAGGTGTGTTGCTCTACAAAGAATCATAGTTACCGTGCTCTCCCTGCCACGGCTCCTGTTCTGGAGTGACAAAGCACAAGGTCTGTAAGCAATGCGACTAGATCAAAATAAAAATACCTGCTGCTACACAATGTCCAACCAACTTCCCGCAGACTTATTCCTGGCCTAAAACATGCACACGTGCATCTACATGAGAAAACATTAAATACGGTAGCTATATATACAAATAACACACATTAATGACACATCAGAAAGTACACCACCACCTATGCATGATCTTTAAATGTGTCTTGTCACTACTATGATTTGAAAATTTACTGTTGAAGAAGGAAACAAAGGAGGTGAGTAACAATTGTGAGAGACAGAAGATGACAAGAACTTTTTGATGCACTACACTCACATTCAAAATCTGTGTATATATATGCATCATCATCATCATCATCATCATACTGCACAGTACACATGCTTAAGCGAGTGTAGCCACTGCCCTTTTCAGAGAACAGTTGATTTGAATAAACCAATGAATGTTTATTTGATGTGTTTTACACCACACCAGCGATGAAAAGTACATCATGGCAAGACAGTCACATTTCATCGAAATAGTGAAAAACAAGACTTATATGTGATAAAATAATAATACCACTCAACAATATGAACCAACCAAAAAGGGAAAATGAATAACAGAAAAATAGTGTGCTAAAAGTGTGGTGAGGCCTCCATTAAAACAGTGGCTGTGAATGAAACTAAAACCTTAAATCTGGTGGTAAAGTTTTACCATCTTTAAAACTGAAAAAAATAGTTGGTAGTGGAGCAGCCATTAATAAGGTATGCAATGAATCAGTGGGGGGAAAAAACTGCTGGCGAACACTCTGCATGCCAGGACAAGTAATTAAAACTTGCAGTGAAATGTCCCTCACACCAGGGACAATCTGGTAGGGGATCACTTCCTAAAAGGTGGTGATGCATGCCAGAAGTATGGTCTACCAAAAGTCTGCAACACTGAACAAGATAGCCAAGGAGAGAGAAGTTAGAAAGACAGGGAAAGAGGGCATGTAGCTTATTCCACCCTAGTGTCCAAGTAGTGTTGCCACAGGGACTGAACACAGGCTGTAAAAAGAGATGTAGTCTGATCAAACCAATGACTGCAAAAAACTAGGTGAGTGGAAGGTTGTCTTAGTGGCCTGGTCTTCTCAAAAATTGCCTGGGATGATGGCCTGGAGCCCAGATAAAACAATGTCCTTGTTGCGACGAAGAAGAACCGCATATTGCAGAATTGGACCACAAGAGAGTGGTCAAACTGGTGAGTAAAAAAAAGCTTGCAGGGCAACAAATCAACAAATCTTGCCATTGACAGATAATGAGCCAGAAATGTTTAAGATGGTTGGTTGCCTGGTTGAGTTTTATGCATGTCAGCAACTAATGCTATCATGGTAAGAGAAGGTTACGTTAAAACGATCTCCAAAAGATAAAATAACACCACCACTAACAATATAACAGAAATGACTAAGAAGTTCTGCTCTAGAGACTGAACAAAGCCACAAACGATGGAGTAATAGCCTAGCTTGGAGCACACTAGGGGCTGTTCTGCACCTCTCTCAGTAGGTCTCTCAACTGGTAGCCTGTCCACTCCTTGATGTTGTTCAACCACCACTTTCCTGTTTTCCCCATCAATGTCGTCCCTCCATACATCCCTGGAGGACTGTCATGAGTAGTGTGTCACACCAGGTGATATACCCAAACCAAACCCGTTTTTGCCACTTGATGGTGGTTAGCTGAGGTTCCTGGGGACTGAGTAGGGCGGTGTTCAGGCTGGAGGTAGATTCGGAGCAGTCACTAGAAGCATTTCATTTCAAATGCCTTTCCATTTTGGTCAACAGGATCCACAAATTCCCCAGCCATACAGCATGATAGGAATGACCAGGGACTTGTAAAGCTTAAATTTCATCTTGAAGCTCATACTCCTGCTGTCCCTCTAGCCATGATTCTTTGATAAACTTCTGCCATGCAACTGCCATCTTTCAAAAGAGTCGCTCACAGGTACTTGAAACTCTGTACCTCCTCAAGTTGCAAGCCATTCTGCTTTTTCTTGTCCAACAGTGTTGACCATTGTTTTGCCTTTGTCTGTGTTGATATCCATCCCATATGTACTCGAGCTGGTGGCGAGTCTATCCGTGAGACCCTGTAACTCATCACTGCTGCCTGCCATCAGATCGATGTCAGCAAAGCAAAGTGCTCTTCCCCTGATGGACACCAAGGTATGGTGCTAAAGCAGCATATATCACATGATTCTCTCTAGACAGATGTTGAACAGCACCTAGGAAAGGTCACTGGCTTCAAATTAGGGCATGCATTAAATACAAAGTGGCCTTCCTTTGTTTTCAGTGCCTGCTCTGTGGCAGTCTTTATGACTACATATCTACTGTTATTCACCAGTAAAAACCATTACTGATGCTGCGATCTCATGACACCTTTCTGCTCAAAATTCCCTTTCCACCTTTGGCAACTGCTCTTTTGCAATATTGGACCCAGTTTGGAATTCCATGCTAGTGCACTTACAGCATAAAAAGACAGATTAGAATTTGTTTAAAAAAAGCCTCAAAGCATTTCTTTTCAAAGCATACTTAATAGACTATCTATGTGTGTTGTGTGTGAGAGAAGCTTCTAGCTAGAAGCAGGTGCCATATAAGAATCATTATTTTTTAATATTCTTACACATGTAGCAGGCGCGCCTGTTAGAATAGCTTAGTGCTGGCAGCGCTTTGTGCCCTCACCCATGCACCCCCTTTCACCCCTGCACCTCAGCTGGTCCTGTGAGGCAGATTACACTGGAGCTGGTGATATAGCACCAGACATTGAGTATAAATAGCAGGCAGAAAGCAGTGTTTGCACCTTGATTGCCACAAGGTCATAAATCAGCAAGGGTTTTCCTTCCCCCTTCTTCCTCCACCCCCCCTCCACTCTAAAGACCTAAGTTGCTGTAAGGTGACCGGTCCTGCTTAGTAAAACACCTCTGCCGCATGGTGACATGGCTTTTCCCCCTTCTTCACTCTTCTCCAAAGATGACAGGTCCTGCTTGGGGAAGCAGTATCTCTCCCCAAGGCCTGGTTGTGGCAACTTGTTTAGCTCTGACCCACCCCAGTATAGGGCAAGAGCCATTCTGCCCCAAGGTGTTTTGGACCTGCTAGAAGCAGCTCTCATTACTCAAAATCCCCTCCTCTCCCCCACCCCCACCCCAAATGTATATGCTTGTAATTAGTTAATACAGTTTGTCCCAGTGCTGAAACATGCAGGATGCTCTGATTTAAGTTCAAAAGATGATTAGGTGTTAGGCAGTAGCAGGCTACAGTTGGTATGTTTGTGAAAATTATGTAAATAAATTCATTTTAAATTTACATACCTGCGTGAGTGTGTGACAGTCCCCACGAATGCTTGCATGCTGCACGCCCACTCTCATCGTATGAATAAAATAAACATTTATCCATTGAATGAATAAGACCGGTCTCATCTTGTGCATATTAAGATCTAGAATTAAAGCAGTTGTAGCATGCAGCATAGTGAGACAGAGTTAAACGACACACCATAGGGACAATTTTTTTTTTTGAAAAGCAAGGTCTTTTGTGGATTCTAAGGTTGGCTAGATGGAAAAATAGAAAAAAAGAACACGGTACAAAGAAGATTAGGAAGCACAGCCGATGGGTAAGAGTTAGAATTTTAATGGAAAATTCTCCCTGGGAACTTCCATCTTCTTCCCTGGAATAACAAAGGGAAATGAGGAGCCATGACTAACTGATGGTCCCGCTACAGTGGTGAGTTTGCCATGTAAAGCATATCAGTCTGGCTACATATGTATCAAAGACAGCAACAGGTCTTACAGCTGCATCTAAATGAATATAAATTGGAAAAGCTTTGACAATTAGACTCTTAAATGACTACTGAATTAAATCTGTTCTACTAGCTGACTACTTGCCGATTTGTTTTGGTTACACTAAGTGGTGTTGGCTGAACTCTCTAACAGAGCCCGTGTTAGGAACACGTGAGGCCCCGCGGGGCCCTGGGTGAATGTCATATGCTGAGCCTTTAGCCGTAAGTGTAGGGTATATACCGTACCACAGAATCTCTTTTAGCGGGGCCCCCTCAGGTGCGGGCCTGGGGTGGTCGTCCTGCTCGCCCCACCCTAGCGCTGGCTCTGTCTCTAGATTATCACAAACACTAAGATGCTGCTTGAACTTGCCTGCGGAGAGGATGACGACTTAACTGTCCTTAGTGCACTTACTGGTGAAGTAGCATTTGGGTCCCCATGCGGAGAGAGACTACACTTACTGTTACCATTCTCATTAATTCTCAACATAATCACAGTGGCAGAGATAAATATAGGGTGTGGTTGTAAGAGCTGAACAAATAAGGAAATGTTAGGCACTGCTTGCTATTGCTGGTAGTTATTTGCAATAAAGAGATCTTCTCAAAAAAGTTTGACTTCATAGCATTCATCACAGTTAATCCATTGTAAATTCTGCAAACCAATGATAATGCAGAGTCAAAAAATTTTACAAAGCACATCCAACTACACACAAATAGGAGCATGGATAAAGTGACTTGACTGAAGCACATCATGGTTATTAAGCATGTAAAAGCTTTTCTCAACTCCCATAAATCTTATTTTTTTTAAATGACATAGGCACCAACTTGCTGCTGTCACATTATACACGACAACATAGAAAAATGCAGGTTGAGTGAAAGTTGTTCACTGTCATGTCAATGTGATATAAAAAATGTGAACTACTTATCAGAAAAGGTTGACTACTTATTACTTTTGTTGACCTTTTTGAAGATTTGCTCAAAGCTATTAAACATGGATGATAGCCTCCAGCTTTTGAATCAAGCACAAAATTGTGACGTCACCATGAAAGTAGTTGATTAAAAGAGTGTTAGCCATTGTTAGCCAATACGAATGTTAACTTAACCTATTTTTAGCTTTGACAGTTGGTTTATATAGTGACAAGGTAATTTTCACTTTGTGGTGATTTGGAATGTGGCACCCATCAGACGAGCAATCATTTATCCTGGCTTTAATCAAGATTTACAATGGACTCCTGGACAGGACATACATGAGTACAGATGCCCATACTGGACCGTCCACATATATCTACACTTTTGGACCGTTTTTGAGTGGTCATATGGATTTTTAATAACTGTGAGAGAGTCAGTTAATTGCCAGTGTAAATGATGTAGTCAGCTCATGTTCTTGTTTCGTCTGTGTTAACGTTTAATGTAAAGTGATGTTTTTGTGTTACGGTTGGCAGAAAAAACAATTTCCAAGAAAGGATTAATAAAGATATTTTGTGTTTGTATTGTAATATTCTTCAGACTAACCGCAACAACTACCTGGAAACATGCCCTTAGCTATGACATGAGAATATACCTACCCTCATCAGGTCGGACTTATAGATGATGGCATGGGTGTGGTCATTGCCCAGTGAGAAGGACCGCATAGTAGTTCCTGGAGGTGCGGACCTTGGTTCACCTGATTGACGGAGGGGAGAGACTGGAACATGAGAGATCACACGCACGCACACACACACACACACAGACACACACACACTTAATTATCTGTCCTCCAAATGTCATATACAGCTCTGTTACACTGCATATATGGAATTTATCTAATGTCTAATGGACTAGAAATTCTGTAGCACACTGATTAGAAACCATGAGTGGTGGGTGGAGTGGCAAAGAGGGCCTTGGGAACAGGATGGTTGTGAAAGAACTAGAAATTAACTGCTCTGAGATAAGTACACATTTCATATTGAACAGCTTCAATGTACAGTTCACTATTAGTTGGTTATAGCTAACTTTACTGCACCACAGCAGTCATAAGACTTGGGCATAAGTAGAGTCCTAGCATGATGGTGCAACAGAAAGCCTCTTTTGCAAAGACAAAAACAACTGTACAGTTGTCACAGTCTGTTACAGTCTTCACTGTAATGCTCTTCTGTCAATTCCTTGCATTCCATATTAGGCATTCACCATACAGCACACATTGTCAACTCTCTTCAAGGCTGGATGGCATCACTGTTTCTGGGATCCAAAGCCCTCCTAACTAAAAAGCCTTTCTTAAAAAAGGCCTTTTTTAAAAAAAAGAGCGAACATCTGAGTAAGTTTGTACATAAATTAAAGAAAAAGGAAAGGAGAATGTCAAACTTGTTGTAGAGGGGTGTGGTGATAAAGACCACACTTTTTTTGGTGTCAGCTTTTTGAGAGGGCAGTGCCCATCTTCTCTCACTCTCCATCCTTACTGTTTGCTCCCTGATTCCTCTTTGTGTCTACTGTGTTTGTCTTTTTATTAATTGTCTGTATAGTTGTTTCTCCTGTCCTTTGTATGATGATGATGATGATGTCGTTTTATAATGCGCCAGTTTCCGCATTGCAGAGATACGCTCAATGCGCAGTGATCCCAACAGCCACCAGACTGCAGGCCAAATGATCAAGTTCAAAAAAAAAATGCAGATGATGAGATTAAAAAAAGTCCATTTGAAACAAGTCAGTCTTCAGTTTTTTCTTAAAAGTTGCAAGACTCTCAGACTCCTTGGTTGAGAGGGGAGGTGAGTTCCACAGAACCGGGGCTACATTTGAGAAGGATCTGAAACCCAATGTCTTTTTGTTTGTTCCCTGTCTGAACATTTGTCTTAGTCTGGATTGGGCTGCTGAACGAAGGTTCCGCTTAGGTTGGTGAGGGTGAATACGTCAGGGTTAACAATTTGTGGACAATCCCTATCTCCACAGGAAGCCAGTGTAGGTCACTTAATACGGGAGTAATATTGTCAGCTGTCCATATCTTCTATTTAAGTGCTTAAAGCATGCTTCTTTGTAAGTGTAATTATGCGCTATATAACTCACACTTTTATTATTATCTTTAAAAATGACAAACAATAGCTGCTGTGATAGGATGGACCTAAACAAGAAAAACGACCAGCTTAAAAAAAAAATTGCTGGCGGATACTTCAGATGCCAGGACAAGTAATTAAAACACGTACAATAGTAAAAATTCCCTGGCACACCCTAACTACGACTCATTCCACAAAATGGGAGGGATGATTTATCGTGTGTACTGTCTTTACCAAAAGTATCTCAGTACAGTATGTGTCGCCTGTGGTGGCCATTGCGTGTCCAGAGTATGTATTAACGTAACATGCAGGCTGCCGATCCTCGCTTAGTGTCAAACTCTTTACGGAATGTGCTACACGTTAACTCTTTAAAAAAAAAGGGGGGGCCTTGCTTCGTGCAGCTGATACGAACGCCCGCTTGTCTCGCTGCATTAGCCTGTCATCTGGCCCAGGAAAAGTCTCACTGGCAAGTCACGAGTTCTCAGCTATCTAGAAACGCCACCCGTAAGATGGTCGTGGCGTGACTTGAATCTTCAACGCAGAACGGCACCGTGTCCGACACCTGCGCCTACCTGTAATCTCCCGATATTATTGCTTATACCGCTAACGCAGCTGTCTGATACTCATTTAAAAAAAAAAGTTTCACATTACAGTTTGCATGGCACACACCATGCAGGCTAAAACTAAAGGTGACTTATTTCTTGCTATTCTTGTGAGGTTTGGCTATCCGTCTGTGCGTTGAATATATTCACATCATGATCACGGACGAAACCAGCCGTGAGAGAGGACTGGAAGAGACAGACAACACTACCACACCCCTCAAGGTTGTTTCTACTCAACAATAACGGTCTATTATAGTTCACAGCTGTTATTACTTTCTCCCCCAACTCTGAAGCAAACTTCTGACCACAGCATTTCAGCGCATTCGTGTGGTCTTCCGACTGTCTGGCAACGACATGAAATGGTCTCAGTCCGATCTGATGGTACCCAAGTCTGTTAACTCCTTTTTTTTCTTTTTTTTTTTGCACGCTAGATTTTGTTTTGTTTTGTTTTGTTTTGTTTTTTTTGCAAGAGATCGAGTGGGACTGTCAAACTGCGACGAGAACACATACCAGGACATGTCATCTGTCAAAGGGGTCGAATTTCAACCGTAAAAGGATGTACTTTAATTTCTCAACTCACGCAAAGTGCAGGAATAACTTAAAAAAAAAAAAAAGTACGGCAACAATCTGCCTGAGCATCCGGTGCGAGTACATATGTGGCTTAATGTAGGCCACACACATTACTAGAAATTTAGAAAGAAAAGTTTTCATCACCACTACTTAATGCACATGTTACATTTACACAGAGTTGCTGCAAATCGGAACTCCCTTCCAACTCACATTAAATACGTGCCAGATTTGAATAACTTCAAGAACTCTCTAGTTAGCAGTCCAACATTTACAGAACTATATTACAGTTTTGATGGTTAATAAGATATAATGTGAAATTGTTATCTGCTTGAAACACAGACCCAGATAATAATCAAGTGACTTTAGGAGGGGACGCTAAATAGGCCGCGAGGCCCAGGCGATGCGATTCCCGGACTTTTGGCTTGCGTCAAATTGAAACACCGTGCACCAGATTATCGCTTTTCAGTGTATCGTCCTTATGGCCTGCGTAGTGAATTTCTTAATGTCAGTACGAAAAACTGTTCTTACGCTAATCCTACTCTTTGCCGAAACTCCACAACTTCGCATAAACTGACCGCGGAAGGATGGTACAACAGACGTAACAAAATCCGAAAACCTTTTTCTAAAAATAGCATATAGCCTCGTTGAGGTTCTAACCTTGAATCTACAGCATGTTAGACAAAGATCTTGTAATAATAGCCTCACAGAATTCGTTGGGGATGAGTGAGGGGGGAAGACTATCAACCTACACGCTACAAACGTAGTGATTTCGGCGTATACACAGAGGTACAGATACAGAAAAGTTTTACAGGTTTCAGCTCGTGGATCCGACATGGACTGTAAACGCCCCAGTTCCATCAATGAGAAATATATAAACCCATTACTAGGCCGGAAAGAGACGAAATAAACAGATTTTGACCAAACGATTACTTTTGCTAAAAATACTACGCATAACACTGGTTCAATATGTGGTACATCTGACTTCGCACAATGCAGAAATTATCTTCATCGTTTTTCTCACTGAATTAAGCAGCAAAATAAAAATAGCATCATACATGTTTGCCACAGACAAAAGTCATCGTATGAAGAAATTCGTGTTTTCTTCATCCTTTCAAACAAATGATGAACAATGAAGAAATTCTAAGTCAAACGTTTAGGCTTCTTAGTGAAACGATACAAGAACCTGGAAGTGCAGATAAAATGTGAGCAAGCATCATTATCATGTACTGCCAACAGCTTCCCACGCTGGTGCAAATGTCACAATGTGCAGCCTATATATGCAGCGCTGGGTTCGTGCCTCAAGTGCTCATGGAATCGAGCGATCGAAGCAAACCTGCCTGTGTGCTTTTCAATGTCTAGATTCTTGGTGCTGAAAACTGGAAGCCCTACAGATTATGCTGTTACATCCACTGGTCAGCAGTAACAGTAGATTCGACATGAACAGGTCCCGCCAGCAGTACCAAAAAACACTGCATGCACCTGAATGTTGGGCGGATTCCCTAACAAGGATTGCATAATTCACTTCTTCATGCAGTAACTATTCAACCTATTTTGCAGTCTTGCAATCTTGAGTGAAGGGCGATGAAGAAAATCAAACGAGAAAAGACATCTGCTGCTTGTTGATAGCAATGGCCTTGAAAGTGTGACCCAGTTCAACCCGACTGCAAACGCTGGCTCGGCCTACGATAGCAAAGCAGCGTGCACAACACAGGCTGTAAACACTGTACTCCTGGCCCCCACTTAACGATGCAATAAACATCATAGCAAGGAACATCATAGCAAGGAAAAGCGGGTCACAGTTTTGCAAACGCTGTTCTTGACGAGATTACAAATACGACGCAGTACTTACTGTTAGGAATTCTCAGCCGTAAGCTCAGCTTTCTCTTTTTGCTCATATTTACAACTACCGTGGTCGCGCTGCTTGTCAGCTGAAACTGGTGGTTGGCAGCGTCGTAGTGGGGTGGTTGTGGTAGCAAGAATCAGTTCATCGCGTGTACGAGGGGCGGGGTGGGGGTGGCCGAGGACAACGCTGGTCGTGCGGACGGTATGCGCTGCAGTCTGTCGCTAGCGAGGGACCAAGTCGCCGAGACACCAATGCTCGCTGCAGCGTCGCCAGAGACAGGCAAGGAAAAAGCGAGAGCCCCTCACCGCATCGCAACGCCTTTCTGACCACCTCGCCAGCGCGCATAAGCTGGGAACCAACCAGCCAGTTCGTGCGTCCGTGCGTGCGACTGGCGCCTCGACACTAAGCTCTCTTGCTGCAAGCTAACCTCAAGACTGCGTGCACGGGTGTGTCTCATGTTGCTTTTACCCAAACGCGTTTGTCACTCCGTGTGTCTGCGCTCCTGACAAAACGCTCTAAGCCACGAAATCGTGACTTAACTGCTTCCAAGCTCGGAAGAAATGCTTACGTATATCTCTATGCCTGAGTCGGAGTTAATCGTAGGCACCTACTGCACAGGTAATTTTTTTTTAAATCTTGTGTGCGCAGTGGTTGGCAAAAACGTAGTTATATGACGAGAATCACAGGTAATGCGTGATGGAACATGATAAAGATAAAAAGAAATTATAAACAAGGTTACACACACATATAGAATTCTCTCTGTCTCAACAGACCAATGCAGCCGGTTCGTGGAGATTATCCCCCATGCCCAACACAAAAAGTCACGTGACATTCTGGGCACTCAAGCGAGCCCCAACGTCATCTCAACTCTCTGGTGACATAACAACTCCAAACATGCACTGTGCATACAAAAAATGACAACAGGCATTTGTTTTCCATAAATACCGAAACTCAAATATTGCTACAATCAATCCTTCGGGGTTTCCCCGTTCCCTTGAACGTGGAGGACATGGAAGACCTTTTCTGCGCATGGCGGAAAAGTTCTGTTGTCGGCCCGCACCTCCACATTGCAAGTTTGGATCGTTAGTTGAGCAGAAAACTGAGATCGCGACCCTGGCACTGTTTTCCTGTGCTGACTGCTAAAAGTATGCATAAAAAACGTGGTATATCACTATTGCGCGCCACTGCTCCGTTGACCCGAATCTCTGTCGATGTATTCTACTTTCCTACAGACGACACAATGGCTTTCCGAGCTGTAGATCTGAACTCAGGGTCGTCGAGAGCCAGCACAGGCCCCGGGGCTGACGACTTGCTAAAACAAGTAGCTGGTACAGTTCATAGATTCAAGAGTAACAAGAGGATAAAGACAGACAAATGTTATGTCAGACGAATCAATAACAAAGCACTGTGCTTGTTCCGAATCTCAGTTGTCTGATTCTCCACCAGCAAGTAACCTAACGACATCACCTCCCCACCACTGGCAGAAAACAAGGTGAATGTCACTCAACATCAGTGAGTCATCATCAGAAGTGGCTGGCCATCGTGCAGTTTGACCACGGACTTGTATTACATGTCCGTGGTTTGACAGCGTGGCCTGTGTCTATCAACTATATACAAGAACAGGCAAAGATCACAAAGATGCAACCACAGTGAATCTAGCTCAGCACTCGCCAACAGGACTGCATGTGGCTGTTAAGCGGATTGATCTAGAAAACTTAGATCATGAGTTCTCTTATGTACAGAAAGTAGTTGTATTTAACCAACATGAGACTATTCTCCCACATTACTGTAGCTTCGTTCATCGCCATGAACTGTGGACAGTCATGCCTGTTATGGACTGTAGTTCTTGCCGTGACCTGCTCCATGCCTGTTTCACAGCGATCTGCCGGAGCTATTGGTCACATATATCTTGTGTATAAAGCTAGCGGTCACATATATCTTGCGGGATGTACTGCATGCCATGAAATACTTGCATAGCAGAGATGTCATACACAGGGGCGTGAAGGCTAGCCATGCTTTAATATCAGCTAGCGAACAGAAGAGCTATAACCGTCTGATCCACCGCACTTGGAAGGACAGCTGCAATACACCTTCATACATTTTCTAAATATCCTAACGCATTGTTCAGACTTTGAACATAATTGGCAAATATTGTCAGCTTCAGTGCATCATGTTAAAGCAAACTGAGCTCTGTTGTGTGTGGAGAAATGCTCTATACAAGTCATTATTATTATTACTGCTGAGAGCAAGACCGTTCTTAATAGGACAAAGTGCCAAACAATCAAATCTCCGGTGTCCATTTCCACAATCCTAGTCAAAATTTGGTTTATATATTGGCAAACAAGTCTGGACTTAGCATGTTGAATAAAGTTCCAATGTTATGAATGTTCGTCAAAAAATTATTGGTGTTTTGTGACCTTTACACATAGCTCTGCTATACTTGATCACATGCTCGACATTTGCACGGTTAACAATTAAGGACCTTTACGTAAGAAGTCCTAGCCGCCTTGTCCCAAAACCCAACACTTAAGCCACATCAAACTTGTGCAGAGAAGCCCAACGGTTACGACATTTCATCTTATCAAATTCTCATGCTGAATAATTTTGGTAAATCTTTATTAAATTATCGTCACAGCGAAAGTCTATGGCAAATTAGCCAAGTATATACTAATCTCATTTCTTGCTGCTGCATTATGAACATGATGCGTTTTTGCTGTTGACATGAAAGTGCAGTCTATACAGCACGACAAGACGTATGAGGACGGAATGGATCTGACCCAGATGATTCACATACTGGCTGCTTTGGGGAAAACGGACTGGCACTGTCAGATTGATGACCGAAGTTGATGGTATCCAACGCATGACAAAAAGCAGTGGCGCAGGAAGATGCTCGGGTCTGGGTGGGTGGGTACAAACTCCATGCTGATAGTGAACGATAAAGCAGTACTTAACATTTTTGATGGGGGCGGCTGGGCCCCACGTCCTTGCCCCCATTCCGGTTACTACACCACTGCAAAGGGTTGTCAGACAAGCACGTTCCTCTGTTCTGTATGTTGTGTTGTCAATATCTTCTGACTCAGACGGTAAAGGCTAAATAATTGCAAAGAGCTTGAAGTACCAACACGAATAACCTAGCTTATCGGGTTATACTTATAGGGTCATTGTGAATATCAATTTGTGAAAAGTGACAAGACTGCTGACACGTCCGCATTTATTTCACATAAAAGAAGCTGAAATAATATAATTATATATGCCTTTAACCACATGTCCAACTAAATCCCCGCCAACCGCACATCACTTTGCATGTCAAGTACATGGGCACTGGTGGAAAGAGGGAGGGCAGCGCAGAACGAGGAGAAATACGGGACAGGGGAAGGAACTCTTACAAACATGGCCCTGGCGCTGCCTAAATTAGTTTTCAGGTATCGTCATCCTTTTTCACGTTGCTTAAGCGGCTATTTTGTTACTCCAGAAAAAGTGTTAGCAACTGATCGATCATTACGGTCGTATACGGAATAAAAGAATGCAGCAACAGGCCTTTCGGTAAACAAAATGTACCTGCAGATGTATCTTTCTATCGGACGCCCAAAATTGTTTTTCATCCAACTGACGAACGAGAATGTTATGTAGAAAATGTCCGCGAAAGGTAATCAGGTACAAAAAAGATAAAAGAAAACGAAAGTTTCAACACTGAAGATAATTTCTTTTTCAAGCAAAATTTACTGAAGAAGAAATACTGCAAATGTAACTTCCACTGCAAGTTGGAAACACAAGAAAAATAACCTCGAGTACGAATTCGTGTCGAGTCGTGGGCTTCGATCGTTTGCAGAAAGTTTAGCATTTTACAGTTCTTAGTCCCTACAACTTGACGACAAATCCAGGTGATAAGCCAACACACAAAATAGTTTGTCTTCATTGCTGTATTGTGAATTTGAACAAATTCATAGTGGATTTTACAATTCACTCCACGGACCTTCATTACTTTACCAGCTACTTGTTTTAGCAAGTCGTCAGCCCCGGGGCCTGTGCTGGCTCTCGACGACCTGGATCAGATCTACAGCTCGGAAAGCCATTATGTCGTCTGTAGGAACGTGAATGAAGGTCCGTGATTCACATAGAGCAATTGAGGGGGTTTTCAGCTGAGGGGAATCCCCTATTAGACCCGTATTTAAAAAAAAAAAAAAGCCGGCGCCATTTTGGTAGACGTTGAGTAACAATAACGAGATTACAGCAACAGGCGTTCCGGCTATCTTGAGTCCTGGGAGACCAATAACATGGAGTAACACCATAAAAAAAATTAAAAAAAAAGAATCTAGTGCTTGTGCTCGTTACTGGAGTCGTGCAGTAAAAAGTAGATGTATTCAGAAAATCGTGGTAATATGTGGCACTGATCCATACGAAGCCGACTCGATGTTATTTCAAACAAGTTCATATTGTGATTTTGTAGTCTGCACATCAAACCTGGTCGTGACAAGAGTTTACTGACATGACACTAAGTGGAGAGATGCTGTATCCAAAGTACATGTTTTCCCGTCGGTTTATCATCCCAATGTTTTAAAAAGGTGAAGGACGAAAAGGAGATGTTCACTCTGTGCCTATAGATCTGGCTATGAGTGAAATTGAAAAATGAAAACATTGGGTTGAATAATGGTAGGAAAGACAAATGAATTCTAAGTCCACAGAGATGGGAAGACCATATGAAAAAATGTTTAGAGATTTAGAGTGAGCTCAAAACGAAAAAAAGGAGTAAAACCTAATAAATATTTCTCTGAAAATAGAGTGGAGGGTAGAAGCGTAGCTATACTGCATATACATGGTAATATGAAATGCTGTGATAATGATAACTGTGACTTTAGCTGGTTTGGTAAACCGTGTGTTGATCTTTAAAAACAAGAAAATAGTTCTGCAATAAATGCAGGCAGTTTCCAGTTTCAAAGTTACGACTAAACAGACATTCTAAGACATAAATTGTATACGTTACTCTCATGCTTCCTTTTACTAAACATTTTTCACTGCAAACTTATCCCATTATACAGTTTTGATTAATGGTTATACACTGTTCCCTCTTCTATGATGATACCATTTCTTTTTTTAGCACTTTTAATTTGCTCTGTAGTATTTCATATTAGTTTCCTGGCATTGTGATATTCACTTTATATATCATTCATGCTATTTGTCGGTGAAGTGAGTGGGTCAGAAATTTGAAATCTTTGATAAGCATGATCAGCCATTTTATTATAGCTGCTATAATATAATTATGCTATATTTATATCAGGCGATATGTAAAACAGCAAACTTTTATTACAATTAAGAATTTAACTGAAATCTACAAATGAGGGAAGGAGGGGAGGACAAATGCTGTTTTTAACACCATTCTCACAGATTATTACTTATGATAGATTTTAATGATTCTGTGAAGTCTTTATTAAAATGTATCGGCATAGAATATAATTTAAGTGTAATGTAATTTTCAAACTTAGAATTGCCCCACTTCACCATATACCCACAACAATGAGAATAAGAATTTTATTGTGTGTATTCATCATCATCATCATTCCTTGCTACTCCTTGAGGAGCATAGGGCTGCAACAACACCTTGCCAGCAGACCCGGTTTTGGGCAGCCCCCCTCAGTTGGGCCCATGTGGTTCCGGCATCCTTTGCGTCACTCTCTACTGATCTTCTCCAAGTCTTTTTTGACCTCCCGACTCTCCGCTTCCCCTGAGGGTTCCAGTCAAGTGCCTGCCTGGCAATGGTGTCAACTAGTTTGCGCAGGGTGTGTCCTATCCAGGCCCACTAGCGCTTTTTGATGTGTTCACTAGTGGCATTCTGGTTAGTTCTTTTCCATGGGCTGCTATTGGAGATCTTTTCAGCCCATCTTATTCCCAGGATATGGTGAAGGCATCGTTTAGTAAAGGTCTGGAGCTTGTTGTTGATAGTGTTTGTCACTCTCCAGGTTTCGGAGCCATACAGTAGGACTGCCTTCACATTGGTGTTGAAGTTGCGGGTCTTACTGCGGAGGGGTAATGCTCGTGAGTTCCAGATGGGGCGTAGGCTGTTGAAAGCATGCCTGGCCTTGGTTATGCTGCTTCTGATGTCGTCCGTTCCACCGTCCTTGCTGACGATGCTCTCCAGATATGTGAAGCAGTCTGTTTCCAGGATGTTCTCTCCCTGAAGATGGATTGAAAGTTCCTGCTTGTTGTTGATTTTCATCACTTCAGTCTTCTTTCTGTTGATCTTTAAGACAGTCTTCTCTGCTTCCTCATAGTTTAATTGTGTGTACTGGATCATTTCAGTTGTCACAGACTTCATGTAGACGTGGCAGCTCATGCTCTTTCATTCAGCAAAACACAAAGATCTGTCAGCTGGCCTTCCAGTAAAATTCATGCTTTGCCCAAAATAAATTTGTAAATTCTTTTCTTGATCTTGCTTAACTCCTACTGGCAGCTCTTTTGTACCTTTATGATGATGATAATAATAATAAAAGATTATTATCATTCTGTGTGAAACAAATGATATGTCTTTGTTTCATATAGCTCTGTTCTGTATGTAAACCTGTGCATGAACATTTGTGTGTATGCATGCAAAAGCTGATGTTTATATTTTTGGTAACAGTGAAAATAATGTGAAATCCAGATCCACTTACACATTGGTACTATTTTTTCCTGAGACCATTTTATGTTAAGTGCACCTAACAAAGGATAAAGATGTTTCAAACTTAGTCATATCTTACTGTGCCTCAAAGTTTATTTATTCCATAAATATCTTGTATAACCATCAACTTTTCTGCTCACTCCTCATTATGTAACTGATAAGTTGTCTTTAAATGTGTAAAATCATCCATCAAAATAGTTCACTTACCACAGATGAAATGATGATGTAACAGTCTGTGATGATGGGTAGTTGAATTGAAAGTAATCGCCTTGTGGCTGATTTCATGCAGCCATTCTCTCCTTTGACTTTTAGTTAATTTCTTAAATTCCTCACCTTTATGTCTACTTTTGGTATTCTGGAGCCAATATTTCTATAGAAGTAACTCTATATGACACATAAGAGAGGCATGTTTACAAAATCTACCAAAATGGCAATTTCGCGAAAACCCCTAGTTTGATGTCTTGACAAACCTTTCTAAATGGGTCATGCTGAAACCCCTCTTTTTTCGGCACACTGGACTGCCTTTACTTGGATGTATGCACATAGTCTAAAGCTGAATAGGATGCTGGCTCCGATTCTTGGAATGAACAGTGGATACTGTTAACTAACACTGAATGTGTGAGTAAATAAAAAGTGTGTATTAATCAAAGTCGCTAATCTATTTTGCTTTTGCCTCATTTAGTTATATCTAATGTAGAGTGGCACTGAAAAAGTGTCATCCATTTATGACTCACATGATGAAAACAAACCGATGACAGTTGCCAAAGAAACATTCACAGACTTCTATGGAAACACTGCTAGGATGGCAGGCACTGCCTCGTTGGTAATATGTGTATCACATGGTTGCAAACGAAGGATTCCAATATCTTACCACCTCTTCCAGCTAAATGGCTCTTCAACATAATAAACTTTACTATATCTCAACAAAATGAATTCTGATAATTAGTATATACCAGTGAACACATCACAACATTTCCAGTTCCAATGCAGCTATACATGATTGTCTGATTCACTATGGCCTACAAGTCCTTACAAATGTTCAAGACATGCAAACAACTCTTTAAAAAAAAATCACATTAAAAATTTTTACTTGTAAATGTGCAGGGATTCATGATCTGAAAAAAAAACCAAGGGGTTGGAGAAACTGTGTCTGACTGTCCTTGGTACAGAGGTTTTATTTTTTTTTTGGTACTAAGAAGCAATAGCTAATGCCCCTTTATGAAGTCCACTGAACAGCTTTCTGCAGGCAGGACAGTACAAGTGGGGCTAGGATAGCACCCTCTTAAGGGAACATGTAACTAATAAATTCAGCATAAATTGTAATCATTGGTAGATGAAGCAGTGGAATATTTTGAGAGTTACTAAATTACCTTCAGTAGCATAACTTATTTAAAAAAATTCATTTAATGTTTTACCTTAAAATTCTGCTCTGTTCAAAACGATGTGGTACAGTCTTTTCTATTAGGCCTTGGTTAGCCATGGTAGGTGGCATTCTAATGGATACAGTATGTTCTTTTAAATTAAGTGGTAGTTTCTTCAACTGATGTAATATGTTTAAGGCAGCATTATTAGAATTAGGCAGCCTGTTTTGTTGCCTATATGATTTGTTTTTGGGCCAGATTGGGTCATATAATTTGCATGGTGCTTGTCATAAATACCAAGTTTTATATTTTCACCCTCTTGGTCTCTGTACACTTTTCATTAGGTCTTGGATAACAGATAATGCTGACTATGTTACACAGTGTGATCCAAAAAATTCCTATGAAAAATGAAACTTTAGTATTTTAGATAAATGGAGTGAGGGTCTCTAAGAGTAATGACAGTAAGGGGAGAGAAGGGGATGGGGAAGGACTAAAACTAAGGCTATTTCAAGGCAAACAGAGCCTGCAGCTCAGCTTACTTCATGGCAAAGGAGCCAGACCTGTATAGTAATAAAGAATAGTGTGCCCCAAATGAGATCAGAATCTAAGATATTCTAAGGCTCAGACCTAAAATACACTAATGAGAGTTGTAATGGGGGGATATTAAAAGGTCGTGAGGCCTAGGCAATCAGAAGCCAGCCCCTATTATTATTACTACTAAAAGCTTACTGAAAATGCAGTATGAGGAATATCCAAAGTGTAACTTCATTGTTGGTAAACTTTTATATTATCACGATCCTGATTTCATGATTTGCTTACAGAACGTACTTAGGTTCTTTCCCGGTTGATATACCGATAAATCTGACAAACAACGCACAAGTACAGTCATACAGATCGGTAGTATATGCAAAAAGCACATTCATTCGTCAAGATGGTTACTTGACACGTTCTGATCAACCATTATCCACCATGACACGTAATTATGCGAAGTGTTTGGTGTTCTGTTCCTGATGGCTTGTACAAACTGCATTTAATACCTACTGCCAACATTAACTGTAGATCCACTATCAATTTTCGCTTTGAATATTACTTCATCTGTAAAGTCAATACGGACATGATGACTGTAGCGAAGGAAAACAAAACTACACGTTAATGTTGCCGGAAATTCTCAGATTTAGGCCCTAAATCAGTAAGTTTACTTCAACGATAAACCATGTGCACATGCTCGTTTAAACTAACGTGAAAGAAATTAGGCCCCTAAGCATGAACAAAGTATGCCTACCTTTCTTATCTTTTCGGCCTTCCATTGTCTCTGCGAGCCTCTTTGATATCATTCGCCACACAGTACTGTACACGGCTATAATTAAAGACTGTCAGCAGGAAACGGAAAGCAACGCAACCTGTCGCGTCTCCTCGACCTTTGCCCATGCCCGGTGTTGTTTTGCTGAAGGTCGCCCACAGCCATCCCATTTTACCTCCTCCAACATTGGCTAATGAATATGCAGTGTTTCTATATTTATCTGCGGAAATTCCAATTTGAGCTTGATCTCTCTTCCTATAGTGGTGCCTAAGTTTGACCAGGGACGTGTATTACAAGTCCGTGGTTTGACACAGTGGAGTCGACCAAAGACACGATTCAATTTTTTGCTAGTTATAACTTCGAAAACACCGATGTAACCGCAGTCACATTAGAAAAAAAATTAAACCTTAAAATAGAACTCAGAAGTGCAGAAAACTATATATAATTCTTCACTTGGTATCCACACACACGCAGGGGAAGCGGACGGCCGAGTGGTTAGAGTTAGACCGTTAGAGCACTGCATGGCGTCTGAACAAAAAAGCGCGCTGGTTCAATACCGGATTATCGCAGCAAACTTCCCCCAGTCAACCCTACTGGTGGGAATGGGCACCTGACTCGATCCATGGAGGGTTGGGTAAGGTAAGAGCGATCGAGGGAGAGGCATGCGCACTGCCCGCATATACAGCTGGCCCTGATAAAAGAGTTAGGGGATGAGCTTTACACAAATATGATAATATGGGAAAAAGAGATGCGCACATCACCATCTACTTTTGCTGTTACACGACATTTACTGACAAATGTGTAGTTGAGTTCCTAGTTACAGTGGCGTAGGAACCAGGGGGACAGCCGCCCCCTCAATGAAAATACAGGAGGGGCAGGAATATCTGTTTGCCCGATTCCCCCCCCCCCAATATTTGAGACGTAATCCCTCACAAAGAGCAAAATAAGTAAAGAAGAGAGAGTCAAGGGAATCATAACTGCTGCTGCTGCTGCTGAGAATGTGGTAGGCCAGGTAAATGTCTCCCTGGCTTTGGCTGAGTGACCTGCCAGGGATCGGTGCTCATAAATCGCGGCGGTCTGTGTCCGTCACCTTTCCTTACTGTCCTTGCCGGTGCTCTGGTCATCCTGGGGGCAGGTGCCCTATAATCATCACAGCTGTCACCCTTCTTCCCATCACCAGTCCACAAGAAACAGCATCCCAACCTTTCCCCACCCCCCATACACACACAAACACACTTTAAAAAATACAAATTGGCAACTACAAATTTTTCGGAGGCATCAAAGACAAGGGTTAGGGTTTATTGTAAGTTTATTCACACATTTAAAAGACATCTATACACAATGCATACTTTTGAGATCATTAAGATACGTATTTAGTATTAAGGGGGAGCAGATACCTTAAATGGTTATATACTATACTTAATCCGAACGTAACGACGCGCGTGCTACCTGTTTCTGTATCAGCGACCGTAAAAGGTAGGGGAACGTAGAGAAAGGAGATGGTCATCACCGTAACAAAAGCTGGCCATGAGGTAAGTGGAGGCTCTAACACCTCATTCACCTCCGACGATCATATCAGGAATAGTCCTTTGGTATTGTTTGCCATGCTAATTGCAGGCTGTGTTGATACCTGAGCGAAGAAAGACCAGCCGGACAGTACATCGAATGTGGTCTTCCGACCACCTCTCCCATATTGCTACCCCTTTTCTTTGGCTTCGTAAAACATAAAACATCCCCCACCCACTCGCTGCCGCCACGTTTCCTTTCTAAAGCCCTAAAATTATCTGCTATCGCTTACATTACAACCTGGTAACTAAAGGGGCCACACTGGCCATCGTGAACAGAGAAAGCCAGTAACGAATTAGTTGCATACCAATACCCCAGTCTTGCCAACCAGACAGGATAACGCCTTACACTTTGTGAAAAGCTAGCAAAGCACGAGGACGTCCGTCTATCTTACTATAGACACCAACGTTTTAGTGCGAATTGGCGGCTTTGACTACACCGAAGTAAGGCAGAGACTCTCAGAGTCCCTATATTGGTATTTTTGGAGTTGCTGAAATCTGAATGATTAAGATCTTCAAGAGGGTCACGTCATACTTTTCTTTAGAGAGAGAGGCTGGTTTTATTGCTATCTACGACGTAGTGCATAAGTAAAACAGCACAAGGGCGCTGTTTTATCATTAACAACTGTCGCTGGTAACATACATTACATTGGATATATGTGGGAATTTTATTGTACACATAAAGTTGAGACATTTGCTGTGGAGGTAATCCGTGATTTCCTGTGAATTCCCCTTCCCCTTCGACCATTAAGGGAGCAGTTGGAGACATCTGTAAGTGTTCCATGTGAAGTCGGAGCCATATGTAGTTAAGTAAAATCTCAATTTATTGTAGCCATCCGGGCCAGATTATTCGCACACAATACTATCCCTCTTTGTGTGTTGCATAATATCTCTCCAATCAGTTTTATTTTACGCTGCAGCTTATTCACATTCCTTATTAAGATTATGTAATTGTTGTATTATACTCAAAATAAGTTATCTATATATATATATATATGTCTGTGTTTTGATAGATGGCCATAGAAATCACCGAAGACACGGTTTATTGGCACACTGGCTTGCAAACCTTGATAAATATGATTAATAATTATTATTATAATGTTTATCGCATTTCTTGTCATTGTGTTAGCAGGGGGAGTCATTGTTCAATTTGTTTTTTCTTGTTTAATGCTGTTTTGCCTTAAGACTAAAACGGCGTGTACGTGTTGTGATGCTACCACCGTGTACGTGTGTGCGTATACCCCCCCACCCCCACCCGATCCTTTTTTTATGTAATGTGCGAGTGCAAACGCCGTTCACTGTCAGCAGGGAGTTTCGCCACCCCAGTGCCGAGCATCTTCCTACGCCACTGAGTTATGTTGCACTAACAGCATAACTTCCTATATAGCTGATCTTCCTGTGGTGTCAAAAGCCACAGTACAGATATATACTGTAAATAATCGTTTTGATTGCCAATTTTCCTCAGTCATTTCAAAATATTTACCTTTCACTCTTTATGTGTTTCTTGGGCATTCCACTTCTTTCTAATTGTGTACGTGCCACAAGATGAAACGTTGATCATAACTATTTCTGATAACTGTGATGAGACAAAACCATTACTCACTTTTGAAGCTCTTCTGTATGATCATTCATATACAAACAGCGTTGTTGGGATTATAGTAGCTTTGTGGATGGGATTTTAGAATACATTTCTGGATGGGTGGTAAGGAAAATATTGGTCCAAAGGTTTTATATAAGACATGTGCAGCTGCATTAGTGAGACAGGCATCTGAGTGTCCATCTGGTCTTTTAAAGTTAAAAAACAATGGGGGTCTAGTTGTGGCATCAGTTAGTGTGCTTAAAATCAGAAGACATTGTAAAAATGTGTTGCGGTCAACTGTGAACATTAAAAAAGTGCAGTCTGGCCAATGGGAGAAAACTGTGGAGGCCAGAATGCTAACTGATATGCTCACAAGGGATTTGTTTCCAGAACTCACTGAACATTTCATTCATACTAGCAAAGAAATTGAAATTCACTTTCATCTACTTCTTAAATTAATATGCACAGAGTTCCTTTGTGTGAGGCGATTTCATACAGCTCGTCTAACCAATATTAGCCTTGTTGGAGAAAGCATCAGGCACAAATTAACGAAAACAAGGGATTTTACTTATTAAATGTCTCTGAAGTAGTATTGTCATTTCATAATGCCTCAAGACTCTTGAAAAAGCTATGCCAGGATTTTTGCTGTAATGCCTGCCACTCAATAAAAAAAAAACTATTATTATATAAACTGTTTCGACATTGTTTACAGAATCAAAAGTATGAGCAATTTTATCATATCATGCTTTAATTGTTGTGAATAGTCTTAGAGCTCGTTCGGGCATAATCGATATGACATACTTTCATTATTATATTTTGTAACAGTTTAAAACAGAATAAAATGCATTATCAGTTATATGTGATGTAACAGTCTTAAAGTAACAAAGTAATGAATGTAAAAAAATTCTTTTTCATTGATGCAAAGCAAAATCTTAATAAATAATACTTTCTTAATAAATACATATGCTTTTTGTTTAATGTAGCTGACAGCTAAAGAAAACGTTGTGGATTGTATGACTACAGTACATGTGAAAGTTGTGTAAACAATAAGATATGCTAGTGCTAAGTATCATCCGCGCGCAGCATCATGTGTCTTTATATATGATAAATGCATTTATTTTTTTAATCACAAATTTACAAACTACATTTAAAAGCGGTACTTGGCAAAAGTTTGCATCCGCAGTCATGACCATGTTCCTGTTGCAAACGATATATATTTAGCGTTTTGAAGACTATGGCATAATATCTTTAAATTATAAAAATAAATAAATTGAGCCTTCGATAACACAATACTTCTTCACTCACATTAAGTGACAGACTACTTTCAAAAGTATATGCGAAACTAATACGGCAGCACGTAGCAGTAAAAAAAAAAAAAAACGACCGTAGCTCCCTTGTTTACATCACCAAGACAAGGAAGGCAATGCTTTTTGCCTGTACCGGAAGCCAGCAACGATTTGTCGATTCGGCTATACACCTTTGCGCTGAATGCGCGGTCTGAGTAAGTCTGTGCTACCATCTGTCATTCTCACACTTTCATTGGTGTTAAAAGCATGGCCATGGTAAGTGCCACTGGTATGGTGTGCATTCAAGCTGGGTTTCAGTGTGTATGAGTGTTACACATGGCCACCTCCAAGGCAGTTTATAATGATGAAGTATGGTGCCAACCTTTCAGAAAAGCGGTAACTGAAGTTGAATGCAAATATCCATAAGTGTACAATAGGAGAATACATCAAACTTCCTTTTTTTGCATGGTTGAATCAGCTGCGAATGGCTGTGGTCAGACTGACATCTAGCATTGAATCAAAGCAATTTGTGCAAGCTGGTTAAACTGGAGATTTTTTTCCCCCTTAACAACAGGTTCATGCATATATCTTTATAAATTAAATTATTATTGCACGTAATTTTGTAAACACAGCAATACCTACTTGCTGAAATACAAAACTAAGTATAGATATGCCATTCAATAATCAAAATATAACTCACATAATGCTCCTTTTTCATAAAATCTTGGACTACCAGGTGGACTCAAGCTTTTCTGGAAAAAAAATCATCATGAACAACAGTATAAAAACAGCAGCAAGTCATAGCATGTGAGAAAAAATGTTCCTAAGACATTTTTGTGTAGACATGGAATTTTCACCTCATGGAATTTTCCAGGTGAAAATCTGATTATGGATTCATACAACTGCTGATTGATAAATGAAAGAATGAGTTGTAAGCAAAGACATTCATCTATGCTGACATGACAATTTCTTTCTTTTCTTTTCAAATGTTAAATAACTGTAGATTTTCCAACACATTTTCACAGCTGAAAACAATGACTTTACCTATATGTATATTACCACATTTCCTATAATTCTCTAAAACAGTCTGCCTTCTGAAAAATATATGATTTAGAGGAAAAGGACAAAGCTTCCACACTGCAAAAATAATACATTAATCACACCTTCACCCTGCAGTGATATCACATTATGAGTGAGGGTTGACCTATGAAATATAGCAAAAAATGCTATTAATGAGACTGAATGCTTTTCACACAAATAAAAAGTAGTATATGTTTCAATATAACTGGTTCGTGGTATTTAAACGCTTGATTTACCATACTCTGCACTCTTGCCAATCAACAGGCAAAACAAGGACACTGCCCACCCTTGATGAAGGAAGAGGGGTTAGAAAAGGTATCCCAAACACTGCTTGCCTTTTAATCTCTGGCCAGCATGCTGTGGCTGGCAGACCATCCCTACAAGCAGTCATTAAATGATGCAAAGAAAAGAAAACTGATATTTGGAGCATAGAATGTCCATACCTTGCAGCAATGTTGAAAAACATTATTAGTCTACCTATCAGCATCATGAAGCAAAGTGTGAAATTTCATTTCCCACTTTCCAAGTATATACCAGAATGTCACCATCATCAGCACCTATGCACCAACTCTAACAACCTCTGAAAAATCAAAAAAGCAGTTCTATGAAGATCAAGACCATATTACCATGCCAGTGACATCCTGGACAACTTCATCGCCAGAGTTGGATGGAACCATGAGAATTGGGAGGGAAAGTGTAGGAAAAATAGTAACAGACATCTGCTTCTAAGCAAGTGTGCTTAACATGACCTCTGCATTACTAACACTATGTCCCATTTTGCAGACAAATACAATGCTGTCTGGACTGAACGCTGGCTCACAACTTTGTCATTGTATGCCAATGCAATCTGGTGGATGTCAGGATGTGATGTGAGGAGCAGAATTCTGGACAGATCACACACTAGTCAGGGCAGCCATCAATTTGTACATTGATAACCAGCAGTGAACAACCCCTTAAGTTGTGAGGGCATCTTGTGACATGGCAAAACTGATCAATCAGTCCTGCATCTTCTGCTTCCAAAATGCGTAGCAAGAGAAATCCCCAAAATCATACATCTCATGCGATTCATTTAAGAAAAATAGGTGCAGCTCAAAGATGCAGTCATGGCCATTACCAAGGATGAGCTAGGACCTATATGCTGAACAGATGTAGAGTGGTTTAATGAGAATCACGTATCCATCAAATAATAGTACAGTTAATTTATAGAGTACTTTATCCCACCATCAAAGGTAGCTCAAAGTGCTTGACGAAAAGAATACAAACAGAATAATAACACATACATGGACACATGCAACAGAACATGCAAATGTTATGTCTATAGAATGCCATATGGCAAGATGAACGATATGTAGTCTGTATCTGCTCCCAGCTTGGTCAATCCAGTCGAAGCACTATAAGTGAGGCAGCAAATGCTCCTAGCCACACCACAGTTCCAGTAAAGTAAAAGATGGGTTACATAGCACCCTATGCCTGCCTGTCGGGCAAGCTCAAGGCGTTTCAAAGTAGGTGGTGTGATGTCAAAATAAACAGAATAGCGTAGGTTGCAGCAGACTCTGTACTCCATGCCAAAGAGTAGCATATAGATACAGCATAAACCAAATTCCACAGTTCACATAGCAAACAAGATGGAAGACATCCATAGCAGAGGCAAAGTGTATATAAGTGGCAAAAATGACATGCTGCCTGCGTCAAAGAAAAACACATTCAACAGCTTGCAGGTAGAGGGGCAAAACGAGATGATAGAAATGCAGGACCAGTAGTGGCAGGGCAATATTCAGCACCATATCCACACTCCCAACACCTCGACCAGTTCTTCAATGCCCCAAGGCAAGTCTATGGTCCAACAAGATCAAGGTGCGAACTGTTGTGCCACAAGACCATGCAGTGAATCCAAACATCAACATTGATGTGCACAATGCTTAAAAGCACCAACAGCATAACAAATTTGGGGGGCAATGTCTCTAGTGATGGATCCCTGGACAAGAAGATTACCTCAGGATCAGCAAGGTGGGTCAGGCACTGGGGTCAAACTCTACAGGAAATTTATTTTTGCCCAAAGCTATCATCCTAACTCCCCTCCTTTATAGCTGTGAGACCTGAAATCTGTACCAGAATTACATTTAACAGCTGGAAAACTTCCACATGCAAGCCCTTCACACCATTATTGGCATCTGATGACAGGATAGAGTTACTAACCTGCCAATCCTGGAGAGTGCAGAGTGCACCAGATTCAATGCCATACATACTCCCCAAAGCCCAACTCCATTGGACAGATCATGTCATCAGTTTAGAAGATCACCACATCCACTTGTTGTACAGTGACTATAGGATCGTAAGAAGAAACAAGGTCGTCTATGAAAGTGGTACAAGGACATCTTAAATGAAAACCTCTAATAAGGCAACATCAAGCCTACAGAATTGGAAGTCACAGCCAGTGACAGGAGCTATAGGCGTAGGCTGATCCATTCAGTTTCCACAAACTTTGAGGCCAACCAGCGGCAGAGACTTGTCGACATGCAGGAGCAATGTCACAGAGCACATTCAGGAGTCATCATGTCAACAGAGTTTCAGTGCCCCATCTGAGCCAGACTCTGTGGTTCCACACTGGGACTGTGAAGTCACTTGAGAAGCCATAAATGAGATATAAACATCCTCTACTATGGACACAAAGGACAACCCAACGTTTGTCTACTACTTTATTTTGACTGGTACCTTAATGGGTAAATGTGCTGTCTATATGTATACACACATTATTATTATTATATTAAAGGATATAAAAACTTTCAGCAATAGCTAAAGTTAACTAACCCTTTTTAGCAGTAAGCAGTGCTGTGGCATCTGCATCATTTCTGGATGAAAATAATTCATCTTAGCAAGCTATTGTGTGGAATGTAAAATAATAATGCTGAGGTATTATGAAAAGTTTGATAAAAATGTAGAACTTCAAATTATTCACCTTGCATGCCACAAAAAATCTGTTGCTTAATATGTTGTCATATTAATGTTATTTTGTGTATTCATTTACTATTTCCTGATACTGACAATGCCCCAAAGCAGCTGATTTTCTGAACCAAAGAATTTTTTCACAAAAATACCAAATACATGCAATGACTTTGGATATTTTGTCAGCTGACTTCCTAATGTTTGGCCTTTTTGCTGTGAACTCTAGTAAATCATGGTTGTGAGGACAAAGACAAAAACCATAAAAGAAAAGACAAAGGTAAACAGATGCACGTGTAATCACATGGGCAAGCAAACAGAATGCTATAACTGACTTTTTCTTCATGCAATGAATGTGCCTCTTTCAGTAATATAATGACTGCACAAGGTTTATTATTGTAAATGCAAGATAAGCTAAATAAATTTGTTTCTCACCTGTGATACAAGAGGCCTGCGCTGAATAGAAGTGCCTTTAGTTCGTGAATCCGAATTTGAACGTGCACGAAATTTGTTGATGAAGTTGTCTCTGGCAGGAATATAAGCACCAGCACCTGCAGATTTATGCCGCATACGCTCTGCCCCCTCTGCTGGGACATCCAATAGTTGTCCTTCCAAAATCAGTCCCATTGGGCTTATAGGGTCAGTGGGCTGCTTTAAGTAAGGTGCTGGAAACTGGCCCTGCAGATGTGTTTCATCCATTGAACGATCCATTCCAACCCCCGAGGCACTTTTCTTTCCTGGCTTCTTCAAACCAGAAACATCTGACTTTGAACGTGGCCTAAAGGTATCAAAAAAGCTTTTCACCTTGGAGCTGGTGGTTGGGGAGCCAGTCTTTGAGTCATCCCCAGACCTGTTGCGCTGTCGGGACTTGCCACTAATCAGGCCTTTGATACCAGTTGATGCAGAGCTAGATCGAGGCTGGCCATGTTGATCTGATTCAAAGTCCATCGTACCAATGCCGTCCTGAAGGTCTGATTCCAAAAGTGGCATGGCAAAGGCACTTAAATCCTGGAAAATAAGAGGTAACATTTGAGAAACTTGCACTGAAAGTATTCCCATCATTTAATCCTTTCTTTGTTTCTCACTGTCACCTATTATGATGTTTTATTTCTTTTAGGTGCTAATTTTGTGCAAATAATAAACTATGTCTAAATGTATTTTAAGTCTTTCTATATAGTTTCCACCAGCAGATGTGAATGTCTTTATAGCTACAACTTAATTGCACTGATTCGTCTGTACTGAATGAGTTAAGCAACTGCTTTCATACTAACAAATTAATAGTCTGTAAATAAAATGGATTTTCTCATTATGATTTTCAGATTTAACATTTAGCAACAGACAAAAAGCATAACAAATGGAACAACATTCTGCTCTGTATTTATTTTTTTCTCTGGTGTTTCAAGTTAACTGTATGAAAAGCTGTTAAAATATTATTCTCCTCCACCATATCCTCTTTTCAAACATTTTGAATGCAGGCATTAAGCATGAGTCAGTAACTAAGGTTGTTTTACAAGAGTTTTGTAAATAGGTGCCACATCAAAAGAAAAGAGAGAATGTGCAAGAGACAAGATCCAAGACCATTGCCATTAATGCAGCACTAAACCAACTATAATGTTGATGATTAAAATAAATGATCATTTTCTGAGCACTCAAAGGGCTCAATGCAAAATACACAGATTATACAGTAGCTAATTGTGCAACACAGAAAGAATCACAAGAATACACTCAGGACAGCATCCCACATATACATCCAGTAACCAAAGCTGTAAAATTAAAAGAACTAATGCATATCAACTCAGACACAACAACATATACACACACAAAAACATACACAAAACACACATTATGAAATACTGTGTCATTTTGGCTGTTTTACTTGCCACATGAATTTAGACAAGTGACAGTCATTTCGGTGTATGTTCCTGGTCAACAAGGACGCTGCCGCACAGATAGTCGTATGCTACAAAAACAAATAACAACCCCACCATATAAAAAGGCACGTTACAGAAACCAACACCAGAGTACTCGTTACGATGGCAAAGGTAATGAAACATACCAGGGAACTGGACTAATGACGGACGACAGTCAAACCCAAGAGGGAGCTGGCGCCCCGATGGTAGATTTACTGAAGCCGAAGCAGAAGTTGAGGGTGGGGTGCTGGAACGTCCAGACCTTGTATCAGACTGGCAGGTTGCCCCAACTAGTCAAGGAGTTTGACAAGTACAACTTGGACATCCTGGGAGTCAGCAAGGTCAGATGGACCGGCACGGGAAAGAGGAGACTAGCGTCAGGACTACTATCTTGTTCTCAGGAAGATCAGACGACCAACACTCTGAAGGAGTAGCACTACTCCTCAATAGGAAAACTGAAAAGACACTGCTGGAATGGAAGCCTTATGGACCCAGGCTTCTGAAAGCAAGATTCCATTCAAAGTACACCAAGCTGACAGTGCTAGTTTGCTATGCACCAACAGAAGACTCCGAGGCACAAGACAAGGATGCTTTTTATGATCAGCTCCAGGCAGCCATGGAGAGTGTCCGAGCCCATGATATGTTGCTCATCACCGGTGATCTCAATGCCAAGGTGGGAAGTGACAACACCTGCAGGAAGCATATCATGGGCAAGCATGGAATTGGAACCATCAATGACAACAGAGAGAGACTGGCAGACTTTTGTAAAGAAAACAATCTACTGATTGGAGGCACACTCTTCCAACACAAAGACATCCACAAGGCAACGTGGACATCACCAGACGGGATCACAAAGAACCAGATAGACCATGTCATCATCAACCGATGATGGAAGAGCTCAATTCAAGATGTCAGAGCCTACAGAGGAGCAGACCTTGCCAGTGACCACACTCTTGTGATAGCCACAGTTTCTCTGAAGCTACGTCGATCGCGAGGAAAAAGGCACGTCAGCAGAGAGTGGACCGGCAGACTGAAAGACCCAGCCACAAAACGAGCCATTGTAGTGGAAGTAAAGAACAGGTTCCAGGCACTAGGGGACCAACAGGAGGTGACCTTAGAGGACTTCAATCGAGTCTTACAGGAAACAGGTGAGAAAATACTGGGCTTCCAATGAAAAAAGAAAGAACTGGATCAGAGAAGAGACATGGAAAAGGATACACGAGAAAAAGTCAACCAAGCAGAAAATCAAAAACAACAGTTCTGAAGGAGCAACACAGACAAAGATATACAGAAATAAACAAAGAGGTAAAGAGGATGACCAAAACCGACAAAAGGAACTACATAGAGAAACTGGCAGACGAAGCAGAAAAAGCAGCATGAAAAAATGACCTGAAGACACTGCATAAAATCAATAAACAGCTGAAAAACAGGTTCAAAAACAGTTAAATACCAGTGAAAGACATTAACAGAAATGTTTTCGAGGGAGAGGCAGAAAAACTACAGCGCTGGAGGGAGCATTTTGAGTCAGTTCTAAACAGACCAGACCCCCCCTCAGCTTGCAGACATCCAGCCAGCAGATACAGACCTTGACATCTGCACAGACCCGCCAAGCCTGGAAGAAGTGACAGCAGCAATCAAGGCAATGAAAAGCGGCAAAGCACCAGGGGCAGATGGAATAACAGCAGAGATGTTGAAAACAGATGTGAATGTGACAGCTCCCATATTAACTGAAATCTTCAGGCAAGTTTGGGAATCAGGACAGACCTCCGGCCTCAGCAAGCAGGATTTTGCCCTGGGGGATCCTGCTCTGAACTCATTTTCATTCTACGTCAGAACAGAGCAATGAGTGGAACGCACCTCTGTACATCAACTTCATCGACCTGGAGAAGGCTTTTGACAGCATCCACCGTGAGTCCCTATGGAAGATCCTGAGGCATTATGGAGTCCCTGTGAAACTTGTCCAGGTCGTTGCAATGCTATACAGCGACTTCAAATCTCAGGTGTTTTATGACACGGAACTCCCAGCTCCCTTCAACGTCAGTACTGGGGTGAAGCAGGGCTGCATTCTGTCGCCGTTCCTCTTCATCCTGGCCATGGACTGGATCATGAAGAATTCCACCGAAAGAGAGAAGAGCGGGATCAAATGGACCATGACCATGACAGCAACAACAATGCTGGAAGACTTGGACTTTGCTGATGACATTGCCCTGTTGTCACACCGCCACCAAGGCATGCAGGAGAAAACAAATGCCTCCTCAGAAACAGCTGGAAACCTTGGCTTGAAGGTCAGCACAAAGAGAACGAAAAGTTTGAGAGTGAACGCCAGAGTCCAAGAAAACATCAAACTAAATGGAGAAGAAATTGAGGAAGTTGACAGTTTTACCTATCTTGGGTCCAAGATGTCAAACACCGGGGATGCAGAGGTGGAGATTCGAGGCAGACTGGCGAAAGCCAGCCAGGCCTTTGCCTCACTCAGGAGCACATGGAAGGCAAAAAACAGCAGTCAGAAGACCAAGCTGAGAATCTTCAAGTCAAATGTGATCAGCACCCTCCTTTATGGATCAGAATCATAGAAGATGACCAAAAACATCGGTAACAGGCTTGATGTCTTCCAAAAGACATGCCAAAGAACTAAATGATCTCAGACCAGTGTTGACCCCTGTTCTTGCTAAGTTTATGGAGAAGGTTGTGTGCAACCAATTAGTCAATGGCACTCCTGATCAACCAGATCCTCAGTTTTTTGTACAAAGCAAAAAGAAAAGCGGACGATGCCTGCTTGGCTCCATCATTTGATAACACATCATCTAGATAGCACTGGTACATACACTTGTATAGTATTCACAAACTTCTCATCTGTCTTTAATACCATTCAGCCGCACTTGTCTCCTTGCACTAAAAGTTAACACAACCGTAGTGTTCCAGATGAGAGAGTTTCTCTGGAACAACCTACAGAGGGTTAGTATATAGTTTTGAACACTGATCATCAATACAGAAGCTCCACAAGGGTGTGTTTTGCCCCTAATTCTGTTCTCTATATACACCAGTAAAGATCTTTCTGTGCCCTATCGCTGAAACTAATTGCAGATGATATGGTGTTGGTTGCTTGGCTCAAGGACGAGGACTCACTCGCAAACTATTTTCTTCAGGTAAAAAAAAAACTACATGGTCTGGGACTCAATGTTTCTAAAACTAAATAATTGGTCCTTGATAGAAAGAATCATCAACCTGTCCATACACGTTTGGTTTTTGGCAGTGAGATGATATAACAGGTGCAAAGTTTGAGGTACTTTGTCACAGTGCTATACAACAGACTATTTATCTAGGAAAATGTGACATTAGTGCTTGTTCCTGCTAATGCAGTTGAGAAATTTCACAGTCAGTGACCTCATACTTGAATCTGTATATCACAGCCTCATTGAAAGCATTCTAACACTTAACCTGTCAATGTGGTTCAGCATTCCATCAAAGATAAGGCTTGTCTGATGAGGGTGGTCAAGATTGCCAGAAAGGTCATAGGTTTTCTACAAAGACCACTAGTTAATCTATACACCAGCGATGTGAGGTTAAAAGCTGTTAGCATCATCACATACCTCTCTCGCCAATATGTCACCTTTTCCAAATGCTATATACCCTTTGGCCATAGATGGAAACAACCAAGCATTGACAAAAACACAGCTTCAGGCCAATTCATGAAGGTCATGTTTGCATATTCTTTTGCAAAGGAAAACAGACTGGCTCTAAGATGTTTAGGTGGACCCACTGAAGAAGAAAACAGTCAAACAATACTGGACTAATGTAAGCAGTTTTGCAGCAGACCCATTTGACAAGAAAACTCTTTGCAGTTTTGCTGACAGGCTAGGAGTACCTTGATTTATAGCTTACACTCTGTGAGAAGCATGGAAAGCCCACAACCTATGGAAAGGTACAGCTTACAAGAAATGCAAACAGGCTTGTCTAAACTCCTGATTGCATTCTTCCTGTAAAAAAATGCAGGGTGCATACCGATCTCTAGTTTCGTTTGTGCGCAATGATCTATACCATGGGTCACCAACCTTTTTGACACTGAAAACTACTTCAAGGGTACCGAGTAATACGAGGAACTACTTGTTTAATACAAACTGACTAACAAAGTTGTACAGTTCACCTTTAATGATGACAATATTAATAATAAAAAATATCTGAAGAGATTGTCTGATCACTTTAGCATTATTGATACCTCACAATAAATACTAATGATAAGTGACAAAAATATATTAGTGCTATTTTTATAACATGCCTCGCAGGTGACCAGGTGCCCACACACTGTGCTGGTTACCCCTAATCTATACAAATGTTACTGCCTGTACAATCCATCTCAATGCAAGTCATGCCCAAAAAAGGTTTGTTAAGCTTTACAATGGCATTATATTTTCAACATTTAGATCATCGGCCAAACAACTTTTTCCATGATTGCCATATCAAAACATGCAGTGACTACACTGAGACTATGTAACAAAGTATTCTCTGCCACGATCTCCAAATCCAGGATGGTAGCTGTTTGACAAGCCCCACGTAGTTGACTGACAGCTCTCCTGCACGACTATTCAAAGATACACAACAACACCGCATGGTATACTTGAACTGCCTCCGATCTGTGTTTTAGACATGACTGTAAGTAAACGATTGTTTTGTAAACAATCGAAGAGGTTACTTGACATGATCAAAAAATGTCACTATCGAACATTTAAGCCTGACTTACCATTTGACCTGCTTTTCCCTTTTTGACTAGCTTTAAGACCACTAGAATGAGTTCACAAAAATAAGCAGCCAGGAACCACATGGAAGACAGTCAATGCAGAGCACCAAAGAGAATTTAGCTGCTTATTCTCCTCTATGCCAATGATGATGCTTTGTTTTCTAATACTGTTTTTAGCCTGCAGAATCAATTAAATGTTCAGAACAATTAAACATCTTAAGTTAGTATTTAATATGAAAGAAATCAAATGTTATTTTTAGAAATTGTGGTCACATTGCTAAAAAATGAGAAATTACATTTTTTTCTAGAAACAGAGATATGAAGAGCAATAAAGGGGAAGGTGTCTATCAATCCATTAGTGCATTAGATAACAGGGGTTTGGGGGCTTTCATTTACATCGCTAATGGAGTTTCTGTGCTATATTAATCATATGTTGTTTATTATTAATAAACCAATTTCTAATATATAGTCTTCTTTCTTCACTGTCTGATCCCAAAAGGGATGGGAGGAAATCTTTCCCAAAATCATCAATCCATTGTGTCTCAGTTTACATCAGGACATTTGGATTTCACTGTCTCCAATGCATAGAAATGGGCAAACAGGGAAATGTGCAGTGTCTAAGAAAAATGCAAGAAAACAATGCTCTATATGTGATGTGGGACTACATGTAGATTGCTTTCAGGATCAGCAAACACGCAAGATTCGGACAAGATTGGGCCAATCTAGGGTGAATCTTGTTACACCGGCTTACCCATTGCCAAGCATCTCCCAGACAAACGCCGGCGCTTGCCAGCTTTCGCGGTGCGCGCGCAACCCGATCTGTGGTGTGGAGACTGGCAAACCGCTTACCCACCGACATTCGCCACTCAACCGTGGCTGCCGACTTTGAGCCGGTCTTCCTGACATGAATATTCATGACTAAGTCGTCGTTCGCTAAAATGTTTGTAATTATAATTATTTTGTAGATTGTTAAACAACTTATAAATATATTTGATACTTTCTGGTTATCAGAGTCTCACAAAATATAAATATAGCATGAAGAACGCTCACTCGCGCAAACCTTCCCACGTGTTGCTGTTTGTGTCATGTAAATACAGCGAAATAAAGTCGCTCGCTCGGTCTTTACTGGTCTTCAGTTACAGATCTTCACATTTCGTAAAAAGTTTTCAAAGTACAATTATCCAGATTTTGTATATTTATCGGTCAGTATCTGATATTTTAGTAAAGATGAGTGATTCCTACTTAGCAAACTGGAAATGCATCATCTTATAGTACATTTTATAGAAATGCAGCATTTAATAAGACTTTTAAAACTAATTTTTCAGGTTTTATTAAAGTTCTTCTATAGCAAAACATCTCTAGCTTTTTCTATTGATATAATGTTTTCATGATATAGCATGACTTTTCGATTTCAAAAGATGTACCACATTATCGAGATTGTTGAAAATGGCAAGAAATCAGCAGCTACTGTGGCTGATGAATGGCTGGTGTCAAGCAGCCCAAATAAATATCTTTTGGGCTGCTGGTGGGGATTCAACTTGGGTGAAAAACCGTAGGAAGACAGGCCCTATATGTTTATTCCTATTAAAGGATTATCAAAAGCACAGGTAAATAATTTTTTGGTCTATGTATGTGCTAATATGATTGCTCTCTCTTTGTTTAAAAGTAAGTTTAGAATTTCATTTAACGCATTAAGCCATACAAACTACCTTACCCTTCATCTTTCTGATTCTGTTACCAACAAGTCTAAACTCAAGACATGCTTTTTCAAAACAATGACCTCCACTATGCCCTGTCCAGACCATGAGTGGGCATAACGCATCTCTGTGTCTGTATCTCCTGTGTTCATGTGTCTGTTATATGAGTGCGAATGTGTCGGTATGAGAGTATGGTTGTTAGTGAGTCAGTTTAATGAGGACTGGCCTGTTTGTTGTTCTGTAAACCACTCTGAGCAAATTACTGGAAAAGATACCATTTATGGTAAGAATAACATTTACAGCAATAAAGTGTTTAGGATGAAGGCTGTAGTTCTGAGGAGATAGATTTACCTTTACAATCACAAAGATTACTATCAGCACTTGACTTATCACTAATCTGCTACAGTGGCGTAGAAACCAGCAGGGCAAGGGGATAGTTGCCCCTCAAAAAAGAAACTGAGGAGGAAAGAATGTGAAACTTGCTCACTGTCAGCATGGAGTTTGCCCTCACCCCCTACCCCACAAAGCCAAGCATCTTCCTATGCCACTGTGCTACCATTAACCTGGTGCCATTTTATGAGCCATTTTTTCTACAACTTCCGAAACCTTAAGCGTTGATTTACATTAGTTACTGTAGAAACAGTCACATCTTTACCTATGCATATAAAATAAATCATGCATTTAGTCGAAGTATGTGTCTCGTTAACAAAGGATGTTAAGCTGATATTATTGCAAAGATATACATTTGTTTATTTTTCACTGACCTAGATTTTTTGTGATTGCGAAGGCGATACTGAGACAATTTCAAGTGACCGTGGCCATATTTGATAAATATACCAGAGATTGGCTGGGCATGTCAAGTGATCGTGGTGGAGGCCGCAAAAAGAGCGAAGACGAAGCAGCATAATCTACAAAACACTTCAGTTTGATATTCTTCTCTTCTCCTTGGTATTCCCTGTCATTTAAATTGCAGGACAATGTGTGTGTGTGTGTGTGTGAAAAGCGCTGAATAAATGTCCATTATTTACCATACATTGTTTTAGTACTTGATACTTAGTTTATGCTGAATATATTGAAATGATATGTCTCTATGTATTTTATTTTACTACATTTTGGTAGCATCATACCAGAGAAGTGTCTGCCTCCTCCAAAAGGCAGAACACAAAAGTGAATTGAGCAGCAGCTGCCTGTCAGATGTTTCTGACAGTGCCTTTAGAAAATGAAAGAAGGATCGTGATGTATTCTTTTATTTTCTTATCTCTTATTTGCTTCACCATTTTTTTGAATAAACAGCTCAAAAGAAATTATGATTATGACACAAGCATATGATGTTTTGTGATTTGATACCAAATTTGATTGTTTTAGGAGCCCTGGCTATGATGACAAGAGCACATCACTGTTTCGGATCCCACTGAGGCCAACAACCTCACAATTAAACAGTAAGTATGTGAATGAATGACAAAAGAGATGATATTAGTGTACTGATTTATTTGTATTCATTCATTGTGCATTGTATTTCTTTAGGGAGTTATAAATAACACCTTTTCATCTTAACAATGGATATAACCCTGAAAAAATTATCTTTACAATTAATGCTGATATATTGATGTAAAAAAAAATTTGTTAATATATATATTTACTGTGTTGTGCTGGTTGAAATCTGATTGCAAGAGTAGTGTTGTTGCTGGTGTGGAAAATGTATTCTAAGCTGGTTTTTGCACATAAAGAGCAACTCACAAGTGAATATGTAAAGTAAGTCTAGTTACAGCTTGTCAACTAAAGTACAGCATTTTATGGAGCACATGACATGCTTGATAGCATTAAACCTGGCTGTCTTGGAAAAAAATATAAACGCTAAAGGAAGTGAAGAGTTGGGAAGAGGGTTGATGGAACCTAATACCAAGAAAAGCATAACTGGGCCAACACTGGCCCAAACCTGGGGTGTCATTGGATAATGGAACTGGCCCAATATAGACACTGGAAATCTTGGCTCAAGATGATATTACATTGGTGCCAGGTTTCTCCCAAACTTGGGCCGATCTCGGACCAAACTAGGCGTTACATTGGCATTTATGGACTGCCAAGCTTTCGCACATCTATGGTTCCCAATCTTAGGCCAATATTGCAACCAAAGAAATACCAATATTGGAGCCCATGAAGCGCCGACCAAATGCCGAGATTGGGCCAATCTTGTGTGTATGCTGGGAGAGTACGCCGAAACGAAAAAGACATTTCAGCAATGACAATCTTTCCAAAGAAACGTTACTAGACTTGCACACCAAAATAAAGCTTAATAAATAGGACCAATGTTGCAGTTAAACAAGCTTGTTGTGGCACACATAGTACGATCGAAGTCTTGTCACAGCCTGATCCTCCCAAGTGGCGCCTGTGAGAGCTGAGGATGATAAAATGTTAGCCTGTCATGGCATGACTGTCGTACACAGCTCCACTCTCCGGCAGTCACGCCCTCGCATTCCACTTTGACCGCTCCAGAGCAGAGGGCAAAAGTGATGCAGTCGACCCTTATTCTGTCTTTTGACTGGTGTTGACTCTTGCAGATCAACCTTGGACTCGAGACGAACGCAAAATACGGAGCAAACCAAAACACGCAGTCCTGGCTCAAACTCTGCACCCGAAAACTCGCTAACGTATCAGGTACATGCAATCCTATACACATCCGTGATGTAACAAATTTGTAGCGACAGAAAACGAATTTCGCTTTAAACTGGGAAGTAGAACTGCTCAGTTAGGTAATGAGAGGGTAGAAGAGGAGGAAACGGTGTTTTACGCCGAGCCAGCAACTAAGGCTATATCACGGCAAGGCAGCCAGCCCTGTAAACAGATGCCACGTGCAGAGAAAGAACAGCGTGCCCGATACGAGAGCTGAACCCAGGACAGCCAACCTTCACTGTCTTGAAGGTAATGAGAGGGTAAATAATGACCATGCTCAGCATTAAACGCTTCCTGGTCTGCATCGCTTGTAAGTGACATCACAAAGCAATTAAGTCCTAACAAAGGAAACTTTCACAAAGATTTGAAGACGGAACATGTCACCACGCGGCATTTGTTTTTAGCCAGTCTCAGCCATTCAGAATTCTGACCGTGAGTATGCAAAATGACTTACAGAACTAGAACTATGGATGCCAGGCCTCGTGTATCTTATCGAGGAGTATAAGATGATCCATGGTTTATACTGCATCTATACCGAGAGATACCTGCTTAGTAGTTTCGGATTGCGCATTAGAGGTCACTAGTTCACCGAAAACGGGCTTCGCGTCTACAAGTACAGACTTCTGGCAATCGGTCTCTGGAACAGCCTGCCAAAGTAGAGGATCCAAGTTCCATCACTTGTCTTCGATAACCGTTTAGTCAAGTATTTTGAAGGCCTTCGGTTTTCCATTTGTTCAGATCATTTCAGGCTAAGAACTCTCCGGAAGGTGCGGGTAGTCCTACAAGCGTTCAAACCTCAATAGCATGCAAGGGCCTCAAAGGGAGCATATCTCTCTATATATATATCCACACACACACACACACAGATATCACACACCTGTATCTGATGTTAGAATATTTTATTAGCCTGTCTGACCTGACAGTCAAAACTCTAGATTTTGTTATATATCCCAAAATTTTGGTTGTATCTTGTGACCTATTTTGCCCACACGCTACACATTTGTTATTTAATATTATATATCTTCGGAAGTGTTTAACTTCGCTATATATTCATATGATCAAAGTCGGTTATAGACAAAGCGATTTACAGGGTTTTGTTTCTGACAGGCGAAGAGTTAAACACTGGAGTGGTGAAGAAAAAAATTACAGCATTGTTTGAATAATGGTGATACCACTAACCCACCTGCAAGGTCCAAATAGTACTCGTGAATGACATTTTGACGCTAAGTCACCTAACGATAGCATCGATTGCAGAAAGAGACTGGTCCGCCAGAAAAAAAACTAGCCTATTTCCAGACTGAGTTTGCTGCAGACCGGTTAACAAATTTGTGACACAAGAATCGCAAACTGTCCATGAAGCCTAATGATATTATTCATGTTCAGTTAATCTACTCCTTCATTTTAACCTCGCTCTTCTTGCTCATTTGAAGATTCCTATTGCATAATTTTGGTTTTGATCACCAAAGTGGTTTGCTTTATCTACCACGTTAGTCTTTAACAGCCTCCGAGAACTATGTGGTTGGTTGCATACCTTTACAATAATTCGCATCAGAACGCTATAGCATTAGTGAAGAATCATTCTTTCAAAGCATCACTGCAGAGCTATTACTTTTTAAAAACGACAAGCAACGAGTCTGAAGATGTGTCTCTAGAGAAGAACATGTAGCCTTAAAAAGATTGTTTAAAAATTAACAGTAAAATTATTAAAAAATATATTGTGTAAACCACTGCTTGACGCTATATTTGTCAACCCCTTTCATAGTTAAACTTGTACTATCTTAGAATCGTCTTTACATGGTGGTTTCAAACCGTTTACATGGCAAATGAACTGACTTGTGCCCGATACCTATAAAAAAAATTTAAAGCACTGTCGAGCTGACGCTAATTGCGACCCCCCTCCCCTAAAAAAAATCATCATCCTGATAAAACTTTGCAGTTAGTACAGATTACATGTACCTGGAAACGTCGATACTGCATCTCATCCTGGAAATATGTCTTGAAGATTTGGTGCATATGGTGATTTCCACCCACGATTAGATAACAACCTTGCATGTGACTTTGCCTAACACCTGGTCGTCTTTTCAGCGCCATCCTGATAATAGGCAAACTGTTGGCTAAAGCGTACTTTTGCCTCTTTATCAACTGTTCGATATTGAAGTGTCGAGGTTATTACCCATGTTCGACGCATTTTTATCACCCCAGATTAAGAAATTGAGACTAAGGCACGATGTTGGCAAGAGCATTTATCTTTTTTTGCCACCAGCGCAGAGATTAGCATTCCTATGCAAGTTTGCAGTGACATACATCTTTTCACAATAGTGTGAGATTTTTACTGGTTGGAAACCACCACCACCCCCCATCCTGCCACAGCCTACCCCAAAACTGCAACAGCTTCTGCTCATTTGTCTTTCAATCGTATTCTGATTTTTGCAGGAAATATGTCAAGTCTGTAACACAATAAAACCTTGACAATTCTTACTCCTAACTCAAATATTCGCTAAAACGTGACTATCTTTGCGGCAAGTTAACTTTGTTGTACTTACTCCCAACATACATTCTGCCTTGTTGTCTCCCTACTCAACACTATTGTGCATCAGTGAATGGATGTTGTTCGAGTCGATATAACTCACTGGCATGATTTTGGGCGAGGAATGCAAATCAACATGCACTTACTTGATCGGTATGCGATTCTTCATCCCTGACACAACGTCTTAAAGCCGCGAAACACTGCCGTAGCATCCTGACCCTAAGTTTGGCTTTGTGTCTGAGCAGCCCTCCAGCCATGGGAGTCGAACTTTCATTCGCACAAACTATTTTCATCCCAGTTTTATCAACGTCTTCTTTGAGCTGGTCACTTCTTCCAGTCGATGGAACACAAAGGCGCAATGCGCCATCACAACACGCTTTGTAGTCTTGAAATTATGCCGCCCTTACTGCAGGATCCAGGCGACTAGCTTGTCTAAGGGCGCAATCGACCTACTTCCGACTGTATCCTTGACCTTAAATAGATTAAATCCCATACTGACTGCTGGTCTCTGTTGAAAAATACACACAGATGTACTTTTAAAAAAAAAACTGCACTTTTCTGCATGCACACACGGACAGAGTAAAGCTTCCTCTACGACGAAAGTTCCTACGGTGTGTATTAGGCAAGGTTGAAAACTAACACTTGTTGCCAAGCACATGGCAGAGGGAGCGATAAGTGCATGAGCAATGAAGTTTGACCTGCAGATAAACTAGTCTCTGTGTCACAAACACACCAGAAAAGCCCACCCATCCCGCGAACTCCAGCCAACTCGCCCAAACTTACGAAGGCGCTATATGTCAGCCGGTTACACATCAGCTGACAACTGGTGTTTGCCAGTCGCTGGCACGGGCGCTAAGATGTGTGCCGCACGTGCTTTCACGAGCGAGCGAAACGACGCTGCGGATGTTACGTCATGACAAGAGGTGAGGCACTGCATGGTTATGCCAAGTGGCAGAGTCACAAAAGTCGTCCCCCCCCCCTGTGCTGTGAGCAACATACATGTAATTTGCCAAATGCACTGGAACATCCCTAATAGTTGTACAGTGACCGGTCAGTACCACCAAGAGCGAGGTCTACGCCAGTTTCTGCGAGTCGGTGTTCCAACCGTACCAAACAGTTGCCTCCACGTAGTCTATGTCAACACCTGCTGTGCATCACGTTTAGAACTGGCGCACATGCTGGGACTGTGCTTGCGCTGTTTTTAGTGAATTTGCACAACGCAATGAAGGCGAGATGTTCTGTCACTGCGTGTTGCACAGCCAAGCGCGATGCTGCACGTGTTTGCGAGTTTCCACAGCGACGACGCAAAATGTTTTCACGCCTTCCCCATTTCCCATTCTCCGCACACATTCTTGCCCAGGTGTCTGCTACAAGATAAACTAAAATCTATTAATACGATTCATTTATTCCTTTGGCAAAGGAAGACTTTACTGCAGTGACTTCACCGTTAGGCTCTGCCGACTGCAGCTGACATTTAGTTCATGCAGCAAAAATTCGTGCATGCAAATCCTTCACGAAAGAGAGGAGGCAGCGAAAAATACAGGTGGTTGCAGAGAAAACAATACCTTGCCACGCAAATTCACACATGTCAAGGTCCCGCCTGAGAGCAGCAGGTAGGTGTGGGTGTGGGATAAGAGAGGAGAGGATAAGAGGTTGAAAATAGATGAGCACGGGGCTGAAGTTGAAGCTGCCATTCCGCGTGAAGTAAACGCCTTTCTAATACTTCATCCATTTCTGTATAATTTTTTTTAGCCCTACATATTAGAGTATGCCATTGATCATAATTTTGCTCTTGAGTATGATGGTGGCGTTTAAATGAAAAATAATGCTACCTTGCAGCAAGCATAAAATATTTGCATGGCAAAGTAGAAGAAAAGAAAACTGCAAAAAATTCGTCAATACCTCGTAAAAAACAAAACAAACCGACAATATGTTGGTAGGAGCGGGAGAAAGACTTAACTGACACAAATACTAGAAGTGTGTCGCTGTCACCAGGTTACGCTTTACTTCACATATTATTTTACTAACAACAAGCTGGGCGTGTTATATTGACACTAGAGTGACACTGCTATGGTGACGGAGAAGCAGTGATGAGGTGTCAAAGATGTGACAGTAATGATGACAGTTAGGCAGCAGTATCATGATGACCTTGCTTGTTTGTAAAATGTGAAATTATTAGTGCAGGAGAAAGGTAACAAGTGTTTAGCACGGGTGCGTGCAATGACACCCAACAAACACGGAGATGAGTGAGTGGGGGTAAGAGTTTCAACAAGAGAAAGAAAGATAGAATGAGCTGATAAAACTTGTAGACGATTTTCGATAAAATGTCCACAAGGTTAGTATTCAGTACTTTTATTCATAAGGGGGACTGAACGTGATAAAAAAAAATGTATCTTCATAAAAATTTTGTAAGCGGATTACCTAAAATGAGGAAAGTGAATGACTGACAGACAGAGATTGCAGGAATTAAAAAAAAAACTTTTCATTATTATAATAAAACATTCTATGTCGTATCACTGAGAGATACACGAAAACGGAAATGCTTAAACGTAAAATCAAACCTTTGGCATTTTCTTCTTCCTCTGGTGTCTCCGTCTTCTCAAAAATGTGATGAGGTTCATTGCGAACTCTGAAAGGGTGGGTGAGCAGGCAGCCGGACTTAACAAAGGGACTAACGAATTCGTATGGTAGCTTCATTCAGCATGTCACAGAGTAACGAGTAACAAGTGCGTCACAATGTGTCATTGTGCTCATTCCGCGAGATCTATTTTAGTCTCATTGGGACATCGGGAACACAAAAGCTGAAACTTATGTGACCCCAGCGAGGAATGAAAAGAAATAATGAAACATCTACATGACACTTTGCTGGGTCAGGAATGCAAGCACGAGGGCTGGTTGAACAGTTGGTTGCAAATGGAGCAAATCTGCCGCTTAATTATCTGCCAGTCTCTCAAGTCCCCAACAATGATGCAGAAGCACATCACAATAATGTATGTCAAAAACTGGAACAGATCTCGGTTTGCGTTTTCCAGATTCAAAGCATTGCTGCTCCAATATACCGTTTATCGTTAGACTCCATGCAGCAGCGTCACAACAGACCCCCTAACCGGTCGAGGGATGACGTCATACGTCTTACGTCATGCTCATCGTGCCGGCTTATTCCGACCTCAAGTATAAGGCGCAGACAGAATTGTACAACACAGTACCGAAGACATTTTGTGAAGTGTAAAGACCTTTCTGGTTAGGTCTAAGGTCAGATCGCCAGGAAGCAGCACGTGAATAAAGTAAAACAATCAGAACCTGAAATTTCCAAGTCAGTGACTGCGAGTTCAAAAGCACGTTTCACGGATGGTATGTACAAGCTAACCGCGATATGATCCTCCTCTGTGTGTACACCTTTCCTCAACAGCTAAAAATATCTTGTTGCTCACGGAGAGCACACATGCTGAAAATGACATTGGAAATGGCAGGGGCGATGCCACTCGAGGCCTACCATATTTTCCCTGTCACACAGTAATGCCCGCGCCGCCAGCTATACGCGGTGCACACTATATTGCAGTCTGTCACGTTGTGTGCACTCTGTGCATTACAGACAGTATTGCTGGTGGCAATGGCCAACGAGAGGCAACTCGATCTGCGCCGGTCATGTCCAGCCCATTGTATTATGGCACGTACATTGTAGATGTCCTACACGTCACCAGCCGTCGCTATAGCACTTTTGCACAAAGTGGGACCAGCGTTAGCAAGTTTGGCCTGCAACAATTGCCACGATTAACCACTGCACCGATCGTTCGGTTGATCTCAGCACAGCTAAATGTCAGTGTGTCACACGCGTGTTGCCTGGAGTCGTGTCACGCGCACGGCTTGGCGTGAACGTGTCCTGAAGTTTGGTGTCGAGTGTGTCAAGCCACTCCATTCACTGCTCCTTAGCTGGAAGCTACATTCATCACTGTCACAGGTGCAGGAAAATGGAGAGAGATGTGGTGAAAACAACTGTGTCCTAGCCAGACGAGGGCAACATAGGATTAGCCGTTGTATCGACGGTAACTGAAGCAAACCCTGCTCGATCCTGCCTTCCCCGTGACAGTGTGTATGGTGTGCACCACATATTTACACCAACGTGAACACGCACTTTCACGAAAATAAACTATAAGGTGTGTGTTTTTCACTGTACTGTGCATCAGTCGGTGCATTGTAATAGTCATTTTAAACATTAATTTTATTGATTCACATCTTGATGGGGTATGGATAAATTGATATTATACACAAATAGCAGCTCACCCATACAACTTCCTCATATAGAACTTGAATAAATATACACAGCTTGAACATAAGTAGAGATATAAGACAGTGTTACCTAAAAAAAGAAAAACATGACAATGATACTAAGGGTGGTAAGTATGTTAATAATAGTACCGCATTAACAAGACTTGAACCAGCGACAATAGGTACGGGTAAGGTCAAGGCTTGTCTGACCTGTTGTGCTCTTGCCTTCGCGTGTAGGGTGAATAGCTCACATCACATTAGTGCGATATTTATCTACGAAAAGATCTCTTTACCAAAGGAGTGTCCGCTCGGGTCATTTGCATGACATCGCTAACTTTCCGAAAAATCGACAAAGGGTATTCCTAGAGCTAGACGTGTCGGACATTGATGAAACACGTACATACACTGACAGATACACCCTGTGTTGAAGAACTTATTCTGCTAATACACAGTACAACTACGCTAATTCGTCTGATGACTGTATCCTCACTATTCCTGTCAACAGAACAACATACGGTCACAGGATTTTTAGTTACCGTGCAGCAAAAACAATGGAACTTTCTCTCCCCTTTTATAACCGCCATCTATCCATCACTGACTGTCAAATGTGTTCTTGAAACACAGCTCTTCCTTGAACATTACTCCTGTGCTACTCCTTTTTCAACTCCCTTCAACCCCCTTTTCCGTTTATTGCCACTTCCCGGCTCGTCTTCCTCTGCTGAATCGCTCTTGTTACCTGATTCCTCTTGGCCTTTTCTATATTTGTCTTTCATTAGTCATCGGTACTGTTGTTCATCCTTTTGTTCCTTCGTATGTTGTCCATGGCGATATCGTTGTTGTCTCAAGCACGAAGAGCACGTAGGCTCCTTACAAGCGTGAATATACGCAGATCACGCATTTATTAGTAAGTTTAGAACCTTAAATAGTAATCTTCCAGTCCAAACTGAACGGTTTTACAATATACCAAGATTGCAATGACACTGTACTAAATGTAAAGATCGTGATATTGGAGACCAGTTCCACGACATTATAGTATGTGATTACTTCAAGAATGAAAGAAAACGACATAATTACCTAAATTTTATTTTAAACATTTGTAGAGTTAAATTTAACTTGTGCTCTACAAAAAAGCCTGTATTGAGAAAACCTATCCAGTAAATAAAAAAAAAAACAGCGCTAAAAAAAGTCGATTCATCAAAGAAACTTAAATATGTTTTTAACACAGATTTCTCAGTAACTATACATTTCTGTGAATAACTGCTATCAAATGATGAAATTCAAATATATTACAAAATGAACAGTCCCATCAGTTGAGGTTGGTTTCTGTGTTGTTTTCTGGCTCTTAACTTTGTGGGAGTAGTATATTTGTGTACAATATGACTGCCCCTGGTTAGCAGTGTTATTGAACGGCTTGTGATGGCCGCTGTGTAAATTAGGTCAGAAGATTTACAGACCCATTTCCAGTCAGGGGCCAGGTGACGCATGTGTGGAGGCGAGGTGACAGTTGGATAGGTAATGTTAAGTGAACTGTCCAATTACCTTGTGTAATACTTTGGCAGCATTTTTATTGCTACTCTGTCAATTCTAATTGTTACATAAGTGTTTTTCCCTGTTAATCCCCCAATGCCGCAAGTTATGTTGCTTTATGAAGTTACAACATAAGAGAACCCCTCAAGCACATGATAGATACATCAATAAAAGATAATGATTTGTGGAGGATTAAAAAAAATTCCACATCCCTCTCTTCCGCAAAGTAACAGACATTTCTTTCCCAACAGAGAAAAACCATGGGGAACTTTGCATAGGGGGATGGGTATTTGCAGCATCGGTCATGTCAGCAAGAACGCCCAGCCCCTGTCTTGGACCTGCTAACCTCTGAAAGACGCATACCAGCTAAGCTCTCCCACGAGTTAGGTAAGGGACCAATGAAAGGATTCCTATCTGTCCTAGATGTCTTATCAGCAAGGCTAAAGAAGAATGTTTCACGTCATTTTACACGTCTGTGTGTACAATAGATTGTGCACCAGGTAGCATAAATTCCACAAGCTCGATCCCCACCTCCCCATTTGCCGTCAATCTGGCATACTGCCTATCCGTCAAGCTTCATTCATGCTCTCTCTCTCTCTCTCTCTCTCTCACACACACACACACACACCTATAATCTATTGACTGGTACTATATATCTACCTAGAGTGATCATTGCACATCTAAAGTAACGAACAATGCGTGGCGGACATCCTTCTCCTGGAGACAAGAAGTACTTGCAGGCGCTACACTTCCACGCGTTATACCTTTGGTACAGCTGACGTTTGACATTTTAATTTTTGTGTCAAAGTGGAGGTCACGATTTTTTGGTACGTGCTCTGAAGAAATTCACTATCTCTGAATAGTCTGCAAATAACTGCAGATGTATTTGTATTGTATATCACGTAAGTGAAGAATGTAAACAGAAAACGTTCCCGTTGCAGCTACCTAAGCAAAAGTGCATTATATATATATATGTACAGTATATATTATGAGGAATAAAATTAACAATGAAGTGATTTTACCCCTTCCTGTATTTACTATGCCTGGAGTCTATAACTCCATACTAAGTGCAAAAGCCTAAAAAAATAAAACATTTTTTAATTGCTTTATCCAAGCAGTAAGTTAGATTGTCTGGTCTTATGTAAAATTGACAGCCTCTGTTTCATCCTAACCCAAAACAGGATTCTCTTAGGAAGTTTGTCGATCACGCACCAAGTCTTACAAGAGTAAAGCGGTCAAACTGACGCAAGAAAAGGCTGAAGCCAAGAACTGCATACTGCCAAGCACAAAAGCCTGCACGTGTGCATCATATGTGTGTGAGTGTGAGAGTGTGTGTGTGTGTGTGTGTGTGTGCAGCTTAAAAAAAAAGCATCACAAACAATTTACGGCATCTGGGGAAAAAACGCAGGAAGACAAGGTTTCTTACCCAGAAATCGTACATGATATTTTATGACGTGGCCTGCTGATAATGGGCAACAAAACACGGAACAATCGCTTGAAATTTAAACACTTCCAGGTCAACAAGCACTGATCCACGCGTTCTCACCAGCCTTGCAGCAGTCAGTAGCCGACGACGGCGACCATGGTGTTTACACTGCTGCTTTATCCGTGAAGAAAAGGCTTCCAGTTCATGTCACTCTGGCTAAGAGCGAACGAGCATTTGCTGCGAAAGGAAAGGAGCTTCTCCGACCCTCACTCTCTTGTGAAATGTACAGCTGGGAGGAGAGGCTGACAGAATAAGCTATTTGACCCAGTTACCGTAGTCCTTCGTGAGAGCACTGATCTTGTCCAAAGAACTTCAAAATGTTTCAGAAAATGTTGGCAGATTTTAGGATAACTGGCAGATACACGCGTCTCTATCACCCCGAACGACATAGAAAGGCGTGGGGTAGGGAGTATATAACTCACATCATGGAGAATGTTAAGAGTTTGACGTGTACAAATATCTTACTTTTTACATTTTATAAGATCTCTCTGTCTCTCTACTATAAATGCTTTGAAAGGATCAAAACTGAATGGGAGTCCTTGTCCCTGACAGGCAGATTGTGAATAAATAATCGTTAAAATGTGGATTAACTACAAGGCAGTTGTAATTATTACGGTAGTTAACGCTCTCAAAAAATCAATTAACTGAAAACTGCAGTTATCACTGCTCTTGAAAAAAATACTGTAGTGCTTTTAGTTGTTTTGCTTTTTGTTTGGTTTTTTATTGACACAGAACTGTACAAAAACTTCTCCTTACACGGTTGAAACTGTTAAATATTTAAATGTATATAATCCCATTTGTGAACGAGTCGTGGTAAGGCCTAGGACTTGGGTTGCTGGCAGTCTTTGCAGATATTTCACGGAGACATGTCTCGAGTATCATGTCGACGGCGAGTCCTCATGATTAAGTCTCCTAATTAAGCGAACATTCTATATGTGAGCCCAGACCTCTTGCTGTCTCGACTGGAAAAATGTAAAAAGTAAGCCATTTGTAGACTGAATGGACTCCACAAATTACTGAATATTTCGGGATAAAAGACACTGCAGACGATGTAACGTGCGACTTTGATTGGGCTGCACAGACAAAGATCTTGAGGTACTACTCCCTTATCTTTCGGGAGGCGTAGCTTTGTGTTGTTTTTGTTTTGTTTACTCAGTTTTGTCATGAGTGCATGAAAATAAACACTTGTGGATATTTTATTAGCATTCTGTTTTGTTTTGATTTTTTTGTCATTTTGCATTTTGATTTAAAAGTAGTAACACTTTTCTTCCATTGCCGTTTGTTTTACTAAAAAGGTACTATAATTTTACAAATATTCGATGCCATGCAATTTTGTAGATTGAAATAATAAGCTGTGAAATTAGTAGTCTTACAAAATTCATCGGAGCCTACAACAGTCGCTAATTGGAATATTAAATTTGAGAATATAAATTGGAAAACAATTTCCTTGCTGTTAAAAGACTACCCATTGATTCTCAGTTAAGATGGTTCCGGATAAGACTAATGCACAGGACAATCCCAATAAAAAAAATTCCTTTCAACTTGTAAACTAGTTAACTCTTTCATGGACCGTCTGTGTGTGGATGTGATAGAGACATTAGAACGTCTGTTTTGGAACTGCCAAGCTTCACAGAGGTTTTGGAAGAAACTCACAGACCTGTTACATCACTCATGCACACATTCAAAGATAGGGACTCATTCTTTTTTGGTATGGTTCTAAACATGTTAACAAATAAAGTAAAAAATCTTATACTTTCAGACCCTTTTTAAAAATGTATGTGTACTTATTAAGGGTCTTACCCCTGTGGTTCAGAATTTTAGATATTACCTAAAACATAGATTCCTGATTGAAAAGACTGCTATCCACAATCAAAGCATAGAAAAAGAATTGTAAATACTGGCTTCTATCTCAAAATCTTCTAACTTGATCTTATATGCCTTATCTAAAAGCCGAACAGTATATGCAGAAATAAGGTGTTAAGCAGGAAATACAAACGAAAATTATCTAATGTGTAGTATCTTAAGTAGGGATCATCTTTATTTATATTCTATAGCACATTATCTTTGATTAGCAACAAAAGGTTGTAAGTAAATAATATCATATACAGTCGTAAAGTCCTTAACATTCTAAATTTACTGTAGCTAATGTCAGAATCATGTTTCTTTTCCTGATCTACCGCCATTAGTTGCGATTTTCACGAGGTGAATGTGCTATCAAACAGAAGTACAGATCCTGCTATGTATGTTTGTGTTGCCAAGATGATAATTTTATTATGTATACATGTATTTACGAATGGTACTTCACATGCCATGTATACCGTATACTTTCCAGAGTAGCTGTTGTACACACCACATGTTTGTATTATCTAGACTACTATGTACCCACCTTTATAATCAGGCTATACACAACTGCACGTTGTATCTAACCTGTGCTTGTGTTTCTCAAACATTTGTGGTTTTGTTGCTAATGTACTTAGGAATTGTTTAGTGGTTCAACGTTTTCTCAGATCGAAAAATGCACACCCACCTAACCCTATAAAAGGGATGCGAATGAAAGTCTTTCCCAATTTCTGGACTAATGATTATGTTGAAGAACTGTTGTATGGAGCCAATGACAGACGAAGAAATTCATAAGTAATCTAATACTAATGACAGATAAAGAAATCATGTATGCTATTTTAGTTTTTGGATTAAAATTTTAATTGAAAGGTTTCTGTTAATTCATGTATGTTTTCAACATATTTTCTTTCCTGTGTTACCAAGCATTAGCACAAAACTTGAAAGGAACGCATTCTCAAATAACTGGTTAATTCTAAAAGTTGTTATTTGTGTGTTATTTTGTTTTCCTTTTATGGCATGCTATCAGGCAAAGCATTAATAATTATAACAAATAGCAAATTCGTATAGCGCCTTTTTCCAGCACCAGCCAGACTCAAGGCACTTAAAATATAAACTTGCAGACAAAAGAATAATAATGGTCTCAAAACAAAGAGTTCCTTGTGTTTCCAAGTTGAATACCATCAGCATAGATGCAGTCACTACAGCTCAGTTAAACTATCAGCTGCAGCTGTGATTTGTAGTTGTAGTAGCAGTGGAATAGTAGTGGTGGAGGTGGTGGCACATACGACTGTCACGGAGTTCACAACACAGTAGCAGTAAAGAAAATAGATGAAGCAGGAGGCCGGCTTGTAGACAAGAGATGAGAGAATTAAGTCTGCACTTGTTGGCTCACGTAGATTACAATCTAAAGCAGCTGGGAAAATGTTGGGAGGAAAATGGACCAGACATAGAGTAGAAAGCATTGAACACCTGCAGGGTAGAGATGATTTAAATCAGCAAACGAAAATCCAGGAGTCGAGATGATGTAGATTGGCGGCTGAGGCCGTTAGACGACGAAGAAGACAAAAAATGGGGCACAGGGTCAGGAAATAGTCCTACACGAAGCAAAAGAACAGGGAGAGCTAGTCCCCTCCAGACGGTAAGGCGAAGGGATTTCACTCTCATATTCAAGAATGTTGTTCTTTTCACTGTCGATGAAATGTAGGACTTCAATATATTTCAGGGAATGGGACAAGGTCAGCTTTAGGTGTGTACTCAGATGCATTCTGTTTAGCCCAAAGTAATATGTTATTGAAATTTTTCAAAATCCGGTTTCAGTTTCGTAAACTAGAAGACTAGGTGGACAGATCTTTTACAGCTGTAATATCTTTAGACAGCTGGTTATCTACTAGTCTACTGCACAAGGTAAAGAGGTGACGAGATGACAAAAGATTGAGTAAACAATGTAACGGACATAAAAATCCATCTTCAATTTTGACAGGACACCCGGACCGATGTGTGTAGAGTAATACAAGGCGTGCACGGTGCACTAGGTAATGTAACAGCTTAGATCAGTATGTACCGAGAGGAAGCAGATTTGCTAGTATAGCGGCCTTGCTGTCTGCCGCTGCTTAAGGTCTCATTAATGTACACTTATTTCTTCTATCAGTTCCCACCCACCCCACCCCCCAAAAAAAACCCAACAACCAACAACAGATACACCCAATAAAGAGCGCCTGTCCACGCCTACCAGTGAGCGAGAATCGAAAGTGTTTTGCATCATGCGGCTTAAACGCGATTCTTCCTGGTATAATGGGGGCTACAATTAGTGACTCATACAGCAGGGTTCAAGCCAGTCTAGCAAAACAACATTCTTGTTTACGGAAACTAATACGGGCGAAGCAGTCATCCCAGTTTCATACTATCGCTTTAAAAAAAAAAAGGCCTGAGAAAAGTGATCGGTAATGTGGCCCTGTGCGCAATTTGAATTAGGTCTGTGGTTCGGCCGCGTTTTGTTTTCAATGTAGCCTGAGAAGCATGAAGTACGCTTGTCAGCAGCATGGCAGCCGGATGTTTATTGACCTGTCTGCATACTACAGGAACAAGCTTCCTCCATTGAGGTGTTCGAAAAGATTTACCAACCTTACCTACTGGCATTTTCTCCCCCTTTGACTTGCGTTTTTCGCTGTCCTCTTTCCCTTCGGCTTGTAGATGATTTTGACCGGACACTACACTGGTAGCCACGAAGCACTCTAGTTTCTACTGCACAATTTCTTTCCTTATGGCTGTTCATATGCATTTGTGTGTGTAGACAGGTCTATGTGCAGAAAAAAATGCATGTGAATGTCGGTAGGCAGGCAAACAGGAACACATATTCATACATACAAGTATACATGTGTGCGTATGCACGTGTCAGGCGTGTAAAATAACACCTATCCGACGATCTGAAAAATACACATGAATGAATGGCAACAACCGTATCCACTGCCTACTATAGAACACAAAACATGCAATCTGCCCAAAGAGAATCTGGAGGACGTGTACTCGGCAGAGGATTACCTTAACCCGAAAATCCTGCACTGGAGATGAAAGATTGTTTTTAAAACAGAAGATAGGATGATATGTGACAGTGGTGGTGGTATGTATATAAACCTGAGGAACGAATAATTTTTACCCCCCAAAACTCAATTCTCAGAATATGAACGATAGAGACAGAGAGGAAAGAGATAACTTCTCAGAAAAACAAGTTGGCAAGACAGAACTACCAAGAGCAGTAATATTATGATGGCGGCCAGTCTGCTGTTGGAAGGAGATTATTGATTTCCTCCCAAACCCCCCAGCACCTCATCTCCCCAAGCCTGGAACTATTTCTTGCAAGGACTCGAGGCTCCACGCGCTTTCCGCGCCATCATTGCAGCACCGAGAAAGCAGCAATGCAGTGCCAGACAAAAACCAGTGGGTAGTGAAAGTCACATTACTGTCGTTTTACTCGAATATTTACTTATCTTTTACATCTCAGATTCTTCAGTATGGGCAGCCACGAGGCGTATGTATGGGGTGTATATATGGGACCAGTTTTAAAGGGATGAAGCTGCGTGTTCAAAACTGCTCTGTACTTGGTCGTATCCTTTTTCACGTGTTTACCAAGCCACTCTGTGCTCTTATTCAAATTCATTCTGTTTCTAACCAATCTGTTTATAATCTGCTTCCCCCTCAAACACACTTTGCTCTCCGGATCATTCAAGGCTGCATTTTGGATATCAGGCTATGGATGACAGAAAATAAGATGAAACTAACTAAAGGTAAAACAGTAACCCTGATCTTGTCCGAGATGAGTAATAATATCCGTTCTGATCTGTCTATTCGGGTTGGCGATACCGATCTCCCCTTTGTGGTTTCAGCTTGAACCTTAGGGTTCATGATGACTACTAATGTGTCTCTCGACACCGAGGTCTCTAACCTCTGTCGTGCTGCTTACTACTAACTGTGGAAGATAGCACCATTCTCCATACTCTGTCAATCCAGAATACCAAAATTCTCATTTATTCTTTCGTTCCATCTAAATTATACTGGAACTCTCTTCTTGCTCACTGTCCCCAATACTTAATTAACAACATTCAAAACGTGCAAAATTTGGCTGCTCGTCTCACTTTCCAGACTAAAAAAAAATAAAAAAATAATAATAATAATCTTTGAGCTTGTATAGCGAGGCTCCTCGGCAAAGCCTGACTCACCGTGCTTAACAAACACAAAATACAAAAGAGAGACGAAAATCCTGCGGCTCTTTCGTCGCAGTTAGTTTTGTCGTTGCTCCGTTGAATGAAACATTTTTTTATAGAACAAGATGATGATTTAGTACAGTGAAAATCTACAGATCAACCAAAGCTGTCCATCGATAATAAAGAAATGAAATGAAAAACACCCGATAACAATAACATGCTGACACCAAAACACATTTAGCCACTGAGCTACAGGTGAAAGAAGACACTGATGATGAAAGTTAGAATATGACATTAAATGTAAAAAATATGTATTAGAAATCCGGACATGCTACACCATTTCTGCACATTCTACGCTGGCTTACAATTACAGCAAGAATTGACCATAAGGTGTCAACTCTCTGTTATGAATTCTTTACTGGCTCCTTTCTTGTCTATTTTTTCTTATCAGGAGATAATGTGAGAATTGGATGAAGATCGGAGGTTCCGAGCAGGAGTGTGAGCAGACAGGACTCCTGCTCGGAACCTCCGATCTTCATCCAACTCTCACATTCTCTCCTACCTCCTTCAGAGAACATCACACGTGGAGATCCTATGTTCTCCTTCTGTGGATCTCTCCTCTATGCCACGCTCAGTACTCTGATTCAAAGATATTATTCAAACGCTCACTGAAAGCATAGATATTATACATGAACTTTTGTACTTATTGTGTTATCATTATGCATTATTACAATTAAGTTCTATATAGTATTTATTTGCAATACATATTTTCACACTGAATGTCACACTGTTTTATGACCAGTGTATTTACCAGTGGCTAAATGTGTTTTGGTGTCAGGATATTATTGTCATTTCCTTATTATCGATGGACAGCGCAAAGAGTGCAACCTGCTTTGGCTGAGATGCTGCTCGATGATAAGTGCTCTATTATTATTATTATTAGAGCCAATAAGATACATGAATAAAAACCAAAGTATCAAAAGGCTAAAAATTAACCGGTAAACTATAAAGTTAGGTTCCTTAACTTATATACTTTATTATTATTAATTATATTTATGTGTAGGTTCTTTAATTTATACTTTATTATTATTAATTATATTTATATTACATTTATTATCATTATATTTTTCCTTCCACCCATCCTCAAGTACATTTCTCTTAATATTGGGATCGTTTGCTTGATGTCGGTGAAAGTCCTGCCTTATCTCTTTTGCTTGGGGTAACCTTGAAGGCAACAGTTACTCTGTAGGGCTGTAACCCAAAATGTAAATAGACCTGCTATGCTTAATGAGTCAAGTATTTGTAGTGGATTGACAAGGAGAATTAGGTCACATAGGTGACACAATTACTTGAAGAAAATTTGCTCTTTCATTAGGTTGTTCACCTCCTTCCTGGTACATTCTGCTACCTGGCTTTTCATGAACGTTTCCAGGATTTTGCATGGATATTATAGTCACTTGATTAACTGAGGAAAAAAACTTAGAAATAGATTGTGACGATATTAGTCGTTGCTGTTAATGCTGTTGTTGTTTTCAACTTCAAAAATCCAAAACAGAACCGACACAATCTAAACAGATGATTCCATATTTGCAGAAAAAGAGGAAAGATTTCGAGACGCAATTTTTTTTTTTTTTTTTTTTTTTGTCGAAGATCATTTCCCAGTTTTAAAGTAGCCATTTTGCGAGTACACACTGAATAAGCTGTATTTCGCATTATACAGGTTTACGCATAATCCTAGGTTGTGTAGACCTAAACATTGTTTTAAACTTAAGAAACACATACAAGAAAGTATTTTTAAATTTTTTAAAATCTGCTACGCTTCTAAGCTACTCTTTTAAGTGTTCTTTTAAGTATAGATGCATTGCATACTATTTTCGAATTTAGAGTACTATGAGGTTAAAGAATAAAAAGACACTCCAAAGATTCTGCAGGGTAATCATTGTTTTTAATTTGGATTTGCAGCAACATCCAAGACTGAAAAATAAAAAGCTCTTTAACTCTGCTTTTTACAGAAAGCATGCACACTGACATGAAGGGAACGGCCTTCATTAAAAGATGTCCAACAAAAATTACTATCGACAGATTTTATTATAATGTAACTCCAATATGCCAGCGATTCAACTTCAGATCACAACATGAAATACTGAACAAACTGAAAACATTTAACAATATTTGAGTTCTGCTCTCCCCCGAGATGAGGTCCTCCTAACTTGTCTTGACGAGCCAGAGGACGAGAAAGGATGGCTACTGGCCAGCGAGGCGATAAACGTCAACACCAAAATAAACATCATGCAATGGAATGCAGTAAAAATATGAAATAAAAAACTGAGCTAGAACATAATCTGCATAAAAAATCAAAATCTGCTGCATATGGAAAACTCGCTTACAAAAAGGAAAAAAAAAATCAAGATTTGTGAGGATTTCAGGCATTTAGAAAGTGAACGACAAGGGAAATAGAAGGTGCATTAATATTAGTCAAAAACAGCTTAAATGCCAGTGAAACTAAGAGGTATGGAAGAAGCTAAGAACATCCAAATTAAGAAAAATTACAAAAGACACGAAAATAAATATTATTAACTTCTTCTGCTCCAACGACAAAATGCTGTCACTAGATACAGTCCAGGTACCGGATGGCTGGTTCCTCATCGCTGTTGACTTCAACAGCCAGTCACAGAGCTGGGGATACAACACCATAGATAAAAGTGGACAAAATATTAAAACATGGGAAAAGGAACATCTCACCATAGTCAATGAAACCCATGAACTGGCCGACTTTCTACTCGATCCACCGGCAAACACGAATCTCATCACATTTTGCAAATATAATATCCACAGGAACATCAGTAGAAGAGTTCGCTGCAAATACATTTTCACAAGAGCACACAAAAGCAACATGAATGCTCCACGTAAGCTGCTAAAGAAAATCGTGAAGGAAGAAAAGCAAAAAAACAGTTCAAGCTCACGAATCGATGGTACAAGACACTACAATAGAAGAACTAAAGAAGGCCATCAAAAACTTAAAAAGAGGGAATCCCGAAAGCCAATAAAATCACAAACGATAAATTACAGCATACAGGTAGTGCAGTATTACAGAAACTGCTAGATATTATCAGCCGGAGAAAGAGGCAGGTGTCACAAAGATGGTAGGTAGCAAGGATGACCCCAATTCTAAATAAATCAAAGAACAAATAAAAATCTGAACGCTATCGCCCAACCAGTTTCACAAGATGTGTGTGTGTGTGTGTGTGTGTGTGTGTGTGTGTGTGTGTGTGTGTGTGTGTGTGTGTGTGTGTGTGTGTGTGTGAAACTATGGAATGCATCATTAACCAGAAACTGCACAGGTGCCTATGCAGAGAATTATTGTCCCAGAGCAATCAGGCTTAAAGCAATACAGAAGCACAGAACATCACAACACATTTTCACACGTCATCGACGATGCTTTTTCAAGCCCTAAAAGTGACTTTTGCTGTCTTTGTAGATTTACACAAAAAATTTGACGAAGTCTGAAAGGATGCTCTTCTGATGAAACTCAAGCGAAATAACATCTGATGAAACATGTACAGGTAGATCAAATCCTGCTTAACTAACCGCAGAACCATAGTGCAAATAGAAGGAAGCTGTGGACATAAAGAGCTACTGAGGCAAGGAAGGAGCCTTGTGATGCACATTGTTCATCCTCTACAATCTACATCAGTGACCTCGTATCAAAGCGGCCCAAGTGTGTGTGTGTGATGCTGACCTTGCTTTACGGTGTTCAGAAGAACGTGCAACCACTGCGACATATAGAATGGAGCTAGCCTGTAACAATGTCACAGTCAGAATAGGCAGCTATTGTATTAACATTAACAAAGAGAAAACAACAGCCACACTCTTCTCACTCTTCACCAAAGTACGATAAGTCAACTTATTAACAGGCAATACACAAATAAAATTTGAAGAGCAGTACACATACCTGAGGAACACTTTTGACTAACGACTTATATGGAAACAACACATCTTGAATGCATAGGCAAAAGCCAAAAGAACACTTAATATCATAAGAAAACTAACAATAACGGAGTGGCATGCCAATGAGGAGATCCTGAAATCCGTATATCAAGAAACAATAAGGCCATACGTAGAATATGCATTAAGATCTTGGCTGACAGATATCCTAAAGAAGCTTGGATACGAGCCGACACAGATGGATCATCCACAACGGCAAGTAGGAGAGTTGAAGCAGGTTTATGAATCGAAAATCCAGACGGGCAGAGACCCCCACTGGCTTTTACTACAAAGCCAACGTAAAAGCCATCATCGACACAGTAAACATAATCCGAAACAAAGCAGATAGCCAAGTTATATTTCTAGCAGATGCCTTTACTGTAACAAATGCAGTTGAAAGTAATAACTTTCAACCATTACAAAAAAAACCACTGCCAGTCGTAGAGCATTAGTGGAACAGTTGGCAATGATAAAGCAGATGAGCTGGCAAAAATTGATGCTTGGAAGCACCGCAACAAGACATTGGGGTTTGTTATGACGGACATAAAGATTAAAATAGAATCCATCTACAGACCCTTAGGACCACATGGCAATTGCCAGCAGCTGACCAGACAGGAACAGTTGAACATATTTACTGGGTACAATAGACTAAACCATCAAATAAACTTCCGTCTCCTGCCATTCCACCACATGGCCCTGCTGAGGTGTGGAACAGATTGCAAAAGTTTCAAACTCTGCGTAAGGAGATGTGGCCTGAGCTAGTCCCTTTTCGGCGTAAACTGTAGATATATATATATACCGGTAGCGATCTGCAGGGGACCAATGAGTTTCCTAGAAGATCAGGTCTCAAACTGTAAAGACTAACGCATAAACAAAAAATCGAGTCTAAACTCTAATTTTATGCGCATTGTGTTGGCCGAGGTGTTCTATCAGCAGCTACTTTCTATGAGTTCTGACGGCAGCTTGACACTGAGGTGGAATGAGTTAAATAGAGCTGAGAGTGAGTGGTATAACCATCGACAAAATAGGGTTAGCGTGGCGATAGGGTCTAAGAATTCTGGCTGCCATCTTGGCTGCTATATTTTTCAGCGTCTGCTGTTGCAGACCACACTAAACACCATGAATAAAAAACGAAAACATTTTGAAATAGATGTCTTGTTAACAACAAAGCAGAAAAACCCAATAAAAAATAAGAATTAAACATAAGCCCGCAGAGCTAACGGCTGATGACATAATGTACGAGAAAAATTGTTAATGTTATGTTTCTTTCATAGCTGACTCAACTGCTCACTAATTGAGTTTCCGATCAGAGCTACTGCTGGAGGCATTTTGTTCCCAGCATGCGTTTTATAGATTTATACTGATACAAACTCCTTTTACATCCTTTTCTGCGCAAAATTGTGCACATCCATGCAGTATACTGCGGCATTGCAGACATGCAGGCTGACAATCCCCTCGAAGATCGCAAGTAAGGGGGTAACCGACTGACAGACTACTTCTGATAGCACCAAACCCGCACAATGCTTAGTCTACGATGTTTAGACTGTATAATAGCTAATGGGTAGAGGCAAGCACAAAAATATATAATCCCTAGATGATTAACCTACCCTGAACTGCTTGTTAGTGGCAAGAAAAGGCACTAACCTAAAAGTGCGAAACGCCTACATAAACACGTTGTAGAATTTTTTAAATTCCATTGACAGACACACAACCGTTTGTTTAAAACACTGTACATAAAAAATTTAACTCTCCATCTCTTGCGACTGAACCTTTTCGAAATTTGACTGGAGCAGCTTGTAATTGCCAGCAGCTTTCTGGCTTTCTCTCTAAAAGTGATTATTTTTAGTTTTAATGTTGAGTTTGTATTTTTGTTCCATTTAAGCTTATTTTAAATATACCTACAAAATAGTTGGGATGATTCTCTTTCTCTATCAGCTGACATCCTTCGCACTAAGCACTAAAATTACATTTAAAACTGCAACGAATTCGTGGCGCTAAGTAAGAGGAACGTGGACTGTGAGGAAAAATAATTTAATAACCTATGTTGAATTCGTGTGCCTGTTATAAACAATAAGCATAACAAATTAGAAATCTCTCTACCTTTCTATTACCGTCAGCTTTAATAGGGATCCTCCTCCAGGGAACCAAAAAAATGGAAAACCGTTTTGATATGTTTACCAGCAGGAAGTAAGAAAAGAATGCTTGAACTAACCACAGTAGAATACGAGATTTCCGATGTTTTTTTAAGAGTACAAAAAGAGAAAGAGTGTGTGTGTGTGTGTGTGTGTGTGTGTGTGTGTGTGTGTAAATAACAACAACAAATTTCTTTATTTGGATGTTGGAAGGCCATCTGGCCATCAAATACTGCATGTTACATGTATATCATTATTGGGTGGCTGTATATAAGCATAATGTCTTTTGCATTAAGGGTTTACAGCATAATGAAAAACAAGATTTTGGAATTTTACATTGTATATCCTTACGTGGTGTGGGGACCATATAGTAACCTTAATGGCTACACTACCCTTAGTTTGTGTGTGCGTGTGTTCTCTTTCCGAGAACATAATCTAGTAAAAAAAAAAGTAGTAACAAGTAATAAAAGTATTATAACAAGACGAAAGGTAGGTAGTTTTACAACTGTGTTTTTAATGTTATGCACGTTACAGATAAAAAAAAACAGGTTACGACTGCTACTGTCATGATCTGACCTGCGACGAATGACGGCCAGTCACCAAAGGCAGTATAGCGACACGACTGGGAAAGCGGGTACAGTAAAACATGATAACTGAAATAGCATGACAAAATTTCCATAATGTAGAGTGAACTGATGAACTATCTCTAAGTCTAGCATATCCATAAAATGGATGGATCATGAGTAATCACAAGTTTAGCAAATGGCTGATAACACCAAGTGTAGCCGATAGATGATGGCCTCTAAATAAATGAACGAAAAAGCTTGTGTGTCTAACAGAGGAGAGCTTTGAAAGATGTCATGTATAAAATAAGGTCACGCGAAGCAACTGCATAATGTGTCGAAATTCAACGTGACATCTCACCAAATGAAAAAAATTAAATAAAATGAAAAAAGTCCTACACGCTCAGTAAATACACACATTAGAGGAGTAATAAAAGATCATGATCTTCCTCAGAAATAAACCCCATGTTATCTACAGCTCTGTAAAGAGCATGCTCCCAATGCACACACCACCACCATCTACCCCCACCTCTCACACACACACACACCAGCTGCCTGTTTTACACAATCTCCTTGACAAGGATATATGCAAATGAAATTTTGATGAAGAAAAACTTCCTTACCTAATAAACATCGCGTGCCACTCTGGACAGATATATTTCTTCCGTTACTGTCAGTGCGTAAGAAGTATATTTCTTACGTTTGTCTAAGAAGCTGCTCAGTAGACACAGTATGAACTCAACACGCCTGCAAGTGTCTGCACAGTCGTCTGAACGAGCCACTAAACGCTGCTGTTTCTCGCTGCACGGTGGAAGACGGGCAATTCGCACGATAACAACTCCGTGTGATACAGTGGTGAGACTAAGGGAGAGAACGCCGGAGATTTTAGGTCATGGTTTAATTGTATCCACGCACCGTCTACCAACCTTGCTCCTTCACCTACCAGAAGACTTTTTTTTTTTTTAACACAGGCTAAATGTACACTACAGCAGTTCAAAATGTGGAAACTTCAAATTGCGTGCTGCTAGGCTCTTTCTTAGAGACTACACCAAAGGCTTAGGGGGGAGCGTGGGCCACGTCTGCTCTCGTGCACCTGCTGTCCCCGCGCGTGCACCAGTGGTGCGTAATGAGTGCGCTCGCTCAGTGGCTGATCTAGTGGCGACAAACTATGGCGTCTGCAGTACAACTTGGTGAAAGAATTTACTGCTTTAGGAGAAAAATGTCCCATTACACTGTCTCTGACAAAAGCTGTATCAGGGTCGCATATGCGGACCGTGGAAGAGACAAAGCGCCATGGTCGATACATCGTAAACCTGGGTTTCCAGGCTACGTCGATACCAGTTGGCAAGAGCTGCAGACAAACGCGCGTTAGAACGTCCTCCTCTCTTCGAACAGATTTGTGGAAAAATATTTCTTGAAATGTGGTCTAAACCATTTCGTCGATGATTAAAAGCGAAGCACCACACAGACGACTTTGCACACTTCCTGAAACTTCCACTGGCCAAAGAAGCGTTATGCGAATTTTTAACTACAAAAAAGGCTATCTGTGTCGGAAGGCCCCAACGTAGACTTAGATATGACTTCAAGGTTTTAGTCTACCGACACACCACGATGACTGAGATAATATTAAAGACAACGAAAGTTGTTTTTCTAGTACTGATAGCATGTCATTAGGTGACGTGTTTATAACAAAATATTTTCAAACCTTTTGAAGAAGGTCAGACAAATTGATTACCTGTAATCAGCTCAGCTACCAAAATACTATCTTAAAATCGTTTAGAGCAAGGAGGATAAGTCTAAAAATGGTTGGACAAACACTCGCGATGAAAGAGGTAAGACCCGGGCGTATTTTTTTTCTCTCAAAGGTCTTTACTTTGTTTTAAGCTCAGGCCCTCTTGGAAGTACTGGTCTCGTTTTCGAAGTATCATCGTGGATTTAAAAAAAGGTTTATTTTAGCGAATTGGTATCAAATGTTTGCCGAATCTCATGCATTATCTGTATTTAGGACACTATAAACGTGACCTATCACCTCAAAGGATTAAAAAACAATCACACTAATGCCAGTTTTCATGAAAGTATTATGTTTAATCCTCAAATGCATGGATTAACACCTCCATGTCTTAGATTCGAGTTTTCCCACCACTAATTAACCTCCATATTTAACAGCTTCAGGTTTCCAACGTCTTCGGAAATTGACTACACCTATTTGTTTGCAAAGGCATCTCAGTATAAATATTTTATTAAAATGCTGGACTGTAGTCCTCGTAAATGTCTTCGTATGTTTAAAAAATTGCTGACTAAACTTGCTAGGTGAAGAGAGTGAGGCTGACTCGCATTCGGAATCAGCCGGAAAGTACCAAACAAGCCCAAAATTCATTCCTTTTGTAAGAACCTTTGAAGAATAAAACTTTGCGACCCAAACACCCACGGTCGCGACAGTAGAGTGCATGTTTCCAAGATAAACCAAGGCAGGAGACTGCAGCAACAGTCAGCATACACATTGAGAATTCAAACGATACTTGTCCTTCACAAGTCGTGGAGAATGTTTTGCACAGGTTGAACCTGCAAACACAGGCTTGAATGTAATAAAGATCTTATGGGTCAAGAGTTCCGACAATGTGTGTGTGTGTGTGTGATACAAAGAGAGAAGTACAGTATGAGAAAAGGTATGTGATAGAGAAGGCACACAATGTGTATGCGTTGTGTTTCTGTGTAAGAGAGAGAAGGGGTGAAAGAGTGCAGAAAGTGAAGACCTCCTGACCGAGTTCGACGCCAAAACAAGCTGTTTACTGCCTCTCAGCACGCCGCTCTCGGCTCGCCTTTTGAGGTGCTCCTCGCATCCTCCCCACCTACACATCAATTAAGTTCGTGATTCGGTACAGTGGATACAGTAAGCGGCAGAGCCAGCCCTGTGTTAACAGCATCAAGTGAACGGTTGCTGTGGCTACGGTCAAACGTGCATCGCCATTGTCACTTCCAGTAATTGCCATAAGCGGCTTGGCGAACACGCGATCTGGCAGATGACGGAAGCCTTCTGCAAGAAGAAAACTATTTTGACAAAGCTTTAAAGTGAGCCAGACTTTTACGTACCACTTTTCGGCACCTATGCGACATGTCGCTGGGTCACTAGACTCGCCAAAAGTGAGCAGCACTCGCGAAGTGCAAATGTATTCACGATAGTGTCACTGCATATAGTACTTCTACCGAGGGAGGTCGGAATTGCGAGGGTTTAAAGTCACGAGGTTTGAGTTGTGGTTTAGTTTGTCGCTGGTGCAAAGAAATAAATCGACATGTGGATTTCAAAGAACTCGGTTAGGTTTTTAATTTTTCATGACAATGCATGTTTTCCAACAAATGGCTGAGCGTAGACCTGTAAATGTTTACTCTTTGCACCTCTATTAATGCGAGAGCTCTCGGGCCATGCGCACTTTTGATAGTCAAAGCGGCATACAATTTTACAAATAGTTGTGCTAGTGCTGGAAGACAGCATTCAGCCAAAGAAACAAAAACATTTGCTAGAGTGTTTGAAAATATTCTGTCTCTTGTGATATCAAAGATGTTCTCAGTGTGTGGTTTTATTTTAAAAACAGACTAACAGCTTGCTAAAACTGACACTGCATTAGAACAGCCTCCATTAGGCGGCCCTCAAACGACATTGTCCACTGGGATCAGTCTCACCACACCCACACCGCACGGAGCCACGCACTTGATGAGAGGTGACTAGGAAGAAGCCGACAAATGATAAAGATCAGCAGACCGTCAACACGACGGGAAAGAGCTGCTCAGAGCTCTCAAATCAATGGAGGTCAATGTCAACGTTGACAGGTCTACGGTCAGCCACAAGTGGTTCACACGGCTGTTTACAGGCAACTGGCAGAAAGTGAAGGTCGGGTCGCGAGGACAAGAGTGGGGAGTACTGACAGTGACTTGCGCGATAGCACAATGAAACAATAAAGACATGATGAGAAAATAAAAATATTAAAGAGAACTATAACAAGTTGTGGGATAAGGAGGATTTTAATGATAATAAAAATTATAAAGCTAATGTATCAATAAGATGTTTTTGGTATTGAGAATGCGATGGAGAAGTTTATGTGCTCGCAACTATTCAATTACAAGCAATATTGATAACCAGTATTGCATAACGAGATGATGACTTGTAGATTGTTAGTGAGCAGCTAGCCATGCAATCTCTTTAAAATGCAGTCGAATTACGACAATCGCCCATGTCAAAATGTTAGTGTATACAAGATGCGATCTGTGCAGTGCTCGGAGTACCAGGACAGATTCCGACAGTCCTTGGCCACCTACACACGACAAGCCAATCATGCGAATCATATGTACGCATGTTGCTGACATTGAGAAAACCGACACCATCCATATCTGCCTGCTCAGCTTCAGGACTGTGGCGAGCAGTAGTCAATTTTCTCTTTGCAAGATTTAATGGAAGCATTTAGTTTCTCACATTCCACTGTATCTGTTGTTCTAATTTAGCACTACCAAATCAAGATTTTTGATGGTACTCACCATTCTAAACCGAAATAACCTGGGCGAACAGGTACAATCTGATTTTCACAGAACTTCACTCAGCCTAAGGTGCACAAGAGTAACGTATCCTCTAAACAGCCTGTACTGCAACTGTTTCTGCCAGAAATGTATAGAAACAGAAACTATCCCAATGCTAATCAAAGATATCACTTGCTTGTTGGCTGTACATACTCCTAGTCTTGTACAAGCCTTGGCTGTGTGATCTGCATGACAGCAAAGCTTATGCTAGCAATAAACGTGTTCTGAATAGCAGACGACGTTTTGATGAGTTGCTCAGCGTTGAAAATTTATTCGCACGCCGATCCTGGTGTTTCCATGTTTCCCAACAATATTTCGTAATCCACACGTACCCAAGAAGTTTTCAACGGGATGTTTCATAGTCCACATTTACTCAAAGAGCTATCCCCCAAAACTCCAATCAGTTTCCTCTCTTGCTTAAAGTTCATTCTACACAAAGGCTGCTGGACTTCTCGATGGTGGCAATGTGAGCATTGGATGCCACAATGGTAAGGAAAATGTGGCTTACTATAGTTAGAGTTCAGGCTTCTTCCCAGTGTTCAGCACCACAGCTTGTGATGCGCACGGCGACATGCAAGATGCAGTGAACCGTAGCTGAAGAAAGGGCATATACATCCGCACTGTTATTCATGTGGCGTGGTGACTGAAAATAGACTTGGTAAAAAGTAACTGGAATGTCACTCACTTCGAACACGTGGTTATTATAGCGGCTTGAAAATGCATACAAAGTTTGTCAAGAGATTAGTCGTCTGCTATAGTGGTCTGAGTGTACAAAGGCTCACCCTTTATTTGTTTCTTCAGGCAGTGGAGCAAGAGAACAAAGAAACACTGGTGCTGGAATCCCCGTCGGCTTGTCAGTTTAGAGGAAGCAAGAGAGACCGGTTTATTTCTAAAACTTCAGCCCCCGAGAGGAGCGTTGGCCTCGCCTGACCTGACCTATATTGGGGTCAAGGTCGACGACTGCACTGCCAGTGAGCAACAGTACATATACCAGTTCAGGGTTAGAGAGGCACACCAGAACGAATTGACTGTTTAGACAACAAATATTTTTGTTTAATGGCAGTGCTCGGTTCCTCAGCACATAATACTGGTCATGCAAGCCTCAATGAACATATTTATACAAATCTTGATCAAGACAACACTCTGATCGAATTTTTACGATCCTGTGTGGTCCTGTGCAGCTTATTAACATAAAGGGACTGGAGCTATATTAGACTATTCAGCCACACTGACGTCTTATCACTTACGATTCGATCATAGCTTCCAGCGGTGAATATTAATAATTTATAACTGTTTTTTCATTATGCCCTAATCTTGCATAAATTATACGGATCAATTCACATGTACAGGTCAATAAACAGAATATGGCTACGATACGAATATGTCATTTGGCTTGTGGCCACTAAAACCCCATTAAAATTTAAACATATATATAGTGTGAAAGAAACGTAAGGTTAATGGGAACAAACTGATAAAATTTGAACGATCTGACAAACTTGTAAAAAGCTCTAATCTGGTCTTTGAAAATATGCCTCTTTCCTAGCTGAATAAATGTGAATGGATTTGGATTTTACGTTCCGGACTGTTCCGAGGTGGTCTGCTCTACAAACATTCTATTCTGTGCTGCAAATGATGTGCACTACCTATGTAGATGACCAGCGAACCGAGGCGGCACTTTCTGTCTCCTACAATGCGAGCTGGAGCAGACTATATAATTTTTATCACTTGCCCCGTGGAACACAAATAAAAAATAAAGCAGGCGAAGTAATGCATTTATTCAAACCGCCATGTTCTTGTTCTTCCTACTGCAAACTCGACACGCCGTGATATTGCCTGCAGTCGCTGACACGGCGTTGAACATAACAAATTAACCAACTAATTAACCGAACTTTATTGTTTTTGTTGGGTTTTGTTGTTATTATTGTTAACCATATTTGCAAACTCTGCATATCATGCCGTGGTGTATTTCAGACGGAAAAGCATAGTTGTTTGTGAAAAAACGTTTTGGATGCTATCTTCTGAAGGAAACACAGTTTCATATCATTAATGTGCGTACAAAGGGCGGTAACTTGGTTAACACCTGCGGCAAGCCGATGAACTGACGATTACTGTCCCTTTGTTCCGCTCCTTGTACTGCTATGCAGCAGCCGATTCAAGTTATAATATCTGCACACAATCGAACTAGCACAAATAGTACTTACTTTCTATAAAGAACACCAGTAATATTATAAGAGGACACGGTACAGAGCATTTTCCCAAACATGATTTATGGGTTTTGTTTGAATGCTTGCTATCGTTCGGTTCTTGTTTAATAATTTCTTCACACAGTCCCAACTGAGAATTAAGAAGAGCATACCCCGCATTTTTTTTTTTATTAGGCCTACAGATTAAGATGGTGTGCAATTTTGCACCACATAGTAATATCGAAACTAGCCTGTACCCTGTGGTTTATCGACGTCCAAGATTAGCAAATAAACAATTGGTACAATATGGTACCTGATAAATCGGGGAAGGTAAAATGCGGCTAGAGATCGAAGAGCGTTGGGTTTTGCCCTTCACATAGTAAACCCCTTACACTTCATTGCCCTTATGCTCAAAAGACTGCGGGTCTTTGTCTTGACCTTTACCAGTGCTGCGTAAATGGATTTTACATTCGTGGTGGCGACATAACGTGTGTAATAAAAAGCAGACTGCAATGCCGATTGTGTTGTGAGTATTTCAGTAAGTTTGCCTGGAATACTGCATGTAATCTTGTGTTAATGGCTGGAGTACTGGGAGTCTACATTGCACCTGACGTTCGCTGTAACTGCGTTGTGTATGATCTTTGGTATCAACTACATACTGCAGCCTTTGTGTCAATTATGATCTCAAGTATGAGCGAATATAAAAACTCCGAGAACGATAACTCTATGCTGTTTTATAATTAAGACTGAATATTTCGAATCATCATATAAATGGTATCCATTTGCCAATAATTAAAATAAATGTTATGCTTTCAAATTATGATTACCTTTTCAATTAAAAATACCTCATTCTTTTCTTGGGATATAGATCTGCAAACATCACCATCCACAGAAAAGAGGTAAAAACAAACAAACAAACCCTGACATCAGGATTGTATCATGGATACATGTACGTTGTCAAGGCCACAGACAATGGAGTGGCTATGATTATTCGTTAACTGGACAGTCATCGACATGATGTTCCGAGTTTGACCTCTTTCTGTAGATGTGCCTTTGGAGAAGGGAGGAGAAATACTACCTTGTGCTGAACTCAAGCTGGTGATTTACACATTTTGCCAGTGTATTTTAAGACAGCATACGAGTATGCGCAGACAAAAAGCTTGTATTGTTTCCATGCACCTCTTTTTCTCCACTGACCCCTCTCAGTACCATAATCACTGCACAAGGATGTGACCAAGAGTTCACTTTCTCGCAGTAAAAGAAAGAAATGGGCATCAAGATAAGTTCTCATGTGATAATGATCAGTTGATATGAAAGGCACATCAAAGAGAACTGAAGCAAATTTAAGACGTGTTAATGTCCAAGGGAATGAAACGCATAAGCCTTGGGTTTGTTTGGGTTTTTATTTTTTTATTTTTTTACTAAACCCGGACTTTGACAGTCAAAAGGCACTTAGCTCTTACCAGTACAGGTTTTTGTGTTATGGGGAGTGTGGACGGCTCTGTTGCCTTGTCTGGGTTGTGATGTAAAAGATCAACAAAAGAACAGAATATGGGTACGGATTCTTTGATATATTTTTTTGTTTTGTTTAGTAAGACAGGAGGCCTGTTCAGGAAAGTCATTTTTCTTTATTTGGTGGTATGAAAGAACACGTACATCTCCGGCCGCGTGTGTTTGAAAGAAAGAAGGTGAAAGACACACTGTGGTATTACGACAAAGGTTGAAATGCAGATAAGCGAAAATATGAACTTCTTATATAAATTTAATTGAAGTAGAATAACATAACCAAACTTTAAAGATATTGAACGAAAAAAAGACAATACGTTAAAAGTGAAACATCTTTGTCAGAATTATTTTGATTTCTCATACTTGAAACCAGTGAAAGTAAGATGCAAAAGACGTTTTGATAAGAGATACCTAAGAGGCGTGAAACAGACTTGGGCGAGATGTACGACATGCATATGGTATATTATGGATAAATATTATGGATAAAATGTGTAAGGGATATATCACAGACAACGGAGACATTTACAAACACGTAAATGAAAAAAAAAAACTCGTTAGGGCGTTATATAGACAAGAGGAGAACGTTAAGAGAAAGAAGAAGAGAATCATTTGTGGACACAACTTTGAAAACGAGGGCTTGTTACTTTCCTCCCAGCCTCTTGTCCTTCAGCTATACCTGATATCACCTCAAGTTCTTTATTCGTTCTTTTTGTAAAAACAATAAACACATGAGTGCATGAGCATTAATATCCACGTACGTCCACACTTACAAACATTTTCCTACGTTTGACATTAGTAGGACAGTGCTAAATGTCATCATCTGGTGACCTATCTGTCGAAACTTTAGTCAAATGTCTAATGCATCAAAGTTTTGTGGGATTATTTTCTTGCTTTGGTGGATATAGTTTCTCCTAGTGATACAAATGCATAGAAATCGTTTAGAAGTAATCAGAATCATAATTAAACCAACTTTTAGCGGCATTCATGGCTGCATACAACTGTTGCCCGAGAATTCGGTAGGGATAGATGAAAAGAGAAACTGTGGAGTACAGAAACCCTGCTGCTCGCAACAGAGATGGTGACAACAGAACTGGGTCTGACTTGAGTGTTTATCTCTACCACATGATAGTGCTATGAAGTTTTATATTCAGATAGGGCAAGCAAAAAGGAAGTTTGTATTGCAATGCTTTCCTCAGGAGTGATAATGAATTTTATGCTCATACGGAATCAGCTGGGGTGTAGAAGAGTCTATATATTTAGTTAAGATAAAATGTGCATATTATTTCCATGATGTGAGTCATTTTCAAACGAAAAGATGTGACAATCGACAAGTTCGTGTAGCCCTTTACCAACACCAGCAGATAAAAATGTGGTGATTAATATGCAGCATGATTACTGGGGTAAAAACACGACATTGTGATGGTCAGGTTGCTCGATCTGAGGCAGACAATCGACAGACAGCAGTCATTTAGTTCGGATCAGAGGGAGAGGAGGTGAGATCGTGAACTCTTCTTATTGCCACAATGCTGAAAGGCTGAGGACCTTCGATTTTAGTCCGCCTTTTTGTTCTTTTTGTCAACGGTGGGGAACGTCCGCCCAGCGAAATCATTTGATTCGAACCACAAATTAATCGCAGATTTCATTTTTTCTATCAGCTTTTCATAGCAAAATAAATGTATATTAAGTGAATAGGGCCGCAACCACAACACGCCCGGGGATCCGGGGTCTGGGTGTTCTTCTTCAGTTGGGTCCATGTCATCCCGGCTGCCTCAGCCTCACCGTGGACTGATCTCCATGTCTGTATGGGTCTCAAAACTCTGCGCTTCCCCTGTGGGTTCTAGTCCAAAAGCATAGTTTTTGAGCACTTAATTACGAAAAGGAGGATTGTGGTGACAGTGCCAGGCAGGCTGGGAATGTACACGTCGCAAAAGGGGCGAAACTACAGCTTGACCAGACAGAACAGGCTCATTTTTAAGTAGAGAATTTTGTACGGCCCGCGAATGATGTTATAAATATCAAAATGGCCCTTGGAGGAAAAAAAGTTCCCCACCCCTGCTATAGGCCACAACCGTCTCCCACATGATGACGACAGCGATCACCACGGACATCGTCTTTAGATAAGGAAGAGAACGATAAAGAAGAAAAGAAAATTAAGATATTAGGAAAGGGAGTTAGAAAAACAGACGCAAAATGAAAAATGGACGGAACAAATAAATGAAGTTAAGAAAAGAAAGAAAGAAATAAGGGACAAAGAAAGCAAGGAAGAGAAAATGCTACAGCATGTAACACTTAGAAAACTTCATTGACTATTAGCAAGCCATGGCTGTACACAGCTAGTTATCTGCTCCACTAGTCAGCTTCACCTTGTAGCCAAGGGCAGAACGAAAGGAAGGTTATCGCCTGTGTAAATATCTCCAACCTACTTTTGTTGTTCCCGTCAGTAATATTTTAAGCACTCTTTAAAAACAAGTTGCTGTGCTGTGTAATGAGAAACCTTAAAACCTTGTAATGAACCCATAACTTTGCCGCGTGTCACACAAATCCCCGTCTAATCTACACCCGATTTTCGGCATCCCTCTTGGGTCAGACGTGCAAACGTATTTTATATTAGGTGAGACTGAAAACCAATATTCATGATTTAATCAGGTTTGACAAGAAAAGTAGCCATGTAGCTAAAGTAAAAAATAAAATGGCTTTGTCTTCTGATCCAGATAGAGAGGGCTGGGAAGAAAAATATCATGTGGCTGAAAAACAAAATGGCTTATTTTCTTCTTACAAGGTAAACAAGTCCTTCGAGCAGTTTTATGAATTTGCTTAATATGAAAAAGACTTACAAACTAGGCCTGTCCTCATTTTGTACGATTTATGTTTACATTTATTACAGACATATTTTTGTCTCCACATTTTTTTTGATAGATTTTTGTCTCGACCACCACCACCACCCATGCTTTCAAAAATCCTGAACTAAATTTGAGTGAGCTGTGACTTTCCGCCACAGCATCAACGAGTTCAACATGCAAGACAAGAAGAAAAATGCTGCAGCTAGCAAACCGGTCCAACGCTCTGGAACTACAGAAAAAAATGTAAACTGACCGAATGATATACTATAATAGTATTACTGTAGCGCATTTATCTGCTGGCAACAACCTCAATGTACTTGGACATAATCGGCTAACTATAGGTAGCTTAGCAGAGCCTGCAACAGTATCATTATAAGTAGGTTCAAAATATACTCAAATATACCCACTGTTGCCATCAATGTCCTATATATACCAACCTACTAATGTTAATCGTTGTTGTAAAATCTTTTAACTGTTGCCCTTAGGCGAATTTTAAAAAAACATTTCCGAGAAACTACACATTGCGTCTTCAACAAATATTGACCCTAAAATTTGAAATATCGGTAGGTTTGACACATAACAGAGACGAGAATAAATCTAATACTGCAGGTATATCTTCCCGACTGTGAGAATGTAAGCTGTATGTAATGGTCTGGAGATAGCAAAAGAGATAATACTACTTAAATATATAATTACTTAAATGGGATGAGACGGAGAAATACAAAATATAAAGATCAGGAGTAAAATGGAGTTAAGCGGTTTCCAAGCCAGCAGAATGGAGGCATGTTCTGTCATTCAAATGATACTTTGTTCAGTATGTGTAAAGACTATAGCGGTCTTTTATTACTGTTTTGCATACTGTGCAACAATAATAAAGAAGACCGTTTCAGTCAGAGCGTTAGATAAGAAACGTTGATTTTAAAATGTCTGAACCAAGTTACTGTCTTCAGTAAAGCGTAAAGAAAGAGCATAATATACAGTATTCAACCGTCTTCATAATGAGAACATAATGCAACAATCGCGCCTTCAGTTGTTGCTTAAATGATGAAAATGATGGTACATGTCTTAGTTGGAAGGAAAGTGTTTTCCAAACAACTGAGGCTGCAAAAGCAAACACACGCCCACCGAAAGACTTTAAAGACAATCAGCAGCGTTTCTCTGAATTAAAACAGGGGAACACAGTTGCAGAAAGATAGGCTGTAATTGTGTCCTCAAAATGGTGAAGAGCTAGAGTTGCAAGTTTTACTGTGTACGAAACTTCATTGTGAACAACTGAAATTCTCCGAGCAAAGGTTTTATGTGCTCATGCTTGTATTTAGGGAAAATGGGGCGTGCAGCACTGTTTTGAACTCTTTGCAAGCGCACAATGTGGTCAATAAATAAATCCAGCAGAACAGTTTTGCAGCAGTCGAGTCGCAAAATAGCCAATGCAGAGCCAAATCTAACAATAGTACTTTCCTACACATACCACCGAATGCTCGTAATCTTGCGCAGTTGTTCGGCAGATGGAACTAATAATTTGTTGCATGGGAAAAGCTTGATATACAGAAGATTGTAAAAGTATCGACTTCTCCGTTGTCAAATGTATTGTCTGAGAGAGATGGATGAGCCAACATGAATGGGATCAGTTTTGTTGCTAGTCATCCAGGAAAGAACATCACTAATACACATATCTACATCGACGTTCATGCTCTTCTTGGAACCCGTGAAGACCCTTGGCTACTGTCTGTATACCGACAGATATTATTCCAGTCCAGCTCTTGCAGAAGACTTGGCTTCCAATAACACAGGCTTTGTACTGTCATGGCCAACCGACAGACGCTGCCTAAGGAGTTCATGAAAATGAAGATCCCCAAAGGTGATGCAGACTTGGGGCGCTGCAAGAACACCATTGTGCCGCGGAGGGTGGACAAGAAAGATGTGGCACTCCTTTCCATCATTCACAGGACTCAGATGGTCACTGTTAAAAACCCAGACATATGTGAAGAAAAATACTACACCTGTTGTTGATTACAACAGGCACATGGTGGTGGTGGTGGTGGTGGTGGCGGGGAGTTGATCACAGTGACCAGATGATTGCTTCTAACCTCTTCCACATCAAGACCATCAAATGATGGGAAAAGCTTGCTCACCCTTACCATTGTGCAAGCACACTGCCTGTACCAGAAAATAAGGAGGATGATTGGAAAGCCAGGCATGAGTTTGGAAAGCTTTGTTCTCTCTATTGAAAGACCTTGCTAACCATCCAGCAGAAGAAGAGAAACCCACAGGAGCTACTATATCAAATGGACCGGAACTACTGCCATTGGTCCCATTAAAAGGAAGAAACTATTGCCATGTGTGTTATTGTAGATTGAAGGCGTGCTCAGTACCTAGCTGACAACAGAGTGTATTTGTTCCACGAACAGGGCGGGGCCCCGCAGAGCTAAAGAGTCCTACTGACATTTGTCTTTGATATATTTTATCGATAACTTGCACATTGCTCTTCGTTTCTCTCTCTCTCTCTCTCTATGTTCTCTTCATATAAATGTCTGCATGCGTATGAAAGATTAAAA